>CM068984.1:2400000-3020000 GCA_035357415.1 Ophraella communa
CTGGTGTCAGGTCTTTGGACAAGTTATTTAACAAAGCTTGAATTAATGGCGTTGAACGTTGTATTCCCAATAAAAGTTGCAATGGTGTAGTATTGGTAGATTTTTGTGTTGTTGTATTTAGAACCAGCTGTATTTTCCATAACCCATTGGACCATTCTGATTTGATCTGCGTTTCAATTCTAAGCAGGTTTCTGATCGTCCTCATATAACGCTCTGCCTGACCATTTCCCCGGTGAACATCAGGTGTTACGAAATGGTGTTCAATGTTCCACTGTTCCAAATACTTAGGGAACGTTGTATTTTTAAATGATGTACCACAATCCATTATAATTTTCATAGGTGTTCCAAATAACGCTATGACATTCTGCAGTTTCTCGCGTGTTTCTGATGTTGTGACCGTTTTTAAGGGTAACAAAAGACAGTACTTTGTAAACGCGTCGACAATAACAAGTATATGTTTAAAACCCTCAGTAGATACGGGTAATGGTCCCAAACAATCCATATGCAAAGTATGGAACGGTTCTTTCGGCTTTTCCACTGGATTTATAAAGCCCTGAAGTGGTCCAGTCCTTGTTTTCTTTACCGCACATACCACACAATGCTTAGTGTATCGTTTAACGAACAGTCGCATGCGAGGAAACCAAAAGTGTTCGGCAATTGAATCATACGTTTTTTTGATCGCCAACATGGCATTGTTCGTCATGAAAAATTCGAAGGAGCCCCAAGCGGCTTTGTCTAGGAACAAACCACTGCATGTTTGTTGTTCCATCAGGGTTAGGATGCTTGTGATATAGCATACCGTCTTTCTCAACGTACTGGTTCGAGTCTAGATCACCATTTCTAAGCTGCTCTATTAGGTTTTGTATTTCTTCGCTGCCTTTTTGTTCCATATAAGCCCAATCATGATTGGCAACTCTCCGAACAACGGGATTTCTGCTGAGATAGTCAACATGGGGTAAACTGCTACCTTTACGATAAACTATTTCAAAATTGAAATCTTGCAAATACACCCACCACCGAGCGATGCGGGGTAATAAGTCTTTCTTGGTCATTGTAGCTTTAATGGAATTACAATCGGTTACTATTACGAATTTCACACCAAGCAAGTAAGTACGAAAATGTTTCACTGCCTGAACTATCGCCAAAGTTTCTAGCTCATACGAATGATATTTTGATTCACATTCGGTAGTCCTCTTACTGAAATAAGAAACCACTCTGCATTGACCTTCAAGTTTCTGGATAAGAATTGCACCATAACCCAAACTGCTTGCATCTGTGTGTAATTCCGTTGGAAGCTCTGGGTTGTAAATTGCTAACAATGGCCTGGAAGTTAGATGCTCGATGACATACTGCCGCGCACTCTCTTGTTCTTCGCCCCACCGGAATGGCACATCCTGTTTGGTCAGCCGCGTTATACATGCTGTTTTTCTAGCAAAATCAGGCACAAACTTTCTAAAATATCCTGCAAGGCCCATGAACTGACGGACCTGTTTAACGTTTCCTGGTACCGGCGATTCTATTAGCGCCTCTATCTTTGATTTTCCCGGTCTGACACCATCACCAGAAATTTCTCTTCCAAGATATTCTAAAGTAGGCTGAAGAAATCGACATTTTTGCATGTTCAATGAAAATCCAGCACTACTAAGCGCTTCCAGAACAAGGCGTAAATGGAGTATTCCTTCCTCTGCTGTGACACTAGGGATCAAAATGTCATCCGTGTAGATTAAAGCGACTGAATCTTTTAATTTCCCAAGAGCATGGTTAACCGCCCTTTGAAATACGGCTGGAGCGTTAGCGAGGCCAAATGGCATTCTTAGGTATTCGTAATGCCCTTCGGGAGTGACACAAGCCGTTTTCTCAATAGATTCTTCATGGATCGGTATTTGGTGGAACCCTGAAGCCATATCCAACGACGTAAAATATCTGCCTTGTCCTAGCCTGTCCAACTGATCTTCGATAAGAGGTAAAGGGTACCTGTCTTTAATAGTCACTCGATTAAGCTCTCGGAAATCCACACACATACGATAGGCGCCACTTTTTTTTTAACTAGTAAAATGGGGCTAGCAAATGGGGATTCACTAGGTCGTACAATTTTATTTTCCAATAAATCATCGATTATTACACGAACAGCTTCTTTCTCACTGGCTGACAATCGATATGGAGGTCGATTAATCACAATATCTTTTTCCAGTCGGATCTTTAAAGTGGCATTATTAACTGCACTTACTTTGTTTCCAATTGTAATCATGCCACTGTAGTCATTCAGTACCTCTTCAAGCTTATTTCGAAATTCAGAAGGGACCACAACATCAAGTTTATCCGAAACAAACGTATCCAAAATTCTATTTACTCCAGGCAATTGTCGACGTTCTATTCGAGAACCTCGATGATCGGTGATGGTAACCAGGCTTGGATCTTCGTGAATATCACGACCAATTAAAACGTCATAATCCAGACACGTGTCAGAAACAAAAAAGTATGTTATTGGGATTTCGATTCCACAGATCGTTGTGAATTCTGTGAATTTTTTAGTAGCAGTAATAGTAGCTTTTACAATTCCTTTAATCACCATGCTACAACAGATGACCTTTTCTCCAAACAGATGAAGAAATTTCTCCGACATTAAGGACAAGTCCGCACCTGTATCAACAAGAGCCCAAAATTGATGACCATTCACAACTATTTCGGTAGCACCAGCAGATTTCCCGGTAGAGCAAAAATTAATACTGCGACGTTTACCTATCGCAGTTTTCAGAAAGCAGTTGGAAACATTATGACCCCGTTTGGCACAAAAATCACAAATCTCGTTATTGCCTTGCGAGGTTGAAGGTAAAACAGTACTAGAAGTTATAGGGTTATTTTCACCTGATGTTTTAGTTCTTTTAGAACGACAATTAGCTTTAACATGCCCTGTTTTTCCACACTGGTAACATTGTTTGTTTATTTTTTGAGAAGTAGAGGTATGATGATTGGTTGTGAGGAGCTTTCTTTTCAGGAAATTATGTTCACCCGTAATCGATTTATTGTGGGCAATATTACTACCGGAAGGTTTAGAAAATGACGAGAGAAATACGAGTAACTCGGAAATAGTTTGACAGTTACTATTCGTGGCTGCATTTCGCACATCTAACTCAGAGATACCATAAATAATTAACTCTACTAAATCAGCTTCGGACCAGTGCGCACGTAAATTTTTTAACATATTTGTTTTTTCGTGAACGTAAGTCTCATAAGTATTAACATTAGAACTAGCGAATTTAACTGTGTCTTCCAATAACCGCCCTAGATTTTTTTTTGAAGGAAAAGCTTCTAAAAATTCTTTCCGGAATGTATCCCAGTCCCTACTATCTGGATCCCAACGTTCGAACCATCTTTTAGAATCATTTAACAAAAAGCGACCAATTTTTGATAAAATGTGTACCTACATCAGATAATCCAAGTTCTTTTTTAATATGTTCAACATTACTCACCCATTTCCGGGAATCATTATTTTCAGGTCTAAAGTACGGTAAATCTACCTGGTCACTTGATTTCTGGGATTGCAAAGCTTTCACTAACTCCAACAAAATTGCGTTAGTAGAATTATCACCATCACTAGACGCCATTGTCAATATTTAAACTTTATTAAGTCAATGTTTTAGCACATAAACGAAAGGGTTTTTACCACTCAAAACACCAGTCAACAGTCCACAAATGGTGTTAAGGCACTATCCCACTTCTGATGTTAGAATTAATAAGAAAATCAACTAGATTTCAACTTGTAACTTATATTTCTTTCAATTTTAAAATACAACACCAATACTTCACTCAAGCGGCATGTCAACCCGAGCACCGAGATTATCAGAATGCCGACCATTCCAAATATTATTTATCACCTGGAAACCAAAACATATGCATCGACACATCCAATAATCCCTTTGACCGGCAGCGGCTTATGTAAACAAATATATTTGAATGAAAAATAATTTTAATTTTTGGTGATTTCTAACAATATATATTTTTAATTTCGTTAGTTTGTTTAGGAAATATTAGTTGTATTGACACTTTCTGTTCTTTCTTATTAATTAATTTATTTACTAAATGAATTGGATAGCCATTAGACGTAGCTATTTGTTTTATGATACTAATTTCTTCATTAAAGTTAATTTTGTCCATTGGAATTGAAAATGCCCTATGTATCATAGAATTATAAGCTGCTAATTTATGATATAGGATGATTTGAGTTATATTATATAAATATTGGAAGTTTTGTTAAAACGAAGAGTTTTTTATTATTCTTAATAAGATGGACTTCCAAAAAGTAAGGGTTAGTCAATCAATCGTAGTGGTCCCAACTGAAAGATAAAGAATTATTTAATGGTGGTACCACTTCTTTAAAAAAATTGCTGAAAGAACTTGGGTTTAAGTGTATGAAGGATATTTCTCGATGAAACTTAAATATTTCCCATTCTTGGCAAAATGAAAATATAAAGAGTGTTAAAACCACTAAAACGGATGGCAAAAGGTTTGTTGTATTAACATAGATTGTTATATGAACATTTAAATATTATCATTGTAGATATATTACACTACACGCTGGAAATGAAAACGGATTTATAGAGGGTGCTGAAGCAATATTTTATTCAAAAACTCAAATTTCTTGAAATGCTTTGAATATCAGTTGCTGCAAAACATAGAGAATCCTTCTCTAATTGTACTTGATAATGCACCTTATCACAGTATGCTATAGCATAAAACTCCGAATACAAAATGATCAAAAAGTTCTATTGAGGAGTGGTTGACAGAAAAAAACATTCCCTATTCCCTGATGTTCAAAACAGAACTGTTGCACATCGTTTCTCAGTAAATATACAGATATAATCTTACATAATATCATTTATTATAAACAATTTTTGTAGAAATAAACCACCAACCAAGTATATAGTGGACAATATGGCTGAACGGTGCGGACACAAAGTTTTACGTCTTCCTCCTTACCATTGTATCTTCAACCTTATTGAATTAATTTGGGGCATAATTAAAAATTATTACAATACGCACATTGGTAGAGATGGTAACAGCGCGAACAATGCCTAAACATGTGGCATGAGGCACTTAACATTATTAGTCCTATGTGGAAAAACTCTATATAAATCATACTGTATGAGAAATATTTAAATGGTACTAGAGAGAAAGAATATTTGATAGTCAAGAAATTGGTCCAATAGTAATACATTTTAATAGTGAAGAGAGTTACACTAATGTGGAACCAGATTCAGAAAACGTTTAATTAGTTGATGTTGATTTTTTTTAATGTCATGTTTTGTCTTTGAAAATACGTTCATTATTAAATAATATTTTATTTTATTGCTTGTGGTTTTATTTTGATTATATTTATTGTTTGGTAACTCAGTAATAACCTTACCACTTTTATTGTGGAATTCCTTTGTGAAATTAATTCATGAATGTAATTAACAAAAAAACAAATGAAAAAAAATATAGCTAATTTTAAAGTTCCATTTAGTATAATGGTGAAATTTTCTACCTACTGTTATATAAAAAATTAGACTTTCATATCTATGGTTATTGTCAGTGATCAATAAACGTCACTTGTCATCTGAACTTCTGTCTTGTCATTTTCGTATCCTTACAATTAATTATAAAGATATAAAAATTAACGATATAACATGGCACAGTCAGTGAAACTGTTTTAAATACATAAAGTTAAATCCATCGACATCCAAAAACGCTAAAAAGTAAAACCGGATGGGCCGATTTGGGACATTTTAGGTAGGACCTAACCTCACTTTGACGCCACGCATTTTCACCACCCAGACGACTTCCACCGTTTTTCTCCAATTGAAGTCACCACCATGGACTTTAGAGGCATGCCCCTGATGTGTATGGAAAGCAACCTGAGCGAAAACTGGAAAATTTGGAAACAAAGGTTCCAGATGTATCTGATCGCGACTGAAACTAACAAAAAAGAAGAAGCTACTCAGTGTGCACAGCTTTTAACACTGATAGGACAAGAAGGTATGTTAATATTTAACACATTTGAGTTTCCTGAAAATGTACAAAATAAAATTAAACCTCTTTTTGAAAAATTTTACAAACACTTGTAAAAACTTTTTAGCTGTAAGAAATGATTGTAACCAGTGCAAAAATTTAAAAAGTGATCATCATAGACAATGTAATAGTGAAACTGTGTCTTTAAAAAGGGAGATGTTACCTATATTAAAAAATAAGACTTTCATATCTATGGTTATTGTCAGTGATCAATAAACGTCACTTGTCATCTGAACTTCTGTCTTGTCATTTTCGTCTCCTTACAATTAATTATAAAGATATAAAAATTAACGATATAACACCTACGTTTTTTGCTTACTTCAGTTATTTTCTGTGAATGCAACTTTATTTGGCTTTTACTATATATAACCTTGTTTAGGGAAAATTATTTTAAAATTACTTACGGTCTCGTTCAATTTCAGTGTTGACCTGTAGTTAGGTTCGGATATGGCTTGTAGCAAAGGCTTCAAATCGATGGCATACCTCGCCATCGGTCCTAAAGTAAAAGCGTTTTTCCAAACATCTTCGTGTCTGCAGCTGGGATAGTGCCCCACATTGGAAACCACTCCAGGAGTAGGTTTATGTCCCCAAACGCCGCAAAAATGTGCGGGCAGGCGTAGGGAACCGGCAATATCGGATCCGATGCCTATCACAGATCCTGCTGTAGCTAAAAGGCTGGCCTGTCGATAAAATTAAATTGTAGACTATGACAACTGTATCGGAAAAATATATCATACCTCACCTCCTGAAGATCCACCGCACGTTCTTGACGTATCGTATGGGTTTTTTGTAGTACCGACAAGCTTATTGGTTGATTCCCAATTCATACATAATTCTGGGATGTTCGAAGTGATCAAGGGTATAGCTCCGGCCTCTCTGACGTATTTGACGGTAACTGCATCTTGCTCGGCAACAATGTTTGCTCTAGTTACCATACCTGATGTACTCTTCATCTTTGCCACTTCAATGCTACCTTTGATTGATATTGGAACTCCTGAATTTACCATAAACAATGAATTAATATGGATAAATAATTTAGATAAAATTAAATATAAATAAAAAAATGATTTTATTAAAAAAAAGTTTGTTTTGATTATAGAGAATCCTGTATCTTCTTTTTTTTTATTTTAAATAATTCGTTATACGAGGCATGTTTTTAAAGTAGGTACCGTTTTGAAAATCAAGTAAATTTTTCGAACAAAACTTTATGTATCCTGAAAGAGCATTATAGTAAAATTAAAACGAAAAGCATTGCACGTCATTGATTTCAATGTCGTCATTCATCAGTGACAACAACACACTATACAGGGTGTTTCATTAAGAATTATCCATATAGTAACTGGAGTAACCTTAGCACTAAATATGAAGATTTAAGCCAAAACAATTAAATAAAACATTCCTCCTAACCGAGATATAGGGTGTTTTATTTTAACTATTCTAAATGATTGTATCCCATATTTTTGACACCTTCCAATATTTTTTGTTCATACTTGGCAAAGAGTTTACACATATTAGGTTACTTTAAACAGTGGCAAAAGATATTTTTTCTCGATTACCAGAGGCGTGCGGTAGGGATGGATACTTTCTTTGATCCCCCTACAATTTACGCCAGTGTCGTAACAATTGTTTCTGCATGTTTTTTTGATTCTCCGTCATGTTCTACGTAAATATTATCCTCTTGTCTCAATACGATAGAGTGAGTAGTTTTCGAGTTATTTACATTTAAAGGTAATGTTTAAAATATCCATTTTTGTTTTATTGCTTATTCAACATGAGTTTCCTTAATAATATAACCACCTTAACAACAAAATTTGTTAATTCTAATCGTAAATTCACATGCCTCAATAACTATTTCAATAAATAAATAAAGTTTATTAGTTTCAGTAAATTTCATTTCAAAAGATTTTTTCATATAAATGTTTTTTAATTTTAAGTTTATGAAAATTCAGAAATTTGATTTTTATTATCAGATACTAATAAATAAGATAAAATTCGCAGGTCCTTTTGAATTACCTGCAAATTTAAATGGTCGTTCATATCTGGAATTACTTCAAAATCCACTTTTTGATGAGCTGGAAAACTTACTATTAAACCAAAGAAGAAGTATTTGGTTTATGCAAGACGGCGCCCCACCACATTATCCTTTAGCGGTTCGAAATTATCTAAATGGATAGGGTGAGGGAGTGAATTTCCATGGCCTGCTCGGAGTCCCGATTTTAATCTCCTAGACTTTTATTTTTGGGGACATATAAAGACACTTGTGTAAGCTCAAGAAATTAATACCCGACAGGAATTATGGTAACAAATAGAAAATGTTGCAAATTTTATTAGGAATCAACCCAACATATTTCTAAAGGTTAGGAGAATTTTTTCCAAAAGGATTAATAAATGTATTGAAGTCAATGGAAAATTTACTATAATGTTAACTAACTAGAATTTTTTGTTACAGTATGTAGTCTAAATAAATAATTGTTTCAGTACGTTTATTTTATGTATTCATCATGTTATTTCATAATAAAAATCATAGTTCTATTTTTTTATAAATTTAAAACTGAAATTTTGATAAATATTAATATGAAAAAATCATTTGAAACTAATAAATTTTATTTATTTAGTGAAATAGTTATTGACTCATGTGGATTTACGATTAGAATTAACAAATTTTGTTATCAAGGTGGTCAAATTATTAAGGAAACTCATGTTAAATAATCAATAAAACAAAAATGGATATTTCAAACATTACCTTTAAATGCAAATAATTCGAAAACTACTCACTCTATCGTATTGAGACAAGAGGATAATATTTACGTAGAAAGTGACGGAGAATCAAAAAACATGCAGAAACAATTATTACGACAGTGGCGTAAATTGTAGGGGGATAAAAGAAAGTATCCATCCCTACCGCACGCCTCTGGTAATCGAGAAAAACTATCTTTTGCCACTGTTTAAAGTAACCTAATATGTGTAAACTCTTTGCCAAGTATGAACAAAAAATATTGGAAGGTGTCAAAAATATGGGATACAATCATTTAGAATAGTTAAAATAAAACACCCTATATCTCGGTTAGGAGGAATATTTTATTTAAGTGTTTTGGCTTAAATCTTCATATTTAGTGCTAAGGTTTCTCCAGTTACTATATGGATAATTCTTAATGAAACACCCTGTATAAAAAATAAAAATTTTTCCCATTTAAAATTTAGTTATTTTAGAGCGGCAATGTTGTACAAAAAAGCGCTGTTTAAAACAAAAAATATCGAAACAAAATATCGGATATATTGTTCCCTTCGTCTTCCCCAAGTTTTAAACGAAGAAAACTATTAGTATCAAGTTATAAACAACTATTTCAGAATTATTTAAGATTATTTTTTAATTAAAAAAATGTGTTCATGTCAGAACAAAATAGTATATCTTCAGTGAATTATCATTGTTATTTGGACGCTTTTAAAAGCTGTACATTCGTTGCTTGAGGACAAAGAAATATTTGAAGGTAGTGAGTCTTCTTTGCGTACAATACTACATGAAATTGGCTTTAAATGGCAAAGAGACAATCCACGTAGATGCCTAATGGAACTTTCTCATACTGTATGCAAGCGAATACAGTTTTAAAGAACATATAAACAGCTGAGAGAGGAATGACTTTTATAAATCCATTTATGTTTAAAATAAATACTTTTGCATTTCCAGTACTTTTATTTTCAAAGTAATCCTTAAAATATTTGTTCATAGTAGGGGAGACCAGGGAGGCTTGAGACAAGGGAGGAATGAGACACTACATTTATTTCCTGAAATCGGTTAAGCAGAGCCATCTAGTGGTTACTAGTTCATAGCTATAGTCAAATCTCTTATCCCTTTGCCAGCGAACCAGTTATTAGTAAAACGTTGTTATTAGTGCACGTGCAAAATTGCTGCCAAAACTAAAATTTTATTTTGTGATTTCGTTGTAGTTTGGAGCAAGTTAAAGTGAAAATTGAAGTTCATTGCTTAAGCGTAGTGACCACAGGTATGTTTTGAATTAGTTATACACTTATCTAGTGAATTAGATTTTTAACAAGAATTTTAGGTTACATTCTTTTATAAAACGCTACATAGGGAGACTTGAGACAGTTGTGTTGGGGAGCCATGAGACGTCTCAAACCTCCCTATCTAATATTTTCAATTAATTAAAAAATGCTAAACTGATTAAAAATGATTTGATAATATTGTTGTAGATACAATATGACGCATTTCTGGATTAAAAAGACGAGTAGTTCCTCCGCCTGATGTTATGAAAACAGCTGTGGAAGAAGTTCTTGGGGGAGCGAAATTGCGCGCAACTGTAAGGAAATATGATATAGACAAGGAAACCCTTAATAGATATGTAAAAAAAAGAACCTTGGATGTCCCTGCAGTTAACATTGCTTATTCACCTGATTTCAAAACTGCATTAGTGTTTACCCATAAAGAAGAGGCTCTCCTGTAGGATTATCTAGTCCGTGCTTCGCAAATGCATCATGCTAAAGCCAACCATAAAAAATATCCTAAGAAATGGGATGAAAAATCCATTGCTGGCTACTATGGTATCGCGGCTTTAGACATCGTCATCCAGAGTTATCGCTGAAGACTCCAGAGTCAACCAGTTTATCACGATGTACCGCACAAATGTTACCACGTTTTTCACCAATTTGGAATCAGTCCTTAAGCGTGAAAAGTTTGAACCTCATCAGATTGGAATATTGATGAAACAGGTCTTACAACCGTACACAAACCACCCAAAGTCCTGGCAGCGAAGGGTGTTAAACAAGTTGGAAAGGTCACGTCTGCTGAATGAGGCACATTAGTTATTGCCTATTGTGATATTAGTGTTGGAGGGACATTCATCCCTCCGTTTGTCGTCTTTCCACGAGTACCTTTTAAGGATTATATGTTAAGTGGTGCTTTCCCAGGAACTGCTGGAGTTGCTCACCCCAGCGGATGGATGTCCGAAAATTTTGTTGTGTTCATGGACCACTTCATAAAGCACACTGGTTGTTCCATGGAAAATAAAATATTGCTACTAATGGATAACCACGAGAACCATATTTCCGTCGATTCTCTAAGGAAAGCAAAAGCAAATGGGATTGTGATGCTCACGTTTCCGCCACACTGCAGCCATAAAATGCAGCCCCAGTTTACTTCCCTTTCACACCAAAGAATATTGTATCCGGTTTTTCATCGACCGGCATTTTTCCTTTAAATCGTGACGTGTTTACTGAAATTGACTTTATGTCTGGCGCAGTGACCGATCGACCACTAATCTGGTCGAGAAGTCATTTAAATCGGATTTGGATTAATCCTATCCGAAAAATCTGATTTTGGTGTCAATCGATTCGAAATGACAAATAGAAAAATGTTCCTGAATATCAAAATCCGTTGAAAAAATTTCCTATTGTTATTAACAATTTAAGATTTTAAAAAAAGGGGATATACATTTTTGTTAATAACTCAAAAACTATAATAGCAAAAACAAAAAACTGAACGGATTCTTAAAGTAAATATTAATAAAAAAATTTAAAAAATTCTAATACTAACAAAACATATCAGAGAACGAATTTCTGCAGCCGAAAAATTTTTTTCGTTATTTTTCACATTTCTATCGATTTGTTAATTAAAAAATTACATCTTCGTTGTTATTAACTTTAAATTCGTTACTGTGAGTAAAATAAAAATACAAGAATTTTTTTAACCCTTAGAATCCTTTATCATAAAGCTACTGAACAAAGTTACATATAAAAATTTAATAATTGTTAAAAATTGAAATTGTTATTAACAAGCAAAGTAAACAAATGCCATTTTAGATCTAAAAAATTTTAATTTTTTTAAACAATTGATTACAGTCGTTTTTTAATACGCTATAAACAATATAAATCCAATTTTTTTAAATGTTTGTGACCAATTGTTTAAAAATTTTTTATAAACAAATGGCTTGTTTAACAATTAAAAAAAAAATTTTTTGCCATTCTATTGTTTATTAAAAACCATGATTTAAAAAAATATTTTTTCTTCAAAAAAATTTTTAATTGTTAATTAACGTTTTTGTTTATTTACAATTGTTTAAATTTAATATTAAGAAATGGAAAAAATCCTAAAAATCATAATTTTCTCTTCTCTACAAACTAGTATTTTTTTCAAATTTTTTAGTTAATTATTTAATTGTTTATTAATTAAACAATTTGTTATAAACAATTGCATCAATAATTTAATTTAAAAAAAAATTAAACGTATACTATGGTATTCAGTATGTTGTGAGGTGTTTTAAAAAAATATTTTCGGGGAGTTAGGACTTTTTTATTGGAAATCTCCTGCCCTTTAAAAATCCGTTCAGTTTTTTGTTTTAGCTATTATAGTTTTTGAGTTAACAAAAATGTAAACCCCCTTTTTTAAAATCTTAAATTGTTAATAACAATAGGAAATTTTTTAAAAAATATTTTGATATTCAGGAACATTTTTCTGTTTGTCATTTCGAATCGCTTGACACCAAAATCAGATTTTTCGGATGGGTTTAACCAAAATCCGATTTAAATGACTTCTCGACCAGACTACACTGGAAACTACAAGTACTAGAATTCTAGAAGATGAAGCATCTATATCAAAGACCGGCATGCAAGAGGAAATTTTAAAGCCTGAAAACAATCTAGAATGTAAAGCTTCATTGTCAAAAGCCCAAGTACAAGAAAACAATTGAAACACTACACATAATTTTGTTAGTCCTGAAATTTTGCGACCACTTCCGAAAGCAGGTCCACGAAAGCGGATTACAAGGCGAAAACGTGGTTCCTCAAGAATTTTTACCGACACGCCAGAAAAAGACGCTATAGAGGCTGAAGCAAGTGCTCAAAAGATTTTAAAAAATTGTTCCGTTGAAGCATGGCAACCTTCTATCACAAAAGAAAAAGTCTGTACAGAAACCTGCAACTCCGCCTTACTCTTCTTCGAGTGATGAAGAGGAACTAATCCAGTCGGGCGGAAGTAGCGAAGATATTTCAGATGATAGCTACGAAAGAGAAATGCTTCAAACTAAAGCTCTTGAGGATGTCAAGACAGTCCAAGTGGAAGACTTCGTTTTAGTCAAGCTTGTCACAAAAACCTCAATTGTCATTATGTGGGCCAAGATGATGAATACGAAATAAAGTTTTTGCGTCGTCACGGAAACACCTGGAAATTTGTTTATCCACCAATTGAAAATGTATCTTTAGTTCAACAACAAGACATTATTTTGAAATTACCGTTTCCAAAAAATGTAGGTGGAACAGAAAGAGCCAAATCTACACTGTCATTTGGTTTGGACTTCCGTTATTATCAAAATGTTCGTTGATTTTCTTTGTTTTTGTTTTTTAAATAATTAATAAACATTTTCCGAAAGTTTACAACGTCTCAATGCTCCCTATAACCTTTCACCATTTTGTAGAAATATACCTAAACAATTAAAATAATATTTTGGAAGCATGGAAAAATATGGCAAGTTTAGCTAAATGGCACACAATTCACTTGCAACATACGTTACCTCTAAATTGCAAATTGTAAAATTTATAATAAATAAAATTTATTTTTTGTCTCGAGCCTCCCTGGTCTCGAGTTGTTTTATTAACATTGTTTCTAAAACCTGCTAGTCTAGATAGTATCTATTTATTCATTGGACATCGTCGAATTGGTTTTAAAGTATTTTTTTATTTTCAATTTCAACTGAATTAAAAATAAATAAAATAATTTGGGCTTTTGAAATGACACAAGACAACTGATGGAACTGATCCAAATATGTCATCATCACTAACACCGCATCAATGGAATTCCGGAATTGTATGTAATTATTCCTGTTCTATGGTATAATTATGAGTTCTCTGATTATTAAACTTGATAAATCCCAATTGTTCTTACTAGTTTTGATATGTGGCAACATCATAATTATGACTTGCATCGCTTTTTGTTTTAATTTTACTATATTTCCTCTTCTATACATAATTTCTCGATAAAGCGGCGTCGTAATGGCGTCTGTGGATTCCCAACTGATGTAGCTACACTACGCGCGTGCGCTAAACGGCAACCGCAACCGCAGCACTGCGGCGTCCTAAGTTAAAAACATACCTTGTTGTTAGTAAACTACGATTCATTCATGAAACTGCCTATTTCGAAATATTACTTTATAAAGTAGAGGTTTTAAGAGCTCTGTTAGCCTTTTAAGAAATGGCATCCTCGCACCAACAGCAAAGGTGGAAAAAGATAAATAGACATCCCACTCGCTTGTGCTTTGTTTTGTTTGGTTACGTTCTTGGAACGATGTTTTGGAATTGATTTTTTTTGTGTTTATCCAAGATAACGAAATCATTAACAAAAAACATAATTTGTGGCCCGAGCTGCCAGGGCTTTGATATTAATCAAGGAAATAAATAATAAATTTAATGAAACTAATAAAAAACTCTTCGTTTTAACGCAACTTCCATTTAATTAAAAATATTAGGTTTTAAATGCAATGACAGCTGTTTTGCTAGAATTAGCATTTAAAACCTAATATATTTAATTAAACGTGGAAAGGTTTTTATTATCCTAAGTAAGATGGACTTCCAAAAAGTAAGGGTTAGTACAATAAATTTAATAATATGGCAGACAGAAAGTGTTTTAAATTATAATAAAAATGCAATATGAGTTGGTGTTATAGTTTTGATATATAAATAAAGTAAATATTAATTGCGTTGTTGCCACTTTTGAAAACACGAACACAGCGCTTTAAAAATTAAATACCCGAGTTAAATTATGATTTTTTTAAAGAAAATATGTAAACAATTTTATCTACGATCATAGCATAATACAAACTTTATTGATGTGAAAACCCCACTGTAAATTTTCATTTTACCCATCGAGAACCTAAAGGCGAGCTTTGATTGGTTCTCAGCTGTGGGTAAAATTGACAGGAACTTTCATCCACTGGAATAAGGACCGGACATATTAGGATTTTTATATATTCCCTATTATTACGTTGGCAACAGCTTTCAGTTGCTACGGTAACATAACCAAAAATTCGAACAAACAAAATGACACAATTGACAGCAAAAAAGTACAAAGTGAAATTCCTGGGTTTTAAGGTAGTTTTTTGTGACTGTGACTGAAGAAAATGTCGACAGAAGACAACGAGATGTCCTGTATGCCACCTGACATTAGCAATATTGCAACGACTACAATTCGCGAAAACGAGCAAAGGGTGCGCCCTCTATCTGAACTACTAGAATGGGGAAAACAAACCCCACTATATTTAAAAAATCTCCACTAAATTAATCACCACACGTACCATCTTTCACTAACGATATTTAATACACAAAATTCAAAATAGAAATAGTTAAATTGATATTGAATTAAATGGCTGGTATCAATGTTTTCCCCATTCCACTGACAGATACTGCAGCGCCAATTATCGGAAAAATTTCCGCGAATAGAAAATCTTCTACCACAAAAATCAAGGCACAAGTACGAATGTGTTTATGAAAAGTTTTTAAGGTGGCCAGCAGAACAAAATACAACATCGTTTTCTGAAAATATTGTATTGAGTTATTTTGTGATGCTGGCAGAAAAATATTCATCTTCTTCTCTTTGGATTTATTATTCGATGCTTAAGAGTACTTTAATTATTCATCAAGATATAAATATTGAGAATTATAAAAAAATTCAAGCATTTTTGAAACGAAAATTCGGGGCATATACACCTAAAAAAGCCAAAACTTTAACCTCTGAACAAATAAAGAAGTTTATCGAGAAAGCACCCAATGAAAAATATCTTGTAACGAAGGTAAGAAACAAAGATTGCCAAAACAGTTAATAAATATCTAAATTTATTTAAGGTCGCTGTAATAATGGGTATAATGGGTGCCTGCCGATCCCAAGAATTGCACGCAATGAAAGTAGAGCACATTGAAGATTTGGATCGAGCTTTGCTTGTTAAAGTTCCTGAAACTAAAACCAAAAATTTGTCGGAGCTTCACAGTGACTGGAGAATTTTACGATATTTGCAAAAAATATATCAGTCTTCGCCCAACCAAAGTACAATGTTCAGCTTTTTTTTTAAATTTTCTAAATAATAAGTATACATCGCAAAAAATTCGTATCAACAAACTAGCTGCCATGCCAAAAAGTGTTGCTAATTTTTTGAATCTTGAAAATCCTGAGTTATACACCGGACATTGCCTACGTAGATCATCTGCAACACTTTTGGTTGATGAAGGTGGTGATATCACCACGCTTAAACGACACGGGGCCTGGAAATCAACAAGTGTGGCTGAAGCATATACCTACAGATAACAAATTAAACAATAAACTTCAAATAGGTAATACAATTTTAAAAGAAATTACCAGACCATGTATAAGCACATCTGTAAGTAATGTTAAACATATAACTACAGAAGTTGATAGTACCACCTCTACTACAACAAAGAATAATAATTATTCTGATATCAATTTTGATGCACATCATCCTTTTAGTTTTAGTAATTGTTCGAACTTTACTATTAATATTTATAATAAAAATGACAATGTAAATTAAGTTTAATAGTTTCATGTTTAAAAATAAAACTATAGCGAACTAATATATTTTTTTATATACTTGATCGTAGATAAAGTGTAGTATTATACTCGCAAGAAAAGGTTTTTATCCACTCAAATGATTACAAGCACTCGCCTGCGGCTCGTGCAGCAACTTTCATTTTCGTGGATAAAAACCTTTACTTCCTCGAGTAATAATATATTACTATTTTTGTTCTTTATTAAAAGAAAAATTAATATATACTAACCGAGTAAAGGATACTTCTCTTTTATGTCTTCTACACTTTTATTGTTGCTTGCCAAGAATTTATCTACATCTTTGGCCTCATCCAAAGCTGCCTGAAATCTGTCTTCTATAACGGCATTTATTATTGGATTTACTTGTTGTATTCTGCTTATATAAGCTCTTATAACGCTTTCACACGATACCTGAAAATAAACAATCACTGAGTAATGGCAATGTTGACTCGGGGACAATAAAAATTTCCAGTGCCGTACCTACTTTTTTTGTAAAATTTAACAATTTCAATAAAAATAAAATAAAGACAGAACTTTCTGCATGTTCGTTAAAATAATAATACAAAATAGAATGTTGAGGTCATACCCTTTGGATCTAATGGCTAAGACAAAGATCCGACGATGGAAAAGTATGACAAGAGAAGAAATTCAAGATTGGATGGAGGAAGAAATGGTGAGAAGTTGGAAGGGGTATGAAGGTGCTTTAAAGGAGTAGTATGAGTGGATGGATCGGAAATTTGGGGAGCTGAACTACTTCTTGACTCAGGTGCTCACTGAACATCTACACAAGATTGGGAAGAGAGAGGCTGGAATATGTGTGAGGTGGAGGATGATGAGGAACACGTGTTTAGATGCTGGAAGACCGAGGAAGTGTTAAAGCAGTTGGGGAGGCAGTTTATTGGAATAACATGGTGGATATAATGTTGAGAGGGAAGAAAGAATGGGTAGAGGTAAGCGAAGCAGTGGAGGGTATGATTAGGGAAAGGGAATATCGATGGCTTATTTGCAATAGGATTTAACCCCACTTAGGTAAATTTTTCAGGAAATAAGAAAAACTAATAAGTATAAAAAAATTTAGAAAATTTTGAAGTAGGAATATTAGAAGGGTTTTAATTTTTATATTAAGTTGGTAATTTTATATTTTCGACAGACATATTGTTGTATTAAAAATTTTTCGTGGGTTACGTCGAATGCTAAATCTACTAATAGGCGATTTTGATTTGTCATAGGTTTATGAAATATTATAAATAAAAGCAGGCTAGTTTCCTTAACATAATGGCGCGAAAATCCAATATTTGAAAAAAATGTGGGTTACGTCCTATTGCAAATAGGCCATCGATATTTGTTAGTATGAATATTACGTGAAGAGTGTGTGAGGGACCGCCGCCCGTCTTGAAGTATGCTAGGGTAGTGATCCTCTCGGGGATGCGTCCAACGCTGTTGGGTTTTGGGCAAGAACCCACCAGTTTCCAGCTCAGCCCGAAAACAGGTAGGCAATCGCTAACTTCTCCTCCTTTTACATCACCAAGACTTGCCGGCTTTTATACAGTCCAAATCAGTGGAAGAAGGAGTCCGTTTTAGGGGTTTTTAAAGACATAGAAGAGGTCTTTGATAGAATTGTTTGAAAAAATCAACTCACTGTCAGGATTGTAACTAATGTAATTTGTTACTCGAGATGTTACTGGATAAGCATAACATAATAATAAACTGTATTGTAAAAAAAAATTAAAATCTGTAGACAAAGCTGCTTAAAAAAAGAAAACAAAATAAAATACATAGGTTATAAAAACAATAACAATAAAATATATATTTAGATACAAATACAAAAGGTAATATTTACATAACATAGGAACAAACTTCACAATATAAAACATTGCGAAAGGTCAGTAAAAAATTATTTTATATATACAAAGAGCAAAGAGTAAGTGAAATAACATTTAGAATTTTAATTAAGTCAAAACATTAGTACCTACACTGCTCAACAATTGAAGTGGATATTTTTTAAATTTCAGAAAATTGCTTACAAAAATAATATTATTTTTCCTACGACCACATATGAAAGTGCTAGTTTCATTCAATACACGTATTGAAAAGTAAATATCAATACACGTATTGAAAAGTAAAAAAAAATAGTTCTATGATCTGTGACATTAACGTCAAATTTATCAATAGTAAAAACACATGAATGTCAAAGCAAGGACCATTTATTTTTTTAAAATCTTCCTTGTGTCAAATATTGTATTGTAATTGCCAATACAAATTTTTCTGTATAAAGTAAGAATAAAGTTTCTTCTAGGTTTTTAAATTGTTAAAAAATAAACATATTTTTATTCAGTATTATTATTTTTATAAAAACACTTTTAAAAAGAAGAACAGTTTATTCTTCTTTTTTATTTTGTGTTATGTTCCGTGCATGTGTCGAATGTGGATTTTTGAAGTTATGTTTGTGTTTCTGTTTATAATTATCTTTGTGTCAATTATTATTACATTATTTTGAAAATATTTGAACTTTGTTGTGATTTGTGTTCAAATACATACTACGTATACAAGAAAACTCAATAAAGTGTTAAAAAGATTACTGGGTTATGCATTTGAATGAAAATTTGTTCTCCAGATAGTGAAGTTCCAAGGCTGATTGGATTTTACCACAGAATAAGGTGTATTCTGTAATTTTACTTTAAAAAATACTTTTGTTGAAGGATTTTTTACGTGGTCGTAGGAAAAATAGTGTACATAACTCGTGTAATTCTTGCACTCGTTTAGTTTCTGCACTCGCCGCTACGCGGCTCGTGCTAAACTTTAACTCGTGCAAAATGTTACACTTTCCACACTTGTTATGTAATATACTATTAAATATACGTTTTATGCTTTCAGTAAACTATGTTTATAGCAAATTGTTTTTTTTTTTCTTTTTATTTCTTTAATCAGAATTATAGGAATTCGATTTCAAAATACTAACATTTTAGACGCGTAGAAGTGCTTGCAGTGACTTTAACATTGTTAGTGTAGTCTATAATCTGTTTGCCTGAAAAAAAAATGGCGCTACGGTGATTAGAAACAGTGCAACTCGATCAAGGTTGGATACACGAAGGCTTAAGTCAAGAAGAAGTTGCTACACGGCTAAATGTGCCCAAAGTGTTGTCAGTCGTGCATGGAATAGATATTTGGAATTCGGGTCTGTAGCGTACAGGTATGGAGGAACTCCTGCTCAAGACCGTTTTATAGCTCTAACTGCAAGAAGAAAACGAACATTTACTGCTTCGAGAATTAACAGCTTCTTTAGGAATGCTACCGGAAGAGTGATATCTAGTTAAACTGTTAGAAGAAAGTTGCATGCATGTAATTTAAGAGCCAAAGGGCGTAGTTCACATCCACGGTTGACTGCGGATCAGGGTGCATGCAGATATCGGTGGGCGAGAGAACACAGTCGTTGGAATTTTCAGAACTGGAGGTATTATTTGTTACGGATAAGTCCAGATTTTGGCTGAATATGTGTGATGGTCGAATATTGGTGTGGAGAGAAAGAGGACAACAATACAATGAACGTTTGATGGCGCCAACTCTTTTTGGTGGTGGCTCAGTTTGCTTGTGAGGAGGCATATGTTATGATGGCCGCACTTATCTAGTAAATGAATGAATATAACAATGACGACTGTACGATATAGGGACATGGTTATAGAGCCAATAATTGTACCATTTTTTAGTGCAATAGGCGAATAATTTGTCTTTATCGACGATAGTACGCGCGCGCACCATGCGAGAATTATAATGATCACATTGAATATAACGGTTTTATAAGAATGAACTGGCCACCATGTTCAGCCCATATGAATTGTTTTGAGCATACCTGGATCGAAATGTCTATACAATTAAACCGATTCGAACAGCCCCCCATAACCCTAGAACAGCTCGCCAACGCCTTGCAGAGAATAATGGAAAATATACCTCAGCAATTTATTAATAATTTAATAAGGACATTGCCTAATAGAGTGACAGCACTAAGACAAGCTAGGGGTGGATCCACACGTGAAAGGACTTTATGACCTGTGCAGTAAATCATTTAACATTTTTCAATTTTTTCTCATTTATAGTAACTGTTTTTATTTCATGAAAAATGTGTTTATTTTATTTTTTAGGCTATATTTTAACATGACAGAATAAATATTTACTTATTTTATCTAGTTTTGATTTATTATTAACCAATTACAAAATAAAATTACAGATTTTTGTAATATCCACTTCAATTGTTGAGCAGTGTATATGGTAGTCCACGTATAAAATCGACCAACTCTTTTTATTTTCTTGATTCTTAAAAATACTTACTTTTTTATTTCTTATTTGTTCGGCTAATTCAGTAGCTGGTAGAAGAAGTATTTCATTTTTAACTGGAGGGCATGTTTGTTTTTTCTTAAAAACTCTCTTAATAATGACAGGTATGTAGAGAATATTTATTGATTTGATCGCCATCCAGAATAAAACTCTTATGGCTATTATTCCAGGTGGCATTGTCTGTAATAAAAATAAATAATATTTATTAGAAGGTTGGAAATGCATTATATAAATTTTTTCTGCAGCTGTCCCAAAAACAAAACTTTCGGTATGATTTATTAAATCGAAAATTCCACTTTACGAAGATTTTTGTTACTTTCGGTACGATTTTTTTACTTTCGAAACAATTTGAGGTATCTTAATAGGCGGCCTTGACAACAATAACAACTTGTATTTTGATTATAGTTTTCGCTTTTGCATTTCAAAAAAATGGAAATAGATAGTGAAAGCGAAGTCGAATTGATTCTACATGAGATAAAAGAAGCTGCTAGAACAGCTACTTATGAATTATTGCCGACAAAGTCAAGAGAGAGGTATGATTTTGTCTACCATTTATTTCAAAAATGGAGCAGTGATAAAAAAATACATACTATAAATGAAGAAGTTATTCTTGCATATTTCATGGAAAAATCAAAAGTCTTAAAGCCCTCGAGCATATGGAGCAATGCTCAAGTCCACAATTAACATTAAAAATATAGATATAAGTCGCTATCCCCAAGTTTTTGCATTTCTTAAAAGAAAATCCGTTGGTGACAAACCAAAAAAATCCAAAGTATTGAATAACCCATGTAGGAAGTCCCCAGAGTTGACAATGGAGCCAGGCCTGGGCCAGTCCCGGGAAACCTAGCTTCGACGCACCTGTATTGGCCCATGCATGGGCTAGGCTGTTTAGCCCAGCCTCGGTTTTGCCAATTATGACTCAAGCTTGGCCCAAGACTGGATAAACCAGCCTTAGCCGTTCAATGGTAACCCAAGCCTGGGCCAGGAGTGGATAACCCAGTCTTGGCCATGGCATTGACTACCCAAGCTTGTGCCAAGACTGGATAGACTAGCGTTGGCCATTCAATTGTAACTTAAGATTGGGCCAAGACTGGCTATTCCAGCCTTGGCCGTTCAGTTGAAACCCAAGCTTGGACCAAAAGTTGGTAGCCTAGCCTTGGCTATGCGAATGATTACCCAAGCTTTGGCCAAGACTGGATAACCCAGCCTTGGCCGTTCAGTTGAAACCCAAGCTTGGACCAAAAGTTGGTAGCCTAGCCTTGGCTATGCGAATGATTACCAAAGCTTTGGCCAAGACTGGATAACCCAGCCTGGGCCATGCCATTGATTACCCAAGCTTTTGCCATTTATAAATTAACTTATTTATATATATATATTTAACTAAAATTATTTTAATTCACACTTAAAACTCTAAAAGAAAATTAAAATAATCATTTTACACAAACGCAAAAAATAAATCTAAACTAATAAAGTAAAGTCATTTAAATAAAATTAAATTTCCCGCGCTTAGTTGATTGGTTGCGCATTCCGAGGCCCGAGACGAATGCTATCGGTTTCAATCGATTGTCGTTCGTATACATCGTACATGCAACGTTTTGTGTTTTGTCTATGCATGCAAGATTGCCATTTGCTAGTTGTTTTAGTTAACATTTTTAATTTTATTTGCTTTTTCTTTCATTTAACTTTAATATACCGGAAACTAGTAAACTAGTTGGGTTGCAGATAATAAAAACATGTGTTTATGGCCACCAAAAAAAATGAAGACAAGGTGAAAAAGTGGGTGGCACTTAATGTAGGGCCGTCTGAAACGTGGCTTATCCCATCAAGATTATTATCAAAACTAGTAAGTATTAACATACATTTACTACTAATAAATGTAGTTAGCAATTTAATTTTACCAACAAAGTTATTTCTTTACACTTTAGCTATTTCTCAGGAATTTTTAAAGTTTTGTGAAAGTTCACATCACAAAAATGATGAATTGTTCGGAATTCATATCGGTAGTTTGCTGATGCCTATTTTTCTTAAAATTAGTTATTAGTTGGAACTTTTTCACTGTGCGAATTTAACTAATGTCAATATGGCGTTGGTAGTTGGTAGACCTTACTATGCTAATCCATAAAATATTTAATTTAGTGATATGGATAATATAGATGTATTCAACTGACACAAATCAAAGTGTATTTTGTATATCACTTTCCATAATATTAGATAAACTAATATAAATTTTATTAATCGAATCCAATATTTTAAACATAAGTTAACTGTAATTATTATCTTTTCAGAATTTATAATGGCACAATATACAACAACAACAGATAAAATCGCACGATAACTGCAGTTTCTACTTATTTATCAGAAGCAAAAGACAGAGATGGCGGACGGGCCCAACGCAGCATGTATATTTAATTTTTTTTTATTAATAAAGATATAATTACTATTAATATGTGTATATAATTATTAATCCCATTATTTCATTAATTGTCAATACTTGGCATTTAATTGCGATAAATTAATACCAGTTAAAAACATAGTAGTGAAAACAAAGCCTGGCCCAGTCCTAACAACCAAGACTGGCACAGTCCTGTCAACCAGATCTGGTCCAGACCTGGCAACCAAAATTGGACCAGTCCTGGCATTAAAAGCCAAGAGTGGCCCATCTTGGCAGCCAAGCCTGGCCCAGCCTTAGCAACCAAGCATGGGCCAGGTTTGACAACCAAGTGTTATCACTCCAGACTTTTACCCAGCCTGGGCCAATCCCGGCTTACAAGCCTGGGCCAGAGTTCTGCATAGTTGGCTCAAGCTAGGGTCAAGACTGGGCCCGTGGTAATTTCCCCTATGGGAAAGAAGAAATAGATAAATTCTTGTCAGAAGCTGAAGATAAAAACTATCTAGTAACAAAGGTAATATAATTAAAAGTAATACCTCTTTTTTAGTAATTTTTATAGATATTTTAGGTTGCATTGATCGTAGGTTTTGGCAGGTACTTCTTGTGGGGAGGAGTTGTGTAAAATGAGTTTGGATGGTGTAGAAGACAATATGTTAGTTATTAAAAGACAACATGTTAGTTATTAAAACTCCCAATTCCAAAACGAATATGGAAAGAACCTTTGTCGTCATTAGAGAAAATAATATTTCTTTATACAGAAAATATTTGTTATTACGTCTATCAAACACACCACATCGTAGATTATTTGTATATTACAAAAACGGAAAATATACCACACCACCTATTGGTATTCACACTTTTGGTAATATCGCCTGCAAATAGCTGAATTTCTTAAATTACCGAATACCAAAGAATACACCGGAGACTGTTTGCGAAGAAGCTCAGCAACTTTATTAGTTGATGGTGGTGGTAGTATATAACCAATTTGAAAAGACACGGGTGCTGGAAATCAACCAGTTCAGCAGAAGGATACGTAGAAAATTTTTTTAGAAATAAGATTCAAATATCATCACAGATCGAAAAGGGTCACAACGAAATAAATATTCCGAAAACTAGTTCGAATACTGACACATCTAATAATACTAATTTCAATACTGCCACTTTGTTATATGTAATTTATAATATATATCCATCGAATCCATTTTAACAAAAATTAACGGCCACAGAAAAATATTGTACGTAACACGATCCGTACGTGATTTTACGGGACTTCCTACTCATCCCGTAAAATATCACTTTCGCAACTTGTTACGTAAATTACTATTGTTGCTAAGCCAAATTCTAATGTGAACATTCATTGAAAATTTCTTGCAAAGTAAAATTTTTTAATATAAATTATATTTGAATTTGTTTTTATGTATAGAAACACACTTTATTGATATATAATTTTAATCTTGTTTTGATACCTAATAAAAAGTCGATCGAGTGTCTACTTAAAAAGCCAAAGTCCAAAACACATTAAAAATCATAGTAATTTAAATAATATGCACCATTGTCAATAAAAACCTTTACGTAGTTCGTGACACAAAACAATTTTCTAATTTATACATTAAACGTTGTGTTATATAAATTAGCTTAATAATAACATAAATGAGTGTGTATACAGTGTGTAAAAGCCAAATGGAATAAATTCATTATTTCGGTTACTGTACATATTTATAAAAAATCCCGAAACACGTCAAATTTAAATTATAACTTGACATTCTTTAACGTGAAAATGCAACCCCTACCTTCAACCCCCTTAGAATGACAGGTACAACCCCCAATTTTTTAAATGGGAAGTATAGGCTTGTGATATATCATTTGAAAGGTCTCTTCATTCTCTATTCAAAAATGTTATTGTTTTTAAATTTAATGCAAACATTAACATAAAAACATTAATATCATGTTGTTACCGAAATTCGCTACAATACAATCAAAAACTAAAATGTAATGCAAAACGTAATAAAATGTAGAACACGAAAAAGAACTATGCATGTTAATGAAGTAGATGTTCAAAATGTTCTCTGCGAACGTCTTGGCAACATCCTAATCTCAAATAAAACTGTCTTCTAACATTATTTAACATATCAGGCGTGATCGACCAAATCGCAAGCGTTATTCGTTCTTTTAAGTCATTTAAATCAGAAGGTTTAGTTTTGTACACATGGCTCTTCACATATCCCCATAAAAAGAAATCTAATAATGTAAGATCAGGTGATCGCGCTGGCCATTCAATCGATCCTCGCCTCCCTATCCACCGATTGGGAAATATTGTATCGAGGTACTGCCGGACATTAAGTTGGTAATGTGGTGGTGCTCCATCCTGCTGAAACCATATCGTATTCGCTGGAACTTGAGGGTTACCTGGATCAGGATATAAATTTGCCAACGTTGGAATGACATCATTTTGAAGTAATGTCAAATAATTGTTGCCATTCAAGTTGCCCTCAATAAAAAAGGGACCAATGATATTGTTCCCTACAATCCCTGTCCAAACATTAACCTTTTGAGGGTATTGAGTGTGTTCTTCTCTCATCCAGTGAGGATTTTCCGTGGACCAGTAGCGGCAATTTTGCCGATTAGCATGACCGTTAAGTAAAAAAGTACACTCATCAGAAAACATAACGTCTTCTAATTGGATAATATTGTTATCCAACATGTCCATCATTTGCTCACAAAAAAAGTTCTCCTATCAAAATCATCTTCCATGAGCTCCTTAGTAGGTATCATCTTATACGGATGCAACTTATTTTCTTTTAATATGTTTGCTATCGATGTATGGCTAGCATTGAATGTAGTAGATACCTGTCTACTCGATGTATGTGGGTTTTCCTGAAACTCAAGCAACACATCTAATTTGAGTTCATCACTCAGTGCATTGGCAGCTGCTTTTTTTTATCTGCCTTACATGACCAAACTCGCGAAACTGCTTTTCTGTTTTACTTATTGTTCCTTGGGATATAGGCGGTAAATTAGGAAATTTCTCATGAAATAGAGGAGAGTTACTTCCTGTTGTGTTCGGATGTTATCTCCGTAACCAATCATTTGTAAAACTGTTATTTTATGCATTTCCATTAATCTAACCATTTTTTAGAATTGAATTGAACAAACTTTATACTTAAATTACAACAATGACAACTTAAGTATATTGTAATACGTTTCGAGTATATTTTAGTGAATTTCGGTAACAACATGATATTAATTTTTTTTATGTTAATTTTTGTATTAAATTTAAAAACAATAACATTTTTGAATAGAGAATGAAGAGACCTTTCAAATGATATATCACAAGCCTATACTTCCCAATTAAAAAATTGGGGGTTGTACCTGTCATTCTAAGGGGGTTGAAGGTAGGGGTTGCATTTTCACGTTAAAGAATGTCAAGTTATAATTTAAATTTGACGTGTTTCGGGATTTTTTATAAATATGTACAGTAACCGAAATAACGAATAGTTTCGAGTATATTTTAGCGAAGTTCGTTAACAACATGATTTTAATTTTTTTTATGTTAATTTTTGCATCAAATTTAAAAACAATAACAATTTTGAATAGAGAATGAAGAGACCTTCCAAATGATATATCACAAGCCTATACTTCCCATTTAAAAAATTGGGAGTTGTACCTGTCATTCTAAGGGGGTTGAAGGTAGGGGTTGCATTTTCACGTTAAAGAATGTCAAGTTATAATTTAAATTTGACGTGTTTCGGGATTTTTCATAAATATGTACAGTAACCGAAATAATGAATTTATTTTATTTGGCTTTTACACACTGTATGAAAACTCTTTTATAGGTATAAATATATTCATAGCAATTTTAATCATGTGCAAAACAATCTACGCTTAATATTATTATATGTCCTTAATGCCGCTTTACAACAGGAAAAGCCAAATGTAATAAATTCATTATTTAGAGAAAATCCCAAATTTGAATTATAAGTTGATATTTTTTAAAGTAAACATGTGATCCCTACTTTCAACCCTCTTTGAGTGACAGTTACAACCACTAATTTTTTAAATGGGAAGTATAGGCTTGTGATATAAAATATCATTTGAAAGGTCTCTTTATTCTCTATCCAAAAATGTACGGTGTAAAAAATTAGTTAATGGCTAACCATTTTAAATTACTAAATAGATGTGGAATTTAATTAATAGCTTCAATCGGCCTAAACAGGGTGTCCCGAAAAGAATGGTCATAAATTATACCACAGATTCTGGGGTCAAAAATATATTGATTGAACCCCGCTTACCTATATAGAATAGTGCACACAAAAAAAGTTACAGGGTGCTGAATTTCAAAATTAATTTTTAACATTTCTCTAAAACGGTTTAACGTTAATTTATGAAAATTTATAGGAAATACTAGTAGAGAATACCCAATAAATTGGAAACAGTTGCATTCAATTACTTTGATTTATTATGGATTTTCAGATAGAATCAACACACCTTTCACCCTCCAACTTTTTTTAGGGCAATAATTTAATAAAATATGGACCGCCACTGAAATCAAACGTCTATTCTTAAGCTTTTGTGTCTCTCTGTATTTCTTTGTAAATATTTTATTATGGAAGATACAGCCACCCTTTAAAATGCCAATTTCAATATTGAATATTTAAACTACATTTTCACAAATATTAAAAACATCTTTATTATTAAATTACAATTTATAAACAAACAAGATATTTGCCTTAACTCAACAAGTGTTCAATATGACCTTCTCCTTCCTGTATACAAGTTCTACATCGTTTCAACAAGGAATACCGAATATTTTGAAAAATTAAATGTTTTTGTCGAAACTCGTTAGCAATTTGTAAAATTCGGTGCCTCAGTTGATCCTCACTGGTTATTTTCACAGAATAAACATTTTCTTTCATATATCCCCAGAAACAAAAATCTAATGGATTCAAGCATGGACCGCGCAGTGGCCATTCATTTGGTGCATCTGGCCCCTTCCAGCATTTGGTACTAGTAAAACAATTACTGAAGAAATTCTATCAAATGATTGTTCTGTAAAATGTTGTGAGCCTAAAATGCTATTCTTGCCTGGACTCCAGTTATCTTTATCCACAATATTTAAACATTTCCGTCTAATATTTTCAACCCGTGGGAAACTGTGAATGTAATAATGTATTAATTAATACACAAATACATTTATTTTACAACGTTGCTTTAGAATACTCCATAGACATAAAAATAATTGACATATACAGTTATGAGATTAACCAAAAAATTGTAAATTAATGATAATTAAAATAAAATATCCTCTTTCCATTATTGATACGCCTATGTCAATTTAAGTAAATAGGTTAGGGATCAATACAAAGTATTAATTTAATTTAAACATAAAAATATAGTTTACGTATACATAATGTATATTTATTATAATAACAGCTACTAACCAATAAATAAATAATAATCCAAATTTTTAACAGAAAACTAAATTTTTATAACTTCTGTCGCCAGATTTTAACATTGTAGATATAACACAAACTCCTTCCTTACTATTTTATGTTCTAAGAATCAATCAGAGACTCAATTATTACATGTAATAATTAAAAGGTAGTGTATTCTACATACGTAGCAGATTTAAAATAACCTTAATTAAAATTATGTATTACATTGGATTTTTATTATTTTACTCCTATTTATTATTTTATTAATTGTAATTTAATAATAAAGATGTTTTTAATATTGGTAAAAATGCAGTTTAAATAATATTCAATATTGAAATTGGCATTTTAAAGGGTGGCTGTATCTTCCATAATAAAATATTTACAGAATATATAATATAATAATAATATATAATATTTACAAAATATATACAGAGAGACACAAAAGTTTAAGAATAGATGTTTGATTCCAGTGGCGGTCCATATTTTGTTAAATTATAGCCCTAAAAAAAGTTGGGGGGTGAAAGGGGTGTTGATTCCCTCTGAAAATCCTTGATACATCAAAGTAATTGAATGCAACTGTTTCCAATTTATTGGGTATTCTCTACTAGTATTTCCTATAAAGTTTCATACATTAACGTTAAACCGTTTTAGGGTAATGTTAAAAAAAATTATTTAAATTTTCAACTTTAGGACCTTTTTTTTTGTGCACTATTGTATATAGGTAAGTGGGGTTCAATCAACATATTTTTGACCCCAGAATCTGTGGTATAATTTATGACCATTCTTTTCGGGCACCCTGTATACTCAATAACCGCGGCAACATACATTGGAACTTCTAGATATTAAATTCATTAGGCACATTTCTAGGAATTTTTAAAATCACAAATGTAAATTCAAATAAGAATGTATTAATAATTGTATAAAAATATTAACTTGTTTAGTTTATTAAAAAGACATTAAAAAATACCTATAATAAAACATTAATTTTGAATCCATTACATGACGACAAGGAAAAATCTCTACCTCTCGAACTGTAGTATAGGACAGTAATAAAAGTATTTGACATTAAATCTAAAATTATATTATTTAAAATTGTAGAGTTTATCCATAATTGAAATATAAATGGTACAAAAAGTAGCAATAAAACCCTCAATATTTGATTATAATAGTAAAATGATGCATTAGCGACATGTTGTATTAAATACAAATATTAAGGGATAATAAAATTCAAGTACTATTGAGATACTATAGGTGAAAAATGTTTAAATATTAGTTTTAGTGAAAAATGTCATTCTTGATAAAAAGTTTTGCTTGTTCTGAAACCCCATGAAATAAAATAAAATTCAAGTTTATCAAAATCGGTCTGATTTTATAGCCAGTTTTATTTATGAAAACCGTATAATTGTCATTCTTTAATAAATATTTGACAACAATGTTAACTATTCAACAAAGAGTATATCTTATTAAATATCCAGATGTATCCATTACGCGGTGTGGATTAAAAAAATTAATAAAGAAGTTTGATGAGATAGGATCTGTTCAAGACAAAAAGAAATTGAAAAAAGCGTTCGTTGAGGAGGATGATGCAGCTACTGCACTAGCTATGCATTCGTTAAGGAAAAATCCCAAGTTGAGTCTACGAAAAAGAGCTGTGGAGGTTGGTTTTTGCAAGAGTCACTTACAGTAAATATTTAAGCAAAACAAAATTTATCCATTCAAACCGAAATTTATTCATACCTTACAAGATTATGACACAAGGTTGTGCGATGATTGGTGAAAAACTTATGCATGACCGATTCTTTCATAATAATATTTTGTTTTCTGATGAAGCAACGTTTACAACAAATGGAGTCGTTTCTTCCCAAAATTGTCGATATTGGGCTAATGAAAACCCAAGCTACAGGATTAACTGTAATAGTCAATTTGCTAAAAAAGTTAATGTTTGGTGTGCGGTTTTACCGGATCGAATAATCGGACCGTATTTTCTGGAAGATACATTAAATCAGGAGGTATATTTGTACTTGCTTGACAAATTCTTAATACCTGAATTGGAAAATATTCCCTTGGAGCAAAGGTCTAAGATGTACTTTCAACATGATGGATGTTCGTCACATTCGACTTTACTAATTAGGGGATGGCTGGATGAATATTTTCCTGGGCGATCGATGGGCGTTATGGTCCAATATTTTTTCGGCCCCGATCCCCCGATTTAACTATTTTATATTTTTTTATGGGGCTACTTAAAACAAAAATTTACGCAAATAATTTAAACCATAATATTGAAGACTTGAAACGAGCTATCACTGATGGCATTAACGAAATTACCCCAGAAATGCTGCGAAATACTTACAAAGAATTGAGAAAGAGAATTAAAAGATGTTTTGTAGCTGGGGAAGATTTTTTTTGTTTACTTAGTATTTCTTACATTATTATTCTGTATTGTTATTTTTGATAGTGATTATAATTCTTGAATAGTTAACATTGTTTTCAAATATTTGTTAAAGAATGATAATTTGAAAATTATTTATAAAAGTTGGCAGTTGCTAGGTACATCGTAAACGTCACTCACTAGATTAATACATTATTTTCGAGTGCACAAATTAATACGGTTTTCATACAAGTAGCTATAAAATGAGACGGATTTTGAAATACTTGAACTTTATATTATATTTTATGGGGTTTCAGAACAAGCAAAACTTTTGATCAAGAATGACGTTTTTCACTAAAATTAATATATAAACATTTTTCACCTATAGGATACCCCATCCGTGGACACGCTGTATATTCCAGAATTCCAAAGTTATTTAAATAATAAAAGCAAAAGAAATGACTGATTAAAAGATTTTCCACGAAGTAAGGATACAAACTCTTAATTTGATTAAAAAACATGGTAAAAACAAACTAACAACTATTATTAGTTTTCAAATGTCCTAATTTTTCTGTTTTTTATTAGTTTTGGACTTTTGAAATTTTTCAGATTAACATGTGAAAAATTTATAAATCATTATTTCCAAAAAAATATTCAAAACACGTTTATTATTATCTAAGCAAATCTGAAAACAATTTAAATATGAATTCAAATGTAAACATATTTACATATTAATAAATACCTATACATCATATTTAAAAATATGTCTTGATACACATTGGGTTAATGAAAAATTATGGAAATTCACGATTTAAACATTCCGTCCGGATTTGTTTACTCTCCTACGGTCAGTATAAGACTATTAATTCCTAGAGAAAATAAACGGGTGGCGACATCTCTCCGCCAACATCATTTTGCAGCACAAAATCGCTTACGGCAAATTGACAAATGGCAAATTTCGTGCAGACTTGACCACTTGGCCAGCGAATTGATGAATTCTATACAAGGGAAATGCTGCCAACAAAACGAACAAAAAAATACCAAAAAATATTAGTCCCATAAGTAAGCGGTTTTTCCAATACATTTTTGGTTTTTCTTATATATTTTTGGCCCCTTTTCCACCCATGTTGTACCCGAAAAGTATGGAAGTATTTTAAGATATTTTATATTTTGAATATTTTATATCTTACAGTTGACGAAAAACTAAATGTCAGCTGTCAACACATAAACGTATCGTTAGGGTATTAAGTTAGTCTTATTCATTATACAGCATCGTTTGTTTGGCTTTGTTGTTGTTTCTAAGTTACTAATTTTTATTATTCTACTTTTATCGATTTGTATTTCTCTGATCTGCTTTTTTTATTGCAAATATCACCGAGAAGAGTTATTCTACCCTGTATTTGTATCTTCGTTGTGATTATACAATACAAATTGCGATGAAGCATTGTGCATATCAAAATTGTAAAAATAGTACAAGAACTTTAGTTAGAGGACGAAGACGGAATACCATTCCGTTTCCGTTACCGAAAGCCAGAAAATGTCCCAGCAGATGCCTCAAATGGATTGAGTTATGTGGCAACCAAAATCTGAATTTTACCACAATTAACAAAACCACTTATATTTGTAGTGACCATTTGGTTCATAATTGTGTAGATCCAAAACCCTATTGTAATAATGAGTCTACTGAAGCTGAGATAAATGCAGAAATGGGAAGTTTGTTTAAAGGACCTGCACTCCAACCATTATTTAAACTCATTGACAGAATGTTCCTCTAAATGTAAATTTTCTTGTAAAATTGCCCCAGGTACATCTGTCGGCAAAAGCACTGAAATCTATTACTAGACTAGATAGGCTTTAAAATGTCTTACTCTTCTCGAGGATATTTGCAATAATAAAAGCAGATCAAAGTAACTCAAATCACTAACAGATAAAAGTAGAATAATAAAAATCAGTAACTAAGAAACACAAAAAAAGCGAAACAGACGAAGCTGTATAATGAATAATACCACCCTAATACCTTAACGATACGTTTATTTGTTAACAGCTGACATTTAGTTTTTCTTCAACTGTAAAATGTAAAATATACTCCAAATTAAAAATATCTTAAAAGACTTCCATACTTTTCGGGTATAACATGGGTGGTAAAAGGGCCCAAAATATAAAAGAAAAACCGAAAATTTATTGGAAAAGCATTTCCCTTGTATAGAACTCATCCATTGATTACGAATGTAGCCTTATAGTTAAAAGCGCTCTTATCGTGTGGGTTAAAAGGTCAATAACCACAGGTATCAAAACTCAAAGGTTACCAAAATGTGAGGTTACAAATAAACTCGGAGAAAAGAATGATTGTTTTATTATTTCAACTAAAATTTTTCATTTTAACATTCTCGAAATAATCTATCAAATTAAGTATAATTTTTTTTCATACTTTTTTTATGGTACACTTCTACTTTACAATACTCTTCAATTCTCCCAATGTTGTTTGAAATAATAAGTGAATCACGATAAACTAAGCTTTTATTCTAGTTTTTGAAGATTGACATTAATTGTACAACTGCTGTTACCAGCAATTTGTATTAATTCGGAGTTGTTGATGGATTTACAGTGTTTTCTGTACTCGCGGAAGACGTGTTGCTGTGATGTAGCACTTCAACAAAAGTTTCGCCCCTTTGGATCATTCTTGCAATCTTATTTTTGACTTCAATCGATTCTTCTATATACTTTTCTGCAACTGAAGAACTCTGCTGTTTTAGAACTTTAAGGTCAGCTCCAGCATTGGCCAACAACGTTGAGGATGTCCTCCTGAAGCAATGACCTGTATACTTTTCTGGTTGGTCTAGATTTAAGAACTCAGCTATTTTCTTAGATGCTCCGCCAACAGTATGTATACCAGCTCTTTGAGACAGACATTTTCCTTGTCTATAACCTACCAAAAGAGGTTTCAGGGAGACGTGTTGCCGTAAATTCATGTTTTTTCTAAACACATCCAAATAGTGAACCTCATCACTGGTAATCACAGTGAAATCTCGTCGAATATGTCTGGTTAATCTTAACTATTAGCTGAGTACCCGTATTCTCCGCATCACTAACTTCTAAATTATAGATCTCTTCCCTTCGGCAACCTTCAGCAACTCCAAGTAATGGTATCACTTTGAGTAATAGATATTCTTTATCTGGAGCGTCCCTCATGAAGCTTTCAATTTGTTCCTTTGTCATCACCTTCGACTAGTTTGGCTGATGGTCTAAATTTTGTTTTTTTAAAAAAGCTATCCACTTTGGGAAACTTGATATGTTGACATTCTCATTAACCATAATCATTCATTTTATCATCGAGTATTTGGACCATAATGAAGAATGGTTGAATGTTTTTGACTGAAAATTTAAACTGTTGAAAAGAATATTCTTTAAAAAAACTGTTCTTACCACATCCACAAAGTAAGCGAACATCACATTTTCATCAGCACTACTTTCCAAATTGTGTTGTTTATGCCAGTTGCAAAACCGCATAATCTTTCTTCTCAGCAATTTCATCTAATTTCAGATCCATTTCCTCCGCAGATTTTTCGTGGGTGCAGAAAAAGTCAATATGTCTGCCTTTATTTACATTAAGAATAATGAAAAACTCTTCGTTTTACCAAAACTTCCAGTATTTATTTAAAAAATTGCTTTATTAACTTTAATGACAGCCGTTTCGCTAGACTTAGCATCGTCAGATTGACATATTGAAGTTACATTTTGTATGTTTGTAGCTAGGTACCTGATGTTTATTAGGTAGTTATAAGGCTAGACCAAGTATGGAAGTAATAAGACATAACAATATTAAAGCCTAGATGTTATGAGCCCTAAGGGATTATCCTGGATGTACTTCCCTCTAAGATCAGTATAACTGTGCAATGATATAGAAAAACCAGGAAAAAACTATATCATGCTGATCTTTACAATAACTTAATATATTTGTGTTACAATTACGTCTTATCTATGTATAAAATGAAGACTCAATCAAAGCAAGCACTTTAAAAGTGGAGAACTTCCCAGATTTATTTGTTCATTAACAACTTTAAATTGTGGATCTGCTAGATGTCTTTTTATTTCAAGTTCTTCAAGGAAATCTAAATTTTGTTTTTTATTGCAAGTGTGTAGTATTTGGATGTCATTGATGTGTAAGAGTGAGGTTGGATGTTCAAGTAGGTGTTTTGCATAATTTGACTTATCTGGTTGTTTTAATCTATATGCTCTTAAATGTTCGTTAAATCTTACTTCAAAATTTCTTTGTGTTTGACCTATATATACAGCATTACACTTTGGACAATTAATTTTGTAAACACCAGATTTTTTTAATTTAGGTGATTTTGTTTTTACATTTAACAATTTTGTACCAATATTATTTTGTGTTTTAAATGATATTAATGCTGATGTTGCCGAAGTTTTGAAATTTTATTGGAAATAGTTCCACAATATGTAATATTTTTATAACTTTTAATTTCTTTAGTTTGTTTAGGAAATATTAGGTTTAGTGACACTTTCTGTTCTTTCTTATTAATTAATGTATTTATTAAATGAATTGGGTAGCCATTAGATGTAGCTATTTGTTTTATGATATCAATTTCTTTATCAAAGTTAATTTTGTTCATTGGAATTGAAAATGCCCTATGTATCATAGAATTATAAGCTGCTAATTTATGTGTTATAGGATGATTTGAATTATACGGTATGGTTACATCTGTTTGTGTTGGTTTTCTGTATATTGAATAATTTAGTAAATTATTAACTTTTTCAATTTTTAAATCTAGAGAATTAATTGAATTATTTTCTTCAACTTCTAAAGTACCTAAAATTAATTTTAGGATGCAAGGTATTAATATAATTAAAAAATATATAACTATTAAACAGCTTACTTTGATTGAGTCTTCATTTTATACATAGATAAGACGTAATTGTAACACAAATATATTAAGTTATTGTAAAGATCAGCATGATATAGTTTTTTCCTGGTTTTTCTATATCATTGCACAGTTATACTGATCTTAGAGGGAAGTACATCCAGGATAATCCCTTAGGGCTCATAACATCTAGGCTTTAATATTGTTATGTCTTATTACTTCCATACTTGGTCTAGCCTTATAACTACCTAATAAACATCAGGTACCTAGCTACAAACATACAAAATGTAACTTCAATATGTCAATCTGACGATGCTAAGTCTAGCGAAATGGCTGTCATTAAAGTTAATAAAGCAATTTTTTAAATAAATATTAGAAGTTTTGGTAAAACGAAGAGTTTTTCATTGTTCTTAATAAGATGGACTTCCAAAAAGTAAGGGTTAGTACAATCAATTTATTTACATTGTTTATTTACATTGTATAATGATCAAATATGTCATTTCAGTTTCATATTTCATTGCGATTAAAACCAAAGGGTGTATGAAAAAAAATATAGTACGATACACGTCCGTGAAGTGATTATTACGGTACACGATTAGATATTCTTGACACGTTTCCTTCGTCACCTCGTCCATAAACATCTATCCCGTATCGTAATAAGTCACTTTCCGGACTTGTAACGTAAACAACTATTTTTATATTTTTTTATTTTATTTTTTTAATATATTTTATATATTGCTTCTTATTATTCATATTGATTGTCACTTTGAATTGTCAAATTCACAGAACTAACATATTTAAATAAAAACTTAGCTGGTGAAGAACTAAAACTTTTTAGAATCGCTGAAAGCTAACTACATATCCTTTTTTTCTCGTAAAAATTCTCTCATATTCATCGCATTAGAAAGTTAAGTACCCATGTCTTTGTTGAATCGTATGTCCCGCATGAAAAAGTTGCATTTGACTATTAGGCAAGGCGCACATTGATAGCGTTTTCCATTCAACGCACTCGGGCAGCACTGGGTTTTTAGAGAATTCAAGGCCAGTGCTGTCAGATGCATGCTCTAGGGCAAAACCAATGGAACATGAAAATTGATTTGACCCGGAGACTGTTTTTATTGACATTTGATAACAATAATAATAATAACTACCGTAACCCTTGATCAAATAGCTAGGGCCAAATTATTGCCCTCGGTTCGCCCTTAGCTCGCTCTGAGTTTGAGTGACACATGAATGGAACACAAAAAAATGAAAAGAGTTCAACGAATGGAACACAAAACTGGCGCGAGTTTTGCCCCAGTGCGACGAATGGAAAACGCTATGAGACACAAGCGACGCAACCCACGCAGGGTAGCACAAGCCACGTTTCTGTATCATGTACTCAGCCATGCACGCGCGTAAATTAAGACTCAGCACAGCGTAGGCCATGAATGTGTCAAACCAGACGTGTGTTGCCCAGTATTCGAAACACAGATTTCATGTGCGTGCGTGGCACAATAATTGCAAAAAATGCAGGAAGAACTTATTGAGGCTTCCGATTCCCAATCTGCATCCGAATCTGACGCAGAACTTAAATCTAGCAATAAATTTTCCATCAGAAAATGTTTAAATTATGTTTAATTACCATATTAGCACAGGAAACAACACAGCTTTTGTGACAATATGCGTTCAAACGACACAACGCACAATTTTCGTGGACTTCGTCACTTGTGTTACCCTGCGTGGGTTGCGTCGCTTGTGTCTCAATGTGCGCCTTAGTCATATATAAAAATAACTAAACATAAAAATAAATAAACATTATAATTTTAAAAATTATTGATAGTAAATGTCAGTAAAAAAGTTCACACAGCGACTGGTACCTACTGCCTTGTTTCATTTATGTCCAATGAAATTTCTAACTTACTGCAAATATGGCCGGTATAAACTTCATCACAACTGAAATCCGTTATATTTTTTCTACAAACATTGATATGGTAATTCTTGTATTTGAGTTAAATAGTAATACAGTAATTTATTGTAAAATGATGAATGTGATCCTTAACTGACTGAAATTTGGAGGGACATAACTATTACTAGAAGTTGACATTTTCCTATTGAAACGTCAAAAAATTGACGATCAATATCTACAAAAAATTGAATAAAAAAACATTTTGATAGTCCGCAGTGTATTTTTAGGTATATATGATAAAATTTTTTAACAATACCTACTCAGACACGTTGTAAGCATTGAAATATCGGTTTTGTTTTATTTAGTAGGTTCAAACACTCGATCGTGACTAAAAAGATGTTTACATATTAATATAATTAATTTAAGTAGTGGAAGATTTGTATTATTTTTTCACAATACGCTGGTATACAGGGTAAATTTCATAGGTGTCAAAGGTCAATAACTCTGCTAGAATACTGGAATCACCCGCGAAATGTAATTTGTTATCTTTTTTACTACACATTGTAATAAATTATGGTACCTATGTAGTTGATGTAGATTGACACGTATTTTAGTTGGAATTTTGGGTGTTTTTTTTATTTTTCATTACGTTTTTTTTATTTAAATATATGATTATGTAAAATTAAGTTCTTGTGAAATTAGATAGTTTTCAGGAAAAGTAGGACACATTCTATAAACATAAGAGTGTAGTTACGTCAAAAATAATATAAATAGTAAATTTCCTGTGATATTATACAAGTTAACATACAGTGTGCAGCAATAGTAATTGCAACTGTATACCTACTTCACGTAATAAAATTATTTTTGGGTTTGCAAAGAAAACCCAAATGTACTTCTTTTAGAAACTTTTTTTGATTTGCGAAAGAAAGAATTATAGAATTGTAGAAGTTCGTTATTTCCAAAAAAAGTCCGTGAAGAATTAGTAATATTATGATTTTTCGAATACTACAGTTATCGGGTGAAGATTTGTCAAACACCAAATAATTGACAATCATTTGATACATTGATACACCAATCTCCTTAATCAATAATTGTAAAATTTAACAAATAATTAAGTTTTGCTTTAAGTTTGGTCTGTCAAATGTGTGGTTTGTCAAATCACATACCTTAATCTGCAGCACGGTTATTTATCCTCGTCTAAAGCAGTTTTTGTTTCTCTTTTTTTTATAACACGGAACAATAACTTACAATGTTCTGTATTTGTCGTTTTAAATATTATATTTTTGTTCATTTTCCTAATAATATTTAAGTTTTGTCTGTTTTTTCTTTATTTTGTGTAGTAATATTGAAATCTATTAATTTTATTACAAATGACAAGAAGCTGTTACTTTGTGGGAATAGAGAGAATTGCCAATTGTTTTTTTGTGTTTTTGTTATAATTTATTTATCATGCTTTTACCATCGACTATATTCATCGCGATGTTCTTTTCAGTTTTATTCAGTGCTATTTTTTTATAGTTATAAGTTTCTTCTAATTGCACTGGCTTTGCACTGAGATTAACGGCCGGTTGCATAAACGTTGTCAGAGCTGTGTTACTTAACAACCTATTAAGTATATGTTAAATTATACTTCGTTTGTTTGGAATTGACTGACGATGAGTCAGATTCGTTGCCTGGTTCGATAGGAATTACAATGGGTTCGAACAGTTCTTCAATATTGATATCAACACTCCACAATCGTTCTTCTTCCTTCTTCACATAGTTTATGGCATTGGTCCAATTTTCCCGTATTACGTTTCCAAAAGAATTTATCAAAAGTTGTCTAAAGTCATTCAATTTCAAAGTTGTATTGTTTCTTGCCACCTCACCTTTTACCTGTGCCCATATTAATTCTATAGGGTTTAATTGACAGTGATAAGGTGGCAAACGTAATCAACGGCGGATCCAGGGAGGGGGCACCAGGGGCAATTGCCCCCCCCGAGAGAAATTTAGTCTTGTAGGATACAGTTCATGTCCACTTCACTATTTGAAAAATACTTCATCTCGTGCAACTTATATAAGTAAAACTACACAAAATATTCTTATAAACTGTTGAAGAAGTTCTCACCTTATTGACAAAAACAAAAAAGCTCGATATTGGTCAATCATATTTGATGAAACTACAGACCTAACTCATATTGAGCAAATTGTGGTAGTTGTCAGATATTTGGATGGAAATAAGGTCAGGGAAGATTTTATCAAATTTATTGATGCTTATGACTCTCTTCACAAAAATGTTGAAAGTGATGGTGCAAGTGAAGGTGAAGATCAAGAACCACGGGAATATAAGTTATCTGGAAAGAACTTAGCTGATATAGTCATAAAATCTCTTGCCAATCTTGGCTTGAATTTTGATCACTGTATAGGAATTGGTACAGATAGATGTTCAGTTATGACTTCTGAGAAAAAAGGTGCAGTGTCAGAATTCCAGAAAGTTGCATGTTATGCTAAACACGTGTCCTGCTACAATCATCTAAAATTCAGTGTATTCGTTATACCGTTGGAGTTGTTAAGGAAGTAATTTCGTTTTTCAAACAATCTGCAAAAAGAAATTCAGTTCTTAAATCTGTGGTCGGCAAGCACCTCATGAGCCTTTGCGAGACTAGATGGGTAGAAAGACACGACTCCTTTATACTTTTTTCTGAAGGTCTACCTAAAATTATAAAAGCACTAGCGGAAATATCTCACTGGAATGATAATAATTCTGCGAAAAGTGCGAGTATTTTCATTAACACTTTATGTACCACAGAATTCATTATAGCCTTAACTTCCACAATAGATATATTGAAAATTACATTACCCTTGAGTCGACTTTTACAAAAACCAACATTGGATTTAAAAAAAGGATTTGACGCAGTGAATGACACCTTATCTTTGCTAAAACAGAGGAGGGAAAACTGTGATAGGTATTTTTCTGAAGTATATAAAACAGTCATATCCGCTGCTTCAGATTTACAAATTGATCTGAAACTACCACGTCTAAGCGGAAGGCAAATTTTTAGAGAAAATTATGTAGAAATGTATTACAGGAGATCATTATATATACCATTATTAGAAAATGTAAATGACCCGGAGAGTAGATTTTCCCATGATACGTTGGTATGTTATGATCTGCGACTTATTTTACCATAACCGAAATGTCCTCTGGAATGTGATATGAATTCCGAAATTAGAATTAAAAATGTTGTGAAGAGGTACCAAGAAGTTCTTCCAGATGGTTTTTCTAGTATTACTTTTGAAGGTGAATTAGAAATGTGGAAAGAAAAATGGCAAAGGGAAAGTGAAGACAATTTACCTGCAGATGTACTTTCAACATTGGTCGTATGTGACAGACTTATTTCCCACAATTTACGAACTTTTGAGAATACTTTTGACACTTCCTGTGAGTGCAGCAAGTGCCGAGCGATCATTCAGCACTTTAAACCGGAAAAGTCTTGGTTACGATCTAAAATAGGAGAAGAAAGGTTGAATGGACTCTGTTTGCTACACATACACCATGATATTGTTGTTGATGTAGATAAAATTATAGAGCGCTACGCCAAAATTGGGGATCACAGACATCAATTCGTCATTTAAAAAATAATATATATATTATAAGTTATTTTGTAAAATGTTTAAATAAACTTTTTCATTTTTTTTTCATTTTCACATAACAGCCACTGTTTTTGAAATGATACCTATTGACGACCAATACATATAAGTGTTTTCAAATTCGATATCACCTCTTTTTGTAAAAAAAAAATTATAGGGAACAGAAAATGGCATTGCCCCCCCCCCCGAAAAAGCTTGCTGGATCCGCCCCTGAACGTAATACAGTTATTCCTTTTTCCTTCGCCATTTCATCAATTACATATCTTTTATATTGTAATTTGTGGGGCTTTGCAATTTGCAGTAATTTCATTTTCAGCATGGTGTCGTCAAAAGAAATATTCTTGCTCTGGAGTCACTCTTTAATATATCCTTTTTTCCATGACGTTGTTGATAAGTTTTCTACCAGTTTTGAATGATAACTAACACTAACATTTTCCTGTTTTCTCTGACTTAAAATTCGATAGATACTTCGTTCACATCCCGAACAGTTGCTGATGCATATTGATATATTATAGTGCATCATGAACATTTAAAACAATAGTTTTTTCTCTTTAAATGAGCCACTTGTACTGGAACAAAACTCGAACTTGACGCCATTTTCACTACTTGGAGTAAAATAATAAAAATATAGATCACAATATAAACCACCAATACTAACGAGTACCTACCTATATTCTTATGTATTAGGGTATAAACAAATCCTCAATTTATAGACTAATAACGTACCTGTTTTTGCAATTATACACATAGGGTTACCTTAATGCCTTAACACCCCTAACTACCACAATTATTCTCGTTAAAATCGAAAAACAAAATATTCCAAGTATCGTATTACTTATCCCTTACCAAAGAAGATCAAAATATGATGCTGAAAAGAAATTTGTTAATACCGATATAAATAAGTACGTGCGCTACTGATTTAAGGTCTTGTTTACAACATTTTACGATTTATTGATTTTTCTTAGCTGCCAACTCCAAACAAATGAACTATAGTGAAGCATTAATCGTTGGTGAATACGACCGTTAATCAACAAACTAATTTGAAACGTACGCGGTGAGTAAATATTCAATATTTTTCGCTGCTTATATTTCAAACTAGTTCAATTAATTTGATCTTTGAGAGGATATAATAATATCTCCTGTACTATTGTTGAATCCTGTATATTAAGTATAGGAATGCTACAAGAGATGCACTACTTATATTCTAATTATAATAATGAGCTATCAATGTTTTACTATTTTTTAATAGGTTTAAGTAGAAAGAGATAAAGAGAGAGCGAAAGAGTGTAGAGAAAACTGTAACCTGTGCAATTATAGTGAAAATATTCATTTAACCTCGACTGATGATGATTTCACTTGTTTTGTGTTATGATATTAGATTCCATTCTTTATCGTCCCAATTTTAAAGTGGTAACAACGTTTTGTATCAAGCTTTAACATTAGTAAAAAGGTTTTATTTTTAGATTAAAGAAAATTAAAGGAAAAATTCTTTAAAAGTTTAAAAATAACTTCAGACTAATTTCTACATTAACAAATTACATTGTTAATTAAGTAGTAAATTTTGTTACTATGAAAATGTATTAGCCAGTATGAGAGAAACTTTAAGACATTTATAAATAAATATTATTGAACTGATTTTAAATAATTCTGGTGTTTGAACTATTGTGTTCCAAAAATAATAAAATTTGTGATATTTTCCTTTTAAGTTTCTTAAAAATATAATTTTGAATTGACGCAAAGTTTAAATTAGGTAAAAATGAAGAAGAGAAAATGCCGTTTCACTATATACATACACTACTATAGATCCTATTTAGAAATTTTGTCTTGTCACCTGTCTTTGTTTAAGAAGGAGAAAGAAACATCTAATTGAAAAATAAAAGATTCTTCATATTATGCACAATTTAACTTAAAAAATAATTTTTGAACTTACCATGAAGGAAACGAAATATTAACGCTGCAACAACAAGTAATCAAGTCCGATGGAGATTTCACTACAAACGGTCATTCATATTCAAGGAAATAAACAAGTTTGTAACAATATTATTATAACGTACGTGAGTTCACTTTAGAGAGCCTACGAGTTGACTAAACCATTAAGGAGACACGGAGAATTGAATAAACGGTAATTTTCACTTTTTGGTAGGAGACCTTGACTTTGAGAATCAAGACTGTATTCTAACTAAACATACCTACAAGATTTACGATTTACGATGTAGGTAGGTATATTATATTTTTAATTGATTGTTAACATTACAATGTTTAGGTATCTATAGTTTATAGGTAGGTAATTTTGTTAAAGACATTTAAAAATGTTATCAGTAAATTGGGTTTTCTTATCCCTACTGATTTTTGAAGGAAAAGGTTTCCTTGAAATTTTCAAGATAAGTAAGAGTTTTGTTAAATTCCGTTTGGAATATACGGGGCAGACATTATGTTTTCAATAACAACATGGTTATTATAAGGATATTGCTTTCATAGCAAAAGTTTTACAAAAACTAGTTGGCTATCCGAGCAAGGTACTTTTTATACTTGTTATAAATATAACAAGGTGGTAAAATTGTGAAAATGTCGTTTCTCCTCTATCATCACAGAATTTGCCAATTCTGAATGATGGGATTCCCTCTCTTGAGATTGAAAAAATATTCTGCAACACCTCTGTCCCCGTGCAACTATTAATTAATATACCTATTAAATAAATATGCAATTTTTATCAAGTAATGCCATACATTACCATATAGAATTGAATAATAATGACAGTTCGATGGAATAATTTTACTCAATCGTTACGTCAAATTTGATAATTTGTGAATTTACTTGTCATTGTATACCAAGTGACATAAAAATCCGAACACCCAGTTTAAATGATTTTATTTTAATAAAATTTGAATTTATTTATTTTACTGAAATAAACAATTGATAAAATTTTCAGCCTTATCAGTTGAAGATTCCGGTTTTTATACTGCTTTTTTTTAAATCCACTAACAATCCAGAAATGAATATTGTAGCCGTAGTAAAGATCCAAATTTTGCGGATTTTGGTTCTTGACATTTTTTACGATTGGTTACGATGCCTAGGGTACGGAGACCTGTACGATTTCGTCAACTTAGTGAGTTTGATAGGAGTCGTATAGTGGAACTTCGGGAAGCTGGATTTTCTTTTCGGAAAATTGCACTTGGAGTGCAAATAAGTGTAGACACCATGGTTAGGTGTTGTCAGGCATGGCTTCGAAAAGGCCGTACGCAAAGAGCAAGGGGTTCTGGACGCCCCCGTAGAACAACGGACCGTGAAGATTATTGGCCTTAGGGGACCGTTTCTCCACTACCAGGTCCATTGCAAATGAATGGTTTGCACAACACTTCGTGTGTAATAGCCATCATTATACGCTTGTTGAATAATATACTATTAAAGGCCGTGGATTCTGAGTAGACCTGTGACGTCAACCGGCGCAGTACACAAATTTGTGTTTGAAAATTGTCCTATTAACTATACTAATAATTGCAGCCCTTTAGCGCAGTAAATTTTGCTTATTTTTAAATTATATTATTTAGTTTAATGTATTTTAATTATAGCAGTTATTTAGTTGTGCGCAACTATTTACGACGTCACGGGTCTACTCAGAATCCACGGCCTCTACATTCTCTCTTTTATGATAGAAGAATATTCTCACAATGGTTAGCCTTGACGCAGTTGATTGTCATGCGCAGTTCAAGATTAACTGTCAAAATTATTATTGTCAGTTTTGATATCAAAATATAATGAATTTTTCCAGTGATTCAGAGTTAGAGATTGAGAATACATCACACCTGAAATTACAAAGAATGTAAATAATAGGATATTGGATAATTTATTACCACAAAAATCAAAACCTGAATATGAAAAGTATTACAAACTTTTTATGGATTAGAGAGCAAAACAAAGCAAACAAAACAAATTTATTTTCATAAAATCTTTTGATGGCGTTTTTTGGTGAATTATCAGAAAAATTGAAATCCTCAACAATGTGGAAAATATATTCAATATTATTGCTCTTAATTTACATGCCTGCAACCTTGTCCGAGGTCAGGCAAATACGACAGTGTGGAGATGCACTTCGTCCAACTTTGCCTCGCCTCGGAGGACTTCCAGTTGTTGTCGGTTTTTTGCGTCCTAGTCAAAGGACTCGAAGCGTTCCGAAGTTCGTACACGAAGCGTCTCGCTACACTACTCGGCTCATCATTTCAGTAGGCGTTGGCGTCAAGACGTCGCGTGAGCGGTAGTGTGTGCTTCATTTATTTCTATGTATTTTCTATGTGTTTCACCGATTTCATTTGTCACAATGAGTGGAATGCAGTGGTCACAAGAACAAATTATTTTGTATTTGGAAACACTCCAATCCGAGGCCGTTATATGGGACCCAAAATGAGAGAGGACATAAGGGGAGTGAGAACTCAAATTGCGAACAAAACGCAGCTGTGAATAGTATAATAAGTCAAGCATACTATAGGGCATAATAAATCTGCATCTGGATTTGGTCAGCTGAAAAATACAGTTAATTAATAATTATATGATTCTGATATTCTTTCTCTCTACCAAAGTGTACTTAATAATTTTAGTTTTGAATAAATATGTCGTTGAAATTTTAAACCTTGTAAATGTAGTTTCATACCTTTATTTCCTCCCTAAGAACCTCGTTAAGGGCTTTGCATACATCAATCACAATTTTTGAAATTAACTGGTTTGAAACTCTAAATAAGAAGTGCAGGCTTCTATAACTATCACCAGTTGCTAAATATCTCAAAGTTATTGCTAATCGGATTTTAGCGGGTATTGCTTCTGTTAAATTTAAACAATATTAAATAAAAAATCCGGTGGATAAACTTTGGAGAATAATTAAATATTTTACGAATATATCTTTTAGACAGTTGTAACTAAGTAAACAAATTATGACTTCTTGTCATATAAAAAAAATATATATAGAGTAACAAAAGATAGTTCTCTTGACACCCACCGAACTTTTAAGAAATGAGACTATTCATTTCTTAATTCTCTCTAGTCCAATTTTCTTGGTTAACCGCTGCAATCTTGGACCATACAATGACTTTGTGAATAAGTCCGCCAGCTGCAGTTCTGTAGGTACATACTTTACACTCAGTTCCTTATTCAAAACGCATTCTCGTATGAAGAAGTGCTTGAGCTTAATATGTTTCGTGCGTTGGTGAAACTGGTATGGAGGATTATCGGAGAGTTTGATCGCCGACTCGTTGTCCACATATATCACTGGCACTTCTTTCAATTGTGTGATTTCTTCTAGTATACCCTTCAGCCAAATTACTTCTTTAGCAGTTTCAGTGAGGGCTACTAGTTCAGATTCTGTTGAAGAGAGTGATACGCCTTGCTGTTTCTGGCTCTTCCACAATACTGGTCCGTTATGAAGGAATACCATTCCAGTGGTTGAATGACCTGTCATGGTGTCACCTCCGTGGTCAGCGTCACTGTATCCTAAAACAGTATTTTCTCCTGATTTCTTGAATATCAGACCATTATCAGCTGTTCCCTTTACGTATCTGAGTATTCGTTTTAGGTTTTTCACATCAAGCTTTCTTGGTTGTTCAAGATGTCTGGATACAACGCTCAATGCATAACTAATGTCTGGTCTGATTGCGACCATCAAATAAGCTAAAGCACCTACTGCCTGTCTGTATGGGAAGTCGCTGTCATCCAGAACACTATCTTCCTCTTCTTTTTCAGGGTTCGGTTTCACAACAGGTGTAGGAACAGGTTTGCACTTTGACATTCCAAATCTATCCAAAATCTTGTTAGCATAAGATTTTTGATCTAGTGTAATAGTGCCATTTTCCGCCTTATGTATTTCCATGCCAAGGAAATATGATGCTGGTTTCGTTGTTATTCTGAAACGAGTCTTCAGCTGTTCGATGAACTTTCTACCTTCTTTGTCGTTGGTTGAGGCTACTAGACCGTCATCAACGTAAAGAGCTATCAAAACTTCTTTCCCGATGTAGAGGCAAGGATCCTGCGTACATTGTTTAAATCCGGATTCAATTAAAAACTCAGAAATACACATGTTCCAACATAAAGGGGATTGTTTAAGTCCATATACACTGCGTTTTAGTTTGCAGACTTTATTTGTGCCATCTTTGTAACCGTCAGGTTGTGCCATGTATATTTCTTCTTTAACTGTACCGTTGAGGAAAGCAGTTGATACATCAAATTGTTGTAGAAACATGTTCTGCTCTACGGTCAATCGTAGAACAATTCTAATAGTGCTGAGACGAACAACAGGGCTGAATGTCTTGTCGTAATCCATTCCTGGTCTCTGAGAAAAACCTTTCACTACCAGTCTGGCTTTGTATCGTTCTACTGTACCATCTGGATTAATTTTGGTCTTGTAGACCCATTTACAAGGTAAAGGTTTTCTGCCTTTGGGGAGGTCTACTAATTCCCAAGTTTTATTTTCATTGAGAGAATTAATCTCACTGCGCATTGCATCACGCCAGCTAGCACTTTCAGCACAGTGTATGGCTTCATAGTATGAATTTGGTTCAATAGGATTTTCCGATTCTATAGCTGCCATTATGATGTCGTCAAATCTCTTCGGTGAAACGATCTTTGATCTATCACGTAGTTGGTATCTGTTGTTAGTTTCGGGTTCTTCATTTACAGATTCACCGTCGTCGTCGTGATTTTCAGGTGCGTCGTCGTCGTCGTGATTTTCAGGTGCGTCGTCGTCGTCGTGATTTTCAGGTGCGTCCTCGTATATATCTAGATCGATGTTGTCGTCTTTATTATGTCCGTGGATAGATTGATAGTCGTCTCTATTTTCTGGTTCAATGTTTTCAGGAGTGTAAACTTGGACTATGTTTTCGCGTAGTTGCCAACCCTCAGCGTCTGGCTGCTGTTGCACTGAATTTTGTTGGTGTCCGGCCCCACTATTTTCCAAGAGTATGATCCCTTTTTCATAATCGTCGTCATTATTCCTTTTGGTATTTGCAAGTTGAGGTAAGTCGAAGAGTGTAGAATTATCTGCACTGTTATGTTCTGCGTAGAACAGCTTCTTCATCACACGGATGTCTTTGCTAACAATGACACGGCGTTTTGTTGGTACGTAAACTCGAAACGCTTTGGAGGTTTCCGAGTATCCTACAAACATACCAGGGATTGCTTTAGGTGCAAATTTATGTTGTTTAGAGCCTTTTTTAAGAATAAATGTTTTAGAGCCAAATACCTAGAGGTGATGGATGCAGGGCTTCCTGCCAACCCATTTTTCGAAAGGGGTCATCCCTTCGATGCTCTGGTTAATTGCCCGATTAGATAGATAGTTAGCGGTGATTATGGCTTCACCCCACAAGTTTAACGGAGCGTTTGACTCTAGAAGCATAGTTCTTGCTTTTTCAACTAATGTGCGGTTTTTCCTCTCTGCAATGCCGTTCTGGTGACTAGTGTGAGGTGCAGAAAGCCTGCGTTGAATTCCGTGTTGATTGAGAAAAGTGTTGAAGTCAAAATTTATATACTCAGTGCCGTTATCTGATTAAAGAAACTTTATCCTATTTCCAGTGAAGGTTTCAGACATTTGTTTGAACTCTTTGAACTTTCCCAGAACTTGGTTTTTATTTTTTATTAGGTACACCTTACAGTAACGGCTATAGTCGTCTATGAAAGTGACTATGTACCGGTTCTGTCCAAGTGAGGATGTTTGTATAGGTCCGCACACGTCGCTATGAACAATTTCTAGGCGTGAAGTAGTTCTTGGATTTGTTGTTCTGTCTTTTGATGCAGGAATCTGATGCAATTTTGCTTTGATGCAAGATTCACATTCTGGTAAGGTTTCAGAAGCATCAAAATCTAGTCCGATGAGGCTGCCGTTCTTCAGAGCTAGCTTCATATCTTTGGCGTTCATGTGGCCAAGCTTTTTGTGCCATTCCTCCATAGAACTTGTCGAAGGATTCGTTGACTTGGGTTCTGTTTCATCATTGGCTAAGTTGTTGCGATCAGTAGTAGGCTTTAGAGGTCTTACGTAGTACAGTCCATCTGAGCCTTTTTCAGCTGTTAGTTTTATACCGAATTTTGGATTGTTGACAGTGGCTTTGTTTTTGGAGAAAGTGACCGTGCAACCGGCGTTAGTCATCTTGCCTACTGACAGTAAATTTGTGCTTAGGCTCGGTACGTACAGAGTATCTAACAGATGTGTATCTGTTAGGTCTTTCCCATCTTTGGTTCTTGTATTTCAGCTGAAACTTCATCGGTAGCAAAACTTAGTTTTCTGGAGGTACTTTTCATGTTTTTGAACAGATTTTTCTGATATGTCATATGAGAAGTACATCCGCTGTCTAGCACCCATATATTTTTGTTGTTAGCTTTGTCTGCTAATAGGCAATGCTCTTGAACAAAATGATTTACTTCAGGTTCACTGGAAGGTGTAGATTTATCCTTTGTCCAAGAATTTTTCTTCCAACAGTTGGTGCAGATTTTGTGCGTTTTACGTTTGAATATGTTGCCGCGTCTCTTGCATATTTTACAACTTGCAAAGAAAGCTTCTTCTTCGCTGGAGGTACTTGGTTCGTTCAAATCAACGTTGCGGCGGCGCGCATCACTTTCTTCACTTATTTTAATCTTAAGTTTATCCGGAGTCGGTAACGTTTCTTGTATCTCTATCGCAATTCGAAAATTTTCATATTCGTCTGAGAGGCTATAAAGCATGATGATGGATAGCAAGTCATTGTTGATGTCAATACTTAAGTCTTTAAGTTTGTCGACGGTATCCATGAAGTTTATAAGGTGCTCTCGTACATCACCATTTGGTCGCAGCTTTGTGAGGATGAGTTGTTTTAATAGACTTGCCTTACGTGCAGGCCCAGTGCTTGAATAAATAATTTTTAGTTTATCCCAAACATCGTAGGCCGTTTTGCAGTTCTTGACTTGCTTTAGCTCTGATGAGGATATGAGTAGAAGTAACTCGGATTTAGCTATTTCATCAGCATCTTTCTCGTCCTGTGTAGTTGCTGCATTGGTAACTAGTTGTGTGTTAAAATGTTTCCAAAGTTTATTTTTGACTAGGTAAGCCTTTGCATGAATTACCCAAGTGTCGTAATTATCTGTTGTGTATTTGATACCTAGCAACCGTTGTTATTTAGTTTTTAGCAATGTCATATATTGTACGTTTGAAATAAAATGTTATCATGTTAATTAAACCTGAATTTAATATCCAAGTATATAATAATTGGCGACGAGAGTAAAATCGTAGCTCAGTGAAAGTACTCCGTGAATGTTCTAAAGTATCAAGTTATTTTTTTTGCCTACAAGTTTCTCAAGTTCGCACTCACTTATCAAGACAATTCCCGTATTTGGAAAAAAAAATACAATCAAGATCGAGAATAAGCACTACGAAAATGGACCAGGAACAGTTTGCGCTATTCATGAAAGAAATGAAGTCCTTGATTACAGTATTAAAGGACGAAAAACCTGGTAAGGAAAGTTTGATTCATGTAAATCCCTTCGAAAGCTTTGACCCAAAGAAGGAGAAATTCTCATGCTACATCGAGCGATTTTCGAACTATTGCACCATGAAAGGTCTTGTTGATGATTCAAAGAAAGCACAGTTGTTGTGTGGTTCCATCGGCAGTACGCACTACAACGCTCTTACTGCTTATTTAGGGCCTGATAAGTCGATTACAAAGCTCGATTACGAAACGCTCAAAGCAAGTTTCGATCAAATGCTCACGCCAAAACGAAGCTCAATCGTGTCTCAGCACTATTTTTTAAATGTTGTCCAAAAAGAAGGCCAGACAATCGCCGAGTTCGTTGCCGCACTCCAAAAGGACATAATCGATTGTGAATTCAGGGTTGAGTGTCCGGCAGAAGCATGCAAAGCCGTCGGAAATGTGATTTTCGTCAATGAGATTTTCTTGAGAGCACAGTTTATTAGAGGATTGCGCGACAATTGGATCAGAGAGCAAATTCTTCAGTCAGCAGAATACAGTTTTGACAAGATCTTGAGCAAGGCCGTTGCCCTAGAAGCCGCCCGTATCGAAAGCACCGAGCTGTCCAAACATTCGTCCAACTCAAACCAAAGTGATACTTTCCACCTCCAAGGATCACATAGAGGTTCTCGTCGGGATTCCAGTTATCAGTCAAACGATAATCGGAAATACAGGTTCCGGAATAATCGTTCTCAATCGACAGGATCCAGGAATGGTTCACAATCCAGACGCCGCATAGATTATCGAGCACTAGGAATACAAGATCTCTGTACCAGGTGTGCCAAAAATAATCATCGAGTGATCGATTGCAAAGTTGGGTTCGATAAAGTTCATTGTTCCTCATGTAACCGCAAGGGTCACGTAAGCCGCGTTTGTATCACGACGCTATCCAAGAATTTGAAGTCCAATGGATTAGGCTTGACTAACGCAGTCACACACGTTGAGGATACCGAACACTTGCATTCGTATGGTATCTCCCGCATCGACACAGAAGTCGTTGATCTTTTCGAGGTTCTCCCTGATTCGGATAAATATATAATCACGGTTTTCATTAATGGGAAGTCTCAAGCCATGGAAGTTGATTCAGGTGTCCGTTTTTCCCTCCTAGGGGAGGAAGAATTTAATAAGTTGGAATTACATGTGCCTTTTCAACCCTCAAACACTGTTTTTAAATCTTATTCCGGGAATGTAATAATCCCAAAAGGTAAAGTTGCTGTCTCCGTGAGTTACAATGGCAAAGAAACAAGGAGTGATCTGTATATCGTTCCCTCAGGTCACACCGCCTTGCTGGGTCGCCAGTGGATTCGGGATTTGGACATAGAACTCAAAGAAATAGACCTGACCTCTAAGCATGTCCCTAAAGCAGTAGCAATAAACACGATATTCACTCCTAGAGATGTTGTTGCTGAATTTCCGTCTGTCTTTTCAGAGAAGATTGGATGCGTGCCAAATTTTCAGGTTAAGCTCCAGTTGCGCCAGGGAGTTAAACCAAGTTTCACGAGAGAGCGTCAACTACCATACGCCTTGAGGTCACGCGTCGACAAAGAATTGGATTCTCTCGAGGCCGCAGGAATAATCACGCCCGTCACGACCAGCGACTGGTGTTCGCCGCTTGTTGTGATTCCCAAAGTAGACGGAGGAGTAAGACTCTGCGTCGATTATAAATCCGGCGTGAATCAAAGGCTGGTATCTGCAAGTTTCCCAATCAGAAGGATTGAAGATATCCTACACAGTCTACGTGGGTCCAGGTATTTTTGCAAGATCGATCTTTTTAAGGCGTACTTACACTTGAAAGTCTGTCCGGAGAGTGCCCTAATTCAGACAATTGGTACTCACCGAGGAATGTATAAGATGAATCGATTAAGCTTTGGCATCAAGACAGCTCCGGCTGAATTTAATCGAATTATTTCACAAGTTATTCAAGGATTGTCAAAAACAGAGGCATATTTTGACGATATAATCTGTCACGGTACAACCGAAGAAGAATGCGCTCAAAATCTCCGTGCATGCCTTAAGCGTCTTTCAAACTTCGACCTACATGTTAACACAAACAAGTGTTCATTTTTCCAGACGAAAATCGAATATCTTGGGCACATCATTGGACAAAATCAAATCAGAAAATCGCCAGAAAAAGTGAAGGCCGTAAACGAAATGCCACGTCCCGTCGACGTTGAGGGTGTTCGTCGATTTATTGGGCTTCTCACATATTATTCACGTTTTATTCCGCAGTTCTCGTCGATGTCAGCTCCGCTCCGACGTCTCCTGAAAAACAATCAAAAATTCACATGGTCCGCTGACTGTGAAGCCGCCTTTTTGAAATTGAAGACCGAGCTATGTAGCGATCGAGTTCTCGTACCTTTCGATCCGAGCCAACCCATCATACTCACGTGCGATGCCAGTCCTGATGGCATAGCAGCCGTTTTGAGTCACCCAGTGGAAGATGCGGAAAAGCCGATAGCATACGCCTCCCGATCGCTGACCACATCGGAAACTAACTATAGCCAACTTGACCGCGAAGCACTCGCTATAGTTTTTGGGGTTAATCACTTTTTTAATTACTTGTTCGGACGTTCGTTCACCCTGGTTACCGACAATAAACCCTTAACGCATATTTTCCAGCACAACAAGAATTTGCCTCAAATGACCAGCGCCCGCCTGCTACGCTACGCGTCTTTCCTGTCCGGATTTGATTTTACAGTAAAATTTAAGGCCGGCGAAGAAAACAAGAATGTTGATTGCCTCTCGCGCGCACCAATTCCCCAAAACATTGTGTCCACAGACATAGCAATTGGTGAAGAAGTCAACTACATATTGTCCGAGCAAATTCTGCAAATTTCAAGCCGAAATTTAACCTTTGAGACAATTCGTGAAGAGACCAATAAGGATCCAGAGTTGAGGAAACTTGTCGATTCCCTTATGAACGAGTGTACAGTATCAGAATACACTGTGCACGACGGTGCGTTGTTCCGTCAGGACCGGATTGTCATCCCCGCTTCCCTCCGTAGTCAAGTTCTCTCTGAGCTACACGAGACTCACCTTGGTATCATGAAAATGAAGCAATTGGCTCGCAAGTATGTATATTGGCCTGGAATTGATAACCAAATTGAGCGGTTGGTCAAGGGTTGTGAGCAGTGTGCCCTCACACGATCCAATCCACCGAAAATAGAAGTTCACCCTTGGGAACCACCGACCGAGAATTGGGAGAGAGTGCATATAGATTATGCTGGACCTTTTCAAGGACATCATTTTCTGGTATGCATAGATGCCAGATCAAAATGGGCAGAGGTTGAGCCTGTCAGGGATGCACCAACTTCGGCGACAACAATGGCCCTCCTCAACAAAATTTTTGCAACGCACGGTTTCCCTAAACAACTTGTCTCCGACAACGCCACGATTTTTCAGAGTGAGGAATTCCGCGAATATTGCCGCTTCAATGGGATTTTTCAGAAATTCATCGCGCCTGGGCACCCTGCCACAAATGGCCTTGCTGAGCGAAATGTCCAAACACTGAAAAACAAGCTCCGGGCTACGTCTGACGAAAAATTGTCTATGACTGACAAAGTCAGGAACATCCTATTCCATTACCGAGCGACTCCACTCGCCAACGGTAAGTCTCCCGCTGAATTGTACCTCGGTCGGAAGTTCCGCATCCGCCTCGACGCGTATCTTCCCGCCAGCCAACGGGCCTCTAACTCCACTCCTGCTAAGAGGTTCTTTCATGTGGGGGAGAGAGTACAAATCCGTCTCTACAAAGGAAACAAGCCAACATGGGACTTCGGTGAAGTTGTCCGGAAGTTTGGCCAGCTTCATTACCTGGTTCGATTAGACAGTTCAGGCAAGACGCTCAAGAGGCACATAAATCAGCTCCGCGATACCCATGTGACCCCCAAGAAATCCGTCAGCTTCGGGCCTCAACACTCATATGAGGTTCCTCGAGTTCCCCAGCATCATGGCGCCAGATCTTCGCAGCGTCATAGTCCTGTCCATCGCCCCCATTCTAGTTCATCGTCACGTGAATCAGATGCAGTACCACCAACAACTCCGCCAATGTTACCTTCCACGTCACACCGCCCTCTACCATTGCCACCCCGGCCAAGAAGACTTCCAGAGAGGCTCCGTAGCCCAAATGTCATTTTATATTAGTCCAAATTTGTGGGGGAGACTGTTGTGTATTTGATACCTAGCAACCGTTGTTATTTAGTTTTTAGCAATGTCATATATTGTACGTTTGAAATAAAATGTTATCATGTTAATTAAACCTGAATTTAATATCCAAGTATATAATATTATCCTTACCAAGAGGGTTGATCTTCACAACTGACATATTTTTATTTCTCACGCTCTGCTACCATGTTAAATTTAAACAATATTAAATAAAAAATCCGGTGGATAAACTTTGGAGAATAGAATTTACTTTTAATAATTAAATATTTTACGAATATATCTTTTAGACAGTTGTAACTAAGTAAACAAATTATGACTTCTTGTCATATAAAATATATATATATAGAGTAACAAAAGATAGTTCTCTTGACAGCTTCTCTTATATGTGTATCTTGTTTGGATACTAAGGGTTCGACTTTGGACAGCAGAAGGTTAAAATCTCTCAATCACATTAGGTGAAAATTTTCGAATTCCCCTTTTGGTTCTTGAGTGAGTTCCATGAATTGTTGCTCCATAGTTTATCTGTAAAATATAGGTATTAGAATTATCAATATAAATCAGTTCATTTATTAAAATTTTAAACCTACTATATCTAACTTATTTATTTTGCATTTTTAACTAACCTTGTTCTGTTCCTATGTATTGCAATCATCCACCATCTTCTTTTTCTCCGTTGTTTTTTAATTTTCTTTGAATGATAAATACGCGAGAGTGCACGTTGCAACGCCAGCCGCCAATTGAACGTCCAAGTTTCTGGGAGGGCGGACTTCGAGCGACTGGGTTCTTCGCAAGGTTATCCGAGTATGTGGGCACGCACTTCATACTTCAGGGAGCTATTCGGCGAAGTATCGAAGCGACTAGTGTAGTGGCCACTTTACATTTAGACTAAATAGCGCCTAAAGAAGCTGTTATTTCTTGAAGCAGTAAATGTTCGGTGTCTTCTTGCAGTTACAGCTATAAAGCGGTCTTGAGCAGGAGTTGTAGCTCGTTCTCGTCCTCCTCCATGCCTGTACGCTGCAGACCCAGTTTCCAAATATCGATTCCATGCACGACTGACAACTCTTTGGGATACATATTGCCGTGTAGCAACTTCTTGACTTAAGCCTTCGTGTATCCAACGTACTATTTGATCGATTTGCACTGTTTCTAATCGCCGTAGCGTCATTTTTTTCAGGTAACAGATTTATGGACTACAGTAACAATGTTAAAGTCACTGCAAGTACTACGGGACTAAAATGTTAGTATTTTGAAATCGAATTCTTACAATTCTGGTTAAAGAGATAACAGTGTATAAAAAGAAAAAAAAACGACAAAAACAAAAAATATCCATTTCAATTGTTTATATTTTGATTTAATTAAAATTATAAATTTTGTTTCAATTACTGTTTCTTTTGTATATAGAAAATATTTTTTTACTGACCCTTCGCAATGTTTTATATTGTGAAGTTTGTTTATATCTATGTTTTGTAAGTAGTACGTTTTGTATTTGTATATACATTTTATTATTATTGTTTTTATAACCCATGTAGTTTGTTTTGTTTTCTTTTTTTTACACAGCTTTGTCTACAGATTTAAAAATTTTTTTGACAATACAGTTTATTATTATGTTATCCACCTCAATTGTTGAGCAGTATTTATTGTTTTTAAGATGTTCTAAATGTTAAAAAGGTTTTATTTTACCTATTTTATTGTTTTAAATATTTTTAACGTGTTGTAATGTCTCTTCTGAAGAGGTTTTTATTAATTTTAAGTAAGTGTTACTTTTGTTTTTATTTTTAATTCTTAGATTTAGTTTACACATCTTTTAGGAGGCTTGTAAGCCGAAAGCGCTAAATTACTGATTTTAATAAACAATTACACACTTAACCAACGGTTTTTTTTAAATATAAACCTTAAACCTTTTTATGTTATTATTAATTTATTATTTTTTTATAATAAAATAAATATATATTTTTATTTTCAAAATTTAACTTATTATAAGTTTTTATTGAGAGGCTTTTATTGATTACGCCATTCCATTTCTTTGAATTGGCATTACAACTTTATTTAATTAACAGTTTCGATTTATTTTAAAACATTTTATACCTCGTATCTCAATAACGTCAAACTGTAGACTCATACTGGTTTTGTGGGAATCTTTATTCTTAAAATTGTATGACGTATTTTGTCGGCATTCTAAACTGATTTCAGAACATCCTGTAGTTAACCACACAGTTAAAAAATGTCTCGATATCGGCTACTTTACGAGTGCTATTTTCAATAATAATTTCACAAGAGCTTAAAGAATTTCCTGGAATAATTTAAGCTTAAGTGGTATTCGGTAAGAAAATTTCACACCATGTTTTGGAAAAAAAATATTATTCCAATCTGACATCTGACACAAACCTTATTATAGTTTATTTGTTTTGAGTTGGCAGCTAAGTCATTAAATATTAAAATGTTAAACAAGACCCTAAATCAGTAGCGCACGTACTTACTTATATCGGTATTAAGAAATTTCTTTTAATCATCATATTTTAATCTTCTTAGGTAAGGGATAAGTAGTCATAATACGATATTTAGAATATTATGTTTTTCGATTTTAACAAGAATAATTTTGGTAGTTAGGGGTGTTAAGGCATTAAGGTATAATTGCAAAAACAGGTACGTTATTAGTCTATAAATTGAGGATTTGTTTATACAGGGTGTTTCATTAAGAATTATTTATATAGTAACTGGAGAAACCTTAGCACTAAATATGAAGATTTAAGCCAAAACACTTAAGTAAAATATTTCTCCTAACCGAGATATAGGGTGTTTTATTTTAACTATTCTAAATGATTGTATCCCATATTTTTGACACCTTCAAATATTTTCTGTTCATACTTGACAAAGAGTTTATACATATTAGGTTACTTTAAACAGTGGCAAAAGATATTTTTTCTCGATTACCAGAGGCGTGCGGCAGGGATAGATACTTTCTTTTATCCCCCTACAATTTACGCCACTGTCGTAATAATTGTTTCTGCATGTTTTTTTGATTCTCCGTCACTTTCTACGTAAATATCATCCTCTTGTCTCAATACGATATTGTGAGTAGTTTTAGAGTTATTTGCATTTAAAGGTAATGTTTAAAATATCCATTTTATTCCAATAATTCCTTAATAATTTAATCAACCCAACATATTTCTAAAGGTTAGGAGAAATTTTTCCAAAGGGATTAATAAATGTATTGAAGTCAATGGAGGCCACTTCGAAAATTTTCTATAATGTTAACTAACTAGAATTTTTTTTACAGTATTCTAAATAAATAATTGTTTCAGTACGTTTATTTTATGTATTCATCATGTTATTTCGTAATGAAAATCATAGTTCTATTTTGTTATAAATTTAAAACTGAAATTTTGATAAATATTAATATGAAAAAAATCATTTGAAACTAATAAATTTTATTTATTCAGTGAAATAGTTATTGACTCATGTGAATTTACGATTAGAATTAACAAATTTTGTTGTCAAGGTGGTTAGATTATTAAGGAAACTCATGTTAAATAAGCAATAAAACAAAAATGGATATTTTAAACATTACCTTTAAATGCAAATAACTCGAAAACTACTCACTCTATCGTATTGAGACAAGAGGATGATATTTACGTAGAAAGTGACATGCAGAAACAATTATTACGACAGTGGTGTAAATTGTAGGGGGATAAAAGAAAGTATGCATCCCTACCGCATGCCTCTGGTAATCGAGAAAAAATATCATTTACCACTGTTTAAAGTAACCTAATATGTGTAAACTTTTTGCCAAGTATGAACAAAAAATATTGGAAGGTGTCAAAAATATATGGGATACAATCATTTAGAATAGTTAAAATAAAACACCCTATATCTCGGTTAGGAGGAATATTTTATTTAAGTGTTTTGGCCTAAATCTTCATATTTAGTGCTGAGGATTCTTTAGTTACTATATGGATAATTCTTAATGAAACACCCTGTATAATAATAATAATAATAATAATAATAATAATAATAATAATAATAATAATAATAATAATAATAATAATAATAATAATAATAATAATAATAATAATAATAATAATAATAATAATAATAATAATAATAATAATAATAATAATAATAATAATAATAATAATAATAAACCCCCTGCAGGTACGGGGGAAGAATAGTCCTGAAGTAGTTCCTGCTTGTCGTAAGAGGCGACTAAAAGGAAACCTTAAATCCTAGAGCGTCTGTCCCTGATAGGGCGGTGATAGGTCGGCGTCTGTTCTCCATGTTAGGAGCGGCCGTGTTTAGGTTGTCGGAGACCTGTCCGCAGGAACTTATCCTGCAAAAACCCCCATATTTAAAATGGTGAATAGGCAAAATAATAATAAAGCCTCGGACGAGCGACGTGATGGTCGAGCGCGTCGCGGGAATGGTGTTCTCGATCAGGATATGACCCAGGCAACAGTTAATGGTAGACGCACAAGAAACAGACGTAGAATACAAGAAGATACTGTTCCTCATGAAGTCTTAAATGAGGCCAGCACTTCAGGTAACACCCAAAGTAAGAAACGGACTAAATGGACTATTGAAATGAATGAATTCCTATACCGATCTTACTTATCAATCACACATCTAGAACAATTAAATACGCCCTTCAGCACAGAACTTCATGCAAGGATGATAGGAAGATTCGAAGAACTAAAAAATAAGACAGTGCAGAATATAATAGACCAAAGAAATCAGATTGAGAAGAGACAGGTAATAACTAATGAAAGAAGAAAAAGAAATTCAAGATGAAGTTAGAAGAGAGTTAGACATGGAAGTTGACGAGCAAAGACAAGACGGAAACTACCTAGAAGCGATAGAAGAAGAAAGATTTGAAGAACTAAGAGATAGCTCAATGCAGATTATAATAGACCATGATGATATCAGAAGAGAAGTAGGCATGGAAGTGGAAGAGCAAAACCAAGACAGAAACAACCTAGAAGTGATAGAAGGAGAAAACACCACAACACCACATGAGATTAAAACACTGGAATGCTATGAAAAGTATGAACTCATGTACTCAGGTATGAATCCAGCAGCAAGGCCTAAACTACAGAGACTCAAAACAAACAAAAACACATTAGAAATCCTTTATACAGTAAACAAGATAATAGAACGAAAAGTCAAGGAAGTAAACACACCACAAGAACTACATGATATTGTTTACAATGCTGCAACAACCACACTTTACATGCATGGACAAGAAATAGAGGAAACAGAGAAAGGAAAGAAGAAGAAAGACAATAGGCCAAAATGGCAAAGAAGACTGGAAAGTAAAATTGCAAATCTCCGAAAAGAAATAGGGAAAGTTACTCAAGGTATAAAACAAACGCAACCGAAACCCAAATTAAGAGAAGAAGTGAACAAGATCGTAGAAAAACACACGAACGAAGAGAACCGAAGTAAAATTGAAATCCTAGATCTTCTCAAACAAAAATTGATGGTTATGAGCAGTCGTCTAAAAAGATACAAAATATCGAACCAGAGGAAGAAAGACAATCTCACATTCACACAAAACCAAAAACAGTTCTACAGAAACCTTGGAAAATCAAACACACAAGAAGATGCACACATACAACACCCAACAAATGAAGAAACCCCAACATCTGAAGACATCAAAACATTCTGGGGAGGCATATGGGAAGAGAAAGCAATACATAGAGAAAATGCAAAATGGATAATAGAGGAAAGAAGAAAACAACTCAACACAGCATACATGAGAGACAATATAATTAACAAGCAAGATCTACAAAACGCTATAAGGAAAACCCACAACTGGAAATCACCAGGATGTGATGGTATACAAAACTACTGGTATAAAAAATTCACCGCCATCCACGGAAAACTCCTCAACATTTTCAATGACATTATTGCTAAGCCCGACACAATGCCAACCTTCTTCACTCAAGGTATAACATATTTGCTCCCGAAGACCGAAAACCCTACAAACGATCCAGGCAAATACCGTCCAATAACATGCCTGCCAACGATATACAAGCTTCTAACATCTATGATTGCAACCAAAATATATCGTCACTTAGAAAAACCAAATCCTGACAGAGGAGCAAAAAGGATGTAGGAAAGGATCGCAAGGATGTAAGGAGCAGATACTGATAGACAGTTGTATAACGATGGGGTGCAAAAAACAAAAAAAAGAATTACACATCGCTTACATAGACTACCAGAAAGCTTTTGACAGTGTACCCCATACTTGGTTACAGGAAGTATTAGACATATATAAAATTGATGAACACATAACAGCGCTCCTAAAATATTCGATGTCACAATGGAAAACAGAACTGAGACTAGCTACTCGAAACAAGAACGAGAAATACGGAAATATAAACATTCAGAGGGGTATATTTCAAGGGGATGCACTGTCAGCCCTCTGGTTTTGCTTGGCGATTAACCCATTGTCCACACAACTACGTAATACTCCCGGTTACAACATACCACCCAGCAACGAAAAGATCACACACCTAATTTACATGGATGATCTGAAACTTTATGCGAAGAAGAAAGAACACCTTGACCAAGCACTAAATATCACATGCAAATTCACAGAAGACATAAAGATGAAATTAGGCGTGGATAAATGTAAAATAAATTCCATGAAACGTGGGAAATGGACAGCAGAAGAGAACTTTTGGACCGGAACAGACAACATAGAACACATGCAGGAAGAGGAAACATATAAATATTTAGGAGTCATGCAAACAACAACCATGCAAACAAAAAAGATAAAACAACAAACAAAAGACAAAATGCTCAAAAGAGTAAAACAGATAATGAAATCAAAATTAAATGGCCCTAACACCACTAAAGCGATTAACACCTACGCTATCCCTGTATGTACATACACCTTTGGAACTGTTAAATGGACAAATACAGAGCTAGAGGAACTGAACACTGCTGTACGAACAACCTTCACCAAGTTCCGAAACAAACACCCCAAGTCATCTGTTATAAGGTTCCACATTGCACGGAAAAGTGGAGGAAGAGGAGTGATAGACATCAAGAACCAACATCATAAACAAATTAAAAGTTTACAAACGTACATGCACGAGAAAGCTACATCAAGCAACCTACATGCAGCCATCGTCCAAGCAGACGTTAATATCACACCTCTCAACCTAGCCAACAACGCTTTAAACGACGAACAACACGTAACAACAGAAACAGAAAAGGTAGAAAAGTGGATGAGTATGGCGATGCACGGAAAATACATAAACACGATCCGACAACCAGGAATTAACGAAGAAGCGACACATATGTGGTTGAAATCTAACATCTTCCCAGAGACAGAGGGGTTCATGATGGCGATCCAAGATAAAGTGATTGCTACAAGAAACTACCTCAAACACATAATTAGAGACCCAAGTGTCGTAGATGACAGATGCAGACTGTGCCAAAAAGTAACGGAAAGTATTGAGCACATCATATCTGGATGCAGTGTACTCGCTCCAACTGAGTACATGCGCAGACACAATAACATCGCCAACATCATTCACCAAAACATCAAGAAACAAATAGACCCGGAACATCAGGCTCAACCCTACTACATTTACAAACCTAATGCTGTGGAAGAAACAGAAAAACATAAATTATATTGGGACAGGACAATACAAACCGATCACACGGTACCACACAACCGACCGGACATCACGATTATCGACAAAGAGACCAATGTAACCACCCTCATAGATGTTACTGTACCGTTAGCTGACAACATTGAGAAGAAATATGATGATAAAGTAACAAAGTACCTACCTCTGGCTCAGGAGATTAAGAAGATGTGGAAGCAAGAAAAGGTCATTATAATTCCCTTAGTCATAGGCGCCACTGGAGAGATCCCCAAATCCCTTCTCACCAACCTCAATCAACTTAACATGCCCGAATCCACCCTTAAACTAATTCAAAAGTCGGTCATCCTTGACACCTGCTCAATAGCTAGGAAAATCATCACCCAAAATTAGCATTCAGAAGAGCAATAGCCACCCTACAAACAGATTGAACCGGAAACAGGCTAGCCAGAAAAGCTCCCTGTTTACCGAAGAAACACCACCTAGCAGAGTAAAGGCTGTAAAAGTGAGCATAACCGGAAATAATAATAATAATAATGCTTTTATTGACAAACAATTTTTACATGTGTTAATCAATAGGCAGGGTTCAGTTTTATCTGAGAATAGGTTTATTTACTCTCAAATAAACCTGCTCTTCCACCCAACCCTTACAAAAAAAAACAACTATGAAATACCTACATTTAGATTTAATAGAGTGAATATGGTTATACCACCGTACATAAACAATGTTAATGTTCGGTGGTTATACTTAACAGGTTATTTATTTATTTAATTATTTAATAGTATTGCGATGAAAATATTTCAATTTTAACAATTTTAACAATTTTAACTGCTCCAGGAAATATAATTTTAAGTTTACCTAAACTGGGGGAATTATAATACCATGAAACAAGTCATGTTTTAATATTTTTTTAAAGGTTGCTTTACTTAACTATTGTAATATTTTTCGGAAAACCAGTTGAACAGCTTTATTATTTGATAAGAGAAAGGTCCACGGAACACACTTGTGTGATGCATTGGGATTTGTAATCTATTTTTATGTCGAATGTTAATATTATGTATGTCTGTTCTAAATCTGATCTTATTATATAAATATGCTGGTGTTTTGGTGGACATTACTGAGTAGAAAAGACAGGACGAGTTAAGTATACGACGTTGACGCATTGTTAGCCAGCCATTTCTTTTTGTATGACTTGAGATATGTTCTCTTCTTCTTATACCACATATTAATCTTACACATGCATTTTGTAATTTTTGTAAGCGATCTGAATCAAATTTGCGAATGTTAGGGCCATACACCACATCGCCAAAATCTAAGTGAGATATCACCAGGGTGTTACTAAGGAGTAATTTAGACTTCATACTAATCATTTTTCTGTTTGAGTATATTAATTTCAAATTGCAAAAACCCTTTTTTATAGCCATGGAGACATGAGCTATTACATCCTATTACATAAGAATATAAGTAGGTACTCGTTAGTGTTGGTGGTTTATATTGTGATCTATATTTTTATCATTTTACTTCAAGAACATTTTCGGTAGTGAAACTGGCGTCAAGTTCGAGTTTTGTTCCAGTACAATTAACTCATTTAAAACAAAGTGCGTTTTCTCAAAGAGAAAAAACTATTGTTTTAAATGTTCATGATATACTAATATATCAAGATGCATCAGCAACTGTTCGTGATGTGGTGACTAGGTGCTCCAATATGACCGGTGTTAGTGAACGAAGTATCTATTTTTAAGTGAGAGAAAACAGGATAATGTTAGTGAACCAAAAAGACACTTAGGAAAAAAGTCCATTATAGTCGATAACAGATATCATTAAAAGACAATTCCATTCTTTGTACTAATAAAGAGATTCCGACATTGGACAAAGTAATGTCTGTTAAAGCAGAAGTAGATACGATTCCCAAATTTGGCCGAAATACGTTGTGGAAACTCCCAAAAGAAATTGGTTTTAAGTATGAGTCTAATAAAAAACGAAAATTTTTGAATTAGACAGAAGAAATTGTTTGCTGGAGAACACAATACTTAAGAAGTATTAAAATGTTTCGGAGCGAGGTAATAACTATCTTTTATTTAAATGAAACATGGTTGAATGAAGGACACACTGTTTCTAAAGCATGGATGCTCCTCGAGGAAAAGTTCGCAGACTAATAATCGCACACATTGGTTTTGTAAAAAATGGATTATTAGACTTTGTATAAAAGTCAACCAAAGATTACCACGAGGAAATGACCTCTGATGTTTTTGAAGATTATTTTTCCCAGCTATTAGACTTTTTGCCAAGTGCTGCAGTGGTTGTCTTAGACAACTGGTAGAAAAAAGCGCCACAAATTATAATATAAAAGATATGTACTTAATTGACGAAAGAAAAAGGAATAACTGTATTACGTTTGCCACCTTATCACTGTCAATTAAACCATATAGAATTCATATGGGCACAGGTAAAAGGTGAGGTGGCAAGAAACAATAAAACTTTTAAATTGAATGACGTTAGACAACTTTTGATAAATTCTTTTGGAAACGTAAAACGGGAAAATTGGACCAATGTCATAAACCATGTGAAGAAGGAAGAAGAACGATTGTGGAGTGTTGATATCATTATTGAAGTAATCTCTAATGCTATAGTTCGACTTTTCATTTTTTTGGCTGACGCCGTCACTATTGTATGCTCTTAAGAAAAGGTCTCCCTAATATTAGCATAACATTTCATTAAAATCCGCAGATTAAAAAATAATTAATCATACAGAAAAATTGGAATCCAAATAAATTTCATCCACAGTGTTAGTGATAATTTATTTAAATTAAGTTACGTCAAGTGAATATCATTGTTTTCAAAAATTATTGTCAATGGTCTAGTGTTATTTTTTTCCATACCTAATGATAAAGTGTTGCTATAACAACTGTTTTCTGTAGATAAAGTGACACTTTAACAGCAAGAGCAAGAGTAGATAAAATGTTGTAATTTTTTTTATTCAATAAAATTTACAAATTCAAACACATTAAGGATTAAAAACAACTGAAATTTTACAATTAACATTATTAAAAATATCTATTTTTGGAGCATCACAACTTGTACTCGTTTGCTTAAACACTTGATTCGAGGCACTGGATTGATTTTCAGGTCTGCCAGGTATACAGGATACAGCAATCTTATTGCTTATTGACTCTTCAATGTAAGATTTTGCAACGGATGACGATTTCCATCCACCTAAACGTTTAAGTTTTACTAGATCAGCTCCAGAATTTGCGAACATAGTAGCTGAAGAACAACGGAAACAATACTCCGAGTACATTTCTGAATTTGCAAGTTTCAAAAAATCTGGGGTATTATATATAGTGTTAATCCCCACCGGTTGAGTCGGTAATTCACAAAAAACTTACTGTGAGGTTCGTTTTTGGGGCGCAAGGCAATATACTTTCTCACAATTTCCAAGAAACTCACTCCACTTTTCTTGTCAGTAATACAAAACGACCTATCCTGCTTGGTTTTAGTATCAGATAATGAAACGATTATCACCGATTTTCTGTCGTCCACAGTAAACACTTTTAATTTGTACAATTCATCATACTTAGTCGCTCCATGCACACCAAAAATAGCAATAACCTTCATTAACAAATAGACGTCATCAGGAGCTTCTGTCAGAAATTTAATAATGTCATCTGACTCCAGGATTTTGGACTTTTTAGCTTTGTATCCTCCACTCAAGTTTTTTAGTAAGGTGGTTAACTTGCTGAATTTAGAAATGTCACAATTTTCATTCACCAACAACGTACGCTTCAGCATCGAATAATACGACCATTATGACGACTTTTCAGAAAACTACGCTAAAAGAATTTTTTCACTCACGCCATTGATATTCTTAATGCTTTTCCATTTTTTAAAAGACAGGTATTCTTTCTCATACATCATCCTAGATTTTTGTAGCAACAATAAATTTTCTGCTTTAAACGCTGCATATTCTACATCTGCTGGCAGGTTTTCCTTTTCGGTAATTATTTACAAGAGCTACTTCTGGCCAATTTCCGAAATTTTTACAAAAATAGTTTAATTATGGTCTACAAATCATGAATTGAGTATTCATGTATATATATTATATATATTACATTAAAAAAGTAATCTTATAATATATAAATATACTCTCATGACTTACTTTTAACAGGTGGCTTTCCTAAAAAGTTGTATCGGCACTCATCACTACACTATTCACATTCTGTATTTTATTTAATTAAAATCTGCACCATACAATATTTATATAATTAAATATAGGTACTCTCTGAAAAACTAAATCTGCAATAATTATAACTCGTAATCATCTTAACAAAATGTTCTATTTAACAACAAAATTAATTTATTCTGCAATACTCAATACTAAAATCAACTTTTTAACAGCCCTGTTCCTGTTCCGAACATAACTTGCGTTATGTCATGTAGATACCAGCGTTGCCACATCTCTAAATAAGACCTAAATATTAGGATCATATTTTTTACATTATAAATATATATAAAAAAAATTGGTTAGGTTTGGTTAGGTTGGGTGTGGTTTGGTTAGGTTTGGTACATGAGTACATGACATAACGCAATTTATGTTCGGAACAGGAACAGGGCTGTTAAAAAGTTGATTTTAGTATTGAGTATTGCAGAATAAATTTTGTTGTTAAATAGAACATTTTGTTAAGATGATTACGAGTTATAATTATTGCAGATTTAGTTTTTTAGAGAGTACCTATATTTAATTATATAAATATTGTATGGTGCAGATTGTAATTAAATAAAATACAGAATGTGAATACTTAGTGTAGTGATGAGTGTCGATACATCTTTTTAGGAAAGCCACCTGTTAAAAGTAAGTCATGAGAGTATATTTATATATCATAAGATTACTTTTTTAATGTTTTTTCGCTAAAATTTATAATGTAATATATATCAAAATAATTTATTTTCTTTGTTATTTGTCGCGTATTACTATTTGCATACGATTTTCAGACGCCATATTGCTAAAAATGGCAGCGCGATCAAAAAATAGTTCCAATTTTAAAAATTAATTTTGAAAAAAATATGCTTCAGCGCACTAAATGAATACTCAATTCATGATTTGTAGACCATAATTAAACTATTTTTGTAAAAATTTCGGAAATTGGCCAGAAGTAGCTCTTGTAAATAATTACCTCCTTTTCTTGTGTCAATTCTTTTCCGTCCATTTCGTATGTATTTACTTTGTACACAAAACGCAACAATATTCTCCGTAAAAACCAAAACTTAACATTTGTTTGACATTTGTTGACAGAGTAATTCATATCCCTAGCAACGGAGCAACACAATTTTGTGCCTAAAATTACAATTTTCTAAGAAATTCTATTTTTCACCTGAACTTGAAGTCTTGTTATAGAAAAAAATGTTGTATTGCATGCGACGATAAAATCGCATTATCTTTTCGAGCATAAAAAACGCTCTCGAAGATAAAGTACAATTGTATCGTCTTGAACAATAAAAAACTATTAAAACTATGCTTTTCCCTATTTTTGAATGTATAAATAAATGGTAAATCAATAGCGGTATCAGAAGAGGGATTGGTGAGACAACTCAATTCGTGATTGAGAAAGTCATCCTGGCAATCATCCTGCAAAACGAGGTATAGAATGTACGCTTGTAGTTTATTATCAAATTATATTAATTAAGTTGGCAATGGCGGTAAAATTACTTGGGAAATTAAAATTATATTTCATTTTTCGCACAGTTTTAATATTCTACTAAATATACAGTATGATGCAAATGTATGGAATAAACTCATTATTTCAGAAACAGGCTAGCATTAAATAAATTACGAACTTCTGCTTGAGTTCCATAACCAATCATGGTTAGAATCGAATGACGTAATGTCCAACACATCTATAGCAGTTGATGACCATTCAAAAATTAAAATTGGCGTGTTTTAAGATTTTTTTTAAAGTCGTCTGTTTCTGACATAATGAATTTATTCCATACATTTGCATCATACTGTATATCTTTGCAGGTTTAACTAGTTAGCAGTAGACAAAATAATTACCAAAGGTTATTATAAATGAAAAAAAACTCGTTATAATAATTATTTACGGAATGTTACTCTTTTGTGTAATTATATTTTTTACGTTAATAAATCTAGATTTTGTACATTTTTATATTTTGTAACGGAGACAAATTTCTAAATTAAAAATAGAGTACTTACCGTTTCCAAATTAGTTCCAGTGATTAATATTGGAGTAGATGATTCTTGTAATTTTTCCGTACGATCATCAATCATTTTAAAAAGAATTCTAAAAAGTGCATTAAAATCAAATATTATTGAGATACATTTTTATAATTAGATAAAGAAGAACAATTTGAACTAGGCACAAGTTAAAGCACAGTATACTAAAACAACCAGTAATGCATCTCACCTTCGCACATGGGTTGTGCGCATTTCACCATTCCAGTTTAGTTTAGTTTAGTCGCTTAAGCAGTGGCGTGTGTGTCAGTTTTTTTACTTTTTCAATAACAAGATAAATAATAAAGTTATAGCAAGTGTAATTTGTGCTGCAATGAACTGTGAAAGTTAAATCATATTTATACATACAAATTTTTTTAGATTTTCCAAAGATCCTTTGAGGTAAGTAGATATGTCAAGATTATGCACATGATAATGCTCACATTTGAATTTCAAAGTTGACGGGTCCCAGCGTTTTTTATAATCTTCTAAACTAACCCCACAAATAATTTTATTCAATAAGTGGTTTCCACACTGTATAAGAGATCTATTAAATTATACACTTTAATAGAAGTTTCAAAAAAATTTTTTGTAGATTTTCATTCATGGTGAACAATTCAAATTTAAAGAAGTTAATTTAACATTAAAAACATCTTGACAGGTTAAAATAGTCATATCGTATAAATTTACATTGTAAAATACATAAATTAATTTTAAATTAATCAAAAATCAAACATATAAATTTCAAAAAATAATAAGGACAATCAAATGTAATCTTAATTTACCATTATATTATTTGATTATGCACTTGAACTAAGTACTTAATAAAATCAATAAGTATATCCTTTGTTTTATTACAAATTTTGTTACTATTTTATAGTCTTTGTTGCCGGTTTTAATTCTCAACTAGATTTTCATGTTCAATTTGTGTAGGTATTTTATTATTCACTACATAAATCTACACAATAACATTTTTTTTATAAATTTAACACGTCTAAATTATACTGATCCTTCCCTGTTCAAAAAATAGAACTGTTAGTTAATACGGACCTCGTATCTAAACCAATCTAAACCCGAATGGCCGTCTCAAGGCTAAAATTATTGCGCACAACCGATGCGCGAAGGTGTGATGCACTACTTGTTGTTTTAGTGGTAAAAGAATCCGTTTTACTTTACATGTACGATTTTTAATGCAATTATTGTGGGTGTCTGATTTATGGTGTGGTTGATCAAGGTTTATGATAATATAATGAGAAGTTATAGAAATTATTAACAAAGAACCTAATCTAACTAAAATTTTTTTTTAAATGATAGCAAAATAAAAATTTTAATAATCTAAAAAAATCCTGATAGTACAATTAAAATTTACTGGTTTAAAATACTTAATAACAAGTGCTAAAGTATTACAAAAAATATTGCCCAGTTGGTTTATGTCAGTTTTATAATTTACATGTCTTAAATATAATATATTTTGAGAAACCATCTACTCTTATAATTGTTAACCCTCTACAAAATTTAACATTCTCATAATCAAATATACACCTATATACACTGCTCACCAATTGAAGTGGATATTACAAAAATTTCTAATTTTCTTTTGTCATTGGTTAATAATTAATCAAAATTCGATAAAATAAGTTAATTTTTATTCTTTCACGTTACAATATACCCAAAAAAATAAAATAAACAAATTTTTCAACGAAAAAAAATAGTTACAATAAAACAGAAAAAGTTGAAAAAGATTAAATCATTTACTGCGCAGGTCATAAAGTCCTTTCACGAAAATTAGTGGGTCCACCCCTAGCTTGCCTTAGTGCTGTCACTCTATTTGGCATATGGCCGTATTCATAGTCATCCCTTAAGTATGAGTGTGAGGGTAAGGGTAGGTTGAGGGCACTTGGGTGTTTCATAAACAACCCTCAAGATCTAAGGGTCCCTCAAGTCATCCTTAACTCAAGTGAAGACGTGACTACCCTTGAGGGCACCTTAAGAGTTTTATATTCGACAGATTTGACATATCTTATGCTCTGTATAGGTTATTATATTACATTATTGACATTTTTTATGGTAGGAAATAGGTATTACATATATAATAAGAAATAGCTATTTATGTTTAGGTAGTTTTTTATTAAGGAAGAATAGTTATTATATTTATAGACAGTTTGCATACATTTTTTTTGAAAATGGAAGAATTTGATGAACTTTTTGAGAGTGATGAGGAATTTGAAGAAGTAAATCGTTTGCCTAAAAAATATATTAGGGACATGCAGAATCCTTTGGAAACGTTTGAGGAACGAGAATTCCAAAAATGATTTAGATTTAGCAAAAACTGTGTCACCAATGTTTTACTGCCACTTGTACTACAACATCTGATTAGACATAGGGTGTGTTCGGGGAGCACGCTATTTGCGCCATTTGCCGCTATCTACTACTATTCCTCGTTTGCGTTATATGGCTCTTGGCGCTACATAGCTCGAAAGCGTGATCCCCGAACACACCCATAGCAATCGACAAATTCAATAATGAAGATATCAAAAAGTATGTTATTATTTGGCGCATGCTCACAACCATAGAACGGTAAGATAAGCCAGCACAACCAACACAAATGCATTAAAAACCCCGAAAACGTGTTTACTCACTTAAGGGCTGGTTAAGTGACGTTTATGAAACAAGTAAGAGGTTGAGTGCTAAGTGACCCTTACCCAAGTCTCCCTCAGTGCTCAAGTTGAGGGTTGACTATGAATACCGGCATTAGTCCTTATTAAATTATTAATAAATTGACCGGTGTGAAGTTAGCAGCCAATTTTAGCTGCAAAAATGTTGAGAGTCGCTGGATTTCTACTTTCAGTGGCGTACCGTTTTTAGGTAATATTATTAGTAAACAATCAAACGTAAACCAACTAAAAATAATAATTTGATCAAAAATAATTGGTGGTAGGAAAAAAAATTGCCCAGGGCGGCAAAAGGGGTCAAATATTACAAAAAATAATTAAAAATTCTGTATCTTCTAAAGAAAATGAAAAGCCAGGTTGGTATTTCGTAAGTAAGTTAAAAATATCACAAAATATATACAGTTTGCACGAAAAGTGCTTCCGAGCGGAATTATAAATTATAAAGGACAAAGATGCCATAAATCAAAAGTAAAATAATGTGGTTATAACTTTTCAAACAAAAATTTGTACAAATAATTTATACTGTAGAGCTTAGGTGAACGAAAAATGTAAATTAAAAAAAAAATAAGAAAACTGTAACAATAACAAGTAAAATAACGTGGTAACGTAGCTCTTTTTTTCTTTAGCAGATACAGATTTTTTAATTATTTATTGTAATATTTGACCCCCTAATCCCGCCCAGAAGCACATTTTTTGCAAACTGTATATATTTTGTTTTATTTTTAACTTACTTACGAAATGCCAACCTGGCCTTTCATTTTCTTTAAAAGATACAGATTTTTTAATTATTTATTGTACTATTTGACCCCCTAATCCCGCCCGGAAGCACTTTTTCAGCAAACTGTATATATTTTGTGGTATTTTTAACTTACTTACGAAATGCCAACCTGGTTTTTCATTTTCTTTAGAAGATACAGAATTTTTAATTATTTTTTGTAATATTTGACCCCTTTTGCCGCCCTGGGCAATTTTATTTCCTACCACCAATTCTTTTTGATCAAATTAATATTTTTAGTTGGTTTACGTTTGATTGTTTATTAATAATATTACTGAAAAACGGTATGCCACTGAAAGTAGAAATCCAGCGGCTCTCAACATTTTTGCAGCTAAAATTGGTTGCTAACTTCACACCGGTAATAAATTGCTGAGGTATGTTTTCCCGATACTTTGGGACACATTAAGCCGTGTAGCAACTTCTTTCTGACTTAAGCCTCGAATTCCTACAATTCTGGTTAAAGAGATAACAGCGTATAAAAAGAAAAAAAAACTACAAAAACAATTTGCTATAAACAGAGTTTACTAATAGCATGAAACGTATATTTAAAATATTATTTTTGTACGCAATTTTCTGAAATTTAAAAAATATCCACTTTAATTGTTGAGCAGTACATAAATATAATATATTATGTATGTAATGTGTATATAAAAGGTTTTTTGTTTCTATTTAGTAAATTATCATAATTTAAAATATTTGGGAACTGTTCTCCATATATAATTATGATATGCATAAAGTAATACTTTTTTATAAATTTCTAAACAATTGAGATATTGGACTTTGAAGTTTAAGTTGATTACCTTGTAAATTTGCATATAATGGATATTTTGTAAAATGGCAACAATTTGGATTTGATTTTATAAGTTTATTTTCGTTTATATTGTGTGGACCAAATGAATGAATAAATGAGATCTTTCAGTCTTTTCTTGGTTTCTATAACTGGAGTAAATTATATATAAAATCATCAAATGTTTTTAGTTACCTTGGAAATGATGTAATGTTTTTACCAGTTATTAGATATTATGTATTCGAAGAATAGGAAATTAATTTTATGACCAACGAACAGAAACAAATAAAATTTTTCAAATTATGCAAATTTCAAATAATTATTGCATTATGTTTGCTTGCAGTTGACAGAGAAAGCTAACATATTATTGTTAATATTTGAGAAACATTACACTTGCGAAAAAATCCCCTATTGTAAGACAAATTTTACGGTATTGATTGATTAATAAATGTTCCATAACTAATAAAATAACTTACATGTTTTATTTTTTTTTAACAAATTTCCTCTTAATTTACAAGCAAAACAAAACAATCTTATATCAGTAGAATAAAATATTATTTTAATTATCACTTTTATCTAAAATAAAATGCTTTGACTATATATAATAATGAAAATTTCAATGTGACTAGTTTTTAAAAAAAAATTAACATATTCCCCACCTTTGAACCTAGTTTCAACGGTTAACAATGGTATAGAGTGTCTTAAAAAAGTTTAAATTTAAATTAAAACTTATGTGTAACATAAGTGTTAATTTATTTACTTTATAGCTTTTACCTTTATCTTTAACTACTGACACAATTCTGACACTTAAACATGTTTGGCTGCTTTTATGAATGTGTTTATATCGTCTGCCTGGTTGCGACAAAATCACGTTCAATGTATATAGGTGAAGCAAAATTTATTAATTTATTGTATGTACTAACCCTTAATTTATGAAAGCCCATCTTACTAAGAATAATAAACAACTATTCTTTAATTTCCACGTTTTAAAAAAAAATCGCTTTTAAATTATAATGACAGCTGTTTCGCTACAATTAACATCGTCAGATTGACATATTTAAGTTCCTTTTTTTTATCTAGAGGTACCTGATGTTGATTAGGTAGTATTAAGGCTAGACCAAGTATAAAAGTAAGACATAACAATATTAAAGCCTAGATGTTATTAGCCCTAAGAGATTATCCTGGATGTATTTCCCACTAAGCTCAGTATAACTGTGCAATGACAGAGGAAAGCCAGGAAAAAACTATATCATGCTGATCTTTACAATAACTTAATATATTTATGTTACAATGATGTTCTACACTCATTTAGAAATGTTAAAATTACTGATATCAAAACACAAACCTTCGATAATATGTTTTTATATTTTGCACTTATAAAAATCTTCATTATAAAACGCATTTGCGTATCGTAATGTAACTTTTGCGCACGCAAATTTTCGTTTTAAATGGTTGGCGACATGAGTGAAGTATCTAAAGGCAAGACTATTGACATTGACATTTTTGGCTAATAGAAATTTATTAATTTTATATTGTTCTTTAAGAAAGTATTTGTGAATATGAATATCATTTTTTACTTATATAATATATTATTATTGGTGTATTAGTCATTTTAAAATATTTTAAAACATTAACATTTCATAATTTAAATGTCAAAACTGTCAAGATCTGTCAAATGTTATAAATAACACAGTGCTACCGACATACTTTTTAAAATCAAAATTTTCGGTATTACGTAAAATTAATAGATTAATTTAAAAAATGATAAAATAGCAAAATATAAAAAATATTATAAACAACTTATTTCATATGGCTGTTGTGACACTCGTTCTTTAAAAAACTCATCGCTTCGCGATTCGTTTTTTAAACTTGAACTCGTGTCATAACAGAATTCCATATGAAATGCGTTGTTTAATATACTATTACAGGAAACCAATTTTAAAAACAATCAAGCACATAATTTAAAAAACTTTAACTGCATCTTTAAAAATAGAGAAAATGTCAAAATAGCTAGTGGAGGAGTAGCGATTTACACAAGAAATAACATGGATATCACACCAATACCACTGACAACAAACATAGAAGCAACAGCAGAGTACAGTTCAGAAGAAATTTGCAACCTTCTAAACCAACTACCTCACCCACGACTCATAGTAGGAGATTTCAACGGTCATAACCCTTTATGGGCATCAACGAAACTGACAACATTAGGCAAGAAAATAGAAAAAATTATATCAGATCAAAACTTAAACATCTTTAACGATGGACAAAACACTCGTTTCGATATCAAAACCGGTAGAGGATCACCTATTGACTTATGTATCTGCGACCCATCATTAACACATGCTTTGACATGGGACGTTTTGCCCGACTTATATGATAGCGATCACTATCCCATATTGATTAATAATGAGCAAACAACAATTCCCACAACAGAATTAAAATGGAACTTGGAAAACGCAAATTAGATAGCATTTCAAAAACATGTAGAAAATGATCTTAACACTCTTAATCTTACGGCAGATATTGACACAATAGTTCACTCCTTTACCAAATTAATTACAGATTAATTACAGCGAATAAATATATCGGAACGTACAAGCAGAATAACAAACATTACCCAGTACCATGGTGGAACTCTGAATGCGAAGAAGCAATAAAACAATCAAAGCGAGCCTTTAACACATTTAAACGTCACAATAGCACACAAAATAGTTTAGAATTTAAAAAGTTTAGGGCAATAGCTAGATTTACTATAAAAAAAGCTAAGCGTGAATCTTGGAAAGAATACGTCTCGTCAATAAATAACTCAACACCTATAACAAATGTATGGGATAAAGTTAATAAAATAACAGGAAGAAAGTCCCGCAACCCAATAAACTTTCTTGAACAAAATAACACCATCTACAAAAATCAGGAAGAAATAGCTAATATTCTGGCAGGAGTCTATGAAAATAATTCAAGCAACTTTAATTACACCTCTGATTTTTTAGATTTAAAAAGAGAGAAAGAAAAGGAGCCTCTAAAATATGAAGAGTTGTATAATACCGACACCAATATCCATGGATGAATTGGAAACTGTCCTTGAAAACTCTAAGAATTCATGCCCTGGACCTGATAACATTCCTCTTGCACTTCTAAAAAATTTTACTTATGAATGCAAAAAATTTCTTTTAAACATTTACAACATTATCCTATCCTCAGGCGTATTCCCAAATTCTTGGAGAAAAGCAATCATTATACCCATCCCAAAACCATCCAAGCCAAAATCAGATCCTCAAACATATAGACCAATATCCCTTACATGTAATATGGGCAAACTTAGAGAAAATAGTAAATAACAGAATCATATGATATCTAGAATCCAATAAGTTAATCATACCAGAACAATGTGGATTTAGAAAACAACACTGTACCTTGGACAACCTTGTTGAGCTAGAGTCAGAAATACATGAAGCATTCGCAATAAAACAACACTGTATTGGAATATTCTTCGACATAGGCAAAGCATACGACACCGTATGGAAATACTCAATTATCAAAACTCTTAGTGAGTGGTCAATACGCGACAACATACTGATGTATATTACAAACTTCTTGAAGAAAAGACAATTGCAAGTCAGAGTCAACGGCGCATACTCCCAAGGAAAAACACAAGAAAATGGAATACCGCAAGGGTCAAACCTCAGTACAACTTTGTTCGTAGTGGCAATAAATACAATCACGACAAACATTAGAGGACCAGTAAAAGCAAGGTTATACGCGGATGACGTAGTGATTGTTTGCAGAGGTAAAAACTTAACAAAAACCCACAACGAAATCCAAAAAACCATAACTCACCTTGAAAAATGGTCAGCCACGACTGGACTCCAATTCAATACCCTAAAAACAAAAGCTATGTGCTTTACAAGAGGAAACAACACTCAAGTTAAAGATCTCTACCTAAATAAACAGAAAATTGAATACGTAGAAGAAATCAGGTTTCTGGGCATGGTTTTTGATAGGAGACTTACTTGGAAAACGCACATCCATAATCTAAAGAGATCTTGTCAATCCGGACTAAATCTACTACGATCCCTCGCTTACAGAAACTGGGGTGCTGACTTTTCAAGTCTGATACTTATTTATAAATCCCTAATAAGATCAAAGCTCGATTATGGTGCTATAGTCTATAACTCGGCCAAAAAATCTCTTTTAAAATCACTTGACGTAATTCAAAACACAGGTCTTCGCATTTCTTTGGGAGCCCATCGCACCAGTCCAATAAAAAGTATCTATTGGAAAACTGGAGAACTGCCACTCTCTTACAGGAGACAATACTTAAGTCTTACTTATTCAGCATCAATCGCATCGAACAAAAATAAACTTGTAAGACATAATGTATTTTCCGACCGGTTCTCAAGTATGTTTAAAAACAGAAGCCGAATCGATCACCCTCGACATTAGCTTAGCAAAGTTCAACAAATCAGAAACCCCGCAAATTCTAATAAAACAAGAATTTTATAAACTATTGAGTAAACTCGGCAACATTTTTAATATCTACACAGATGGACTGGGGCAGCTATCTTCTCAGAACTTCACTCAATAACTTACAAATTATCTTCAATTACAACAATATTTTCTGCCGAATTGTTTGCTATTCTAAAAGCTTTAACCTTAACTGAAAACCTAAACAAAGAAAGCTTTACAATTGTCTCAGATTCTCTTAGCTCTATAATCACCCTCAAACAATTGTATTGCGACAATCCTCTCTTACTTCAAATAAAAAAAGAAATGAAAAAGTTAGAAAACAGAAAATGTCGGGTTAATTTCATATGGGTGCCTTCTGATATCGGAATCAAGGGCAACGAGGCTAAACAAGCATCCACCAATCCAACCTCTGAGCCATTTTTAAAAAACAAAATAACAATAGGCTGGCAACAAACATGGAACAACTAAGAACAATAAATAACTGCACAGTTAAACTAAACTTCCACTATTTATTTGAAAAATTCGCTTTAAAATCAATTACAGCTGTTTCGCTATAACTAGCATCGTCAGATTGACATATGTCAATCTGACGATGCTAGTTATAGCGAAACAGCTGTAATTGATTTTAAAGCGAATTTTTCAAATAAATAGTGGAAGTTTAGTTTAACTGTGCAGTTATTTATTGTTCTTAGTAAGATGAACTTCCAAAAAGTAGAGGTTAACACAATCAATTTCATGGAACAACTCTTCAACCAAGTCGTACGAAGGAATGAAACGCCATAATCCTTGGAAACCAGATCTTAACAACAGAAGAGAGCAAGTAATACTCACCCGCCTTCGCATTGGACATACCCACGATTACTTATATTCCAAACAAAAAACAAAACTGTATGTGAAAAGTGTAAAAGTGATCTAACTGTGAAACACGTGATTCTTCAATGTTCAAGGTATAATACTGAACGAATAAAACACAACATACCCACAACATTAAGAGAAGCTCTAGAGGATGGAGATTTTAAAAACGTTTTACTATATCTTAAAGACTGTAAGCTATATAAAAAAATCTAAAGTTAAATCAATCTATCAGAAACGTTAATTAAATACACGCTAATAACCCTTCGTGGTTGATGCGTTTCGTAGTTAAAAAAAATGATGTCTTATCTATGTATAAAATGAAGACTCAATCAAAGTAAACAGTAGAACTTCCAAGATTTATTTGTTCATTAATATGTTTAAATTGTTGATCCGCTAGATATTTTTTTTTATTTCAAGTTCTTCAAGGAAATCTAAATTTTGTTTTTTATCAAAAGTGTGTAGTATTTGGATGTCATTTGTGTGTATGAGTGAGGTTGGATGTTCAAGTAGGTGTTTTGCATAATTTGACTTATCTGGTTGTTTTTAAATAAAAATCCTCAATATCCAGAACTATGAGTATATGGAACTATTAAATCACATAAAGGGTCAAAACCGATTAGACCTGTAGTTTCGTATGTTAACACTCCTAATACTAAAGTAGCTAAAAAATTAAATAATATTCAATTATGGTTACACATCTAAATATTCAGTACCAAATTCATTAGATTTGATAAAGAAATTAAATAACTGTAAATTACAAAATAATACTAAATTAGTATCGTTTGATGTAACTAATATATTATCTAAAATACTTCCTAAAAAATGAATAGTTCTAGTTAAAAAGCTATTAGATGAAAGAAATATGCATCCAGGTATAATATCAGATAACAGAAAAAGTCTTGACATTACCATTAACCAGAGAGGTCGTATCTTATTGAATTTATGAGCAACAACTCACTATCTCTTAAATGGTAGAACCACTCAAGACAATCCTGGTAAATATACTTATGTCACTAAACTGGGTAGAAGTGTGATTGATTTGGTATGGGTAAGTAGCACGCATCTTAATATTATTTCTGATTTTCTAGTTGATGTCCGATCATTTTCCTATTGTTGAACTAAATATCCTTATTAATAATTATGAATCTGTACCTTCTATCCTGATAGATACTAAGAAATCAATACTTTGAAACAATAACAACGAACTGGCTTACAAACTGTGTATGCGTTCCTCAAACAGAGTACAGGTAATGATTAGTACTCAAGACTCTTACGAGAATCTACACTCTGCCATATTGGAATCCACTGAAGTTTTGGGAATGATTAGAAAGGTGAAAATCAACTACCAAAGAACAAATATTAGTAATCCATGGTTTGGCAGTAACTGTGTGCTTGCCAAAAAAGATGTAAAGCAAGCACTCAAGTTGTGTAAAAAGGAAAACTTTTCTGATTCAGCAGTAGCTTTGTATGCTGAATCAAGACATTCCTACAAATTGTTAATTTGATCTAAGAAAAAAGAGTATGAAAAACTAATCATATCCGACCTATCTAATATTAAAGATGCAAGACAGTTTTGAAACGATTCAGAAGTTGTTCTGTACATAAAAATAAAAGCCTACCGGTACAAGTTTGGGAGAATTTGTATGAAAATATATACCCTGCAAAAGTTTACGTAAATCATATTTTTACTGATGTGTTGCATCCATTTCTAGACTCGTCGATAACTACTGATGAAATATATTCCGTACTTAATACGAGTAGTTGCAAAAATAAAAAAGCTCCGGGCATCGATTCTATTTCTTACGAATTTTATAAAAACCTACCGAATAATTGGATCCTTTACCTAAATCATCTGTTTAATCTCATTTTTGATACAGTTAAACTTCCGCTTGATTGGTCCGATATACTTCTTTCTATGTTGCATAAAGGTGGTCCTGCGGAGGATCCTTTTAATTACAGAGGATTGGCTTTAGTTAACTGCTCGGCTTAGGTTTTCACTCAAATAATTCTGAATAGACTGTCAGCTTAGACAGAAAGTAACAACATACTCCCTGAATATCACGCTGGATTTCGTGCTGGCCGTGGATGTATTGATAATATATACACATTTACCTCTGTGGTTCATATTCACATAAGGCATAAAAAAAGGAAATTGTTTGCAATATTTGTGGATTTTAAACGTGCTTTTGATTCTGTTTGTCACTCATTACTCTGGGAAAAGTTGTTAATGACGTTCTTACGTTACTTTATGCCGACGACCTTGTTATAGCGGATTCTGAAATTGATGTTGCAAGGAAACTCAAAATTCTTGAGAACTACACCGCCGAAAATAGATTAACTGTTAATACTTCTAAAACAAAAATTATATCATTCTCTAGGAGTGGATACAGACCAACCAATGCTAGATTTTTATTTAATGGTAACCTGATACCTTTATCAAACAGTTATGTTTATTTAGGAACGACCTTTGTATCTTCTGGTCTTTTCAGAGAGATGGCAACTATTGCCGCTGATAAAAGTAAGCAAGCAATTGGGGCCATATTGCCTATTATGACAAAGACAAAAATGCAGTCATGGGAAGCACGCATTAAACTTTTTGAATCGCTAGCTCTGAGTATGATGTCAAACTCTGTTGCCATGTGGGGTTTAAGATATGGTGACATACTGGAGAGACTTCAGGTGCACTTCTTAAAGCGGATTCTTTTACTGCCAAAAAATACCCCTGATTATGCTGTGCGGCTCGAAACTGGAAGGGTCAAGTACGATTACAATGTATTTAAGGCTGCCTATCACTGGCTAATAAAAGTTTTAGCTATGCCAGACCATAGGTTTCCCAAGATATGCTTATTACATCAACACCGCATGTCATCATGTGATGATAGGTATAGTTGGGCTCTTCAGCTAAAAAGAATTTTTGTTTGTTTAGGAAGTGGTCACCTGTGGGATAATTTAAATTTAAGGGAACTAAAAAAGATATTTTAAAGTCTTATTTAGAACATCTTCATCAAGAAGATATTTCTCTAAGACAGAAAGGCACCTTTCTAACTTTTTACAATAAGCTACATGTGTCCAATGTCCCCGCCGGATATCTTTTGTTAGAAATGCCTATTCAATTCACTCGCACTATTGCCCAGTTAAGGTGTAACTCTTTTAGACTTGTGTTTACATTAAATGGACAGCTGCCTTAGAACTAGATTGTCGAGTGTCGATTTGGTGGAGTTTTGGTTATCGATTCAAAATGATTATCCAAATTTAACTTCCAAAGCATTAAAAATTTTCATTACGTTTGCAACATCATATCTATGTGAAGCTGGGTTTTCAGCTGTAGCTGTGATAAAGAACAAATATCGCTCAAAGATCAATGTGGAGCAAGAAATGAGAGTAGCAGTGTCAAGTCTTATTCCCCGCTTTGAAAAACTGTGTGGAGATCACCAAGCTCACCCTTCACATTGATTTGACTGAGTAAATATCGTATTTAATTTTTGTTTTTTCTTAAGTCTTTCTTGTTGTTTTCCTTTTAAATTCTTTTATAATAAAAAAAGTTAATTTTGTATTGTGGTGTTTTAATTTTCGTTACGACCAACCTAACCTAACTATTATTGTAGGTACCTATTTCTTTCGACAATTTCCTCAAATAATTAACTAGGAGAGGGCGCCGTAAAAAATATTAAACTTAGAACTGCGCCGCGGGTTACAAAAGATTGGGAACCCCTGATATAATCAATCCAAGTATTTATGTACTATTTGTAACTGTCATGTAAATGAAACGATATATCACCTAATTTTTGAATGCCCGATTTTTACAACTATGAGGCCAAAAGTTGATTTGTTTAATAGTTCTCATTTATTTTTCAATGTTTTGCATAATCTAAATCTAGTAAACATTAAAATAATATGTCATTATATTTGGAGTATTCTTAAATTGCGTGGTATCATTATGAAGGACTGGTGTAGCCTTTTTTTATACGTGTATATATATGTATATGAATGGTAGTAGTATTTTTGCGGGAATGAATTAAATAAAAAAATTGAGATATTGGGTTAAGCCCGCTAATGCAGCCGTAGACACGTGTTTCTGTCTCCTTAGACTTCATCAGTACGGTTTGTCACGCAGGTGGTTATATCTGCCTCCGTGGCGATGTTGGAATTTCGCCGACAATCAATCGGTAATTCCAATTGAAGCCACAAATGTGCGGTTGGCCCTTGTGTTGACTCCGTTTGTGTGATTTATATTGTTTTCCACCATTCAGTGTTTTTTTGGTAATATTCTCCTTAGCTATGTCGTACTGATGAAGTCTAAGGAGACAGAAACACGTGTCTACGGCTGCATTAGCGGGCTTAACCCAATATCTCCATTTTTTTATATGTGTATGTATATTTATATTTACTTCATTACCGAACCCTTGCTGTAACACTTGTGTTTTGAAGCAATAAAATATTATTATTATTATTACTATTATATCAGATATAATTGACCTATTTAATGTATGCATTAGTCAAAATTATTTTACTTTTGATAACAAAGTATATGTTCAAAGTGAGGGTCTTCGAATGGGAAGTCTTATTTCTCCAATTTTATCAAATATTTTTATGGATAATTTATTATTAATTTAATTCTAGTTATAAAAACAATATTGTATTTTGGTATAGATATGTTGATGATGTGTTGGCTGGTTTTGTAGGTAGCGAACGAGTACATATATTTTTTAATTATATTAATACTTTGCATCCTAAAATTAATTTTACTTTAGAAGTTGAAGAAAATAATTATATTAATTTTCTAGATTTAAGAATTAAAAATATTTAATAATTTACTAAATTATTCAGTATACAGAAAACCAACACAAACAGATGTAACCATACAATATAATTCAAATTATCCTAACACATAAATTAGCAACTTATAATTCTATGATACATAGGGCATTTTCAATTCCAATGGACAAAATTAACTTTGATAAAGAAATTGATATCATAAAACAAATAGCCACATCTAATGGCTATCCATTTGTTAAATAAATTAATTAATAAGAAAGAACAGAAAGTATCACTACAAATAAACAAACTAAATAAATTAAAAGTTATAAAAATATTACATATAATTGAAATATTTCCAATACAATTTCAAAAATAAGCATCAATATAATTTAAAATACATAATAATATTGATACAAAAGTGTTAAATGTCAAAACAAAATTACCCAATCAAAAAAATCTGGTGTTTACAAAAATAATTGTCCAAAATGTAATGTTTTGTATATAGGTCAAACACAAAGAAATTTTGAAGTAAGATTCAATGAACACTTAAGAGCATATAGATTTAAAACAACCAGATAAAGTCAAGTTATGCATAACACCTACTTGAACATCCAACCTCACTTATACATACCAATGACATTCAAATACTACACTTGTGATAAAAAAAACAAAATTTAGATTTTCTTGAAGAACTTGAAATAAAAACATCTAGCAGATCCATAATTTAAAGTTGTTAATGAACAAATAAATATTGGAAGTTCTCCACTATTAAACAGCTTACTGTGATTGTGTCTTCATTTTATACATAGACAAGACGTTATTGCAACAGAAATATATTAAGTTATTGTAAAGATCAGCATGATATAGTTTTTTCCTGGTTTTTCTATATTATTGCACAGTTGTACTGACCTTAGAGGGAAAGACATCCAGGAGGATAATCCCTTAGGACTAAGAAAATCTCTACTTTAAAACTGTTTTGTCTTATTACTTTCATACTTGGTCTAGCCTTATTATTATTATTTGCTTTGCCTTATTATTTGCTAATCAACATCAGGTACCTAGCTACAAACAAACAAAATGTAACTTCAATATGTCAATCTGACGATGCTATTGTAATTTAATAGCGAATTTTTTAATAATAAAGTTAAGTTTAAACAAATAGTTATTTATTATTTTTAGTAAAATTATCGTTTTGCAGATAAAATTTGTTAAATCAATCAATGTCATGAAAAATTAAGCCGATCATTATTTGTAAAAATATCGGTACTCGTAGATTTTTTTAATTTAAAGATTTGCTTTAAATTATAATATTAGGGTCATTCTGTACAAATATTCGTAACAGCTGTAAATTAAACATCGATGTTACTAAAATCGCGATGTTAAATCAAATTTAACAGCGCGGTTAAAAATCGTATTCTGAACAATATTACATTGCAGCTAACTTCACTTTTATTGTATTGGTTAATATAAATTCCGACTTTTTATGTTATCCTTATATTTATTGAAAAATATTTATTATTATTAAGGCGGCTTTCCATTTGTGCAACTGCGCATGCAACTATACATCCACCTGTGCATGCAATATACGCTTGCGTAGATGTGCTACATTGCTTGCAATTTGCGTGTTGCGTGTACCGTATTTCCATTTATGCGTCTAATTGTCGCGGTTTGTGTGTGTACCAAGAGATAATGGCGAACGTAAGTGATGAACAAGCTGTTGCAATTGCAGCGGCAGTACTAATTATAGTTAATGATAATAATCAGCGAAAAAAACGAAAGAAGCATTCATACTGGGTAAACCCGTATCTTCGAAGAAGGGAAGAAACTTTGAATATCGTAGATGAAGTACGGCTGGCGCAAAGTTCCCTTTTTAGAAATTTCACTCGGATGTCACCTACTGATTTTGAATTACTTTTGCTTTTCTATTTCCTAATTTATATTTATCAACCAAATATTGTTGAGCGTCACCACTTTTAATTCTGTCTTTATAATTTGTATCAGATGCTTTCCAAAGACATGTAAATTGGCGATAGTCTTCGACAAACTCAATGCATTTTTCGTTTGACCACTCCATTATTTACAAAAACACGTAACATATGCCGGAAACAGGCCTCAAAACTAACCACGAGGCAGATAGATGCAAATGTCTCCCGCTCTCAGATCGGAATACACGCGCCCAATTGCAACGATCTCGTGCGCACTGATTTTCTGCATGCCTCTCTCCTTGCGTATTCACGCCTCGATCGTGCTACCGACGCATGCGGCTATTATGCATGCGCAGTTGCACAAATGGAAAGGCGGCTTTAGTTTTATATATTTATTTTTATTATTATTATTATTATTATTATTATGGTTAGGTTAGGTTCATTTTGATTTACTTCTTGAAAATTTACAATTCTATCACAAACACAGTTTGACAGTTTCAACACTCCTAACGTCGAATGTTTTGGTCGGCGTTATTATAACAGCGAAAATGTTAAAATACATCGATGTACCTAAATTACAGTAAAGGTAAAAACATAGTGGAGCGTCGAGTCAAGATGCAAGCAGCGAGCTAAGCATCGATGCCGGATTTATTTAGGTACATATAGGGTGTGTTCGGGGAGCACGCTTTCGAGCTATGTAGCGCCAAGCGCCATATAACGCAAACGAGGAATAGTACTAGATAGCGCCAACTGGCGCAAATAGCGTGCTCCCCGAACACACCCTTAGTAGGAGACCTACATAGTAAAGATTCATCGAGCGCGCGCGTCCATCGGTATTAGCAATGCATCGCTTCACGATTTACATTGGCGATTTCTTTTAAACGATTCAAAGCGCGCTAAACAAAATTAGTCATAATTCAACCGTGCAAGATGAATGTCAAACAATTAATTCTGTCAGTGTATTACAGAAAAGTACTGTGCAATCAGTCACACCCTGATCACAGGAATAGATATAGTCTAAATAAGCTATGGAGAGAAGTGGCCGACGAATGCAAGATAACATATCATGGTGTTTTTTTAGTTCTTGGAAAAGGGTGTGCTACTTTTCTTCTAGTTCGATTAACGGGATGTACTGAGCACTGTCTAGACATTACCAACACTGCTAGGCAGTTTACGCCTTCAAGTACAACCTCATCTTCAGTGTCTGAACTCATATTTACTACTGCAGACGAACAAATAACTACTTCAAAATTATACCTAAACTGCAATGTTTGAAGCTAACCTCGATGCTCCACTATGTACGTTCATGAATCGAGCAAACCGAAACTCGCTGCTTACCTCGCAGCTTGCATCTTGACTCAACGCTCTCCTATGTTTTTACCTAAAGAGCGTACAAAATAGCATTTTCATAACATCTCTCGACCTTGACAATTTACTGCGCTGTTACCGCTAACATTTTTGAACAGAATAAGCCCATAAATTTCTTGTATACAACAGTTTATTTTAAAGAGCTTAAATTTTACAAATTGCCTAATCAATGTGGTCAATATTTTTATTCATTATAAAAAACATTATAAAATGTTTTGTGCACAGTTCTTTTGATTTTTTGTTTACTCCAAAAAAAAAAATCAAGTAAGTACCCTAAAAAAACTATAATTTTCAAAAATATTGAGGCACTTAAACATCAAAACTACAGTCTGTTCGGTGAATCTTTTCCCATGAACGAAACTATTTAAGAATTACTTTTTATATTTTATCTCTTTCTTATTCATAGAAAGCAAAACCACTAAACTAGACCGTTTTTCCTTGGAGAACAAAATACTTTGTAAAAGGAATGACCATAGACCTATATAAAAAAAATTCCACAGCATTAGCAACTTTTGCTAATGTTGCATTAATATATATTAATATTTAATTTCTTCCTAAAATTCAACAACATTTTTGCAATAATTTCAGATCTTATTTAAGCCTTTAATAACTGTAACTCCTTTAGCCTGATGATGGCTTTTATTGTGGGCCGCAATATGAACTTTCCACGTTTGTAGAGTTTTTTTGACATAAAACAGGCGGAAAAAACGTATGCATATAAGCAGCTTTAACATAAAATTGATTTGAAACATTTTACTCACAAATAGTAACAATCAATAGTGTGACCTTGTTTGAAGTAACCTTGATTATCAAGTACCACCAGATAAGAGATCCGATAAGGATAGTATAATATTTAGATGATATTTATGATGTATTAAACATAAACAATAATAGAAACTCAGAAATATTATTCCCAATCAATTTTCCAATAATGTTATACAACAATAAAGTCACGACGCAGATCAAATAATTCCATCAAATTTGGGTATTTTTTTTAATGATTATAGATTATAGAATAGTAAAATAATTATAGTAAATTTTTTTATTTCGATTACCAAGCTATTGACCTTGCCTGGTATTATCTTGCTTAAAAAAATGTGAGGATGTGATTAGCAGAAAAAATAATATGTAAATTGGCTTCAAGTATGACAGAGATAACATATAATGACGTATGATTGACTCGAGCCATGGACTTGAAGTGACATTGACAGTTTGTTATAATTGTCACGCTAATTATATCACCCTCTATAACGAAGATCATATTAAAATGATGTTGTAATCATATTTATTTCGCTGATGTTAATAACTTTCTTTTTAAGTAAATTCTTTAACTAAGTCAGTCTACAGTAAAATCTTAAAGAAACAAGTCGTAACAAATTGTCGGGAATTAACCAATTGTATTTTTAGTAAAATAAAGTTTTTAAAAACAAATATTCTACTTCGGAATTCTTATTTCGCTTGTCCTGTCGTTACCTATTACGGGTGCTTATCGTTTTTTTACGCTGTAATATTTTATTATTATGTAGTTAGTTTCTATAAGTTAATTAAAGCCATATTTCATTGGTAATTCGGTATCTTTATTTATTTATTTATTTATCAAAACTCAAACAGGCCTATTGACCTTTTTACATGAGTAGTTCTTATTAACTATAATATAAACAAATATATTTTTATTTTAATATAACAGTAACTATAATAATACAATAAAGATGTAATGCAATGGTTTTGCAATGGTTTTAGGGGATCAAAAACCAAAACCGCAGTATACAGTGGGATATGTCAAACGAATACATTTTATGTTCTATAATATTTAAAGACTCAAAGTAGTTAAATATTCATTTAAAATTTTCTTAAATCGATTTTGATTAATTTCCATCCAGTCAATATTACTCATAGCATCGAAATTATTAGCAAGTCTGATAATATAAGTTAGAGGAGATTGTGGGGTGGATCCTGAAATATTAAATAGTAATGATGATCTAATACGCCTTGACGGAACATTAAATGGTACCAATGATAATAATTGTATAGACTTGGTGTTGTTATTAAGTATTTTATATAAGAACAAAACCATAGATAGCTTACGTCTATCAATTAGTGAGGGTATTACGAATTCTTTTCTTAGCATTGAAGTTCTTATTTCCATAAAATCAGGCCATGAATGATGTTTTTTGTAATATAAGTATCTTAAAAATTTATTCTGTACTTTCTCCAGCAAGTCCAAGTGTATCTGGGGTTGCTGCGCCCATAATACCGAAGCAAATTCCAGCTTTGTTCTAACTAAAGAAAAATACATACGTTTTATTACTTTTAAATTTGTAAAATCCGCTGTTTGTCTGATAATAAATCCCAATGCTCGATTTGCATTACTAGCTATTTTTTTATATGTGGTACAAATGACATTTGATGGTTATAATATACTCCAAGATCTTTAACGTCTAATTTTCTGTTCAAGATTTCTTGATCCATAGTATAATCAAATACTATTGGATGTTTTTTTCGGGTAATAGAAAGTATGGAACACTTTTTGATATTGAAAAATAACTTATTAGACTTAGTCCATGATAGAATGTTGTTGATATCTTTCTGGAGTTCCACACAATCTCTAACTGTTTCCACTCGTCTATAAAATTTAAAATCATCAGCGAATAATAAAAATTCAGAACTGCGAATACAAAGTCCTACATCATTTATGAAAAGCGTGAATAATAGAGGGCCCAGGTTGGATCCTTGTGGCACCCCAGAATTAGCATGATACTTTCCTGACGTGTTCCCACCGAATCTTACAATGAAGTACCTATTTTCCAAATAATTTTTAATTAAAGTCACAAAACCGACAGAGAGCCCATAGTTAATTAATTTTTGTAATAATATATCATGATGGATTTGATCAAACGCCTTCTTAAAATCAGTGTATATAACGTCCAACTGTACTTTATCTTCTAAAGCTCTACTTGCACTTTCACTAAATATGAGCAAATTACTATCAACTGATCTACCTCGGATAAAACCATGCTGTTCATCAACTATTATGTTTTGTACATGATCTATTAACTTATTATAAATAATTTGTTCAAATAGCTTCGAGGCAGAGCAATTTATTGCAATTCCTCTGTAGTTTTCAATTTCTGACAATTTTCCTGCTTTATGAATAGGTGTACAGTAAGATATTTTCCACTGGGTCGGGAATACAGTACTGTTAATTATTAAATTATAAATATGTATTAATGGTACTTTTAACAAATGACTACATCCTTTTAACACATACGGAGGGATATTATCAATACCTGCTGCTTTTTTCGGTTTTAACTTTTGCGCTGCTTTATTAAACTCATCTTCATTTATTTCAGATAATAAACACAAACCATAATTGTCACAGTTATTTAAATAATTACTAAAATTATACGTAGATTTTTCAGAAGAGTACATAGAGAAAAAGAATTGAGCAAAATTCTCAGCAACATTTTTTCTGGTACCTGGTTTCCACTTAAGGTAAATGAGGAAATTTTAGTTTTATTATTTTGTTTTCCCTTTACAAAATTCCAAAATACATTAACATCTGCAACGCAGGCATTTTCAATTTCCTTTAAATAACTTCTATATTCTCTTCTTAAACTCGACTTTAGTTCTTTTCTGATTAGTATATATTTATTGTTATAAAACTCTGAAATATTTCTAAGTTTTTTGTAGATTTCTTTTTCTTTAATAAGTTTTTTTATGTCAGCCGAAAACCAAACAGGGTAGTGTCTACTATTATGAATTCTATATAATGGAACAGTTGAGTGAAAAATAGTATTTATAATTTTATAAAACTCATCAAGAGCAGCATTTACTTCAATCTCCCGGGTAACAGATTCCCAGCAAGTTTCCTCCATCATTTTATACATTAATTCAAAATTAGCTTTCTTAAAATTAAGTTTACTATTTACAATTTTGTTCTCTCTAAGTTTGCAAACCTTATCAAAGAATAAATTAATTTCTAGAGATGGATGATACTGGTCTATTTTGACTAATGGAACTTTCTCTTCTTTAACACTGCAATTTATGTGTCAAAGTATCATCATGGAAGCCGTTCGGCCATATCTCGGAGACTAATGGTCATGGAAATGCATAGTTGATACCATAGATTAGGTAAAAGAGGATACATAACACCAACCTATGCGTATGACCGCCATTTTGTTCGTGCACAACATTGGTTTTGGTGCTTGTTCGATTTTGTGTAATTATTAAGAGGCTTTTGAACTATATTTGTGTGTACCTAAATATTGTATAAACATGGTAAACTGCTCTTTACATTTCTAGTAGCAATAACGGGTAAAAGGAAACCTGTATATCATTTCACAGGTAAAAAAAGATCAGTAAGTTGACCAAAGATACCTAGTTATTTTGTAAAAACTATGTATGCAAATGTATAGATTTTCAAATACGGTATCCGCCAAAGTAAACAGTACCGAAACAGAGTGCTGTGTTTATGTAATATGGATTTGTCATATTTGACTTAATTGTCATTAGTTGATATATTATTAGTACGCTGCAGTTAAATTTGATTTAAAAATGGTACTAACAACGGAAGAAAAAGTGTTTTTGGTAGAGCATTATTTTCGTTCATACGGAAAAGGTCGTAATGATGGTCCAAGCTTAGAACAGGTGTAAATAAAATATCAACACAAATTTAATAAAGCAAATCCTAGTAAAAGTGTGATGTTAGCTGTTGTTGAAAAATTTCGTCGCACTGGTAGTGTATTGTGTCAACGTAAAGGTTCTTCAGGTAGTCGAAAAACAGTATGCACTAACGAAAATGAAGGACGTGTTTTTAACCAAGTTGTGCAATCACCTCAAAGAAGTCTTGTAAGAACTGCATGTAAACTCAACATTAGTGAAACGTCTTTACGTCGCATGTTCAAATCAATTGGTGGTTATCCATACCGTATTCAAGTTGGACAAAGACTAAATGCTGCGGACAAACGTGCAAGAAAAATTTACTGTGGTCGCATGTTGAGTTTAATTTACGAAGATACCGAATTTTTGAAAAACATATGGTTTTCAGACGAGAGTCATGTTCATCTTAGCGGCCATATTAATCGACAAACAACCATATTCCTTGGATTTGAACGTCTTGATGTCATTGTAGAGAAACCACTCCACAGTCTTTGAGTTACCGTTTGCTGCGCGGTATCTGGTAATGGAATGATTGGTCCTTATTTCGTTGAAGATGATAATCAGAATCCACTTACTGTCAACCAAGAACGTTATAGAGAGAAAATTATTATACCTTTTGTGAGAGATCTAAATAACTTTTGCCGTGCACGAAATCTACAGTTTCGCACACAATGGTTCCAACAAGATGGTGCAACGAGCCATACAGCTGTGCGCACCTTAGACTTATTACGTCAGCATTTCGATAATAGAATAATTTCTCGGGGAACAGACTTCGAATATACTTCTCATTCACCTGATCTGGCGCCATTTGACGCATATATTTGGGGCATAATGAAGGAAACAATATTTCATTCGGAAAATCCGCCGGCGAATATTGCCGGACTACGGGAAAGAATACAAAATATTTTTCGGCAGTACCATCAACCACTTTTTATAAATATGTTTATTGACTTACAAAATCGATATGAAGCTTGTTTGCGTCAAAATGGTGAACATTTTGAACACTTACATTACAGAAATTAAGAATTAATTTTTATTTTTATTTTCGGTACTGTTTATTTTGGCGGATACTGTATGTAACTCAGTGGTATGTGACCAATTGTAAAAGAAGTTTTCAGTGCCTAATTTGAAAATTTCATTCATAATTTCATTATGGATTTCAGATTAACCTTGAAATTTCTGTTTTTTACATAGGCGTGCGTTTTTGGGAGGGTCACAAAATTTGAAATATATTAAGAATAATTTTTTGATTTAAAAAAAATCTATAATATGAGTAATTACCTTGTGGACAAATTAAATATGTATTCTTTATTTTATTTAAAATTATCTGTGTTATACATTACTCATATTGCAATAAAAAGTTTATAAAGGTTAATATTAAATATCTACTATTTTAATTTTCAGATTTCGTGGAAATGAAGTGAGACGAGCAATTTGGGTAGCTAATATGAAGATTTTAAACTGGTCCCCATCAAAAAACGATCGTATTTGCTGAAAACATTTTGAAAACCATTATAGACCGATGGAAAAAATGAAGCCATATACCTTTCCACTAGTTTTCCAGAAATTTGTCTTCATAAAATAGTGATTGATGCCAAATACTCCTTCATCTCATCAATAGACATATGACACGTTCCTGATCATTATCTCAGAATTAGCAGCGTGGGAGAACCAAGAAAATGATTTTTGATCGTCATTTACAACGTTCTCTAGATATTCGTTAGAAATTTGTCAACATGTTATGTTATTTTCTTTCTTTCTTGGTTTAGAAGTGTGCTGCCATGTTGTCACGTTAATAAATCTAAATGTCCTCAAGTATGAACTACCACCTAATGCTTAATATAAAATATCGAATATTATGAGCACATCATCATTGTATCTGTGAGAATATACAACAGTTTAATAGTTTACTTCATAATTAATATTCAAAACAACAATATTTGACAATCAATTGTGATTGTTTCTTGAAACTTAATGAAATTTGTTGATTCATTTTGACAAGTGGCAACAGTGTTGTTCTCTTCCCCTTCTAATTAAATCGTGACGTCATTTGCTATGTACTGCAAAATTTCGACCGTTTGAATATTATTTTGACTTTATTGGTGACTTAGAGTTCGTATGATCAATAAAAAAAAAATAAAAAAATATTAAATCGCCTCACTTGCCTCCAAGAGGAGTGATAACTTCATACTATGAAGAAATTTACAAAAATTAGTTAGGTAAGCAGTTTTAAATTGCGACATTTTACAATTCTGTAAATAATTTCTCTCGAGATAAATTTTGTTAAAAAATGTTTCTCTAAGTCATTGAGTATAAATTACTTTATTACTCAATGACAGGTCTATATTTTCAGTAGTTGAAAAGAAAGTATAGTTTCAATTCTAGTAACTACAGGATATGCAACTCTATCTACTAGGACACCAGCGAACGTACAGTTTCAATACTGGTAACCACAACTTATGCAATTCTATTTACTAGTTAAGAGTAGGGTACAGGAGAAATCTTTGTTTTTGACTTTAACACACTTTAAAACTAAAGACACTGAAATCAGGATGCTGTAGAATACCTATATACTAAGTGACATAAAAATCTGAATATCCAGTTTAAATGATTTTCTTTTAATAAAATTTGGTGAATTTATTTATTTTACTGATATAAACAATTGATAAAATTTTCAGCCCTATCAGTTGAAGATTCCGGTTTTTATATGCTTTTTTTGAAATCCACTAACAATCCAAAAATGAATATTGTAGCCGTAGTAAATATCCAAATTTTGCGGATTTTGGTTCTTGACATTCTTTACGATTGGTTATGATGCCTAGGGTACGGAGACCTGTACGATTTGGTCAACGTGAGTTTGATAGGGGTCGTATAGTGGGACTTCGGGAAGCTGGATTTTCTTTTCGGGAAATTACAGTTAGAGTGCAAAGAAGTGTAGACACCGTGGTTACGTGATGTCAGGCATGGCTTCGAGAAGGTCGTACGCAAAGAGCAAGGGGCTCTGGACGCCCCCGTAGAACAACAGACCGTGAAGATCACCGTCTAAGATTATTGGCCTTAGGGGACCGTTTCTTCACTACCAGGTCCATTGCAACTGAATGGTTTGCAGAACACAGAAGACCTATTGGCATGCGAGTGCTTTCAAGATCTCCCGACTTATCTATCCCCAATTGAGCACGTGTGGGATATGATGGGTAGGAGATTGCTCATTTTGCAACGTCCTCCTCAGACTCTAGAAGAACTATCAGAGGAGTTGGTGGTTGCCTGAAATGAGATACCACAGGAGGACATTGACCACCTGATCAGAAGCATGCCTAGGCGTGTTGGAGAATGCGTAACACATCGGGGTGCATCAAGACACATTATTAAAGGTAAAAGGGCTTTAAAGCAATACAATCATTTTGAAATTTGTATCATTTACTTATTATGCTTCAGTAAGTACTTATACAAAATTGTATAAAAAAAATTAGTATAATTGAGTTAAGGAACATAAGTTAAGTTAAGAACAGTTGTCATGGAACCTGTACACAATGTGTATTCATGTAAAAGTTATTTAACAAAAGTTAATTTAAACTTTCTTATATCTTATGAACTTAGTTTGTTGATGGCTGCAAATCATAAATACTTGTTTCAACTAATTCAACAATAAACTGTAATCGACATTTATAAAACCTAACATAAACAAAAAGAAATCTACTCAAAATATTTTTAAAGTGAATTTCACTTAGACGTCTACCCGTAAAAGGTTAAAGAATATTGATTAATTTCATATCAAATGGAAATTGGACAACGTTTGAATAAATACTACAGATAAGCAAACAATAATTGTGTACTATGCCTCAGCGTTTATTATTTTCAAATTAGTTGTCCAAGTCATGGTTGCAGCATAACATTGCTAAAAATACCTATTCATTTCGCTAAAGTAATTTAGCAATGAGGGTCTAAGTCCAAGGTATCAGTCTATTTTATAAAAAAAGGAACTCTGGGATCAAAATAGGTAGTTTGGAAATTCATATTTGAGGAAACCTCGGTATTTCGAAGTAGTACTTGTCGCACCCAGGTAGAAATACAATTTTCCGCCTACCTAACCGTAAAACACCAAAAATAGGGCAGAAAATATTAAACTGCGAAAAGGTCAAACACAAAGAAACTTTGAAGTAAGATTCAATGAAAACTTAAGAGCATATAGATTACAACAACCAGATAAGTCAAACTATGCAAAACACCTACTTGAACATCCAGACTTATACACACAATGACATTCAAATACTACACATTTGTGATAAAAAATAAAATTTAGATTTCCTTGAAGAACTCGAAATAAAAAGACATCTAGCAGATCCACAATTTAAAGTAGTTAATAAACAAATAAATCTTGGAAGTTCTCCACTATTAAACTGTTTGCTGATTGAGTCTTCATTTTATACATAGATGAGGCATACCTAAATGTAACACAAATATAAGTACCTATTAAGTTATTGTAAAGATCAGCATGATATAGTTTTTTCCTGGTTTTTCTATACCATTGCACAGTTATCCCTTAAGTTTGCAAGCACATAAATAATTAAGGTAAAAAATTGTTTCTTCATTTTTCTCGTAAAATGAGAGTCCAGAAAGTAAAGAAAATCTTTTTTTGCTTTTTCTATAACTTTGATTTTCACGTGTGTATCTCAATACACTTTGCCAAAGATGCAGTTATTAATAAAAAGAGCAAAGACGGAATAAATTTTACAAATCTAAACAAAACTTAGCTATGGAACTGGAAGTACAGTAAATTATGTTTGCAAACACAAAACATTGAAATAAGAATCGATCAAAAGTCATCAGCGAAAACTATTGTTTATTGTATAAGTCCATAAAACAATTTCTTTTAGGAACTAGACACAGTCGTATATTTCATTTCGAACAAAAAATTTGTGTTTGGGCCTTAGAACAAAAAGAAACAGGAAGGAGTCTGTCATATATTAACTTTAAGGAAAATTTGCGACGGAAATCGGCCATCTTGAAGCTCCTTTTATGACTCATTGTTTATGTTTATAGTGTACTGTCAAAGCAATATATGCATATAAATGTCAAAAATGAGCGCATAGGCGTATCATTCGGTTCTTATAAACAGTAAATTATTTAGAACACTAATGGTATTCACACACCTGATTGGTTGAAATTTATTAAAAATGAAAACCTTGATATAATTTTTATTTTTTTGCGGTACGTCAATGGAAACGGAAATTAAAATTGACAATTGGCCGCCATATGCAAGCTCCTTTCTGGACTCAAGGTCATTTTGCATATACTCCTTCCTGTATCTTTTTGTTCTAAGGTTTGGGCATTGACACAAAGTCGACATCTTCCTTTTCCAGGAAACATCGGAATGTGTCCAGTCTGGTCTAACCTGACTTCAGGAGAAGGTCTGGGTTTGAACATAGTTTTAATTTTTATGTCACTAGGCACGTTGGAGAATGCGTAACACATCGGGGTGCATCCACACATTATTATCATTTACTTAATATGCTTCAGTAAGTACTTACACAAAATTTTATAAAAATAAAATCATTTAAACTGGGTGTTCGGATTTTTATGTCACTTAGTATATATTATCGATAATGTTTTACTAAGAGCTATTACAACTTGTTCGCAAAAACCAAAGTTTTGTTTCTCTTTGTCGGTAAAATCTATTTCCGTAAATGTATCTTTTCCCCCATAAGGAACAAAGTCAAAAACAATACCAGAAATCCCACAGCGAACAAAAAATTTAAAACCCCACTTTTTTGTCAGTATATTCCTCATATTCTTCCTCTATTACTCTATTACTAGATACTATATGCAAGATCGTCTTGGCCGCTATTACTTTAAATACTAAATGTGAGGTTCTCTTTATCGTCAACATGATTACAGTCCAATACTGGATATGCCTTTGGTGGTGATGGTAGTATTATTTGTTCATCATCACTCTCTGCATCCTAGTCAATGTAATTATTAGGTATTAAAACTTTGCAATCAATTTTTAGTGCAAGCTCAACCATATATTTCCTTCTGTTAGACATTTCTGAAAGAAACCAAAACAGTCCTTAAACTAGATTTCAGCATCAATTTCGTCTTCTTTTGGCGGACTGCTTTTTGACGAGAACGAAACACGTGTAAAAGGAATATAATCAAGAGTAAAATCAATATAATTATACGCATTTGTGCGAGAGCCGGCTCTGTGTCTTCAAAATTGTGAAATTAACTGATTTTGACAATGTGAACTTGAAGACACACATGGAAAGTTCCATTGCAGGCAGTGTGAATAGTAGTACACACCTAATAATCACCACCCTATTGGCAATGTGCATCTCAATACACGCGATTTTTGAGGACTTCTGTATTTTTTCATACGACCAAAATAATTACACAATTTTGCAACAGCAACCTTCGGTAATGCATAAGTAATTGTATTATATCAAAAAAATTATAGTAACTCAGATGTTCAAAGATGTCTTACCTGAGACACGGACAATCACCACATTTGAACAAGTTCTCCGAACACAATGTCAAATAATTAGGGACAAAAAAGCACCAGATTTAAAAATTAACCCAATTTGGTTCTAAGTAGATAGAAGAGATGTGTAAAGTACGTTTCACAATAATTCGTTGACTCGGTACCTGACCTTAGAGGATTAGTAATGAAAGGTTATAAATTTCTCACTGTACAGTAAACATTAACAGATCCGTAATCCGGTTTTCAAAATAGATTTAAATAAAACTCAGTAACATTTACTAAAACTTAAATTTATTTTGTAAAAAAAATCACGAAATTTTTTAAAAACAAACAAACAAATTTTAAGTTTATTTATTAATTGAAATTAAACAAAACTGTTGAAACTTACGTATACGTATACGCTTTGGTCTATTTCATCTAATTGGCAGATGTTGTCAAAAAATGTTTCAAATAAAAAAGATGTAGTTTAATCATGGTCACATTTTAAAAATATTTTGTACTACAGGGTATCCCAAAAAATTGATTTAAATAAAACTAAGTTAACATTTACTAAAACTTAAATTTATTTTGTAAAAAAAATCACGAAATTTTTTAAAAACAAATTTTAACTTCATTTATTAATTGCGATTAAACAAATAAACTAATTCTACATTATTTACAACTATTTAATCTAAATGTAGTTCAGTATCACTATCGTCTTCATTTAAATTAATAACTAATGGTGCTACAGTTACATTAACATTTCGATATGTACAGCCAAAGACAAATGAAACGCACAAGGCAACCACCAAAATTCATAAAAATAGTTACGTTCTTTTATTCACCGGTGGTTCCATCAATCCACCAACCACGTTCATATATTCTTTGGTGAAATCTAGTTTGACGTAACCCCGCGTTCATTTATTACTGTGTTGTGCACCAAAATTGCAAACCTCAGAGTAATAAGTCTTTTGCTTACTTATTACTCCGAGTTGCAAACCCATTCCATCGATATATGGAGATGGATCACTGGTGACTCCAACAATTCAGTCATCAAAGAGTGACGTCACTTCCATCATTGATGAATACATGGTGTGAAAAAGAACGTACGTAATTCAACTAGTTTCATTTACTTATTATATGTCTGGCAACGCTGATGAAATGTATTAGAAATACGAGTACATCAATAATTGTGACCGTAATAACGTAAATCTATCTATTTGGAGGGGATAGCAGACGTTTCAACGATACATTTTGGCAAATTTGGTTTATTCCACAGTTTTAGTATTAGAAGTGACTATAATAATAAATATTGTTATAGTCACTTCTAAAAATAAATATTGTTATAGTCACTGGTATTAGTCTAAGGTTAATTATGCATATTTAGAGAACATTGGGCCGAATATTAAATGATAGGTCTACTGTGTAGTTTTCATAGTTTCTAAGGGATTTTTACATATTCATTCTCTGGTTCAACTATTTTGCATTTTTATAACAATCAAAATTTTAGTTGCCTGGATTTAGTAAAAAGATGAGTTGGGGGTGTGTTAATATTTACTCAATAGTAACTCATAAACCTTATTCTATAATAGTAATTAATATAAACCGTAGGACGATAGTTAACTTTCTAACATTTTTGTGTTTGTGCTGGTAGAAATATGTCGAATATAAGTTTCGATATTTTTTATTTTTTCGACTTTTCGGTAATTTTTGATGGGTTTTGATTTTGCCGATTTGTTTTATAAAATTAACTAGTGTAAAGATATTTTTGAGCGATTCGTCTTTATTGGTCACCGAATACGACAAAAAGTTACAACGTATATGAACTCTCTTAAAATAATTTAAAATGAGGTAATAGTCTGGTCGAGAAGTCATTTAAATCGGATTTGGGTTACACCGATCCGAAAAATCTGATTTTGGTGTCAATCGATTCGAAATGACAAATATAAAAATGTTCCTGAATATCAAAATCTGTTTTAAAAAATTTCCTATTGTTAAGATTTTTAAAAAAGGAGGTTTACATTTTTGCTCATAACTCATAAACTATAATAGCTAGAACAAAAAACTGAACGGATTCTTTAAGGGCAGGAAATTTCAAACAAAAAAATCCCAACTCCCCGAGTTGTAGCTCAATTATTTATAGGTCTAAATTAATGTTGAAAATGGCATAAAAAACAGGCGGCGCGTCACCGTCGCAACGACCAAATGACATAAATGATTTTTTTTCAATAAGTAAATATTAATAAAAAATTTTTTTTAAATTCTAGCACTAACAGAACATATCAGAGAACAAATTTCTGTAGTCAAAAATTTTTTTCCGTTATTTTTCAGATTTCTATCCATTTGTTAATTAAAAAATTACATATTCATTGTTACTAACTTTAAATTCGTTATTGTGAGTAAAATAAAAACACAAGAATTTTTTTAACCCTTGGAATCCTTTATTATAAAGCTACTGAACAAAGTTAAATAATAAAATTTTTGACTTAACAAGCAAAGTAAACAAATGCGATTTTAGATGTGAAAAATTTAAATTTTTGTAAACAACTGTTTACAGTAGTTTTTAATACGCTATAAACAATATAAATCCAATTTTTTTAAATGTTTGTGACCAATTGTTTAATAAATGTTTTTAAACAAATGGCTTGTTTAATAATTTTTAAAAAAAATTTTAAGAATCCAATCAGTTTTTTGTTCTAGCTATTATAGTTTATGAGTTATTAGTAAAAATGTAAACCCCCTTTTTTTAAAATCTTAAATTGTTAATAACAATAGGAAATTTTTTAAAACGGATTTTGATATTCAGGAACATTTTTATATTTGTCATTCCGAATCGATTGACACCAAAATCAGATTTAAATGACTTCTCGACCAGACTATAACAAATGTTTTTGTTGTGAACATTATCCCGAGTCGAGGATGAGGGATAATATAATTTCTGAAATCAGTTCATCAAAGAAATGTAGAAAATCCCAAAATGTATAGGGTGTTCCATGGGGTGACCATAGGGGGGAGCGGATTATATAATATGTATTGAAAATGAATTAAAACACTGTGACTTTCATTACTAACGTTCCGTTCCTGTGATTGGTAACTTTCTTAAAGTTTAATATAAAATTAACATACATCGATCGTTTGCAATACAGGCAAAATTAAAAAAAAAACATATAAGTAATATATAAATAAAATCATTTAAATAGTAATTAAAATCACATTATTTATATCTACATTAGTTGGTACTTGATTCATACAACGAGTTTTACGATATTATAAATATAAACCTTTTTTAAACTAAAGAGACCTGGTCACAATTCTATTCGCAGCGTTGCAACATGAGGTCAGCAACTAATCCCACCTGAATCTAGTTGTGCGTTTCATTTGTCTTTGGCTGTACCTTCAACCTTAATAACATGCTAAATCGAATTTTTCCAGCTATCAATGGGAATATTACTTGTCACATTTCTGATTAACTCTATAACACTTGAGTTTAATGTGGGTGAAACGTTTTCCGATCTAACTTTGGATTTTAGCTGATGCCACATGTGTTCTATAGGATTGAACATGCAATAATATGGGGGAAGCCGTTACACTGTGTGGCCCATATTTTTAGCAATAGTATCACAAACGTATTCTTTTTCAATACCGAACGCTGCTACAACTTGTAAGACATCACGTTTTGTGTACGATTCTTCAAAATAAAGGTCATTTTTTAACAAATACTCTTGAATTTCCCATTTATTGTTGTTGCTATTTGGTACTTTATTTAATTGACGGCTATGATAAGTTGCATTGTCCATTACAATTATACTTTTTTCCGGTATATTCGGCAATAAATAATTCTCAAACCAATCTTCAAAAAGTTCTGCTGTCGTATTTTCGTGATAATTCGTGATAATTCTTTGTCCTCTATTTGATGGAGCCTTTGTTTTGCAATTTCCCGATGAATCAACAAAACCCTTCGTTGGAGTATCATGGGTGTCATACCATGTCTCGTCGAGGTAGATAATTGAAAGGTTTTCACTTCTATATTTTTGAATAGCTTGTAAGTAATGACAACGCCACATTCGTAAACGATATGACTCCATTATCACTTGTCTTTTATTAATGGTACAATATTTAAATCCCATTTGAGAAATAATTCTCCACAAACTTGTACGGCTACAAATAATTCCCGTGTCGTCTTTAAGTAACCGTTTTTTTATACAATCTAGGGTTGGTATCATTTGTTCTTGGTATAGGACATATATCGTTCGTCGGATTATATCTTTTTGTATGTCATCAACACATTTGGTATTATTAACGTCACTTCGTTTTTTTCGTTTACTTATTGGCTTATTAATAATATCTTTTATCTACTCCTATTAAATTATACAATAATTATTCAACTGCTTTTGAGGAATTAATAGTATCCATAAATAAAAAGCGTGAGTTATAATAACTCTCTAGTGAGTTATTGAACCATACTGTCACAGTAACTATGTACTGTCACGGAATCACAAATTTGGAGTAATGGGAAAGGATATTGCTACATTTTTAAAATTACCAGATAGTAATTTATATACAGGGCATTGTTTTCGCCGTTCGTCAGCAACTTTATTAGTAGCTTGAGGGGATATCACGGCACTCAAACGCCATGGTGGTTGGAGATCAACTAATGTTGCTGAGAGATACATTGATGATTCTTGAATAAGACAGATACTGCAAATAAAATATATAGTTCTATAACTCCTCAACCAGTTGGTACTTCTTCTACAACATATATGCAACAAAATCAAAACGAACCAATAAATTTGCATAATTCAGTTCCACATATTCAGTTTACTAGTTGTTCAAACGTTACAGTTAATCTCATCAATAAGCAAAATGAATAATTACTACTTAAAACTTTCATTTCATTGTTATTGCTATTACTTTTTATAAATAAAGTTCTTTGTCTATACTTACATTAGAGTATTTATTGTTAAAGTCGTAGATAAAGTATAGTATTCAACTTGCGGTAATGGTCATAACTCACTTGATGAATTACAGCACTCGCCTGCGGCTCGTGCTGCAAACTTCATCTGCGTGTGTTATGACCTACATTACCGCTCGTTAAATAATATACTATTACTGTGGATATTGGGGTTTTGGTTAACTTACATGTTTCTTCTGCTGCATCGGTTACACTATAACCTTGATTATTCAATGTTTCAAACACATTTTTCACAATTTGTTTCGCATCCGACGATAAATGCACTTTTTTGCCCACGGACGCCACATACTTAGTTATAAACACAAGATTACTTTCAGAGTATAATGTTTAGTACAAACTAAAATTCTAGGAGAGAATTTTAAAAACAAATTACCCCGAAACTCTCACTTTCTCTTCCAAGATGATTAAGAAAATCAAAAATCATTTACTAATGATTTACTATTGATGGTCAGTAATAATAATTTAAAATTTTACCTGAAAAATAAAAAATCCAAAATATATCTTCCTGGACAAAAATAAATAATACCTTTCTGTAAATAGTTCACCGGTTTACGGCCAAAGTTCGAAGAAATATTAACCACCTTTTATTAGTAATCCCATAAGAGCAGTTAAGAGCAGGTACCAAGTCAACGAATTATTGTGAAACGTACTTTACTATAATTCACATTGTTGGCTTAAGGGTTATAATGATCTTAGAAGGAAATACATTCAGAATAATCTCTCAGGGCTAATAACATCTAGGCTTTAATATTGTCATGTCTTATTACTTCCATACTTGGTCTAGCCTTAATACTAACTAAACAACATCAGGTACCTAGCTACAAACAAACAAAATGTAACTACAATATGTCAATCTAACGATGCTAGTTTTTAATGAAACAGCTGTCATTGAATTTATAAAGCAATTTTTTGAATAAATAGTGGATGTTTGGTTTAAAAATGTCTATTTTTAATATTCTAAGAAAGTATTGTTTATCAACCCAAGGGAGGAAAATTCATAACGCCATGATTTTTTTATAGTAGAAATGAAAAAGTGTAAATACATTTAATTTTTATATCTCGTTTTAATGTTTTAAAAATAATTTAATAAGGATAATTAACCTGACAGGTATTTATTTCGATAAATAACTTAACTTGGTAATCAGTTGCTATGGAAACTCGTAGGCCATGACAAAAATAGATCAGATGCATTGGTGCTATTGATAATGTTTGAAGGATGTCGAGTTTATTATTTCTGAAAATTCGATCATTTTAAAATGAAAAATTGCTTAAATAATTATGCTACCATTGTTGAAATTCCATTATTCATACATATGAAATAATTATACAGCGTCATCCTCAAATTCCGCACCAAATTGGTTTTTCGATAAAAATTATTTCTTCATAAAAAATGTTGCATCCCCTAAAATTAATAATGCACCAACAAAAGATGCGTAATATAAGAGGTGCAGTAAATACCAATAAAAATGAATTTAAAAAAATTGTCCTTAATAAAAAAATATATTAAGGTTTGAAGGCAAGGCCATCTCAAGGCCGTTCTACCGCTTTTCCGTCGAGGGAAGTTGAGAGGTTCCTGATCTATCCCATAAAATATCTCTGCACGTAACACTCGCTTAGTGCGAATACCTACAATTAAACGACAAATAGTTCTGTCTTATTTCAACGCTCAATGAGATTCAACTTCATCTAGCACTTTTTGTGCAAGACGGACTGGCCCCAAATGTGTGTTATTGTGTTGACATAATGTCACTTTTCACTAAATTAAATATGACAAGGACAAGAAAAATCAAATAAATTAGACAACCACATAGAATTGTAAAGGCGGATTTAGCGGATGCATAAGCATAATTATATTCATAAACATAACTTTAATGTACAATTCATAAAAGTTAAACTATGTAGTTGCAAATGGACTGATTTATCCAACTCATAAGCATAAGTCATAGTGCACAAGTCATAGTGCACAATTCATAACGCATAACCTTGAAGTTCCCAACTTTTAACTTTTACGGATAATGATGTGTCGAAATAGAAAGTGCGCCTGCGTGGATTTCATGGAGCTGTCATACTTGTTAACCTCAATAGTTAATTCAGGTCCTTCAGGTCTTCATGATCAATATTCTATTTTGATGAAAATACAGAAATAAATATCAATGAATGAGCAAATGAGGTTATAAATTTTAAAATTTGTTATTGTTGTTGAATGACAAAGGTTACAGAACACACTAATTTTATATGTTCCGTGATAGATACAACTGTCACTTGTCACTAACACTTATGATTATGCTTATGCATTGAGGAACCGATAAATGGACCCATCTGTTAAGCACTATGCGTTAGAGAAGTTGTTATAGTTATGATAATGGATTAATGAAAATATTATGCTTATACATCCACTAAATCTGCCTTAAGTTTTTTTAATGGGTAGTGTGAATAAAAATGTAGTAAAAGCTTTATCTTCCATTTCATAAGCAAATACTTACTTTGTAGTGAATAAAAATGAGTATTAACTTGAACTTAAAATGCAATTAGTAAAAGCTTTAGTTTTTAGCATTGTCTTTAAAAGGTGTGAATAAAAGCTTATGCAAGCCTGGGAAACCATGGCTTATAAAATTTAGTAGTGTTGAGTTTGGCAGAAATGGCTGCATTTATGAATATACGGTCTGTCAAATATTATTCCGAAAGAAAAGAAAGTCGTGCCGAGGAATACCACAGTCTGTATAGATTTAGTGAAGAAAATGTTGAGTGGATAGCTAACAATTTTTAGAACCAAAAGCAGAGACTAGAGGTGGTGCGTTAAGTTCAAAACAAATACAAATACTTTTGCGATTTTTAAGTGATCCCGGATTTCAAATAGGGATTGGAAAAGAAGAAGGAGTTCATCGAACAACGATATGTAAAACTGTATCTAACGTTGAAATAACTCGATGGGCCAAGCAATCAATGAAAGGGTAGAGTTGTATAGATTTCCTTGTGCCTTTGGTGCAATTGATTGTACTCATGTGCCGATAATAAAGCCCTCGCTACATGGTGACGAGTATATTAATAGAAAAGGATGGTGTAGTATAAATGTACAAGCAAGTTGTAACGCAAAACAGATTTTTACATCCGTAGATGCTCAATGGCCTGGCTCGATGCACGACAGTCGTATTTTAAGAAGATCAGATATTTATGGTAAGATGAATAGACTTCAGCAGAACGACGGATTTCTTTTGGGTGATGAAGGCTACGGGATAACACCATGGCTGTTAACACCGTATAGAAACCCCTCCACCATACAAGAAATACATAGCATATAATAATTTGCATAAGACAGAACGCGGGATTATAGAACGCTGTTTCGGACAACTAAAACGCCGATTCCCTATTTTGCAACATCCGATACGATTGAACATTGACCAAATTCCCTCAGTGATCATAAGCGTTGTTGTTCTACATAATGTTGTAATTTATTGTTAAGTGTAATTTTTCTATAATTTATTTTATAAACTCATAAATAATATACGGATCTAATGAGTAAACAAACAGCATTTTATTATAGTATATTAAACAACGCATTTCATATGGAATTCTGTTATGACACGAGTTCAAGTTTAAAAAACGAATCGCGAAGCGATGAGTTTTTTAAAGAACGAGTGTCACAACAGCCATATGAAATAAGTTGTTTATAATATTTTTTATATTTTGCCATTTTATCATTTTTTAAATTAATTTATTAATTTTTATGTAATTACGAAAATTTTTATTTTAAAAAGTATGTCGGTAGCACTGTGTAATTTATAACATTTGACAGTTTTGACATTTTAATTATGAAATGTTAATGTTATCAAATATTTTAAAATGACTAATACACCAATAATAATAAATTATATAAGTAAAAGATGATATTCATATTCACAAATACTTTTTTAAAGAACAATATAAATTTAAAAGTTGCTATTAACCTACAAATGTCATTGTCAATAGTCTTGTCATTAGATACTTCACTCATGTCGCCAACCATTTAAAACAAAAATTTGCGTGCGTAAAAGTTACATTACGATACGCAAATGCGTTTTATAATGAAGATTTTTATAAGTGCAAAATATAAAAATATATTTACAAAATTGTATAGCACAAATTATTTGTTTCTTCAACGTTGTTCCCATTTTCGTTTTTTATTTTTTCTAATAATAATTTCTCCCTTTCTTTTTGGACTCTTATTAGTTCCAGCTGTTCCAACAACACCAGTCGTTGAAGCTCTGAATTTGACAAATTCGAGGTTTCTTCTGTTTCCTTAAATTTGTTCTTTTTGGTAGCCGGAGACTTGTCTGGTAAAGGCCGAACGTGTGGTGGAGTTGGAATAGCTACCTCACTTTTGGACGTAGATGGCTGAGGTTGTTTAATTACACAACCTACCGATATTGCTCCTGATAAAAATTGTTTATAAAACACAAGCAAGACGCTAATTTATATTTTTTTGCGAAAAAATATGCCTTCTTTACACATTCAGAAATTTAGATTTTTTTGTGTATTTTTTTCTGCCAAATACGTGCGGCGATGCTATACCATTTATCTGTAGCCTACTTTATTTTCTTACCTGGTACCTTTTGGAAAACGGGGTTTTCTTGTCCTTCCATCAACATCAATATTTTTCTCTCCCACTGGTTCAAAATAATCTTTTTATTTCCAGTTGCATTTTTGTCGGTCTTTTTCTTTACCTCTGTCTTCATATCTTGAATTTTCTTTTTCAGTTGTTTTTCACTTATATTTTTTCCAATTTGTAGAATGTATTTTTGATGGATTTCTTTATATGCTTCGTCTATTTTTTCTTTTATTTTAGGAACTTGGGATTTGTTGAATATAATATTATAATTTTCCAAAATTCCTGTTAATTTGAGGTTTGCTGAAGATTTATCAGGAACCTCCTCCTCCAACAAATCACTCGAAGAATTTTCCGATTCACTATTCATTTTCACCTTAATGCCTTTCGATGTCGCTACTGGTTTAAAATGTTTTAACTTCTTGCAATATTTTTACGACGCAGTACAATTTTATTCCGGTTTGTAAAAATATAAATATTGGCGTTATCAGTATAAAAACTCGCAAACAAATTTTTTGGAACGCTGTAGATACTGTACGAAATCTTCGTATTTTCAGTAAAAGCTTCAAATAGCTAGAGCTTTTGCTAGTCAGTAAAAGGAAAAGGTTATTCACTTCAATTTCAGCAAATGCTATTAGCAAAAGCTAACTCTACCTAGTAAAAGCTATAGCTATTACTTAATATTAATAGTAAAAGCTTAGTTTTTATTCACACTGACCAATGTAGGATGGACTTCCACAAAGCAAAGGTTACTGTAATCAATTACATAGAACTGTTATCATAGACTTCTCTTTATTTTATATATAGCAACAGTCAACTATTTATAATTTTAGGTACCTACTTAGAAGTTTTTAATCTACATTTATATTCATTAATTGTTTTATTCCTACAATCATACAACCATAACAATATATTGTAAAGAATATTATGATTTTAATGATTATTTATTGAACTGTAATTAAATTGATTGTACTAACCCTGATTTTTTGGAAGTCCATCTTATTAAGAATAATAAAAAACTCTTCATTTTAACAAAACTTTCACTATTTGTTTAAAAAATTGCTTTTTTAAACATCAATGACGGCCGTTTCGCTGATTAGCATCGTCAGATTGACATTTAAGTTACATTTTGTTTGTTTGTAGCTAGGTAGGTACCTGATGTTGTTTAGGTAGTATTAAGGCTAGACCAAGTATGGAAGTAATAAGACATAACAATATTAAAGCCTAGATGTTAATAGCCCTAAGGGATTATCCTGGATGTACTTCCCTCTAAGATCAGTATAACTGTACAATGATATAGAAAAACTAGGAAAAAAATATATCATGCTGATCTTTACAATAACTTAATATATTTGTGTTTTACAATTACGTCTTATCCATGTATAAAATGTAAACTCAATCAAAGTAAACAGTTTAATAGTGGAGAACTTCCAAGATTTATTTGTTCATTAACAACTTTAAATTGTGGATCTGCTAGATGTCTTTTTATTTCAAGTTCTTCAAGGAAATCTAAATTTGGTTTTTTATCACAAGTGTGTAGTATTTGGATGTCATTGGTGTGTATGAGTTAGGTTGGATGTTCAAGTAGGTGTTATGCACAACTTGACTTATCTGGTTGTTTTAATCTTTATGCTCTTAAGTGTTCATTGAATCTTACTTCAAAATTTCTTTGTGTTTGACCTATATATACAGCATTACATTTTGGACAATTAATTTTGTAAAGGACTCCCGGATTCAAACGAGTCCGGGAAATGGCACTTTACGGTACACTTGTACTTTACAGTACTCTTCAATTCTCCCAATGCTGTTTGAAATAATAAGTGAATTAACATAAACTAGGCTTTTATTCTGGTTTTTGAAGATTGACATTAATTGTACAACCGATCTTGCCAGCAATATGTATTAATGGAGTTGTTGATGGATTTACAGTGGATTTACAGTGTTTTCTGTAATCGCGGAAGACGTGTGGTTATGATGTAGCACTTCAATAAAAGTTTCGCCCCTTTGGATCATTCTTGCCATATTGGTTTTGCCATCAATCGATTCTTCTACATACTTTTCTGCAACTGAAGAACTCTTCCATCCACCGTGCTGTTTTAGAACTTTAAGGTCAGCTCAAGCATTGGCCAACAACGTTGAGGATATCCTCCTGAAGCAATGACCTGTATTGTATACTTTTCTGGTTGGTCTAGTTATAAAAACTCAGCTATTTTTCAGCTCTTTGAGACAGACATTTTCCTTGTCTATAACCCACCAAAAGAGCTTTCAGGGAGACGTGTTGCCGTAAATTCATGTATTTTCTAAACACATCCAAATAGTGAACCTCATCACTGTTAATCACAGTAAAAGCTCGTCGAATATGCGTTTTTGTCTGGTTAATCTTGAGTAGAGGCTGAGTACCCGTATCCTCCACATCACTAACTTCTAAATTATAAATCTCTTCCCTTCGGCAACCTCCAGCAACTCCAAGTAATGCTATCACTTTGAGTAATAGATATTCTTTATCTAGAGTGTCCCTCATGAAGCGTTCAATTTGTTCCTTTGTCAGCACCTTCGACTGGTTTGACTGACGGTCTACATTTTGTTTTTTCAAAAAAGCTATCAACTTTGGGAAAATTTATATGTTGACATTCTCATTAACCATAATCATTGATTTTACCATCGAGTATTTGGACCATAATGAAGAAGGGTTGAATGTTTTTGACTGAAAATTTAAACTGTTGAAAAGAATATTCTTTAAAAAAACTGTTCTTACCACATCCAGAAGTAAGCCAACATCACATTTTCATCAGCACTAATTTTCAAATTGTGTTGTTCACGCCAGTTGCAAAATAGCGCATATTCTTTTTCATATCTTTTCGCAGACTTAACTGGAATGATTTTCCCTATCGCAGTTTTCTCAGCAATTTCATTTAATTTCATATCCATTTTCTCTACAGATATATCGTGTGTGCAAAAAAATTTAATGTCTGCCTTTATTTACATTGTTACTTGGTAACCGCTGTTTTTTATTTATAAATCAAATCAACCATGTTAAGAATAAATCAAATAACATTACTTTTTCACAGCAGTCTACATGACTTCCTAATAAAATTATCAAATATATGTCATTTCAGTTTAATATTTTATTGCGTTTAAAATCAAAGGCAGTATGAAAAAAAATATAGTACGATACACGTCCGTGAAGTGATTATTACGGTACTCGATTAGATATTCTTGACTTGGCTCCTTCGTCGCTTCGTCCATAAACATCTATTTCGTACCGTAATAAGTCACTTCCCGGACTTGTAACGTAAATAACTATTATTCACAATCACATATGTAATGTAACCATTATCGACATTTCAAAAGTTGGAAAGTAAAACTTTTTTATACAGTAGCACTTCCCGACCTAGGTCGGGAAATGGCCACTTCCCGACCTGTCATTCTTCTTCTTTTTTATTATTATTTACTAAGCTTCTTAATTTTAACTCGGACAACTCTCTAATTATTCCATTAAACTAATCATATAATTGTTCATTGCTGCAGGTAGTAGACTATGACAATGACGTTTCTCGATTTCTCATTATATTGACAGTAATTTCAAAACAGTCTGGATTATCCCTTGTTATCAACGCTAGGGATAATGCCAATGTTACTATTAATATTAATAATAATTAATTACAAGGTATATCTACCTACCTTAGTCTAAGTTACCTTTTATTTCATTTTGTTAAAATACCTTAATACCAATAAATATTAAATAATAAGAAGAAGACAATTATTGATTATTTAGGACATACGAGAATACTAGGTATTTTAGAAATATACATAGTTTATAAATTGTTATTTTTAAATTGTTTTCTGAAACAATTGATTGTGAATAAAATAGTATACAAACCTCAGTCAGTTATCTCATCTCTCGACAGTAATGAAACACTTTCCACCTCGGTATGTAATATACTATTACGTAACAAGTTCCGAAAGTGATATTTTACGGGATGAGTAGGTAGTTTCCAGCGAGTCCCGTAAAATCACTTTCGGATCGTGTTACGTACAATATTTTTTCTGTGGCCGTTAATTTTTGTTAAAAAGGATTGGATGAATATATTTGCTTATTATAAACTTTTTATTATAAATTACATATAACAATTGCTGTTAGAAATTATTTACTTATGAATATTGATTACACAATTATAGCAATTACAATATTATTAGGGATTTTCATTGAAGAGGCAGTATTGAAATTAGTATTATTAGATGTGTCAGTATTTGTACTAGTTTTCGGAATATTCATTTCGTTGTGACCCTTTTCGATCTGTAAAGCTATTTGAATCTTATTTCTCAAAGAATTTTCTACGTATCCATTTGTTATACTGGTTGATTTCCTCCGCGTCTTTTCAAATTGGTTATACTACCACCACCATCAACTAATAAAGTTGCTGAGCTTCTTCGGAAAGTGTTTGGTGTATTCTTTGAGATGCGGTAATTTAAGAAATTCATCAATTTTGCAAGCGATATTACCAAAAGTGTGAATACCAATAGGTTGTGAGGTACATTTTCCGTTTTTGTAATATTATACAAATAATCTACAATGTGGTGTGTTTGATGGACGTAATGACGAATATTTTATATATAAAGAAATATTATTTTCTCCAATGACGACAAAGGTTCTTTCCATATTTGTTTTTGAATTGGGAATTTTAGTAACTAACATGTTCATGTTGTCTTCTATATCATCCAAGCTCATTTTACACAACTCCTCCCGACGACAAGCACCTGCCAAACCAATTATCAATGCAACCTAAAATATGTATAAAAATTACTAAAAAATAGGTATTAGGTTGTTTTAATTATTACCTTTGTTACTAGGTAATTATTATCTTCAGCTTCTGACAAGAAGATTTCTTCTTTATTCAATACTTTGGATTTTTTTTGGTTTGTAACCAACGTTTTTTCTTTTAAGAAATGCAATAACTTTGGGATAGCGGCTTATATCTATATTATCTTTAATGTTAATTGAGGACTTGAGCATTGAGTAATTGCTCCATAGGATCGAGGGTTTTAAGACTTGATTTTTCTATGAAATACGCAAGAATAACTTCTTCATTTATAGTATGCATTTTTTTATCACTGCTCCATTTGTGAAATAAATTGTAGACCAATTCATATCTCTCTCTTGACTTTGTCGGCAATAATTCATAAATAGCTGTTTAAGCAGCTTCACTAATTTCATGTGGAATCAATTCGACTTCACTTTCACTATCTATTTTCTTTATATCTGACAAGCGTTGTCATAATAAAAATACAAATTGTTATTGTTGCCAAGGCCGCCTACTATACCCAAAATCGTACCGAAAGTAACAAAACTCGTTCCGAAAGTTGTTCTTTCGGTACGATTCTTGTAAAGTGGAATTTTCGATTTAATAAATCATAGCGAAAGTTTTGTTTTCGGGACGGCTGCAGCAGAAAAAAGTGTGGATACTCTGCAATTATTTTTGAAAACTTTTAAAACGAAACATAAATATAGGATATAACGTGCCTTGTAAAAAGTTAAATAAAAATTTTACTTTCGTATCTATAAAATCCACTTATGCAAATTTGATTTAGGATCTAAATCCTGAGATTATTATTGTGGCATTAAAAAGGTGTTATCTATAAATAAAGTAATACTGAACAAAAAGTGCTATGGCTTAAGTGAAATTTCAAGTACTACCTAATTTTGTAGGACATCATCCACGAGCGATCAATTTTATCTCAAGTGTTTTGTTGTTATTCGTATTTAAATGATCAATTTAAAGGGTTAATTCGTTTTGAATGTTAATCTGGATCAAAGATGATTTATTGTTTTCCTTTATGATATTTAAAAAACGTCAAGATTTGACTGTTGCCATGCCAATAATTGGGAAAATCTTGGGAAATATTCTAGGCCAATTCGTGAATTCTATTATGTACTTGAAATTTAGGAAAGTCAATTTTTAATGTTGGAATTTAGGGAAGTCAATTTTTAACATCTAATTGTTACTCAAAAACGGAGCGAAAGAATAGGGGACTTTGGTCCAAGTTGCTAACCCAAAAAAGTTCATATTAATTAATATTTTTTTTACCACTAGGGAAGGAAAATTTCAAAACGATTTTGTTATGTGAAGGTTCATTGTTTTTTAGTTTCTGTAAACGGAACCCAGGCTAATCAAATTGGAAAATTTGATGCAAATATCGATATGATACAACATGTAAAGTTGTTGAATCATGTCAATACTAATGTCAACAATGCTAATGCTCCAGAGGCGGATGAATGTCACGAAGAAATCCGACGTTGCTAAATCTTTTATTTTTAATACTGGCGGGTACTTTAAAAATTTGAATGTTAACTCATAATAAGATTTGAGGTGAGGAAGAGTTTCTGATATTTGTTTCAAATGTTCAAACCACAGATAAGCTGGAAACAAATTATAATACTAAACAACTAATTAAATCACTTTGTAAAAAGGAATTGTCCATAAAACTTAAAAAACAAGAAATTAAAGATGTTGTTAGTTCAATTATAGACAATTTAGAAGATAAAAATATCTCTTGTGAAACAATTGGTACAGTTTGTCGACATCTTAATGCAGCAAAACAAATGTTGAATATTGATTTGCATTTTGTACCAATAGAATCAACTGTAGGAGAACCAGCAAATAAAAAAAAGAAAAATCAAGTTACATTCTTTTCAACAACAGAAAAAAAAGAAACAAAACCGTTCTCACTATTTTAAAAAACCCACGGTAGAAAAAAAGTTGGCAATTAATGGTTTATTGCATTAAGAGCTACTCCTTCTGAAGAATGTAATTATAATAATAAAAAATAGACATTTTTTTTATTTTTTGTAGACATTTATATGATATAAAAATTCTGTGTGTTGAAATAAATGTTTTAAAAATATGTATCTTTTTTTATTTATTTTGTTAATCAATATTCCTCCAATGTAATAGTAACCTTTATTAAAACTCTTACAATTAACTAATTCCTACTTCTAGACTATAAATTGGTAAACTTCTTTTATTTATTATGGTACTAAGTAACTTTAAATATAATATATAATAATCTAGTTAAAATGTCAAATGTAACATTCAAATTTTTAAAGTACCCTCCAAAATTAAAAATAAAAGATTTGGCGACGTCGGATTTGTTCGTGTGCTCCGCCTCTAATGCTCCATCTACTGGTCCATTCATCTTTGATTTTTGATGTTTTGTTTTTGTTGTACAAACAAAACATCTGAAATTGATGGATCCGTAGATGGAGCATTTTTGACATAGTTCCCCGAAGTCCCCTATTGGAAGAAAAACTTTTAGAAGACAATTTAGATATAAACGGTAGAAGAAATTATATATTATATATTATATTATAAGAGGTATGAAGACCGTATAAAAAATGCAAAACAATACCCGTGTTTTTACGAAAGAATTTATACCTACCTAAACACCATCAATACCCAGCAATTTCCTTCGATGTTAATTACTTCCTCCTCAATTTCCCCATGGGTTATACCATTACAAACGATTATAACACAGTTAACAATGTATCATAAATCATTAACCTGTCCAACTATCCTTCAAAAGAAATTCCTGGAAATCATTTCTAAATATCCAGAATCCGTCTATCTGATGCATCAAAATCTAACTTTGGGGTAGGAGCTGCAGTGTTTTCTTCCAGTTGTGTTCTCAAATTTAAATTGCCAAGCATATACAGTATTTTATCTGGAGAATTATTTGCTATTTTTCAAGCATTATCATACATAAAATCAAGACAAGATAAACAATTTCTAATTATAACGGACTGTCTCAATGCACTTCAAGAAATTAAAAAAAATTTACTCTAAAAACTACCATGCAATCAAAATTAAGCAACTCATTTATGAATTAAAAATCCAAAACAAAGACATTATTTTTATCTGGAGACCATCCCATACTGGTATAACTGGAAATGAAAAGGCTGACAAGGAGGCACAAGAAGCTGTTAAGTCACAAAATCTTGCTACGCATAAAAGTTCTGCTAGAGATGTTGCCATCCACTTTCACGAACAAATGAAACAACAGTGGAATATTGAATGGCAACGTTATACTAACAAATTAAAAGAAATAAAAGCAAATGTGGGACCTTGGCAACCACACACACTTCAAAGACAACATCAAACTCTTCTTTCTAAATTAAGATTGGGTCACACACGATTGACTCATGAACACCATTTTACAAAATTACCGCCACCTCAGTGCAATTTGTGCAATATTACTATAAGTGTCAAACACGTTTTATGTGAGTGTCCAAAATATACTAAAGAAAGAAGAATCCATAGAATTTCATCAAATCTAAGCGACGTTTTAGGACCACAATGCAACGTTACTGACTTTATTAATTTTTTAAAAAGTATTAATATTTTAAATCAATTGTAATTCTGTAATATTGTTTGTAAAGTTTTGCTCCGCCGCTAATAACTCTCGAAGTTGATGCGGGATAAATAAAAAAATAAGAAATTATATACAGGGGCTAATCCACTGCACTCGATAATGAACAAAGGGATGTACTCGTTACTCTGTTGGGGTTTGAATTGGATTGTTTTGAATTAAACAATATGCCCCAAAAAAATGGGCTCTAAAATCAGGACGCCTGTGAAATAATCTCGTCACAAAAGTATAGACGAATCAAAATAAGCTCTACGCCGCCTGGTGACAATCAGAATAACTAAAAATCTTGACATAGTTCTCAGGTTCTCCTTTGTTTTGTGTTTGTTTTTATGTGATGTTTTACAAATATTTATTATTTGTCTTTATATTTATGGTAAAATAATATTTCAGAAACACAAATAAACACACAACTTATACAACGTAAATATTTTAATGTCAATATTTATAGTTCTACGACTGCCCACATTGGCGCTGCAATCTTATTTTCAGATGCCTATAGCATAAGGGATTTCTGAATAAAGTTTTTATTACTCTCTTTTTATTTTTTCTGGAAATTAATTTAGAATTATGTTTCAAAGTAGTTTTTTAATTAAAATTAATAATAAAAAAATAATTAGCCTATTTTTAGCCTATTTTTAATAACATGCTAAGCAATCTTATGAGTACTGCTTGAAACGCAATGGCGAGCACTTTGAACACATTTTGTATAGAAAAACTTAAAACACGCATTATTTGAAATGTTATTTAATTCTTCACGTTTAATAAAGCTTTAGTTTTTCATTGCCGTTTGTTTTGGCGCATACTGTATTAGGTAGTTGAAGTTTGTTTGTTTATTCCAAACGCTAAAAGTACTTTGATATATCTTGCAACATATTTGCATTATCTTAATAGGAATTAAATAATTTTATGAATAATATTGATAAGATTTATTGGCGTAGAATCATATATATAAGCATGTGTTTAAGAGAAAATAAGCAGTTTGCCAAAAAGTTTCAAACATGCAGCTGATATTTCTTTTGTTGATATGTAGTGGTGGCATTTCCACTGTCATTGGTCAGAAAGATAATCATTTCGCTCCCGGTAGAAATACAATAGTACATTTGTTCGAATGGCATTGGGATACTATTGCGAATGAATGTGAAAATTTCCTAGGACCTAAGGGATTCGCTGGAGTACAGGTATTATTTTTATTTTACTATATTGGAAATTTAAACATTATCAACGGTTTTTTATAAATAGAAAAAAAGGTTTAGGTTTTTTAAACAGCACCCAATTGATAGAATGAAATTATTATTAATTTATTTAGGTAATCTGAGTCCTCGCCTGAATCTAATAGACTATAGGAAATGTTTTTATAGTTTTTCAATTGAGGAAGTATCTAAAGTTTTTTATTCTTTTATAATGTAATTCATTAAATTGCCAAATTGTTTATAATTTTCGAAATATTCCTACTGTAAAGTAGAAGTTTTAAGTGGTCTGTTCGTTTTTCACGAATTGGCAACAGCGCATCAACAGCCATAGTGGAAGAAGGTAAATTAACATCCTAAATTCTTGTGCATGGTTTTCTTTGTATACTTTTCTGAAGCTGTGGTTTGTATTTGTTGTATTTTTTGTTTTTTATACAAAATAATAAAATCACTAATAAGATATAAACAACAAACCAATTATAATTATATAAATTAATAGGTTCTTTTTAGTTTCTTCTGAATAATTTGTGGCTTGCGCCTTGTCTCAGTAGACTGACCGCCTGAGCAAACAAATAATAAATTTAATAATGCAGATAGAAAGTGTTTCATATTCCAAAAAAAATATGAAATACTATCAAGACCATTAGTTGATTTTATAGTTTTGGTTCAAAAATAAAGTAAATTTGTAATGCGCTTTTGCCACTTTTGAAAACACGAATATAGCGCTGTAAATATTGAATACCCAAGTTTAATTTTTTTATTATTATTTATTATTATTATTATTATTATTTTAGCACTTTCTTTTTATAACGGTGAGTTTAAGTTGTGACCATTACAGAAAAAGGGTTTTATGTGATTTTTTTTTAAATGTTAGAAGAATGTTAATCTTGTAATTTATCCATATGTCAAATGTGGGTTGAATCAAAAAAGGTTCAAAGGAAAACGCAAAGTCTACCCTATAAACTGTTTATTAACGCAGTAGCAACTAGTTTCAGTCCTATGGAACCATCGTCAGGCTAAACAAAGTTTTTACAGTAAATACACTCACCGACTTAAAATTCGATTCATTCAAAATATTGATTTCTTTGAAGTTTTTGCAGCTTGTGAATAAAAAAACTGTAAACTGTCGTTTATTATTCTGACGTCTGAAAATAATTTCACACTCTATACAGGGGAAGAAAAGAAAACAATGTTTTATCCCCCTAACCTGTTTTGTACATTTTCCATTTCTGTAATTAACAAATAAAGGAAGTTCCACTCCAGGAGGACGCAAACTCATATACTTTTGACATATGGTATAAAACGTATCTGGTAGTACAAATAAACGTCTCCTTTTAGTTTTAGAATCTGGAATATTAATTACAAAAGAATTTCCTATATCCTGAATGTCTTCCATTTTTATATTTCTAAGTGGCTTAATCCAATAATAAGGGGAAATGTCAAATGGGGAAACTTAAAATTTGGCTACCCATTGAAAAACTAATTTTCTCGCCGTCCCCACTTGGTGCTTTCTTGAGCTCGTGGGCATAGAACAAACAAACTTGAATGGTATCACCAAAGAGCTAACTGAAACCAAGAATGACATTCGGTAATCTTCTCAGATGAATCTAGGTTCTGTGTTGAGATGCACTATGGTCGACAACGAGTTGGAAGGATGCATTGACAAAATATGGCTTTTTTTGTGAACTTCACATAGCAAGAACAGTTGGAGTTATGGTGTGAGGTGCAATTAATGTAGGTGGTTAATCTCTACTAGTTTTTATAAAGGGTCTATTACTGCAGTTCGCTATATACAGGAAGTAAGTAGAACCCGTAGATGTGCCAAATTTTATCTTCTTTTATGGCCTCCCAGATCTCCCGACCTATCACCTACAGACCTAGTGTTCCTCATAAGGACATAGACCATTTATACATGACTGTATAAATTCCAGAGGCAGACCCATACATTATTAAGAAAAATAAGGTTCTAAGTTACAGACACATTTTTATATGATCACCTATTTAAAATCAGATATAATACAATAGGACTTGTTTTTTACATTTAGGTATCACCACCGAATGAAAACTCTGCTATAGGAGACCGACCTTGGTGGGAAAGGTACCAACCAATAAGCTATGGTCTAACCACTCGATCAGGAGATGAGTCTTCTTTCGCTAACATGGTTCAACGTTGTAATAACGCCGGAGTTAAGTAAGAATATAATCAAATCTTCTTAAACAATTTTTGTATATTTCTTTTTCTATTCGCAGAATTTATGTTGATGCTGTTATCAATCATATGTCTGCAACTTCTGGAGGTGGAACAGGAGGAAGTACTTGTGACGTAGGTTCTCTGTCTTATCCAGCTGTACCATATGGTTCCGGCGATTTCCATCCAAAGTGCGATGTTAATAATTATAATGATGCTAATAATGTTAGAAATTGTTGGCTTTCTGGATTGCCGGATCTAGATCAGGTTTGTACATCAATTTGTCCCATGGTAAATCTATGGTAGGAAATAAGAAAAAAGGGAATAAGGGAATTTTATATTTACTGATTTAACCACTTTGTAACATTCACATAAATCCTCCAATACGTAAAAACTCAACACCCCCAGGGCCATGGGCAAAAAAGTGATAAGGAGAAAGCCACGCTCTTTGCCAAATATCTTGCAGAATTATTTTCACCCTATAATGATGACCAAGTACCGGAAGTGGACCAGATACTAGCTGAACCTCTACAATCATAGCAGCGAATGAAATGAATCACTGCAAAAGAAATCAACGACGTAATTGCAACCTTAAACTTGAAAGAAACACCGGGAAGGGATTTGATAACTGCGAAAATGCTGAAAGAATTTCCAAAAATGGTCTAGTAAAACTACAATACTTATTTAATGCTATTCTCAGATCCAATTACTGGCCTCAAGTTCTAAAAATTGGTCAGATAATAACGATTCTGAAGCCTACAACAATGTCATCGCATACTGAATGTTATCAACCATTCATTTGAAAGCAAACAGTATTATACAGCTGCTTTCTTAGACGTCAGCCAGGTTTTTGATAAAGTTTGGTATCTCGGCTCTCGGCTTACTATACAAGGTAAAAAGAGTTCTTCAAGAAAGCTCTTTCAATCTATTAAAATCCTATCTACAAGAACGCCAGTTTGAAGAAATATCAAACCTTATGCCAATTTACTCTGGTGTGCCACAGGGAAGTATGCTAGGACCAATAATATACTTACTCTATATACATTCGATGTACCTATAACCAACTATTGGGACATTTGCAGATGACATAGCTATCTTTGCCAAACATGACGATCCAGTCGCAGCATCCCTTAGTCTTCAAGACCATCTAAATTTGATTAAAACGTGGGTGAAAAATTGGAAGATTAAGGTTATTGAATCAAAATCTTCCCAAATAACATTCACTCTACGAACAGGAAATTGTCCACCTGTGACCATCAATCAACTGAGCTTTCTTTTTTCTGGACAACTTTGAAGCTGTTTGGTGTCTCTGGCCAATCTTGCACATTTGAAAGACACATTTGTAATGTCCGTGTAAGGATATTCCGTAAAATTTTTTTTTGTACCATTTTTGCTGTTGTATTCCATATTGACTTTACAGACGACTCTTGATAGTCTTCGCCATTGCCTTTTTTCATATTAAAGGCGTAATCCTCGAGAATTTTTGCTAGTTCCGTTATGGTAGTACATTTTTCAAGTGTAAAGTTTCTCACCCGTAGGAATTCCGAGAATTGTTTCCAAATAGAGCTTCTGGACTTCTGCGTGTTCAATGGGACATTTTCCGAAACTAATTTTCTGATTTCTTCGCCTGACTGGCACCCGAATCTTGATATTTCGTCTGGATTCATTATTTCTTTTCAACATTATGAAGACGCTTCAATGACATTTGTGAAACTGACAACTATAGAAATAGCAGACACGTTAGTAACGGATTTGTCATAATTTTGTCGCAGAGATATTACGTATTGTCAATATGAAACGCGCCGTTGCTATGCAGTTTTGTCAGTTAAAAATAGTCTAGTGAAATAGTCAATAGAAAACAAATTGCTAATCTATAAAACCGTCATAAAACCGATTTGTACATATGGTATTGAACTGTGGGCTGCGCTAGCAAGTCCAATACAGCCATCATACAGAGAGCACAATCCAAGATACTTCGAGCAGTAGTTAATGCACCCTGGTACATATCAAACCAAACATTACCTAATGATCTTAAAATCCCTTATGTAAGTGAAGTCGTCCAAGAAACCATCACAAAACACCACAACCCACTTCTACAGCAACTTCTACAACTTACCTACAACAGAAGACTCAGAAGACAATGGCCACTAGACCTAAGAGGAAACTGAGGGATGGGTGCTTACCTCTCCACGCCACTACATGTACACTAGTTCACCTAAATAATATTCGACCAGATAATTAGAATCTCTATCTTTTGTTCTGAATTAAGGGTTGTAGTCTGATTAAGGGTTAAATGTGTACTGTATTTATTTTAGAGTAAAGATTACGTTCGACAAAAAATCGTAGAGTATATGAACCATCTCGTAGACTTGGGAGTTACTGGATTCAGAGTGGATGGTGCCAAGCATATGTGGCCGGCAGATTTGCAAGCTATATACGGCAGCGTGAAAGATATAAACGGAGGTGGAAGACCTTTCATTTACCAAGAAGTCATAGATTTAGGTGTGTATGATTTATTTATCAAATTAGTTGCAACAATCAACAGGCAATAAAACTTTAAACTGTATTTACAGGAGGTGAAGCAATTTCAAGAGATGAATATACAGGATTTGGTTCAGTTTTGGAATTTAGATACGGTAACGAATTGGGAAGAGCTTTCCAAGGTCAAAACCCATTACATAATCTCGCTACCTGGGGTACACAATGGGGACTCTTAGATGGTTCGAGCGCTGTTGCTTTTATCGACAATCACGATACTCAAAGAGGAGGCAATGGAAATATTTTAACTTATAAGAATCCAAAACCGTACAAAATGGCGATTGCCTTTATGTTGGCGCATCCATATGGAACAACCAGAATTATGTCCAGTTACGATTTCAACAGTCACGATCAAGGTACAGTATATTTCATTTCAAACTCTAAACATCGTCAAATATTATCAGCATGAAAAAACATTTTTTCAGAAAATATTGAAATTTAATTATCAGTTTAGTATTTAGTATTTTTTTCCATAGCTAATGTTAAAAGTGTTGCTATAACAATTGTTTTGAGTAGATAAAGTTTTACTTTAACCGCAAGGGTAAATAAAGTGACACTTAAACAGTAAGAGTAGATAAAATGTTTTAACTTTTTTTATTCAATAATATTTACAAATTCAAACACATTCACGATTAAAAACAACTGAAATTTTACAATTTTACTTGTACTCGTTTGCTTAAACACTGGATTGGAGGTACTGGATTGGTTTTCAGGTCTGCCAAGTATATACTTGGATACAGCAATCTTATTGCTTATTCACTCTTCCATCCACCTAAACGTTTAAGTTTTACTAGATCAGCTCCAGAATTTGCGAATATAGTAGATGAAGAACGACGGAAACAATGCCCCGTGTACATTCCTGAATTTGCAGTTTTAGAAAATCTGGGGGATATTATATATAGTGTTAATCCCCACCGGTTGAGTAGTTCACTTTTGCTGTCGGTAATTCACAAAAAATTTTGGTCAGGGGTCAAATGGTTTGGGACCAACTTCGCATAGACTTTCTTCATGTTCAATTCGTCATGTAAAACTTTTCAGTTTCTTTTTCGGCGTTTCTAGTCTCAGCACAACAGCTACTATAGATGTTGCACTCCATAGGGTGTTAAAAATTTCGGGAAATAAACTTCGTCCCATTGTTGCACTCTGTATATGCTCAAATTCAAATTTGAATAAACATTTCTAACATAGCATCGTTACTGATGACAAGTCAATCTACAATTAAAACAAAAACCTGAAAATAAAATGAGCTTTTCGCGAGGAAGCCAACTTTAAAATTGGGGCTTGTTTGTAGTGTCCCGTTTTTTTTGCCGGGGAGTATATTTAACTCGTCATATTTCATAACACCTCTATAAAACTATACAGACTGATTTTTTTCTACAAAATTGGAAATGAGACGAGAAAGACAAGAGAGAAATACGAGAAAGTCTCGCCATATCTCGTCTCCTGGAAAGCCCAAGTTTTGTAGATTTATTTTTAGGTAATAAGATTTTTCTATCCTGTTTTAGGTCCTCCTGGAGATCAACCAGGTATAAATGGAGACAATTCTTGCTCAAACGGTTGGGTATGCGAACACCGCTGGCGTCAAATTTACAACATGGTTGGTTTCCGGAACGCAGTTAGTGGTACAGACATAACCAATTGGTGGACCGATCAAAATCAACAAATCGCTTTCAGCCGAGGTGATAAAGGCTTCGTAGCATTTACTCTTGGAGGAGATATTAATCAAACTTTGCAAACATCCTTACCGGCTGGTACTTATTGCGATGTGATTACGGGAGATTTGGAAAACGGTTCTTGTACCGGAAAAACAGTGAATGTAGATGGAAACGGTCAAGCTTCCATATCTGTATCAGCTAATGACGATGGTATGCTCGCTATTCATGTTAATGCCAAAATATAAATTATATAATTTTATTTAACTTTTGTATTTCATTTTTCCTGTCAAGGAAAAACAAAAAAGTTTACAGCGTTTAAACTGTTTTCTATAAATAAATCGTAGCAAAAAATATTTTTCTAAGTGACCTTTATTTCCAACTCCCATTCTGGAGTGGCCCCTCGTTTCCATGTCAATAGTATCAAAGAATACACCAACTAACAAGAAGCGAAAGTAAGGGCTTCTGTCAAATTATTTTTTGTTTGCGCATGTCTGAAGATGCCATGATTATAATAAGATAGTTGTCAATTCTGGCAGAACATTTAATTTTTAAGGGGGGGGGTAAAGTTAATTCGTTGAAAAAAAGGCATGTTTTTATGAATTTTTTGTGAGGAACCAGTTGAAATTTCTTTATTAAATCCAATGATACATTGAAGTATCACATTTGAAAAAAGTTCTGTAAAATTTTCACAAAAAAATATTAACAAATACGGTAATAGCAGCAAGTATTCCGACGTGCCTCGAAAAAAAGGAGAGTTGCGGTGGACATCATAACTTAGTGCTGGATCATCTGAAATCAAAGTTCATTCGTTAGATAACAGTTTTCCCCAGGAGGTGACGTGGGGTTTTTTCGAAATTTAAATTTTTCACTTTTTTGGAGTACTTTGAAGGAAAAAACGCGATTTTTCGTGAAAAAAGCCCCCTAATTTGTTATTGTAAAATAACAATTATCAACAAATTTTAAAAAAACTTTTCGTCAGGTCCTCTTAAATGATGGACAGAAATAGTGTTCAAAATTTCAAAACGATCGGTGCAGTAGTTTTAAAGTTATAATGTCCACCGACTTTAAAAAAGTGACTTGTGGGAAAAACGCTTTAAAGTTTTGAACACTAAAAAATCTTGTATAAAACGTTTATAAGCAAATTTTATCGGCTTACCTCACACTTAATCATCAATGCCAGGTCCATAAAGGATGTTGCTATTATCCATGATGTCTAAAGCATCTTTTTGCGCCTGTATACGAAGAATCCTGCCTTCTTTGGTTTGTCTCTAAGCTTCCTGATCGGCTCGGCTTATACGTATGGAGTCAATTGATCGCGCCGGCATGAGCACTTGGTCCACTACTAATTCCCATGCTTTCCATGAAGGTCAGTAAAGCAAAAGAACCTTCATTGAAGACACTCAAGTGCTTTGGTGAGATTTTCCAAATAAGTTGGTTCAAGCTCTCATTGTTGTTCTGCGTAAAGCATCTTTGTTCATATATATAGTATATAGTATACAAAATATACAGTACAGGCATAAGGACGTTTGTACTTAAGTCGGAATTTCTATAAATAGAACCAGGGGGAAAGAAAAAGTATAGTAGAGAGCTAAACATCTGCCAGGCAACAATAGAGCGCTCGGGTGGAGTAGGGATTAAAATCCGACAGGTATAAAAATATTCGTAACTTGGTCAATTTTACTCCGATCCACTTGAAATTTTGAGATAATATTCTTAAAGTATTAAGCATTCATTTAAAAAAATAAAAAAAGCAAAAAATAAAAAATTTAAATACTTTACCCCCCCTCCCCTTAAGTTGACTTGTTTTGAATCTTTTGACATATCTTAAAGTGTACAATAAGGACACTAGTAGTACTTTTGGAGGCTTATGAGCTGCAAGTGTAGAATTTGTTGAATATATTTATAAATTAGAATTGCTATTTACTGCATCATTTGAAACTATTTCAACAGGAAAATGTATATTTCATGCAATGTTCAAGGAAATGATAAACATTCATTTTAAACATCCATGTAATTTATTCCCACTGGAATATGTAATTAAGTTATTTATTTATTTATTCACTGGCAAGCCCAATTCACAATAAAAATACAGTGTTAAATTGCTCCAAACATAGAAAAAGAAAACATGTCAGGTATTAAATTTATAAAAAAAACAGCAAAACCAAAACCCAAAATACAGTAGAAGGTGACAACACCATAACTTCAGCTAATACTCGAAAATTTGATATTAAAGTTTAAGATCAGATGTTTTAAGATCAGATGTTTTTTAAACTTGAAAGTTAACACATTAAAAATTGAGATGTTCTCAATGGAGTTAGCTAATCTGAGTGTCCTAGGGAGAAAACTATTCATTGCATAGTTGTACCTATGAAATGAAACATGAAAGGTTTGCACTTGCCTAGTTACACGAGGAGGAACAACTAAATATATTTTAGAGAGAAGTTCGGGACTATTACACATTCCATTAATTATATTAAAAAGCTGTATGAGATCTCTCTGCTTTCTGCGAATCTCTAGGGTAGGGATGTTTAATAAAAGCTCTAAAATACCATAACGATAAAAAATACGCATCTTAAAGGCAATGTATCTTAAAAAATTGTGCTGAACTAATTCTAGTTAACAGTTAAAACAGTTCATACGCACACTTAATACAAATTAAATAATGGTACCTTTTTTAACTGGAGTATTCGCCGTTCTCGTACAGATGTAGCTGGGGTAGATCTTCGCTGACGAAACGTGAAACTGGTAGCCTACCTTCTCTTGTAGAAACACGTGGGATGACAAACTTAACTTAACTTAACCTCTTACAATGTAGGAATTTATTATTATTATTCACTCGTGGATTTATTGGTTGATGAGACTCCCTTTTTACAAGTGATGTGTTACAAAGTTGTTTTACACTAGGATTCTTTTTAATAAAGGTAAGTTAAACTTCTTATATTTGATACTAACTGTTGTATCATTAAAATTGCATTTGGAACTATTATTTGTGTTATAAATTTTACATTTTTCATCTTGTATGTGTATACATATGTAGTAGTTATAGAAACGAAAAATGTTGACATAAAAAATAAATATAGAATAAAGTTGTCATTTGAGAAACGTCGATATAATTTGTATTATTTTATAATTTACCATATTTTCCACTCTTTTTGCGACATTTGGTGACCGTGACAGGACATTTGGAAGAGTAATTATGGAAAATTTAGCTATTTTGGAAAAAGAAAGAACCCAACTGCGACGGACGTTTAAAAAGACTTGCCATGATATAGATAGACTCGTTAAAGTTTCAGTTGTGGACAAAACCAAACTACTAACTTGCTATAAACAGTTAGAAGACAAAAGTGGTAGGCTTTTTGCATTAGATGAAAAGATCCGGGAAAAATATTTGACAGCGGAAGATGGAGATGAAGAGCAAGCCTACGAACAAGAACTCGCAGATATTGAAAGTTACAGAGACGCATAACATGTAATTTGCGAGAATTACTTAAAAGAAAGTTCCCGTGACTATGAGTCTGTAGCGTCAAGTTCCAAGAAATGCAGAAGAATCCGGCTCCCTAAATTAGAGTTAAAGAAGTTTAATGGGGATGTTAGAAATTGGATAAGTTTCTGGAGTCAATTTAAGAAAATTCACCAAGATTCAGAAATAGACGATGAAGATAAATTTCAATACCTGATTCAAGGAATGGAAGAAGGCTCACCTGCAGCAGAATTAATAAATAGTTTTCCTCCATCCGCTGAAAATTATACAAAGGCGATTGAGCAACTTCGAACCAGGTTTGCCAGGGATGAATTCTTGATTGAAACGTATGTAAGAGAGTTATTAAATATCGTTTTACAGCAAGCACTGAAAACCAAAAAGGTATGTATCTTTCTTCTCTGTATGATAAGCGCAGTTTGAAACTGAGTCTTGAATCTTTTTAAAGTTATATCTTGAAAGTTTGTGGAATGTTTAGAAAGTGAATCGTGAATGTTTATAAAATTAAATCTTAAATGTTTGTTGAATGTTTTTTAAAATGAGGCTTGAATGTTTTGTATAATGGGTCTTGACTGTTTTTAAAATTAGGCTTGAATCTCTTTAATTCTTCCTGACTGGTTCTTTTACGTAAAGACAGATCCCTCTCTCAATATTCTCTGACCAATAAAAATGCTTCATTTAAAAACTCCACAAGAACCAATCAGAAGGAACTATTCCTTAATTTGCTTATTTCTAACTAACTACTTATATGTTACAAACAATTTTTTTACATAATATTTACAACAATCATTTCTAATGTTTAATAATTTTTTTATAATTTATTATGGTCGGAAAAGCTCTCAAATTATATTAACACTGAGGCTTGAAAGTCACAAATTCGACCGATATATTTCCGAGTAACTCTCTTATGTAATCACGCAGGTGGCATTATAAGTTTTTAAAGTTCGCGGAACACTAAACACTTCAACATGCAATGCAGGTGCAGGCTTACGAGCACTTGTAATTCTGTTAATTTGACGTCACACACGCAGGTGGCATTCGTAGAAGAATTTTTTATACACTTTTGTAGATTTTTGGAAATCCTTTTGTATGTTTAACGGAAAAAAATGTTCTTAGGAAATGTATAATTTGTTCGTTTGTTTCTTACATTTAGAATTATATTTTCATTATTATTTTCTTAATGGTAAGATTATTTTTATGTTTGTTACTTATTGGATATTTATTTAGTTTCAATTAATTGGTGTTGATTAACTTATCTTCTGTTTTTATGAAATGTAATTACCTTTTTTATTATTTATTTGCTTTCAATTGACTTTATAGTGATTTTGTTTTTGATTTGATCATCATAATACATATTTCTTACTGAAATTTTCCAAACAAATACAAATATTTGGCAGGTTGTCCATCTTTAGTCCATCGATGGATATCCCATGGATATACACTTGACTTCAAAGATCCCGGATTTAATATGTACCTAAAATGAATATCCGCAGGATGTCCGTGGTTACATGGGTAACATATTATTCTTTTATAAAGGAGGTGGTCGTAGGAAAAATAGGGTACATTATTTGGGCGAGAGTGATTTTATACTCTAGTGAGATAGTTACAATTGGTATACACCTCGTGCCCTTAAACAATATAAATTGTCACAGGCCAAGTAGTTGAAAACCATGTTCTGTTTCGAACACGAAATTGAAGATCTCCTTATAGCAGTGGACCCTCAAGGAAATCAAGCATAATGCCAACGACCTCTGAGTTAAAAAGTTGCAATTTTCGAACATTATATTTTAGTATTCCTTCATTACATTAAAAAAACAAAAAACGAACTTTTACGTATATAACATCATAAGAGAGAAAATTTTGCCGGCAAAATTTTCGACTGGCGTCTTGTGATTTTATCAAAATTTCATGAGATTTTCTAAAATAAAATAATATAATGGGGTCTTTTAACTCAAAGATTCCCTTTGCCCTTTTTAAAGATACGTACCTGTTCAACCCTTATCAACATCCCTTCCAATTTTTTGCCGCACTTTTTGTTACCGCTCGACTAGACTGCTTTCTGCGTAATAGAAAGCCCAAACCGTCTTTTTTGCCTCCCTCGCCATTTCAAAGTTAAAGAATATTTGGATTTCGTATAAAGAAAGAGAAAAACTAGGTATATATTGACACACTAAGAAATTAGTTTAATGTTGATAACTTATAACAATAAGGTTAGATTTAACTAAGTAAAGTTATTTCAAGAGAAATTGTCTTATAATACTTGTGTAATCCCCATAAAGATTTGTACGATATAAACAATGTTCATTTTCCTTCTAAGATAAGTTTCTAAAAACAATTAAATAATTTCTAAATAAATATTATCGTATATAATATCATAAGAGAGAAAATTTTGAGGCCAAAATTTTCGACTGGTCGAAAGTTTGTTGCTTGGCAATTTACGCGAATGAAATTTTGACAAAATCACGAGACGTCAGTCGAGAGAAAATAGCCAAAAAGAAACAAACTTGAATAAAACCAGAAGAAAATTTGGCCGGGAAAAATTTTCGCTCGAATGGTATTCGACAGGACTATTTCACGAGAAAAACAAGACAATATCAACGAAAAATAGGTAATCTTTGTTTATTTGTTAACAATATTAAATGTACAATTATTATAAGTTATAGTAGTTTGCCCGTTCTTGTCTACTAAAGATTGATTTTGTGTATTATTGACATGTAACATTTGGGAACTCGAAGGTCCAGCTTCATTTCTTGTCCTGAGATTCTCGATCAACTTCTCTTGGTGACTGGAATCCAGCTGCAGATAAGGTTTTAACGAGCTTGCATTTGAGTGACCCGTTAATTTAATTAACTCCTGTTCAGCAACACCTTGCTTAAACAAAGCTGTCACAGCTGAAGATCGATGAGAATGGGTTGTTATTTCATTTTTTTTTGTGTCTATTCCAATTTTTTCAGCTGACATTTTTGTCCACTTAGAGACTGTGTTTATTCCAAGAAGACAGTTTTTGAATTAAGATCCATTCTTCCAAAGGGGGGAACGGTAAGAAAGAGTCTGTCTGATAAAATCTTTGGTCCTCTTTTTTCTATGAATTTCAAGAATAGTCTAACTGGACACAAATTTTCGTTTGATGAATTTCTTACCAACTATTTGCTGCTTGCCAAACTTTTTGACCCGCCTTGAGTTGTTTTCGAAAAAATGCTGTTGTATTCAATTCGACCCGTAAATTCTCGCATAATATCAATTTCCTTCTGAAAAAAGTTAATCTTGAAGTTTACGGCCTCATTGCCTCTCCAAGCAAGTTCAAATGAGCAAAGGTGAAAAAACTTTTTTTGTGCCCCATCGGGGGTTTCTTCGTCGCAATAGTTCTTCGGTAGATAATGCTTTTGAACTGAGTTTTTTTTTCTGGACAACTTTGAAGCTGCCTTCACTTGATGTCTCTTCGCCAATCTTGCACATTTGAAAGATATATCCGTGAAAGGGTCGGTTTTTATGCCGTATTCCGTAAAATATTTTTCTTGTACCATTTTTGCTGTTGTATTCCATATATTATTGACTTTACAGACGACTCTTTATAGCCTTCGCCATTGCCTTTTTTCATATTAAAGGCGTAATCCTCGAAAATTTTTGCTAGTTCCGTTATGGTAAAACATTTTTCAAGTGTAAAATTTTTCACCCGTATGAACTCCGAGAATATGAACACGCTTCAATCATAGATTAGAAAGAAGTTTATAATAGATAGCCGACTCTAACGGTTTTTTAAAAACGTGTTTACAGCGCCGCTCGTGACCTGAGTACTAACTGTATAATTGTATTTTTATTTTATTGGTTGATTTAAAATATTTATATTAAAATATTTTAAAAATATTTTTATAAACATAATAAATATATTTTTCAAAATATTTTTAAAGTATTTTAATATTAAGAACAATAAATAACTGGACGGTTGAACTAAACTTCCACTATTTATTCGAAAAATGTGTTTTAAAATGTAATTACAGCTGTTTAGCTAATAACTAGCATCGTCAGATTGACATATTGAAGTTACATTTTGTTTGTTTGTAGCTAGGTACTTGATGTTAATAAGTAGTTAAGTCTGGACAAAGTAAGGAAGTAATAAGACATAACAATATTAAAGACTAGATGTTATTAGCCCTAAGGGATTATCCTGGATGTATTTCCCTCTAAGATCAGTATAACTGTGCAATGACATAGAAAAACCAGGAAAAAACTATATCATGCTAGTTTAGTTTAGTTTAGTTCAACCGTCCATTTATTTATTGTTCTTAGTAAGATGAACTTCCACAAAGTAAAGGTTACCACAGTCAATTTAATATTTTAATATTGTTTACAATTTGGTATTAACTTATATAGAAATAAAAATAAAATAAGTAATAATTATTTATTTTTGCAAAATAATTTTATTATAATTAGGACTCAAATTTATTTTTCTTGTTTCCCCAATCATTTTTAAAATGGATCTATTGCATTCTGGTATCCTGGGAGTAGGTTGTGTTGTTAGAGGATCATCAGAACAATGGGAGATGCATAATTAGAAATTAAGAATTAAATTGTACACTAACCTATAATAGTAGGCATTTCAACTTCCCTATTTGTTGAAGGGATCAGGTCTGAATAATGCGAATCTGAAAGGTGAATGCCTGAAAAAAATTATGTAAGCTCTTGTTATTTAAAATAGTATATTGTGCAACAAGGTGGAAAAGTGTCCTTTCCACCGTGTTGCACACCATACTTTTTCTACGGCTGCATATTAATCATAAAAATAAAGAAGTGAATTCATAACATTTTATTATTATTTTTATTGGTTATAAAATAAACGGCACATACTTAATACAAAAAAAACTAATTTAATTAATATTGTAATTAATTGTTACATTGCTGCAATTTTGTATTGAGATTCCTAGTGTTTCATTTTTTCGTAACTGTGGGAAAAAATCTACCTCACGGCTGAATTCCCATTTAAATGTACGTGGTGTGGAAAAAGACCCGTGAGGTATATTTTTTCCCACACTTTATAGCAATACGTTACTTTGTAGTTCTGTCAAATGTGTCAAAAGCACCACATTCCATAGCAGCCGTAGAAAAAAGTTTTATGTTTAATTCACAATCAAAGTTGTAAAATCATTTCCTTACCTAGAAGTTTTAGAGTAGGCACAGCATTTAATTTTAAATCTGTAACAATTCTATTCTGCGAGAAAAAGTAGTAGTATTTTGTAAAGTGGTCAATGCAGATTTTAAATTTATAACGGTCTTTTCCAGTAACATTAACCAAATCTGGTCTATTTAAAGTATCACACCATTTTCTTTGGATATATAAATATAATGTAACAAAAATAATATGATACATAGGTATACGCCGAAGCTTTAAAAAAACAAATTCTTACCTGTGGATACTTTGGTAAAAAATGCATTTTTTTATAGTTATTTTTATAAAGGCAACCCGTAACTGAACACATAAAAACCATATTTTAATAAATAACTGCAAAAACTCTAACGGGAAAATTCAATAATTATTAAGAACATACAATACTAACTATCAAACAATATTGTTGATAACATTTAAATTCAAAATTGTTATGTCATTAACGGATTTCCTGTTGGTTGTGATTTTATTTTCGATAGTAGCGACTTCCGTGACCTGAGTATTTACTACTAAGCGTGGACCTGTAATTTGAGGAGAGTGCCCAGGGCATGGCTTCAATGACGTTTGTGAAACTGACAACTATAAAAATACCACCTTAGTAACGGATCTGTCATAATTTTGTCGCTGAGATATTGTGGAATTGACATTTATATTGTATTTTCAACATACTAAAGTTTAAATAACCAAAAAACATGCAATTGGCCCCATCTAAGTATAAGAACTAGATATTCTAGTGTTTCCATTAACTTTTGTAGTAAGTATATTAGGTAAGCTTCAAATTAGAATTATTGGTAATAAGTATGAAAAAAATTCCATAAGTAAGTATTATATGTCATGTCCTATCATTTTAAGAAAATAATAATATTTAGATAAGTTTGTTAACAACATACATAAAGAATAAAGTTAATATATAAAGAAAAGGTTGGTTTATTTACCACAATATTGAATTAATAAACAATAATGTCATACTGTCTGACAAACCAATCATGGCCAACTAACAATAATTATTTGTAAACGTTAAAATATCTACCAAATTAATACTTTGATGGAAAAATAAAAATATCTAGAAAACTGGTAACTTTAGGTGTAGGGAGTACTTCATAAAATTTGAAGTATGACTTTTCGATAGTGATATAAAATACAGGGTGTTCTATTTAAAATTACCAAGAAAATAATGTACTTTGCATTTTAACTTACCCTGTATTTGATTTAAGGATTATTATGAAAACGAATATATTTTATAATTTTTAACAATTATTAAAAAGCTATGGTTGCAATAGATCAATGTTCCTATACTCCTTTTTAATTATACAGGGAGTTAAACTTGATACGATTTTCAGGTAATATTGGTTATAACTTTTTGAATGCCCGGTATAACATGATTAAACATTACATTATTGTGATGTGGAAGTAAAGCAGATTTCAAATTTAAAATAAAATAGAGTGTTCCATTTAAAAAACATAAGTTTGGTGTGCCACCATCTTATGGAATACCCTGCTACAATTTTTGTCAATAACTTTTTTTATATAATTTTTACTATATTAAATCTACTGAGCTTCCTCACACTAATCAATCACCCTGTATATAAGATGTCGTAAAACCAAATGAATAATTCGATTTCTTCGATTTTGTACGTAACATTCAGTTATGGATTCAAGAAAAAATGTTTTGTTTTTTTTATTTTGATTTTTTAATCATATTTATATAACCTGACTTTTTATTAAAATTGGCATCTAAAGAACATTCAATCACCTATAAATTATTCTATCTGGTAATATAAAATTGACTTTGGTGTTGTGTTCATTTTAACGATATATTACATAATTTCTTATATGGTTTTACTTACACCCTTTATTGTTATTATTATTTAACTCGTTATTTAATGTATACTCGTTTTTATGTTCGTGTTAAACAATAAAGTCGATTCTTAAACTTTAACTCTCATAAAATAGAAAATACTGTTTGTTTACCACAGCTATTACATTTATCGTCAATAAAATCATTATTTTTGCAAATATATGATATTATTTTAGTTACTGTTCGTTACTTAGTTCGATAATAACAGTAAAACCTTAATCCTACAGCCTTCTAAAAACAAAGAAGAAGCTAATTTCATACCCCGTCAGTTCAAGCTTTTTTAGATACTTAAAAAAGCTTCAATGCCATCTTCCAGACTAAGGAAACGTAGTTTCAAACCTGACAGTTAACAGCTACATACTCTGAAATCTGAACCAGGTGTGTGGAGTAAGTACAATGGACTAGTTTAGTATTTTTATATTTGCATCTTATAAAATAGGTTTGTAGTACTTGAACTGTACGTACCATAAAATATATTTATAAAATTGGCCCTTTTGACTAAAACTACATTTGAAATTTAAATTTTATGTTTCACTACGTCACCCTTGGTTTGTGACGTGTATTAATAAAATCTGGAGAAATTTGACGATGTCGATATCTGGGCTCTAAAATTAACTGAGAAACCTTCTCTTTCCTACGAGGGTTGCCTTTTATATTTTCGGACTATACACTTTTGCAAGCGTTTGACCAATTGTCGAAGCACTTTTGCCACTCTGATTGAGGTATCTCCAAAACATTGTAACCTCAGTTTATAAAAAAAATTAACAAGATAAGAAAAATATTTAAGGTTACAAAGGCGAACGGCAGCTTTTCGTCGGAGAGCATTTATGGGAAGTGAATAAGGAGTACATCATGCACTTTTGTTTCATAGATAAGACAAATGTAAGAAAGTTATGGATTTTATTAAGTTGCAAAACCTAAAATCATGTTAAGAATAATAACCAAGAATTTAACTAAAATCATGTGTAAAGTGGTGAGGTCAATCATAAAAAATGTGGAAAGTAGCAAATATTACAACCGTTTATTCAGACTTGGGTGTTATCAAATTATTAGTAAGTGAGTTAGAACATCATTAGTTTTAATTTAAATACTTAAATAGGACATTAAAATAATTTAATTCTTAATAAGTATTTTAATCCACTTTGTGAATGTTCTGTTAAAACACCGAATGACCTATCGACCTATAGTACCTACTATAGTTTACAAAAAAAATTTATAATAATTATTATTTCTCGTCTGATATTTAATTAATTTACTATGTAATATTTAAATGAACATTCAATATTCTATGTAAATTTTCCCCAACAAAAAAAAATTGAGATATGAAAATAGAAAGGTTGATAAAATAAAGAAAATTCTGGCCTTGTATATCATCCAACGTCCTGCCTATAAACTGTAGATGTTCTTATTTTTTCTAAACTGCCCTGGCCTCCGGAATATTCCCACGTGCCACTAGGGTTCAATCGCCAAAAAATTTGGTAATCCTCTACGGAGATTATTGGTTGCTGCTTTGGGCGTGGAGTGTATATTCCAAAATTAGAAAATATGGGTAGATATAAACAATACAACGTAATAGCCGTAATTCCAACCAAAAGAGCTATTTTAAAGGCTACCCTAGAACCCTAAAAATAATCTTTTTTTAATCGACAAAAAATACATTTTCAATTCGGTGACTGCAAAAAAATGATGGCAAAATCAACTATAGATAAGAAATTCTTAAGGAGGCAACTCACCTTATCAAAAGGGTTGTACCCCACACAAATCACCAATTTTGGGAAATAAACTAAGGGTTTCAAACCAAAAAAAAAGAAAACCTATTACAAGAACAGGTTAAACATACCTCGTCTCTTGGTTTAAACAAAATGCCCCTCCAAAAATTTACTACCAAGCCAAAAATTAAAACGTTACATGTATTCTTAATGCAGCAACGGCTTCTTCAGATGTCGGAAAACGTTGACCTCTATATTTGTTTTTTACGTACGGGAATAAACAGAAGTCATTCGGTGCCAAGTCAGGACTATACAGCGGATGAGTCATCAAGTCGATGTTTTGGGTGCTCAAAAATGCAGTTGTTTGAGCCGATGTGTGGGAGCTCGCATAGTCGTGGTGAAGAGTGATCCGTCTTCGGCGGTTGGTTTTCCTGATTTCTTGGAAGACAACTGGTAAACAAATGGTTGTGTACCACTCAAAATTTACTGTTCTGCGTTGTTCTAGTGGTACGGTTGCGACATGTCCAGTCTTTTCGAGAAAACAGGCGACCATTTGCTTCGTGCACGAACAACTTTAGTTGAATTGGGCTCATCTTGAAACACCCATACGCTCGACTGCTGTTTACTTTCGGGCTCATACGCGCAAATCCACGATTTATCACCTGTCACGATGTCATAGACGTATTTCGAAGCACCGCGATCGTATTTTTTTAGCATTTCCTTCGACCAATGGACACCAGCCTTCTTTTGAGAGATTGACAAAATGTGTGGGATCCAACGCGAACAAATTTTTTTGACCGTCCAATATTTATGCAATGGTTTTCGGAACAACAACTGATGTTGGACGACCTGCACAAAATTCGTCTTGGAGTGAACTACAGCCACGATTGAATTCACCATATCATCGATAAACACTGGTCCTTGATGGAGCTTCATCGGCAGAAATTGAATTAAGTTCATCCATGCACTGTTGCTTGCACGTTGGGCGCCACCACCCTAACTACAAAAAGTTTTTCCTTAAGAAAACTATTGAAAAAATATCTGAGTAAGTTTTTATAGAAGAACTGCAAAACCAATTAGTTAACCAATCTATTTTTAGGATCTTGGACAACATAAAGAAGATTGAATATTAAACCAGTTGTATTCGTCGATAATGCGTTCAATGGGGTCAGCAAAATGGCAGTGCTGGACGTCTTGGCTAGGCTTGGAATGGGGAAGGGGCTAATTAACTTAGTAGAGGATTATCTGAAGGGGCGGGTTTTGGTTGACACGAAAGGCCAGAGGTATAGGACGGAGATGGGAGTGCCTCAGGGATCGGTATTGGGACTGACACTCTGAAAATGCGTGTTTAATGAGTTTTTTGGGATAAAATGTGAAGACGAATGCGAGATTACGGTTTATGTGGATGACGTGTGCCTGGTATGTATGGCAAAGGGAGAGGCAGAGATAGAAATAAAGGCGGAGAAAATGTGCAGAAAGATTGTGGAAAAGATAGAGGAAGCGAATTGGAAGTGGTCGAAGATTATTAGTGAAGGGACGCAGCAAAGCGAGGGAGTTAGAGCTGATGGTAAAGGGAAAGAAAATTCACATGGAGGAATCGGTGAAATACCTAGGTGTGTGGTTGGATAGCCAGCTATCCACATGTCGAAGGCAGCTCAGAAGACGAAAACTCGGGCGGCATAGCTGGGGAGATTTATGTGAAATGTAAAAAAACTTGGAGAATGGAAGAGAAGAGTTATTGGTAGAACGATTGAGCAGAGTATGCTGTACGGGGCGAAAGTGTGGGGTGAAAGAGCGAGAGTACATGCAAGGATTAAACCACTACTGAAGGTTCAGAGATCAATGTTGCTGAGGGTGGTGCAAGGGTACAGGACAGTGGGAGGGGTAGCAGCAGCGGTGTTGGCAACATCCTAACCATTGGATGTGATGGCTAGAGCCAGGAGTCTACAGTGGAAGGGCGCGATGAGAGAGGAAGTTATGGATTGGATGGAGGAGGAAATGGAAATAAGGTATAGGAACTACTTCTTGACACATGTGCTAACTGGGCATGGGTCAAGAGCAGGATATCTTCACAAGATTGGGAAAAGAGAGACACGTATTTGGATGCTGGAAGAATGAAGAAGTGCTGAAGCACTTAGAGGAAAAACTCGGGAAGGCGGTGTATTGGGAAAATATGGTGGAGATAATGTGGAGAGGGGAGTGGGAATGGATGGAGGTGAGTAAGTTAGTGGAGATTCTAGTTAGGAAAATAGAACGTTTTTGAGTGGCAGAGTAAATGGAGAGTGTGTGAGGGACCGCCGTACATCTTGAAGTATGCTAGGGTAGTAATTTTCCGTCTCAGCCCGAAAAAAAATATTCCACATTTTACATAAAATAACCATATTGTAACAATTATTTGCAATCTATTTAGTTAAAATAAACGCTATCAATACAATACATAAAAAAGTATCATTTATAAACACCTACCATCTAATAAAAATCCCTCAGCCCACTTTATCACAATATCCCGTTAATTTTCGCCTCCTTTGTTCTGTGACCTCTACAAATGACCTTCCTGACGGCTCCAATACGTCACTCTCGTGGTCATCAAGCAACGAAGAGTATTAAGAGAGAGATGACGGTGGGAGAAGGAAAACCAAAAAAAAAGTAGAAAGATATAACTAAACAACAAACAACAAAAGGCCGGTTAAGTGGCAGCTTTGTGGAGTTGGCGGTGAGGATTCGTCATTTGGAGAGTTTAGGTCCCCGATTAAAAAGGTAACTCTATTTGTTACCGATACATTTTAATCTGGTAGAATCAGACTTTTGCTGTACGAAATTTAAATAATAATAATAATAATGTTCATTTACTAAAATAAAAAAATAAGCCACAGTTTTAATTTTGTTTTAAATATTTCAATATTCAGGATTTTTTAATACTCTTTTTAATACTTTTTTTAATACTTTAATCTTAACAAAGACATAAAAATAATCTCTAACAGTTTGGCTTTATCATCCTCGGTATAGTCTCAAGATGTTTCTTTGTATTTTGGAATAAGTGATATTTAACTTAGGCACGTCAAAAAAAATTTGCAAAACTAGTCAGCGAGGACCTCACACGGCAAATCGAAATGCAGAACTTCTTGACTCATTCAAATGGCAGATTTTTCCACATCCACCCTAGTCCCGATCTAGCACGAAGTGATTTTCACTTGTTCCCGAAGATGAAGAACTGGCTAGAGAGATGCAGAGTTTTGATGACGACGACGAGCTCCGGGCGTGCATCACTGAGTGGCTGAGATCGCAGGCGGTGGATTTCTATGACTAAGGAAATTCGAAGCTTGTTCACCGCTACGATAAGTGCCTTAATTTGTTTGGTGACTAAGTAGAAATGTAGAATTTTAGTCACTCTTGAAATTTATCAAATCTCTTTTAAGTATTTTGAGATGAATAGCTAAGCTCCAGTATAAATAAAATGTAAAACTTACCTCAGTATGAAAGTATAAAAGGATATTGGAATAACTTTCATGAATATATCAGCCATTTTTCTTTACTTCATTTAAAATATTTGTTATAGTCATCTTAAATGTTAAACATTCAAATATAGGAAGAATCTATTTGACAACTTTATCTTGGATAGAATTCTGTAATACTATTTCATAACAATCAAGCAAGTCCCAATTCATATAGCTTTCTCTGGAAGTTAAAGTCAGAATCTAAAACCAAAAGAATATAATTAAAACTATTAATTTAATTCATATGTTTAATAAACAATTGTGTAATTTAGGTAGTTAAATGTTTAAATATTAGTTATAAGGTGGAGGTGGAGGTGGAGGTGGAAAGATAAAAACTGTGTTGATAAATGCTATCAGACAAGGGTGAAATCAGTGTATAAACTATAAATGTTACAGTGATAGACAGAGTAAGCCTATTTCATTATCAAAACTCAGATAGTGACTACTTAAAAGACAACAGTTGATAAAATTTAATGTTAAGCAATTTAGTTAAAAAAATGTATGTAAAATAGTAATTTAAGTTTGTACATTAGTTATAAGTTTGTCTTTCATAATATCAGAAAATTTGACTTAAACAAGTATAATAGTTGCTATCAAGTTCAATTTTTATTCTTTCAAGTAAAACCAGTATTCAAAAGTTATAATAGAATTATCTTATGAGATTAATGCACAAATTGATATCCAGTTCATGTTATTTGCTCAAATTTACATAAATTCAAGGATATTGACATGCCAAAATCAGGACATTTCAAACATAAATTTTATAGAGAAAAAATGATCAAAAAATAATTTAAATAACTTTTTCATGAATGTAAGAATACAGATTTTCTATATATTATCAAAGAAACATTCAAATATGTTTAAATATTTGATCATTTTATGTAAATTTACATTGTTACAATGTTACATTTTGCAAATTGAAACAATTAATTGCTAATTTAATGTCATTAGTGTCATAATTAGGAAAAAGGTATAAAAGGCCGTGCATTTTGGTTTTCGTCCTCTTATTCTCTCTGGATTTTAATAACTAACATGTTCATATTGTCTTCTATATCATACAAACTCACTTTACATAACTCCTGTCGAAGACGCAAGCACTTGCCAAACCAATGATCAATGCAACCTAAAATATGTATAAAAATTACTAAAAAAGAGGTATTACTTTTAATTATTACCTTTGTTACTAGGTAGTTAATATCTTCAGCTTCTGATAAGAATTTATCCATTTCTTCTTTATTCAATACTTTTGTTTTTTTGGTTTGTAACCAAGGGATTTTCTTTTAAGAAATGCATTAACTTTGGGATAGCGACTTATATTATTTTTAATGTTAATTGTGTACTTGAGCATTGAGTAATTGCTCCATAGAATCGAGGGCTTTAAGACTTTTCCATGAAATATGCAAGAATAACTTCTTCATTTATAGTATGCACTTTTTATCAATGCTCCATTTTTGAAATAAATTGTAGACCAATTCATACCCCTTTCTTGACTCTGTCGATAATAATTCTTAAATAGCTGTTTTAGCAGCTTCACCAATCTCATGTGGAATCAATTCGAATTCACTTTCACTATCTATTTCCATATTTTTGAAATGCAAAAGCCAAAACTTTCTCAAACCCATATAGCACACGACGTACTGGGGACGTACATATTAGGTCCGATTTGGGTCTTTACGTCCCCGGACCAGAGGGGACGTTCTGAGTACGTACATATCTGGACTTACTTGGTACGTCCGGAAATGGACGTTTTCAGTACGTACATATTGGGTCCATTTCAGGTATTTATTCCTAAAGCCAATCGGATACGTTCTGAGTACGTACATTTCTGGACGTATTCAGTACGCACCTAAATAGACGTAGTTATTACAATGATTTCAATGTTTGTAAACATGTTTGTTACAGAAAAAGTGTAAATACTAAACAGTACAAAAGAAAAACCAATCCTAACCGTGTTAATCAGCAGACCTAACTGTTTAGCTAGAGAAAAAGCGCCTATAATGTTTTTAAATTACGCGCCAAAGTTTGGGTTGGTGTTTGCTTGCGTTTTTGGTTTTGACAATATGTTATTCTAACCTATATTCTATGAGTGTGTTCGTGATATGTAAAAGGAAGAATATTTGCTTTGGCACTAAAATAATACATACCTACACAGACAATACAGATTACCATACCATATTTGTGATTAATAGTGAACTGTTAATAGTGAAATTGTAGAAGGTAAGCTATCTTTTAATATTATAATGAATCGATCAAATATAAGTAAACATCTAAAGTATGCCCGGCAAAGAGTTCCATTATTCGAGCGATTGCTAGCAGTTGATGGTTCATATAATAGTGAAAGGGATAGCGTTGATATATTTAATAGATAGTTAATAGATGTTATTTGATTAAAGATGCTGCTGATGAAGGAAAGTCGTCTGGTTCGTTCAGAGAGACGGAACTAGCTCTCAATTCATGGCTAAAGAGGGCGAAGGAAAGGTCCATGAAACAAGCTTTTATTTTATTTAATTGAAGATCAAGGAAATATTATTTAGGTATTTTTTATCAGAATTCTTTATTACTTTTGATTTAATGATTTTTATTTTATTTTGTTATTACCTATTACCTAGTTTTATTTTAAATTTTATAAATAATTGTAAAATAAAAATGGTTATTAAAAATTGTTTTAATTATTTAAAATATTGAGATTATTTTTCACCTATTTCCTGGATACGTCCCAGAACTGTCCACAGTTTGGGCCAAAAGTGTACGTACCAAGGACGTCCATTTGCGAAAAATTTGGACGTACCAGGTACGTCCCAGATTTGTCAACATTAAGCACAGTTTGGACCAAAAATGTACGTACCTGGGATGTCCATTTACGCGGAATCTGGACGTACCCGGTACGTCCATAGGACGTACACTGTCCCTAATCCGTACGTCCCCAGGACGAACGATACGTCCGTTTCGTACGTCCCCAGTACGTCCATAGGTCGTACATGTGCTATATGGGAATTATATCTGACAAGCGTTGTCATAGTAAAATGCCAGTTGTTATTGTTGGCTACTAAGATACTCAAAATCGTTTCGAAAGTAACAAAAATCGTCCCGAAAGTTGTTCTTTCGGCAGGATTTTTGTAAAGTGCAACTTTCGATTCAATAAATCATACAGAAAGTTTTGTTTTCGGGACGGCCGTGAATTATTTGACGAAAATAACAAGTGATGTTCATTGGGCACTGTGAAAGTTTACATTATAAATACTTGGAACAGCGCTACCTTTTATATTTAAGTTTTCAATTATTATATAAATTCATCTACCCTTCCTTTGCGGGTTATACTATCGACCGATGTTAGTGGGGTGTGTGAAGTTAGGATTCTAGAGGAGCGGCAAAGGTGGCGCTGATAGGGATACGCGGGGATAAGAAGGGGGACAAGTAGGAAGCTCAAGGGAGAGGTTGGGGGTGGCGGAGACGCCTCTGAGTTGACCGCCCACAGCGTCGCGTCGCCCCGACTTGTTGGATTCCGACACACTTCTCATGTCGCACCAGATTACTGTTTGCTGATGCTGCATCTATAGTAAGCAGCGGGGTAAATGGAGTGAGCCAAGGTGGCAGTGGCGCCACTTTTTAATTATTTTAACCTGTTAAATACACTTACTTTTGTAATATGACGCTTATCCTCAATAAACACAAGGCAAAAGACTAACTTTTTATATCATTTAGTTAGTTAAATGGAAATTCACTATCGATCATTTAAGGTCAAAACTTTTGTTATTTAGCTTGTTAACCGAAATAAATGATAGTAAAAATCTATAACATAAATACCAACCATATTTTTTCTTGTTATTAATTAAGAGTGAGAAGAGACGACTATGCATAGTTCTTTCTTAGATTAGATTAGATTAGATTAGTAATGGAGTGGCTTTTATGTCCTATCCCACTGCGACCTTTGCAGATCTATTGTGGTCCTCCCTATATTTAGAGTACGCCTCCCTTGCACAGCTCTTTGCCCTCGATTTTTCTTCTCCGAATAGGTGAAACCGCACCCTTGCGAGGCCTTGCCACTTACAGAGTATATATGTGCTCCGCAGTTTCGTCTTTTTCCTGACAGAACCTACAAAGGCTATCATCTGCTAGGCCGATTGTGTATATATGTTTCCTTAGCCTGCAGTGTCCGGTCAGCATTCCCACCATCATCCTCGTCATTTCTCTGAGAGAGCAGGTCGCATGACAATTTGACCAACGGGTCTTTAAGGCATAGTTTAGCTTGCCTTAGTCCTGGGGTTACATGCCACCAGCGTAATGCCTGATTGTTTATCCATTGTTGGATACTCTCCTTAACGAGGCATTTGGCAATTCCACATGACGGTTCTTGTGGTATTTAAGTTACTGTGAGATATATTTTAACTGGGTGGTAGTTGATATTGGTGGTTGATAAATACACTGTTACACTAGATAGATAGATAACACAACTATGCCCTTCTAGGTCTTAGATATTTACCTATAGTAATTTAAATAAATATACAAAATATACAGGGTGTTCACACCACATTCTGCCCCTATATTACCTCAGTCACTCCCTACTTGGCTAATTCATCAGCTTTTTTTGCCTTTTATTCCTGAATGGCCTGACACCCACACTAGGCTCACTCTATTATGACTACCTAGTATGTTGAGGGCCTTGCGACACTTCCACACCAGACTTGACGATGTCCGAAATGAGCATATCGCTTTTAGTGCTGCTTGGCTATCGGAGTAGATGACGATTCACTGGCTTTTTGCCTTCTGTCTCATGAACTCTTCTGACAACATTGCTCCGCCATAATCTCTGCCTAAAAGACAGTAGCATGTCTTCCAAGGCTCCGAGAGATCGTGATCCTCTTTTGTACCCCATATATTCCGGCTCCTACTCCAGAGTCTGTTTTAGAGCCATCAGTCTAACATTTGAGATTCGAGGCTCTGCTTTCCAATCCTTTCTCTCTGGAATGACTACTACGTATTCATTTTTAAAATTGTATTGTGGGGCAATTTGATCCATTGGCAACCTAATATAGGATCTACCTTTATTTCTTCATATAGCTTTTTGTAGGCCTTACCGTATCCTTGACTCCATCGAAGGAGGTTCCTGTGTAGTAATCTGTGGCTAACAGATCTGTACAAGGCTATGCAGTGGTAGTAGGCTTAGTAATACCTCCAGGGCTGCAGACAGCGTCGTTTTCATGGCCTCGGTGATACTTAGGCACGCTTGCCTTTGGATACCACTTAGCTGCCTCTGCGCTCCAACCTGCAGTGTCCTGGGCCACCAGACTACTGATCCATAGGTTATAATTGGCCTAACGACCTGTGTATATAACCATTTGGTCATGTTGGGATTTAATCCCCAATTCTTCCCGCACATTTGCCTGCACCTTCCCAGGGCGATTCTGGCTTTGTGTGAGAATTCTATTTAAGCTTTTGGTCAAAGATTACCCCCAGGTATTTAACTTCTTTCGCAAATGGAATTTCCACTCCGTTATGTTTGCGGCTTTTGCAGATCTTGCAACTTTCTCTTATTTAAACGAAGTAAACCATCCATATCCATATTTTTCATTTGCTTTTCTCTTATTTGTAAATGGTACCAGTGTGGTTTACCGCCAGTTCTTCCTCCCTACACCAGCCACTCACTATATTAAGCGCTCTGTTATTATGTTTGGGAATTGCTTCCTTGTCACGATAGCAATATTATCCTCATACCCCAGATACTGGATACATTTTTTCCCACAAGGGTCTGGAAGGGAATCTCAATAGTTTTTACAAATTAAAACATTGGGCCACGTTTGGTCCATTGTCTGAGTCTGAGCCTACCTATTAGCTTGTCAATCAACCTACCTGTTTAAAATAAAAGTAGTTCTCACCGAACACGGAAAATATTGCTAAGGAGTGCCGGACATTCACTGGTAAACTGTATCATCTTGTTTACATCCTCTACATAGTGAGGTGTCGTGTGACATAACCCCAACCTGTTTTCGTCAGTGACAATATCAATAAGGATGCCTATGGTCCTTTCTGGCCATGGCCACGTATTTCTTGGCTGTTTTATTCTCCGGATAGTTTAGAGGTTCGTTGGATAGTCTGCAATACAATTCTTTGTCCCATAAAAAGCTTTAGCCATGTATATTCAAGGTGAAGCAAAGACGTTTTGTGCCGCAATTTAGCTGATGTGAAATGGGTATCAGAATCCTAGAAGCAACACCACCCATTATTAAAGATGTTCCAGTGTTTGATTTATTTTGGAATCCCTAGACTGAAAATCTTATGCAGGAAAGATGATTAATGATTAAATACTACCAAATAAATATGAATACCTTGTAATGTAATGTAATGACATATAGGGGTTGTCCACTGCGACCTGTGAGATCTATTGTATCCCCTAACTTGCTTAGACGGTGGGTTTTCCTGTATTTAAAGCACCTCCTCTAATCCCATCTTCTTTATGAAGGTTGGGATGTCGTTCGGCATCAATTTAGGTAAGTCATCCTCTTCTATTTCGTGTGCTCCAAGTTGTAGGGCTCTTGTATTACTTAGGGCAGGAAATGCTGTGAGTATGTGTATTGAGTTTTCCTCCTGCATTTCACAATACCTGCATTCTGCCTTTTCCTCAATCCCCAGGTGTCCTCTTAGTTTACATTGTCCCGTTAAGATGCCTGCAATAATTCTTAGGTTATTTTTGCTCAGACCAAGACATTGTATGAACTTTTTGGGGTTGTAATTACCTAGCAAGGCCTTTGCCTACCTTATCCCTGGTAGATTCTCCCAATGTTCGACCTTTTCCATATTCTCAATGCCACTGAGTTCATTGAGGATGAATACCTTTGTAAGTACCAATAAAAACTTCTTAAAATTGTTACTTTGAGAATTAAACATGTGAACAAACCAAACGTGTATTAAATTTTTCTTTGGATCCTTACGCAATATTAAAGATGAAACAAATAATAGTGGATCGGCCTATTGTTATTTTTTTTATAATAGGGAGAGGGGAGACTGTCAACAACTAGGAAAGAAAGTCTTAATAAGTCTTAATAAATGAATTACATTGTAGTGGTTTACAAATGATTTAGATTAGTGAAAAGATCGAAAACTGTATATTTGTATGTTGCCACTCAAAGGATATAAAGATGATCTAAAGTCTCCATAAGATGATCTAAAGCCCCATATAAGTATAACTTTTTTTTAACCAAGGAAACTAACATATTATCACTAAGAGGCGAAAATCTCAGCTTTATATCAGATTATTTTTTTCACCTGTCAAAATATCACAGTTTTGTGATTTCGTCCAATGAAAACGCTTAATCTTCAATGTTCTGTGCTAAATGCTAGCCAATCATTCCGTTTTATACTGATAAAACCACTAGTCGTTTTACCAGTGTTGATAAAATTATAGAACTGTCAAAAATACAATAACAATATGGAACAATTAAACAGCGAAAATAGCAAACAGTAAAATAGTGAAAAGATAACGGTAAATTATTAAATAAAGTGGTTTTTGTACAGAATGGTTCAAAAAATAATCTTAAATACTATTCGTCCTGTAAAATTTTACTAGATGAATTTTTATTTTCTAGACTCAAACTTTTTATTTTAGGCAAAACTACTCAAACAAACTGAATAAAATTAAATCACTCGTCCTGCGGACTCGTGAAAGATAGAAACTTTTTTTGTATATTAAAAACCGTAGGTTAAACCGTAGGTTAAACCGTAGGTTAAACCGTAGGTTAAACCGTAGGTTAAACCGTAGGTTAAGTGTGTAAAATTATGATGGGTCTGATGATGGCCTTATAAGCCGAAAGGATTTAATAAAAATTTTACACACTTAACCTACGGTTTTTAATATACAAAAAAATTTTCTTTCCTTTATTATTTCATCAAGTATGTACAAAGTCTACAGTCTTTCATTTATTATATTATATATATAACCTCTACGATTTCATTTATTTATTAAATAAAAAAGTTTTCGTCGAAATTAAAAATTTATCGATAAAATTTTAAAGACTCGTGATATTACCTTTGACAATTTTTCTTTCGAACAGGAAAATCCATGCAGTGTATAACTAAAAGCTGATAGTAGCTAAAGAAATGATTATACCTTTATTGACATAGAGGGAGCTATGAGCAAAATTATTACATGTAATGTAAAGTCAGAGTCGGAGACGATATAACAGCAGCAATAGGTTGTCCTCAAGGACCCGATTCAAAATTGACACAAATTGCCCTAAACGTTATAGAGAAATGTTCAGCTTGATTTAAGACATAGAAATGCTTCAACCATAGACCTATTATCAGAGGAGACACAACGCTCCATTCATAAAACTCTGTTTGTTTGTCGCAATGATTACAAGAGAGTGTCTATGAGTATGACAAATAATACCTACCAATCGATTCTCTTTGTTTTGTCTTTGTGCTGGCAACGCTGTAATATTATTCAGGAGTTATGCTTACGCTTGTAATCAGCGGCGTACTATTTGTTAGAAATGGGTTTCGGGACTACTTGATTTCTCGATTGGATTAAATTTGAGGGGATGTATAGTATAGTTGAGGAATATACAGGAGGGTATAAAACTTAAAGGAGTTTTAAATATAACTTAATTAAGGTAATCTTGGTAAAAACGAGCAAATTCAATAGTGTTATTTTAATTTAGTACCACAAGACGATTTAAATCTAAATCTAAATTTTAAGTATTTCAATCCTATTAAGTTATAATATCACTTGCATTAAAATAATAAAGATGTTTAATACCACAATTATATTCTTCCCAGCCTAGAGAATATACCAATGTTTCTCTCCTCTCACTCTCAGTTGGAAACCTTTTGCCAAAAAACACCAATATGACTTCAAAATCTCGTTACAATTGCTTCGGCAACAACGCTTGAAATAATTAAAGATCCTATGTAGAATTTCATAGTATCACCGCTTCCGCGCATTGTATTATTCAGACAAGCCGTGCGACGTTGTCGCTTATTGAGCAACTCATTTCCATGTTCCATAAAATGAGTTGTATAATTTAGGTGGTTATAATTCATAAAATATTAATAAGAAATAGCTTTATGGTCACAATATTTTTGCAAATGTAATCAACAAATACTGTAAATGATTCAATAACAAATCTCTTACCTTTAATGGAGAGCAGGCAACATCACAGGACAAAAAATTCGTCTTCCATATCAAGTCGACTAGAAATAGGTAATGTTTGACCAATTAAAAAAAATATTAGGTCTATGGCTTCAACACTAGACAATATCAAAATCGATACATACTTAGCTATTTTTTCAAAACATCACTTAATGTTATCCTCGAAAAAAAGTTTCTCACAGTATCACTAACAAATTTCGTCAATTCCACTTTTTTTAAATTCTTTATTTGATCCATCGGATAACCTAACAAATATGTTACTATATTATTTTAAACATTCAAATACATGTTTTTATAGACTTTATGTTCATATTGAATATAAGTAGTTTCACGAAGATATTTCCTTAAACAATGGTGATTAATTAATGTGTATCCTATTTTTTAATAAATGCAATAAGTATGGATATATCTGTGCCCGAAAAACACTCATAAAAAGGCGAAGTAGTATCTCAGATATAGTTAGTAGACATACTAACTCTAACTGGGTATAGTCTTTTCCACAGTAAATGGTATTGGCTTATTAACTGCAATAAACTACCCGATTTAATCTCATTGTGTAGAAAATCATCAGGTAAAAGATGCAAATGTGCTACAGGTTCGAACTTCAGAAATTTGAATTTTGCATAATATAGGAGATATACAGGTAATTTATTTAAATGTTACAATTCCATTCTACATTTAGTCCAGTGTCGCTATCGCTATCCTCATTTAAATTAATTATAATTGGCTCAATTGATTTTACAGAAAGATACGAGTTTTCAACATTTATAACATGTCTAACATAATTTTTCCAACTCTCGGTAGAAATGTCATTCATACAGTTCCTAATTAATTCTACCACACTACCACTTAAAGTCGGAGAAGTAGTTTTTCCGCGCACACTCGATTTAAGTTGGTGCTACAAAAGCTCTATGGGACTAAACACGCAGTAGTAGGGAGGTAGTCGTAACACTGTATGTCCCAATTCTTCTGCAATTGTATCACAAACATACGTTTTTTTTTAAGAAAATAACTGCAGCACTTGTAAAAGTTCTTTTTTTGTATAATTTTCCTCAAAATATATGTCATTTGCAGCCATGAAGTTTTGAATCTCCAATTTCGTATTCTTTGAGCCAGGAATTTTTTGCAATTGTCGACTATGATAGCTTGCGTTGTCCATTACTATAACGCTGTTTGGCGGAATGTTGGGTAACATACAATTTTTAAACCAATCTTCAAAAAGCTCTGCTGTCGTATCTTCGTGATAATCAACAGAAGAATTCTTAATATTTTTGGCAGAAAGCCACATAGCGTTTGGGATCCAACCATTTTCTGATACTGCGTGTATTATTGTGATTCTCTTCCTTTTTTTGATGGTACTTTTGTTTTACACTTATCAGAGGAATCAGACCATCCTTTGGCAAGGGTGTCATGCGTGTCAAACCAGGTCTCGTCGAGGCAGACTGTTGGCCGATTTTCAGACCGGTATGTTCCTATTGACGTTATATATTCAGAACGCCAGTTTATTAAACGTGTGGATTCCATTATTACTTGTCTCTTGTCAATTTTGCGATATTTAAAGCTCATTGCAGACAGAGCTCGCCAAAGAGTAGTGAGGCCACAGTTGATGTGAGTTTCGTCATTGATGAGCCGCTGTTTCAGACTTTCGATTGTAGGGACACACTGCTCATCGTACATAGTGTAGATTTTTCGCCTTATCAAATCTTTTTTCCAGTCGTCTAGACTTTTTGTGATACCGGAATCTTTACGCTTTTTTCTTGATTCCAAGGAATTTTCAACAATTCGTCTAACTGAAGTAAGAGGCACCTTCGTCAAATACTGGTTACTCTTGCTGCAGCACCCGCGTTATATCCTTGCTGAAGTAAGGAACTATACACATTTTTTATAATGATTTTCGCATCACAAGATAAGTGATTCTTCTTTAACGAACCACTGGAAGAAGCACTATTACTTTTTATCCACGGACGCCACATACTGCCTATTCTGTACGTTGGGGTATAAAATATTTGCTATTAATGTCTGTAATAACAAATAAATGTTATAAAATTATTCCACGCCGTAACATAAGTGAACACTTCCAATGAAATACAAAGACTAAAATGAACAAGAAGTGTAAGCTGTAGTCCTCTACAATCCCTCTCTGAGAAACAAAATTACCTGAATCAGGTCCTTTTACATTTATGATGCGCATCTCGGATTTTACAACTTAAGGGTCCAATTGGTTGTATTAAAATCCTTCAGTCAATACCATTTATTGTGAAAACTACTATAGCTGTTTCATTGATTTAAAATTACAAATATTTTAAATTCCGCACATGTGCTGTTATTTTTTATTCTTAAATAATGTGCACCAATGCAAGTTGCGATAAATTATATCCCAAGTAATAAAACGAGAAAGTCACAGCTTCTGCCATTATCTTTTTTAAGAATAATAAAAAACTTTTCGTTTTAAAAAACTTTATATTTATTTAAAAAATTGCTGTTTTAACTTTAATGACAGCCGTTTCGCTAGACTTAGCATCGTCAGATTGACATATTGAAGTTACATTTTGTTTGTTTGTATCTAGGTACCTGATGTTTATTAGATAGTTATAAGGCTAGACCAAGTATGGAAGTAATAAGACATAACAATATTAAAGCCTAGATGTTATCAGCAATTTTTTAAATAAATATTGGAAGTTTGTTAAAACGAAGAGTTTTTTATTATTCTTAATAAGATGGACTTCCAAAAAGTAAGGGTTAGTACAATCAATTTAATTATCTTTTTTGTTTGCTCATATCTGAAGGCGCCATATTTCTGATAAAATGGTTGTTGTGTGGTGCCCAAAGAGCACTAAATGTATTTTATGTTCTCTGGTCGTGGTTTAGTTCACTTTGAAAAGTGTATTGAAAATCATGTATGATGTACCAATAAAAAAGTAGCTTAAGATCTTAATATCTTCTGATACTGTAACATACCTCCTATTTTTCTCCATATAATCATAAAAACCTCCGTTTCTAGAAATATATTTCTCTCTAAGATGTCTGTCAAGTTATTCAAGGTTATGAATTTTTGTAGGTATACCAATATTAAACGATTTTTGCCGAATTTTACTTCTTGTTAGTTGGAGTATTCTTAAATTTCGAAAATAAAATAAATTCGCAGATTTATCGGCACGCTACTGTCTTGGTAAAGTTCATCAGAAGTGTAGAGGGGATTGTCGTGCTAATTATCTTCGGGTACGGAGTAATTCCAAGTAAATTTGCTTTGTCTTTGGAGATTGGTACAATTAGACATGAAATCTTCAGTGGTAATTTGAGTATACTGGATAGAAACCGATATAGAAGTTTGATTTTAAATGATTTCGTTGTTTTTATTTTGGTTGGTAAAAATGGTGGAATAGTGAAAATGTATAACTTTAGATTTTTAAACTATGAAATAAACTATAACATTGGGGGAAGATAAAAATAATAAAAAATGTAAAATAGAAAATTATATAGCAAGAGTTGTAAATTGGTGACATTATTTCCTACAAATTATTTTATTAGAGTACATTTTTAGTTACATTCACAAATATTTTCAAATTACAATAGGTCTAAGTGACATAAAAATCCGAACACCCAGTTTAAATGATTTTATTTTTATAAAATTTTGTATAAGTACTTACTGAAGCATAATAAGTCAATGATAAAAATTTTAAAATGATTTTATTGCTTTAAAGCCCTTTTACCTTTAATAATGTGTGGATGCACCCCGATGTCACACGCATTCTCCAACGCGCCTAGGCATGCTTCTGATCAGGTGGTCAATGTCCTCCTGTGGTATCTCATTCCAGGCAACCACCAACCACTTCTAGAGTCTGAGGAGGACTTTGCAAATTGAACAATCTCCTATCCATCGTATCCCACATGTGCTCAATTGGGGATAAGTCGGGAGATCTTGATGGCCAAGGTGTGACTCTTGCGACATGTGGTCGGGCATTATCTTGTTGGAAAGTTGGATTTGCCAGGGTGTCAAGATAGGGTAAAAGATGGGGTTCTAAAACTTCTTGTACATAACGCTGCGCGTTCATGTTACTTCTGATGAAGATTAAAGGTGATCTCGAACCATAAGCTACAGCACCCCAAACCATAACTCCAACATTTTGATGAACATGCCTTTCAACAAAAAAGCGTGGATTTCTCCTTTCACCACGTCGTCTTTTAACCCTCGACCGACCATCGCGCATGCCTAAACAAAATCGAGACTCGTCACTAAAGACAATACTGTTCCATTCTTGATCCCAGAGTGACCGTTCTCTGCACCACTCAAAACGTCTTATTTGTCGGTAAACACTTCGCATGCCAATAGCAAATTATTTTTGTTTTTTTTTTCTTTATAAGCTGTTATGTCTTTAACCAGATTTAACCAGATTACCAACAAAAAAGAATCATTTATCAAAGCTTAGTACAATCTCATTTAACATATGGAATTTTGGGATGGGGAGGGATATCGACCACATATCGAAATATGCTGGAAATATATCAAAAGAAATTCCTAAAGTTAATATTAAATACACATAATAGGTATCCAAGTAGTTCATTATTTAAAGAAACAAAAATCTATGATACAAAACAATTATATTACAGACAACTAGCTATTACACAATATATCCATAAATCTGAATTGAAAACAGCTTCACACAAATACCAAACCAGGCAAAAAAGTCAATTTGTACTACCACTAAAAAGCAAAAAAGTTGGTCAGAGAAACTTTGAATATTTAGGACCAAAAATCTTTAACTCTCTTCCGAAAACTGTAAAAGAATCCCCTACACTGACTTCCTTTAAATGGAGATTAAAAGTTTTCATGGACACTACATCTAGGAAAGAAATACATAGATATATAAGCTTGAAGAGGAATAGAAAAGAATAATAAATAAAAAAAAAGTATAAAAAATAATTAAATGAAATAAAAAATAATTTCTTTTTTTTTAATACTTACATGACCGATCACCATTACTGGTATTTTACAAATAGTGTGTAGTAGGATTTTATAATTGGAAAAGGTTGTTTTAATTTAATTTATCATTATGAATTTTAATATATTTTATAAATTTGTTTTTACCACACACAAATAACCACGAGTTATTTCAGTGGATTTCTTCGTGTTTTTTTTTGTATTAATTTAAGATTTAAGATTGTAAAAAACATGGTGTAACTTATTTATACATGAATAAACACATATTATTATTATTATTATTATTATTATTATTATTATTATTATTATTATTATTATTATTATTATTATTATTATTATTATTATTATTATTATTATTATTATTAATTATTATTATTATTAATTATTATTATTATTATTATTATTATTATTATTATTATTATTATTATTATTATTATTATTATTATTATTATTATTATTATTTCCTATTTTTCTGCTCGACTTATAGTCGGTATTTGTCCGGGACTCAACAAGAGTCCTAGGGATTCCTTCTATATTTTATGTTAAGATCCTTCGTAGAATGTGGACAGATCCTAGCAACGTAATCTTCTGTGCCTCGTATGCACTTGGTTTCCCTGGGATCATTTCCAGGTATTTATAAAAGTCTTTCTTGATTGATCCCAGAGTGCCGATAACTACTGGCACGACTCTTGCTCGTGTATTCCACATGCGTTGTACCTCAATCTGTAAATCCTTATATTTTGAAATCTTCTCCGCCTCTTTGACCGCGATGTTCTGATCATCCGGGATGGCAACGTCGATAAGGAGGCACGACTTCATAGGTCTGTTGTGTAACACAATGTCAGGTCTATTTGCATTAATTGTGCGATCAGTTCTAATGCCGTGGTCCCACATTATGACGCAATCTCGGGTCTCGATGACTGCCTGTGGATTATGATCGTACCATTTATCGGGCACTTCAACACCTAGGTCCTTACAGATTACCCAGTGCACATAGCTGGCCACCTTATTATGTCGATGTGTGTATTCGGTGGCAGCGAGCGAGGTGCAGCTAGATAATATGTGGCTAACAGTTTCTTCTGACGCGTTGCATACTCTACACTTGCTGTTGACATGCAAGCCTAGAATTTTGCGCTGGTGATATCTAGTATTGAGTGCCTGGTCCTGTGCAGCCACTATTAGGCTCTCTGTTTCTCCCTTTAGGTTTGAGCTCTGCAGCCAAGCTAAACTGGCTTCCTTATCAATATGGGGTTTATCCAGATGTTGCATAAATTTCCCATGCAGTGGCTTTTCTTTGACCGTATCTATATGATGTCTTTCGATAGCCCCCCTAAGCGCTCGGAGGTTTCCGACTTTATTACCCTGTTCGCTGGTAGTTTTATAGCGGGTATGAGTTTCCTTAGCAATGCTGGTCAGGGAATACTTTCTTTTGCTGGATTCATGCCTTCGTACCATCATAATGAATTTATCTGGGCTTTGCTCAACATATTCACTAAGACCTGCCATAGCGATGTCATATGCAGATTCGAGTTGTATTAGTCCGCGTCCACCGTGTCTGCGTTTAATGTATATCCTATCTGCATCGGCTTTGGGGTGGTGCATACCGTGCATTGTGAGCAGTTTCCGTGTCCTTCCATCTAACTTTTTAATCTCATCCCGTTTCCAGTCCAAGATACCAAAGCTGTAGGTTGGCACGGGCACTGCTACACTGTTGATGGCCATGATCTTATTTTTAGAGTTCAGCTTGGAGTTTAGGATCAATCGAACTCTGCGGAAATACTCTTTGCTGGCTTTGTTCTTCATTTTGGTGTGGTGAATATCATCGCTTTCGTCCACCCCTAGATACTTGTAGGCATCTCCCTGTACCAAATTCTTAATGGCCGATCCATCATTTAGTACCATGTTGTTACTGTGGGTAATCTTGCCCCGTTTTATCTCTATCGTGGCACACTTGTCTAAGCCAAATTCCATTCTTATATCGTCACTGAATGTCTTAACTATATCCAGTGCCTGTCTCATCGTATTTTCGTTCTTAGCAAAGATCTTTAGGTCATCCATGTAAAAAAGGTGGCTGACTCGGTCCCTTTCATTGATCTCGTACCCTAGCCCCTGCTTATTGATCATTTTTGACAAGGGGATTAGGCATATACAGAAAAGCAGCGGCGAGAGAGAATCTCCCTGGAAGATTCCTCGTTTAATAGATATTTTTCCAGTCTGGACGGTTCCGTTCTGATGAAATAGGTACATTTCTGTTTTCCATACTTTCATGGACTCTTCTACGAAGCGAATAACAGTTAGGCTCACTTGACAGCTTTTAAGTGCAGCCAGGATCCAATTATTATTATTATTATTATTATTATTATTATTATTATTATTATTATTATTATTATTATTATTATTATTATTATTATTATTATTATTATTATTATTAGAATTGTAGGAATTCGAATTCGCATACAAATGCAGTGACTTTAACATTGTTACAGTATAGTCCATAAATCTGTTTACCTGAAAAGAAATGGCGGTACGGCGATTAGAAACAGTGCAACTCGATCAATTAGTACGTTAGATACACGAAGGCTTAAGTCAAGAAGAAGTTGCTAAATGTTTCCCAAAGTTTTGTCAGTCGTGCATGGAATAGATATTTGGAAACTGGGTCTGCAGCGTACAGGCATGGAGGAGGACGAGAACAAGCTACAACTTCTGCTCAAGACCGCTTTATAGCTGTAACTGCAAGAAGAAACCGAACATTTAGATACTGCTTCGAGAATAAACTGCTTCTTTAGGCATGCTTCCGGAAGAGTAATATCTAATCAAACTGTTATAAGGTTGTATGCATGTAATTTAAGAGCCAGAAGGCGTAGTTCACATCCACAGTTGACTGCGGATCAGGGTGCATGCAGATATCAGTCTTTGGAATTTTCAAAACTAGAGGTACTGTATGTTTACGGATGAGTCCAGATTTTGGGTGAATGTGTGATGGTCGAATATTGGTGTGGGGAGAAAGAGGACAGCGATACAATGAACGTTTGATGTACTTAAAGAATATTTAGATGCTAAATATCTAGTTTAAGAGTTTCTAATCCACAGACATTTGATTCAAATAAATTAACCATTTTTAATGTATCCGCTAAAGGTTTAAAAATTCCAAAATAAATCCAACAAAAGTTCTTACTAATAATTTAAATTAGCATAAATTCGTAAACGAAGACAACAGAAACTTTCAGTTTATACTTTGGAAAATATATAGGTAAGCAACAGCTTTTCCAGATACATTTTAATCCCAAAACGAATTTCTTCTCTCTCTCCATAAATTTCCCTTCACGTAAAGCGAAACTTTTGCCGTGAGGATTCTTGTTATGTGGAAATAGGTTCGAGATTCGAAGAGGCAACACCAGATGGTGTATAAAGCTGAACGTTCAAGTCCTGAAACTTCGGGATTTCCACTGAGAGGGTGCGAGAAGTTCAACTTGTGTGATACATCACCCATCCCTTTTCGTTTCCCTCGGCAATAAACTTTCGATCCTTTCACCAGCGGCGGGAAATTCTGTTTGCCTTTGTTTTGGAGGTAGGTATTTAGATTTCCTAATGATTGTCAGAAAGAAAACAGATATTTTTATTTTACTCTGTCTGTGCCTTCAGCAATGAAAAACTTTTGAGTTGATATTGTGGGAAATACGTCGACGTTTTCTGAATAAACATTATGTGTAGATTATTAAGATTGTTATTTTATATAAATACCTATAAAAGGAGATTATAGTTGAAAGATTAATGAATGGGCGACCTGAGTAGGCGTTAGTGAGCAAAATTTTTTATCAAATTCGTTGGTAACAAACACTTTATCAATATTACCTAAACGAATTTTTACGAAAAATGTCACTAACTATAACTAATTTGGTGCTGCGAACCTTGCTTCGCTCGGCACGAGTGATTCATTTATAACAATACCACATTTAAACATAATTGAGTTATTAAATTAATTTAAAATTAATTAACTATAATTCATTTGATAGATAATATATAAATGTCTCAACAAACACAAATCTATATGTTACATAAAAATATATAACAGGGAAAGAAAGATTTTTATATAAAACATTTATATATTTTTTAAGTAGTATTTATGTAACAAAATCTTAATAAACTTTGTTATATATTCTCAATATTGACATTATAAAATATTTTATATATTAGATATCTAATTGATTATGTATTCATGATGTAACTTCTGCTACATAAATAGAAGAACAAAATTATATATATTTAATACGTAAAAGCTACATAAATTATTTTTTATATTTCGCCTCGTCTAATATACGGCTTACAAAAAAAAAGAAGAAAATTATAACCTATTATAAATTGTCACAAATAGTTCGAGTGCTACAAATATTCGTGCAAATTATTAATAACAAAGTATGTGCTTATAATAACATTTTTTCTGGGTATCTTTGTGTTGAGTATTGTAGAAAACATTATGTAAGTACTAATTATTATTATTTATATACTTATCACACTAAAGTTATTTTCAAGTATAATTGATTTACATTCAAATAACTTAATTATAAATTTTAGGCAAAATAATTCTTTAAAAAGAAAAAAATTGAAAGACTTCTGTGACTTGTCAATGAGGAAGAAAAATAAATAGATAAGTAGCTCAGTTTTACAACTTTACAGTGGTTATGGTGAACCATCATCAGAAACGAGATCAGAAATAAATAATTTAAAGATATCTCACTTGGCAAATAATGATTTGGTTCAAATGCTAGTTCAAATTACAAGCCTCCTTAGTGTATTTCTCAAGATTATTTGTTTTTGATTATTAATTAATTTTCTATATTTTTGTTATGTTTCATTATTTATTTTTTGAATAATTTTAGTTTTTGTTTTGCAATTATTCTGTTACATTAGTATCCTGTTTTGTTTGTTTGTTTTATATATTAATAAAATAAATGTACTTATATGCATTCATTTGCTAGCTACTAAATATCACAAATATAAATTTTGTTACATCTATATTATGTAATATTCAATACATAAATATTCTCTAGATATTATATTATTTTTACATATATGTTACATAGTAATTTGGACATATTTGACATGTAACATAATATTCATAATAAGTATGTATGTAGTCTAAATACGTACATATTATATCACCATTGTTCTCTAGCTGTGCCGGCCTTTGTACATAAATATTATCTAGTTATGACTTCAGTGTTATATAACTGTGACATTTATATTTAAAAAATTACATAACATATATAGGTATATATGTTTTTATGTTTGCTGGGGTAATACAAATATATTAAGTTATTGTAAAGATCAGCATGATATAGTTTTTCCTGGTTTTTCTATATCATTGCACAGTTGTACTGATCTTAGGGGGAAATACATCTAGGAAAATCCCTTAGGGCTAATAACATCTAGGCTTTAACATTGTTTTGTCTTATTACTTCCTTACTTGGTCTAGCCTTAATTACTTATCAACATCAGGTACCTAGCTACAAACCAAAATGTAACTTCAATATATTAATCTGACGATGCTAGTTATTAGCGAAACAGCTGTAATTGCATTTAAAAACGTATTTTGCGAATAAATAGTGTTTAGTTCAACCGTTCAGTTATTTATTGTTCTTAATTTTATCTTAGGTTAGAACAAATTTATCTTAAGTTAGAGCAAATTTATCTTAGGTAAAACAAAATTTATCTTAGGTAAGGTTAGGTGAAGTTAGAACAAATTTTGTCTTAGGTTAGAACAAAATTATCTTAGTTTAGAACAAATTTATTTTAGGTTAGAACAAATTTATCTTAGGTTAGAACAAATTTATCTTAGATTAGACCAAAATTTATCTTAGGTTAGAACAAAGTTATCTTAGGTTAGATCAAAATTCTCCACTATTAAACTTTGATTGAGTCTTTATATAATTGTAAGTTATTGTAAAGATCAGCATGATATAGTTTTTCCTGGTTTTTCTATATCATTGCACAGTTTTACTGATCTTAGAGGGAAGTACATCCAGAATAATCCCTAAGAGCTAATAACATCTATTCTTTAATATGGTTAAGTCTTATATTACTTACATACTTGGTCTAGACTTAATACTCCCTAATCAACATAAGGCAAACAAACAAAATGTAACGTCAATATGTCAATCTGACGATGCTAATTCTAGCGAAACAGCTGTCATTATAAAAAGCAATTTTTTTAATAAAACATGGAAGTTAAGCTTCAAAGAAAATTTGTATATTATTCTTAGTAAAAATATTATTTATTATAAAAGGAGATTATTATCGTTGAAAGATTAATAAAAGTATTATTTATTATAAACATATTTGTGGACGAGTTTTGTTATTTAATATGTCTAATAACATGGAATAATACTTTTGTATTTATTGTCTGTTTTATATGTCTTCTGTAAATTATTTAACAGCGGGGGTGTAACTCAGTGGTAGAGTGTCTGCTTCGCATGCTGAAAGTCCTGGGTTCAAATCCCAGCTCCTCCAAAATAGTTTTTATTTTTTTTTAAGTTAATTTAATATTTTTTTGAGCATGTTGATAAACAAAAATAATAATTTATTAGACTACCTTGTGGGGAAAATGCATTTTAGTGTAGGTTAAACTTACTAAGGTATTTTATCTCTGATTAAATAGGTACCTTTGTAAATTATTTTAAAAGAAATTGGTATAAAATTGAACAAATAAATTTGAATTTGAAAATAGGGCTATCTAGAATAGAAGCTATTATTTTTTGAAAATTGTATCAAATAAATAAGTATTTCAAAATTTTTTTTTAACCTTTAACCATATAGACATCTACTGCTAATCTAAGAATATTTTACACAACTGATAGGTATTTAAACTTTATTTTAATAAATAGATAACTCAATTAAAATTCTGTTAGGTGGTTCAATCCTCTTTAATTACTTTTTTAAAACAATTTCTTTAAATTAATATTAAGCTTTAAATAATTTAGCCATCTCTATCTTCCATTACAATATGTGCCTGAATTTAATCATCCCAATAATCAAAATCTCATCACCAGCCGAGGTGTTATATCAATTCATTATGAATTAATATCCCTAAATAAGCGTAACCTCCCTCTCTCTCACTCTTCGACCCCCTACTCCAACAAATCCCCTTCTGCTTTACGACTGTCTTTTATCGTCACACCAGGACCGTACTCGGCATACCTAACTGAAATATTCATAAAGATTTCTACAAAATAACATCAAAATCTCTTGATTTTCACTGGGTTATGTCGTAATAAATACAAAAATGGTGAAAGTATCACAAGTACTTAAAATTTAATCGATAAATTTTTAGTTTCCAAAAAAACTTTTTTATTTGACAAAAATACAAAAACAAATTGTTGTATTTGAGAAGATTATTTTTTGAACCATTCTGTACAAAAACCACTTTATTTAATAATTCATGGATATCTTTTCACTAATTTCATTTTCGCTGTAAGACTTAATTTTTAATTATAAAAAGTAAAGATTCAACAATGGTAAACGATTCAAATTCAAATTGCGTGTATTTTATGTTGCCTACCTATGATCTAATTTATTAAAACATTAATATGAAGACAGAAAGAAAATGAATTTTACACATAATAATATTTGATAAATGCATTGTTTTTTAAGAGAAAACACTTATAATCTTTTGATTTTTCAATAACTTTAACAAATAGTATCCTCTCGATGTTGCGGCTACGGCTACATTAGCAGGATAAGTAAATGGGAGGGGTAACGACATTCGGTGATATTATAGAGAACAGGCAAATGAGGTGAGGGAAAAAAAAGTCAAAATAAATATTATTAATAAAGTAATCAATGACGTTATCTCTCCTATTGATTTAACCTGTACACTAGATAGTATTGACAGTTGTCAGTTGTGAGCACCGTAATGACACAGTTATAATTTTGATTAGTATTTTTTATACCTGTTTATATAATTACATTAATTATATTAAAAGAAAATTGCCAAATTGAAAATTATTAGACATATCTATTTGAAGACCACATTTATCTGCAGGTTCCTATCTGTATATGTATTTATATATAATATAAATAAGTGTTAATTTATAGTTATTATACATATAAACAAGAAAATTAATATCAATAAAAGCTAGTCAAACCACAATAAATTTAATGTTAAAACTATAAAATTGTATAAATGCATTGACTTTTACATGATCAGGTAAGCTTTTCTTGATTACTTTTTTACCTCACTCATTTTACTATGTTGTTCAACTTTATATTTATTTTTATTTATTATTGTTATAGTTTTTGTCTTAATCCTTACCTTTACTGTATCTTTAAAAGATAATCTTTTTATTTTTAGCCTGATGTTGGTCTAAGACCGAAACTAGTTGTCCTTTTTATAGTTTTAACATTAAATTTATTGTCGTTTGACTAATATCGTTTTATTGATATTTGATATCAGCCACATTTGAGTTATGGATCATTTATTCGATTTAAGAAAATTAATTGTTCAATATTGTTATTGAATTTTTGACAAGTGAAAAAAAGATTCACTGATATTTTACCGAACACAGGTATTCGGATTTCAAAGGGATTACACTAGAAACGTTGACAACTAATCATATAAAAAATTAAACAAGTCATTAAGATATTAAGTTATCAAATCTTTACTTTTCAGTCAATATTTATTTTGATTTCATTATAACTACAACATGAGTTGACTTAATTATTAATGTTTTTGAAAATACACCTCTGGGGATTAAAGTTTTGAAGCAGTTGTAAAAATCAGTAGAAATGGTGATATGTAGGTACTTTTCCAAAGGTGGATATCCGCTTTTGATATTTGAAGAGAAGAGAAGAAAACAATATTAAAATAATTATTAATACTAAGAACAATAAATAACTGAACGGTTGAACAAAACTTCCACTATTTATTCGAAAAATCCGTTTTAAAATGCAATTACAGCTGTTTCGCTAAAAACTAGCGTTCAGTTATTTATTGTTCTTAGTAAGATGGACTTCCACAAAGTAAAGGTTAGCACAACCAATTTCATTTATTAATACAATACACTTGATTAAGTCGTCTTATTTATTGCATCAGTATTTAATTTTTTAGTAACAACATTTTCTATAAAATACCAGTCCGGTACTGTCATCACTGTTGCTGTCTCTTTCCTTCTCCAGCTTTAAGGGACCAGGGCATCATTGTTACCCTAAATCCCCTCTACTACACACAGCAACACTTCTTCATTTGTTAACTGTGTGTCGTGTGAATCAATACGCGATTCGGAGATGTTCGGCTAGTTTCGTTTAACTATATCTCGGGATCATGAGTTTAGGACAATCGCGTATGCCATGACAAACGTGACACTTTCATGGTATTGGACGATTGTCATTTCCCCCAGTACATTGATAAATGCTTATTTACTTTCATTTAAATGTATCTACTGTTTTTCTATGAAATAAACAAAAATAATGAGTTGAAAGGTTAAATTAAAACAAAAAGCATTGCACGTCATAATTGTGATGTTACCATATATCAAAACTAGTGAGAAAAGTCGGGATTTATCGAGTTTAATAATCAGAAAACTCATAATTATACCATAGAACCAAGAATAGTAAACTCTAATAAGATTGCTTAATCGGCCAGATCTGTCCGTCAATGCAATGCGAAAACTTCTCTGGGTGTGACGTAGCCTGCTGTCCTTCATTATCACGTTTACTATGTAAATGCCTGGAAATAATAGGAATTAGTATTTTTATGATTTCCAGTATTTGTATTTTTGAGATTAAACACTTATTATTTATAAAAAATGTTCACATATATTTAATTAATTTATTAAATACTATTTGGAAAATAGGAAGGGCAAAGAAAACACTATTGCAATCATAATTAGATATTTTGATATTAAAAAATACATTCAAATACATTTATTATTACACAAAATCTTACCTAAAACTAGTGTTTTTTGACCAACAAAAAAACATAAGGTTATCTTCCAGTTTAACCATCCGCTAAAAATATTCGAAATTGACAGCGGGACAGCCGCACAGTGTTGTCAGTTCAAATATTTTTTCCTGAAAGCGAATAGTTTAGTTTTGATTTAGTAAATTTGTTTAAAAAAAAGACGCACGTTAATATGGAGGTTACTGCTAAAATTCATAAGTAATAATTAAGATGCTAAGAACAGCAGTTGAAAATATGAATAATAACGTAGGTAGGTACTTCCCTTCGTTATTTCGAATTAAATACAGGGTGTTTCAAAAAAAGGTAACACCGTCTCTAGGATAGGTAAAAAACTGAAAAATAATTGGGGTTTGCTTAGTAAAATTTTTTTCTAACGCCATCCGTTTTCAAGATAAAGGGCGTTGAAGAAAATGAAAAATTACACATTTCTTACGATTTTGCCGAAACTACTGGCACCATTGCAATGAAATTTTATACGAATATGTTTTGGAAGCTGATATATCCCATGAATTTGTTTTTATAACTAACTCTCATAGAGGGCGCTAGTTACACGATTCATACAACGTATTATTCAACATAACTTTTTTTAGGGTAGAATTATTAGTCAAAACTCCAAGTGAACATAAACATCGTCCGTAAAAAGAATACATTTTAAAAAATTTGGATTGAGGGCTGTCCTTTCTCGCAATGTTTCACAAAAATCGACTCTAACCGGTAGATCGTCCGGCAAGAGTTCTTTTGTAATGGTAAGGATGTAGCTGCTGCTCTTTAAGTATCCGCCAAGTAGTTGAAGAAGATGTATTTGTTTGTCTTGCCATATTCCTTAATGTTGGATTTTGATCAACTAAATTTAAATTAATATTTTCTTTATTAATTGTTCTTGTTGTTCTTGGTCTACCTGAATTTATTTTCTTTGGTCTTACATTCCCAGTTTCTCGACAACGTCGTTCAACTGCTCTAAATGTTTTTTTACTTGGTAAGTTTCTTCTAGGAAACTTTTCTGCATAACGCGTAAAAGCTGCACTAGAGTTTCCTAAACACTCGCCTAAAGTTAATAACATGTCGGTGTATTCAACATTTGAGTACATTTTGTTTAACAATATCTAATTTTACAAATAACAAGGTTTCAAAACTCTATTTATTGTTGAATTATTGTCATAACAATAAATAAATGTCAATTTTACATGGCAAACTTAGAGAAAAGCGAACTTTATCATTAGTTTATACCAGGAGCGATTATTACTTCATAATTTTCAAATCAAAATATTCCGAAAACGGTACATAATATCGAGTTTTACCAAGAGTACCTTTTTGGTGTAGAATTAAACGATGTTTATGTTCACTTGGAGTTTTGACTAATAATTCTACCCTAAAAAAAGTTATGTTGAATAATACGTTGTATGAATCGTGTAACTAGCGCCCTCTATGAGAGTTAGTTATAAAAACAAATTCATGGGATATATCAGCTTCCAAAACATATTCGTATAAAATTTCATTGCAATGGTGCCAGTAGTTTCGGCAAAATCGTAAGAAATGTGTAATTTTTCATTTTCTTCAACGCCCTTTATCTTGAAAACGGATGGCGTTAGAAAAAAATTTCACTAAGCCAACCCCAATTATTTTTCAGTTTTTTACCTATCCTAGAGACGGTGTTACCTTTTTTTGAAACACCCTGTATATTGTAATTTGTGAATATAAAAATTTCACGTTTTCATGGTATTCTGTGGTTTTCATTTTTAGAGCAATGGGGCAATGAGTTCAGCTATAAAGAACAAACCTTATATAGCAATGGTTTGAAAAATTGAAGTAAAACAGGTGTTATTTTTTAATTAATTCAAATAAAATATAATATTAACATCTGTTGTTTTAATGGTATTCTGTGATTTTAATTTATTATGGTTTTAAATTAATGAAAAATATAAACTACCACAATAAATGCAGAAGAAACTATATGGAAAAAACATATTAAATAATGCATATTATATTAAAATTAAATAATATATAATTAAAATATTATATTACGTCTTTTAATTTATTTAAGGCATATTATGTTTATATGCATATAAAATTTAAATCCAAAATCAGCCCTATAATTGAATCTCCTTGTTATAATAAATTAACGTTATCTGCAAAATGTGCATACTGTACGTTCAACATGCATTATTTCATAGATTTACTTAACTCGACATAACCCAAGTTACGCAATCTGTTAAATAATGTCTATAATTTTCGCTTTCCAATGTTTATTCACTCACTTTATTTATTCATACATATGTGGCAACGCAGCTCGATATTTAAAGTTTGCCGCTCCTTATCAACCAATAAAATTATCCTTGATACTTCAAATTTTGTACATGCGCAGAGAATTTTTAGCGGATGGTTAAACTGGAAGATAACCAAACGTAATATTATATACAGTGCATCCATAAAGTAACGCATAAATTAATTATTGGCTAAATGAACAATAAAATTAGAAATTTTCTAAACAGGTCGATTTTTTATTTCAATTTACTATTGTTTCAAATCATAATCTAATATACAGGGTGAACCACTTTCGTGTAATGACGTCATCACCATTTTTTTCAAATGGAATACCCCGTTTTTTTCAATTTCCAAATTGCCTTTGCTGAGCTGATTCCAAAAATGTATAATATATTGCTTCAAATTGGTACAGGGTGGGCAAAATTGTAAAAAAATATGAAAATTGTTTATGGAAAGTAATACGTTACTGAATGCAATAAACAAATTAAATGAATATATGTACTTATGCAATTAATAAGAAACACTTTCAAAAACAAACAAACGAAAATTTACAATAAATGTTCAAATTGTTCTCCAGACAATGATTGAACCGGGCCTTACTTTCGTCTCTAACATTCTGTAGCATAGCGGGTGTTATGCTCTGTATTTCTTGTCTGATTCGGTCTTGTAGTTGAGGGATATTTCCAGGTCTGTTTAAGTAGACTTTAGATTTTAAATAACCCCATAAAAAGAAGTCCAATGGGCTTAGATCAGGTGATCTAGCAGGCCATTCCACTGGTCCCCTTCTTCCTATCCACCTTTGTGGAAAAGTTGTGTTTAAAACTGGTTCACCCTGTATATTAGATTATGATTTGAAACAGTAGTAAATTGAAATAAAAAATCGACCTGTTTAGGGAATTTCTAATTTTATTGTTCATTTAGCCAATAATAAATTTATGCTTTACTTTATGGATGCACTGTATAACAATTTACAGCATATTACTAGTAAAATCCATGAATCTTTTATGGAGCGACCTAATATCGTATGTATTCTATAAAATTTTTTAAATACATATTTAAAGTAAACAAAAAATGCTACTTACTAAACAGATCTATTTTTCAATATTGTTATAAAATAATATACAAGGTGTCTCATTTAAGTGACATCACTTTTTGCTGTATCAGAAACTGTAAGTTGGTATAAGTTGTAAGGTTGGTTAAATTAGAGAAAAGTTGCCTATTGTTAAGGCCAATAAAGTTGTGTACAAAGTTCTACATTTTTTGTACATTTTGGCAAAAGTACATAAACATGACTAGTATGGTATCTGCAACGAACTCACTCATTCCGAATGGTCTTAGACACAAGATTTTTTCCTTTTAGGAACGTGATAAAATATATACTTCTCTTTTCTTCAAAATAGTTTTTATTGTCCCTATACATAGCACATCAGGTACATTTATTTTCAGATATGTAAACTATCCCATAAACTGTATGCATATGGGATGTGGTAGGTGGTGACATGAAATCAATTATCCTGATGTCTTATAATCCCTTCCGAAATATGAACTCCGTAGTCAAAGCCGTTTGGAAGATATTAGAAGAAATAAGAATTTCAATTCGCCCCTTAAAAGGGTTGTATCTCCCTTATTATTCGGTTTTATAAAAAAGTGTACATAAAGAAGTACGCTTATTTTTTGACGTACTATGACCTCTAAAAATTAATGTACATAATTCTGGACCACCCTGTATTAGTTCGTTATAGTTTATTTTTAAACATGAAACTTAATTTACATTGTCATTTTTATTATAAATTTTAATAGTAAAGTTCGAACAATTACTAAAACTAAAAGGATGATGTGCATCAAAATGGATATCAGAATAATTATTTTTCCTACGACCACATATGAAAGTGCTAGTTTGCACACTTATTTGTACTTAAGAAAGTAGCTAATATCAATACACGTATTGAAAAGTAAATATCAATACACGTATTGAAAAGTAAAAAAATATAGTTCTATGATCTGTGACAGTTACGTCAAATTTATCAATAGTAAACACATGAATGACAAAGCAAGGACCATTTAATTTTTTTTTAAATCTTCCTTGTGTCAAATATTGTATTGTAATTGCTAATACAAATTTTTCTGTATAAAGTAAGAATGAAGAATAAAGTTTCTTATAGGTTTTTAAATTTTTAAAAAATAAACATATTTTTATTCAGTATTATTATTTTTATAAAAACACTTTTAGAAAGAAGAACAGTTTATTCTTCGTTTTTATATTGGGTTATGTTCCGTGCATGTGTCGAATGTGGATTTTTGAAGTTATGATTGTGTTTCTGTTTACAATTATCTTTGTGTCTAATATTATTACATTACTTTTCAATTAATTTCACCAACTGACCATTTTACTTTTAATTTTTATAGAGCCCACAAAAAAATTAAAATGTCATTTATCTAATAAAGAATTTTGATGTGAATTCCTGAGAAAGGTGGTTATTTGATTTTAATTAATTATATTTCCACGCAATATAAACTCGTTTAAATCCTAATTTTTAACATGACTAACAATTAAAATAAATTTTATAAATAAATTTAAAATAATTATTATAATAAGAGATATTGGGGTCGTAGGAAAAATCGTGTACACAACGCGTTGGAAAGTGTATTTCTTGCACTCGTTACGTTTCCACACTCGCCACTACGCGGCTCGTGCTAAACTTCACTTGTGCGTAATACTTCACTTTCCACACTCGTTATGTAATATACTATTTCCTACGACCACATATGAAAGTGCTAGATTGCACACTTATTTGTACTTAAGAAAGTACCTAATATCAATACACGTATTGAAAAGTAAAAAAATATAGTTCTATGATCTGTGACATTTACGTCAAATTTATCAATAGTAAATACATTAATGACAAACCAAGGACCATTTAATTTTTATTTAAATCTTCCTTGTGTTAAATATTGTATGGTAATTGCCAATACAAATTTTTCTGTATAAAGTAAGAATAAAGAATAAAGTTTCTTATAGGTTTTTAAATTTTTAAAAAATAAACATATTTTTATTCAGTATTATTATTTTTATAAAAACACTTTTAGAAAGAAGAACAGTTTATTCTTCTTTTTTATATTGGGTTATGTTCCGTGCATTTGTCGAATGTGGATTTTTGAAGTTATGTTTGTGTTTCTGTTTACAATTATCTTTGCGTCTATTATTATTACATTACTTTTCAATTAATTTCACCAACTGACCATTTTACTTTTAATTTTTATAGAGCCCACAAAAAAATTAAAATGTCATTTATCTAATAAAGAATTTTGATGCGAATTCCTGAGAAAGGTGGTTATTTGATTTTAATTAATTATATTTCCATGCAATATATAAACTCGTTTAAATCCTAATTTTTAACATGACTAGCAATTAAAATAAATTTTATAAATAAATTTAAAATATTTATTATAATAAGAAATATTGGGGTCGTAGGAAAAATCGTGTATACAACGCGTTAGAAAGTGTATTTCTTGCACTCGTTACATTTCCGCACTCGCCACTACGCGGCTCGTGCTAAACTTCACTTGTGCGTAATACTTCACTTTCCACACTCGTTATGTAATATACTAATTCTTTGTTGTAGTAGAGGTGGTACTATCAACTTCTGTAGTTATATGTTTAACATTACTTACAGATGTGCTTGCAATATTGCGAATGTCAGGTGGCGTACAGGACATCTCGTTCTCTTCTGTCGACATTTTCTTCAGTCACAGTCACAAAAAACTATCTTAAAACCCACGAATTTCACTTTGTACGTTTTTCCTGTCAATTGTGTGATTTTGTTTGTTTGAATTTTTGGTTATGTCACCGTAGCAACTGAAAGCTGTTGCCAACGTAATAATGGGGAAAATATAAAAATCCCAATATGTCCGGTCCTCATTCCAGTGGATAAAAGTTCCTGTCAATTTTATCCACAGCTGAGAACCAATCAAAGCTCTCCTTTAGGTTATCGATGGGTAAAATGAAAATTTACAGTGGGGTTTTCACATCAATAAAGTTTGTATTATACTATGATCGTAGATAATAGTATATTAAACAACGCATTTCATATGGGCTTCTGTTATGACACGAGTTCAAGTTTAAAAAACGAATCGCGAAGCGATGAGTTTTTTAAAGAACGAGTGTCACAACAGCCATATGAAATAAGTTGTTTATAATATTTTTTATATTTTGCTATTTTATCATTTTTTAAATTAATTTATTATTTGTACGTAATACCGAAAATTTTGATTTTAAAAAGTATGTAGGTAGCACTGTGTTATTTATAACATTTGACAGTTTTGACATTTAAATTATGAAATGTTAATGTTTTAAAATATTTTAAAATTACTAATACACCAATAATAATAATTATATAAGTAAAAAATCATATTTATATTCACAAATACTTTCTTAAAGAACAATATAAAATTAATAAATTGCTATTAGCCACAAATGTCATTGTCAATAGTCTTGTCATTTGATACTTCACTCATGTCGCCAACCATTTAAAACAAAAATTTGCGTGCGCAAAAGTTACATTACGATACGCAAATGCGTTTTATAATGAAGATTTTTATAAGTGCAAAATATAAAAAATATTTTAAAACACCAATTCGATAATGTCCAATGAATAAATACTAGATGGCAAATTTTATCAACAATCTGAATAAAGCAACATTTTAAGAGCTACTATTTTGAAGATTTTTTTGAAAAGCAAAATTATTTATTTTTAACATAAATGGATTGATTGGCACATCTAATGAAATTAAAATGAAATACAGTATCAAAACTAATCACAACACTTCATTACTATAAAAATAACTTTAAATATGCTAAGTCAGCAACATAGCGAACATACAGGGTGACACACCGAAAACGAAACAGATGCATTTACTGGCAGATGATTCCTTTTTAAAAAAACGCTCGGACCCGTCGATTTTGTTATCGAGGGGGACACAAAATTGGCATAAAATAACATTGACATTTGCAGCCCCCTAAGCGGGGGTGGCACCATCCCTAAAATCTTAAATAAAAAGGGGAGTCGAATGATCCATTATTTGAAAGGTCTTTCAACTCCCTTTATAATGATGTAAAATTCATGTATTCAATTCAGTAGTTTTGGAGATTTATTGATTTAATGTTGACTTTAATAGGTACATCAAATTAGTTTGTACTTCTTTCAGAAGAAATTTGGGTAAAAGCAGTCAAATTTCCAGGTAAGAAAAAAGGACCAACCAAATGATTGCCAAAAAACCAGCCCAAACATTTAATTTTTGTGGCTGCTGTGTGTGTACCTCATGGTAAATTCTGGGATAGAGTCCGACCAATATCGACAATTATGACGATTTACTTCGCCATTTAAAAAAAAGGAACATTCGTCGGAAAAGCAAATGTTAAATAAAAATTGTTCATCTTTTGTAATTCGTTTACTCATAACTTCACAAAATTCTAATCGCTTATCAAAATCGTCTTCATTAAGTTCTTGTACAAGGTGAATTTTATACGGATGAAAATGATGGGCCTTTAGAATCCGTTGAATAGTACGTCGACTAACACCACACGAAGTTTGCAATTTGCGGAACTTGCCCTAAAACCCCCACTTCTGTTGCTTCGTTCCTTATAGGATTTTCAATATTATGTTTTTTATTGGCGAGTGATCCAGTTTCCCGAAATTTACCTACAAGGTCTAGAACATATTTTCGGAGCACATTATTGTTCTCATGTGGCTCATTAAAAATTTGTGCTGTTCTATTAGCGCACTGATTATTTCCGAAAAATATTTCAATAATTTCAACCCTTTCTGCCGTGGAATATACCATGGTTAATTTATGTATAAAGCAATAAATGATATTTTAACAACAAAGATTGGTCAAATCAATCGCAAACTAATGTACTATTTCCTATTTAAAATAAGTACGTGGCATTCTCTACTTATCTTTCTTCAAAAAACAACTTTTTTGTCACAAAGGACACTTCAATTGCTATTTTTATTATTAATAAACCATGGGCGTAGTAAATAAAAGCATTTACTTATCAAGAAAATGCTTTTACTCAAATTTCTTCTGAAAAAAGTACAAACTAATTTGATGTACCTATTAAAGTCTACTTTAAACTTTAAATCAATAAATCTCCAAAACTACTGAATTGAATACATGAATTTTACATCATTATAAAGGGAGTTGAAAGACCTTTCAAATAATGGATCATTCGACCCCCCTTTTCATTTAAGATTTTAGGGATGATGCCACCCCTGCTTAAGGGGCTGCAAATGTTAAAGTGATTTTATGCCAATTTTGTGTCCCCCTCGAAAACAAAATCGTCGGGTCCGAGCGTTTTTTCAAAAAAGGAATCATCTGCCAGTAAATGCCTCTGCTTCGTTTGGTGCGCCACACTGTATATTGAACTTGAACGCGAATAACGTCTATCTATTTATATCCGTAGACCATTGATATGTTTACTTGTTTTATTTACCAGACCTTAGTTAAAGACACGCTAAGACATTGAACGTGATGTTATCATAACACAACTATTCTCTTCTAGGTCGTAGATATTTACCTATAGTAATTTAATTAATTATACAAAATATACAGGGTGTTCACACCACACCTTCCCCCTCAAGAGATTTCCTTCCCGAAGGAAATCTATGATGTAATTCCTAACACAATCAAGTGTTTGTTTTATTTTCGGTCGCTTGTTTACAACGTAAATATACATAACATTAATAGATTGTTTGTCATAGTTAATTCAAAATAAGTTCATTTGTTTTCTTACTGTTTAAATAACACTACACTAAAAACATAAACATACATAAATAATTAAACAAATTTTACAATTTACATAACAATTCTCTTAACATTGTAACACTACTAGTTCCAAAAAGAGATCCCGGCTAAGAGACTCTCCCAAGGAGTGGTTCGACTCCAAGTTAATGCTCACTATAGAAAGGATTGGTGGTATATAAGGGTTAAGGGCGCCACTATCTTTTTATACGTTTACGATTAAACAACAGAAAATACACAAAAACTAAGGTAGAAAATATAGAAACACCTTGTAATTAGACTGAATCTGATAGCAAGAAAATAATCTACATTTAATATCAACCGAACGCGCTGCACCCTTAAGACTTATAGTCCATGGGTATATAAATAAAACTGTGAGTAAAGAATATTGGTTTATTGATAAAAAATGGTAAATTGCCACAGGAATTATCAGTGGAAATGTATAAACGGACTTGACTTATCTTTGGTATTTCGGTGATCCGCTGGGCTCGGTTAATCCACTGATGTTGTAGTTGGAGTATTGGTTGTTGGGGGTTGGTTCTTCATCAAAGGGACTGCTAATGTGGACTATATTTCTTCATAAGAAGGACTGCAACTATTGGCTATATTTCATGCTGGAGGTAACGTAGCGGTAACGTAGCGGTTGTATCCTTTGTGATACAGCCAGATAAATGTATTTTCTGAATCTCGTAAACGACTGGTCTCTAGGGGTGGTTTGATCGGAAAGAAAATGGCGTTTTGCTAATTTATAATGGTACTGACAGGGGCTTCCGGTTACGTTCGTTTGCAAGGGTTTTGTTTCAGGTACGTTCTGTTGTGGGGGGTAAGTTTGACAGTGGTAAGGTTGTGCCTAATATACATTATTGGTTAGGTTAGGTTAGGAATTGATTTTAGGGTTCGGGGGGACGGTGAGTTAAAGAAAGGTAGCATGGCGATAGACATAAAATTAGTTTAATAATATTTGTTTTCTATTTTTAAAAATTTTTTTAATTGTCTTTTTGCCCTATCGAGCACTTAATGTTTATCATTCCCTTTTTCCTTAAAGGTTTTCCACTTATGACCCTGTTTTTACATATACCTAGCCAAACGATTCTTGTGTATTTCCTGAACTTTATTACGATCTCTCAGGATCTTACAATTCACTTGACCTATTTCTACAATCTTAAACGGACCTAATGCATCGAACTTTCTGTTCTTTCCTCCCTTTTTAAATTTAACTTTTTAAATTCACTACTTTTTGATGCCACTGTATTACTTCATCCCGGATACCTTTTCATCTAAATTTAACAGTGTTCTGCACATTCTATCGAACAACTGATTGCACGAGTCGATATAGCCTCTTAAATAACCCAATTTTTCATATTTTCAATTATTTTTTCGGCCAAAAGTGTTTTTCCCCAAAAAATTTTCCTCAAAATCTTAAAAAAATCATTTTTTATAAAAATGGTCTATAACCATTAAATCGACCCCATAGAATACGAAAATAACGTCAAAAATTTAAAAATTCTAATAGTTTCAGTAGAAATTCACTACTTTTGGATGCCACTGTATCACTTCAATTTACTGAAAACTTATTTTGTATTTAATTTTTACTATATACTATTTTTCATTTTTTCTTTAAAACCCCAAATAATATTAAATTGCTTGATTAACTTTAATTAATTTAATTTTTTTTTAAATAAATATTGGAAGTTTTGGTAAAACGAAGAGTTTTTCATTATTCTTAACCCAAATAATATGGTTAGTAAAGTCAAATTGATAAATAATTAAAATTGAGTTTTTTCCAGGTAACCAGTTTTCCTATTTGTATTTTTAAAATATGGGTGTGACATTTTATTAATCTATTTTAGTGAACCAGGAAATTACATAAAATATGAATCGAGTTCAAATAATTTGCGCATATGACACAGTTTCAAAATATCCCAGAGGTAAAATGAAATAAGGATGCTGCAAATTATTTGTTTTTATCGTGCATAGTGTTGAAATTTGAACTTCATTTAGGTTTAAGAGTACAAGAAGGGAAATGTGAAGATATCGTTGATTTAGTAACGTACATTGAGGTGACGATTTCGTGTTATACTGACAGTGTCTGAATTTTAAGAAATATTTACTTTTACATAATTGTTTTTTGTATTTTAGTTTATTTAAAGTTGTGCTTAAAATGGTGCACCAAACATTTGAGAAACTTTTTGTTGACGTAGGTATTGATGTTAATTTTGGTTAACCACTTTAGTAGTTGTTAAAAAAATAATCAAACCTTTTTCTTCAACTATTCAAGTAACTTTTTCATTCGTTTTCATTTTCAATTGAATTTCATCCTTGTTATAAACAATCAATTATTTAGTTAGACTCATTTTACTCTAAATTTCTCAGACGCACCTCGAAAACCGTTTGTAGAAACTTCAATTCTTAGTAAATATGAAGGAATTCAATTCACCGTCATGTACAGTAAAAGACTCATCTCTATTTAGCGTTATCTTCAGTTAATTTTGAAATGATGGTCAAAAATTTCAGTTTAGTCCAACGCACTTAAATAACATCAATAATAAACTCATACAGCCTTACTAATAAACGGAGTATAAATATTTATACCGAGAATAAATATTTTATACCGAGAATAGGCAAAATGTCTACTAATAAATATGGAATAACTTATACTCGGAATAAAAACTCGATATAAAGTTATACCTACCCTAAGCCTTGTTTAAGTCCAGTATAACCTAAAAAATATGTTTGCGATAAGGTGTAGAAGCTGTTGAGGAGGTTATTAATTTAATAAATATTGATATAAATATGGAAAATACAAGAAAAAGAAAAGTTTTTAAAGAAAGAATATACCCATTTACAATATACTCTAATAAAGAGATTTTTAATTTATGTTTTGCCAATTCCACAAAGAGCTTTTTCTCAAACAAAATTTTATACATTATAAAGCAAAAAAATCTAAAATAATATATAATCATTCGTGGTGTAATGTTTTACGCACTCGCCTCTCACGCAGCTGCTGCGGGTTCGATTCCCGACGATAACGAACTTTTTTATTTTTTTTAATAGTCATACTGTCATACTTCATTTAATTTTACAGTGTTCCATGTACTTGTGTGGACTTTTGCTACGTTGCCAAATCATTATTTTGGAATAAAGAGGGAATAGTTATACTGAATTTATTCCGAGTTTATTAGTGAACAATTTATACCAAGCTTATACTTAGAATAACTATTCTAAGTTTAAATAAGGAATAACCTAAGAATTAGAGATTTTTATTAGTAACAGTGATAGAGTTGCGTGGAAAATAATACTGAATGTCTTTAATTTTGCTAAACCCGTAATTTAAGATTTTGCACCATGTTTGATGTAAACTTTTTAAAATGTCAACGATGACCATTCTTTATTCTGGTATAATTTTAAAATTTTAAAATCTATTGTGGTGGAGTCAAGAAAGACAAAAGAATAGTGGGTTAATACGAGCATGAGAAACTGGGAACTGCATGAAACCCACACACACTCTTTCCATACCCGTCCCTTCCAGAATACATTCCTCAAGGAGCAATTCATTCCGGGAAGAACTTACATCCACCCTCATCTCAGCCCTTAGGTTCTTGCTGGTCCTTTCTACTATCGTGGTTTAGGCATAGTTTCTAGGTGTCATCCTTGATGAGAATGGTGTATGCATCTCTATTCTCTGTTCTTAGTTTTCTTGACGTTCTCGAATGTGTGTTTTTCGCTGCCTCTAGAAGGTTGCCTCCCTAGCCGATGGACTGCGACTAAATATTACCTACCTTAAAGAGTGGATCCAGTTGCTAAAGCTGTATTTTTATTCAGAAGGATCGTTCATAAGTGGCTGCTCTTCTTTTGTCTGTCCCATTCCTATGATTTCCTGAAATTTAGAAGGAAATTTGTCATTTCTTCCACGTGATTCGAGAAGACTTTCTCGAATATATATTCTTTCTTCTTGTTTTTGTTACGTTTGCATAACTCAGTTTCCTTGCGACTGGAGTTGGTTTCTTCTTTGGAGCATTCTTTGTAGCTGTCAAGGTATTCTTCTGGGCAGTTGGCGCATGTTGCGGGTTGACTTTTCTGCACAATCTTGGGAGGGTCCGTATTTAATCAAGAACCTAATGACGTTATCTATCATATAAATAGGATCCCCAATGGAAAACCAAAAGTAGTCCACCAAAACCGACTAACCCCATACAATGGAGACCTTGATAAAGAAGAAAAAGTGAACCATATCCGAGTAGATCCAGACCCTGCCTTCGAAGAATTTATAAGAGCATATTGAGGAACTGGTAGAGCTAGGTTTGGAGTCACTACAGAACAACTTGATTTGTTCAAGCTCTCAGAGGACTATTCACTGGCGCACAACATCCCAGCCAACCGAAATAAGTTTGGGTAGTTAGAAAAACTTACAGATCAGACTCCTGGCAAGATACTTAGAGTCAAACACAGCTGCCAGTTCGTCTTCTATCTGGTAATAAAGGACAAATTTCAAGATCGATCTACCTACCGAAATGTGTGTATATACGAGGGTTGTCTGACCTAACAAAGATACTAGACGTTTTTTCTTCAAATTAATTTTTATTTTTCTATATAGTCTCCTTGTAAGCCTATACACTTCTCCCAGCGATGCTCCCATCTCTTCAACCCGTCCAAATAGAACTCGGCGTCTTTCTCTGCAAAATTGTTGTTTACGAAGGTGATGGCCTCCTCATTCGACGAAAATCTCTATCCTCCGAGCGCAACTTTTAGCTTAGGGAACAAAAAAAGTCGCTTGAGGCTAGATCTGGTGAGTAAGGCGGGTGGTCAAGTAGTTCAAACCGTAATTCGTGAATTTTCGCCATGGCAACCGCTGAGGTGTGAGACGGCGCATTGTCTTGGTGAAACAAAATTATTTTTTTCTGCAAATGTTGCCGTTTTTCCGCAATTTCTGCCTTCAGCTTGTCAAGCAGTAATGCGTAGTATGCTCCTGTAATGGTTTTTCCTTTTTGAAGATAATCAATTAAGATAATTCCATGACTATTCCAGAGAACAGTTGCCATCACTTTCCCAGCCGAAGAAACAACTTTTGCTTTTTTTGGAGCCGATTTCCCCTTCACAGTCCATTGTTTTGACTGTGTTTTTGTTTCTGGAGTACAGCATACTCTGCGCAATCGTCCTACCAATAACTCTCCTCTTCCATTCTCCCGACCCTTTCACATTACACATCAATCTCCCCAACCATGCTGCTCGTACTCTCGCCTTCTCTGCTGCCTTCAACATATGGTGCTTGAAGGATGGTTGGCTATCCAACCAAACACCTAGATACTTAACCGACTCCTCCATGCGAATTGTCTTCTCCTTCACCATCACCCTAACTTCCCTACTCTTGCTTCGTCCCTTTACGAGCCATCCCACCGTCTTATCTTCCGCCACATCCAATCCGCATCGTTCTATCTTCCCCACAATCTTTCTACACATCTTCTCCGCCTTTCTTTCTATCTCTATCTCTCCCTTTGCCGTGCACACCAGGCACACATCATCCGTATACACCGTAATCTCACATCCCTCTTCGCATATACTATATACTATATTACCTTAATACCTTAACACCCCTAACGACTACAATTATTTTCGTTAAATTCGAACAACAAAATATTGTAAATATCGTATTATGAGTACTATCGGCTTCAGAATAGCATATACATTTTCAAACTCAAATGGTTTGCATTCAATTCATTTTAAGGGTCGCCTATTTATTGGGTATAACCAATCACGGTTTAAATAATAATAAATTTGAAATCAGTCAAACAGTTGTCCATGCCCACATCTTTAATGTTAAACAGAGAGGGTATTCTATTGCCATTATATAATTATTATTATTATAACTTCGGTAGGTAAAGGAAATTCACATTTAACATGTATATGCTATTCTAAAGCCGACTGTACTTACTTACCTAAGAAGATTAAAATATGATGGTTAAAAGAAATTTCTTAATACCGATATAAATAAGTACGTGCGCTACTGATTTAGGGTCTTGTTTACAACATTTTACGATTTAGTGACTTTTTTAGCTGCCAACTCCAAACAAATGAACTATAAACATACATCAATTCAAGACCCAAATTATACCTGAAACCGTTTTACACATCGGTTGTTAACGTATACAATAGAATGAGTTGTGCAACAAAGATAAAATATTTTTTAGGAAAAAAATTTTGCAATGGACATTTTTTCTTTCCCTGTGATTTGTGATTCCTGTTTAAATTTTTAATTTTATTTTAGAATCTCTTTATAAATATATTGTTAAGGGCAGAAAGTCCTTCAGATTAAAAACAAATTTGAATCTAATAAGTTATTATGCATTAAAAATTACATTCAGTTTTCTCTAACTTTACACCCCTATAACTAATTTAAATAAACATTTTATGAATTTTTACTGACTTTCTGCCCTCGGGACTATAGAGACCTTCATTTCTGCGTTTAAAGTTTTTAAAAATAATAAATGGTCTTTTATCAGGATTCGAAAAAAACGATTGCATTTAAAATGCATTTGTTTAATATTTTGCGCTTACACTTTTAAATGTTTCCATTTAACATTAGCGTTTACATTGTTGAAGTAGTATTTCTATAGTAAGTTAATTAATTATCTAATTTGGCTTTAAAAAATGAAGTAGAACATACGTAAATGTAGAAAGTGAAGTGGGAACATTCACAACTGGAAAATATTTGGGAAACGATCTATTTCCATCTGTATCGATAGTATGTTCGTAGTGTATAGGTATGCATATACAAGTTTATTTTTATTTCAGCGAAACATATTTAATCACCTATTTTGCTAATACTGCAATCTAAATATAATTTAGAATTTTATGAATCACGAAAATATCAAGCGGTTAAATTTAGCCGAAAACTTTTTAATCGTCATGACATTATTCAAAAAATCTTTATGGCCAACTCGTGTCAAGTCGATATCACCAAAACCGCTCATTTTTTACTGTATATTATTGTTAAATCAACTTTCTATACCAGAGCTATAAGTTTTTATGACTTCTGCAAAATTTACTGAAATAAAGGTCATTCTAATTCAAGAATATCACAATAATAGCCAGTGCCAATCACTGCAGACTAAATTTATAAAAAAAATTAATTTCCCTGCGTCGTCGTTTATTACATTGTGGCAACATCGTACAAAATAAGAGCGAACCCTTAATTCTCATGCATAATTTGGTTTACAAATACATACAGGGTGTACCAACCTTACGACAAAGTTCGGTATATGGGTTGTTTTAGATATCCAAAAATGTTATTAATAAAAATGATAGATCTCTTTAGGGTATATATTTTGAAATTACCTTAAACTACACCAGATGGTCCTCCAACCCAGACATGATCTTACTTAGAGCATTAAACTCTTGCTTAGAGCAAAACTTTTTAACGAAACTTCCACTTTTCATTTTAAAAATATTTCCAGCCAACCGATTGGAATTAGAATGAGATCCATTGTCTTATTAATAGTATTTCGACGGTGTCAATTCAATACCTCGGATTCTGACAATATTTAGTGCTTGTAACCATATTATGACGTTGGGCGTCAATTTGTGATATGATTTAAATGTTGAGAGTGAATTTATAAAAATATTTAGTTAACTTTTAAAAAATAACAATATACTAAAAGAAAAAATGTAATTTACAATAAAACAACCATTAATCTTAATTTGTAAACGATATTTCAATAATTAACAAAATTTATAAATGTTTATCACAGCAAAAATTATGATAGTTAAATACCTCGACTAGGGGTCAGTAAGTTCATTAGCTCTGACTATAGTACAATATTTGTTTCTTTAAGAAATTATAAGGCCGCCACTGAAATCTTTTTATTTTTTATGATACTACTGAAGAAAGTTGTTTTAAGCTGAGTTACTTAAATAAGTATCATAAGATGACAGAAAGATGTCAAAAAAAACTGTCTATGAAGTAAAAAAAAATGAAAATGTACCAACAGATAAAAGACAAATAGATTTCCTTGATGCTAAAATGAATGAAGTTGAGATAGATAGATAAATGTTTAAGAGGTGGCCAGAAGCCTATTCCACTGCGACCTTTTCAGATCTATTGTGGTCCTCGAAAAACTAGATTACATCCCCCAGTCCGACTCTCTTAACGAAGTCTATAAGCTTTGAGACTGTAACCTTCATGTAGTCCCTTGCCAATGGATATTCTTCTCCTAAAGTCAGGAACCGCATATTTACCAGTCCGTCGCACTGACATAAGATGTGCTCTGGTGTTTCCTCTTCTAGGTGACAGAATCTGCACAGATCCGTCTCTGTCAACCCCATCAGCTTAAAATGCTTGTTTAGCTTACAGTGCCCCGTCAATAGACTTACTACAGTTTTGACAGTTTCCCTGTCTTTACTCAATAAGCCTGACGTAAACTTTTGCGAATGTTCCATTATGAACTGTTTCGCTTGCCTTTGTCCTGGTGAATTCCACCACCATTCCCGTGATTTTTGTGCCACCCATGTTTTCATGGCCGTTTTTATTATATTTTTGGCAATGCCGCAGAAAGGTTCCGGTCCAATAAAAGGCATTGATGAGCCTAGTTTAGCGATTTCATCTGCCTTTTAGACCCCTATACCCTGGTACCCAAGCTACCGTAACCTTGCTACGATCCCCCAGAGTATTTAGAGCATGCACACAGTCCCATACTAGCCTAGAATTGACCTCTACAAAATCTAGTGCCCTTAGCACCGCCTGACTGTCTGTGAAGATGGCTATTGAACGGTACGTCCTATCCAGCCTTTTAATTTCTTCTACACAGTAGTGAATTGCCGTAATTTCTGCTTGAAAAATCGTGGCATTTTAGGATTGACTTACTGGGAATGTTATCCCTTGTTTTCTTCCGACTACGCCGGCTCCCACGCCATACGGCGTCTTTGACTCCGCCTCTACGGGTACACCTTTTTCCCAGTCTTTCCTACCTGGTATAACTATTTTAAATTTATTGGCAAAGCTATATCTCGTGACTGTTGCGTCAATGGGTTGCCCCAAAATGGTATCCGCTTTTAGTTCCTCGATTAGCTTACTGATTATGTATTAATCTGTGCATGGCTGCTCTCGCTTCGCCCTGTATATATATATGTGTAGTGGTGGAATGTTTAACAAGACTTCCAGTGCAGCTAAAGGAGTAGTTTTTATGGCCCCCGTAACGCACAGGCAAGCTTACCTTTGTATGTTACTTAATAGCCTTACTGCTCCTGTTTGCTGTGTCTTTGTCCACCATACCACTGACCCGTAGGTTATTATGGGTCTAATAACCCTTGTATATAACCATATGGTCATTTTGGGGTTAAGTCCCCAATTTTTTCCACACATTCGTCTACATCTGCCCAATGACAATATAGCTTTCTGCGTGGTTTTTTGTATGTGTGTGTTCCATGAGAGTCTTTGATCTAGGAATACTCCTAGGTATTTTATTTCTTTGACAACTGGAATCATTGTTCCCCCCAGTGTTAGTGGTTTTAGACCGGCCAATGTTGTCTTTTTTGTGAAGTTGATAATTTGTGTTTTTTGAGCATTGACTGTTAGTCTCTCTCGCTTACACCAATTTTCAACCGTGTTTAGGGCTATCTACATTCTGTCAGATAATACCCCGGCAAATTTGCCTCTGATGACAATCGCTATGTCATCTGCATATCCTAGACACTGAAAGTCTTTTTTGGATAATTCGTTGAAGAGATCGTCTACTAGGGTTGCCCAAACTAGTGGTGACAGAACTCCTCCTTGTGGACAACCTCCACCTGCTTTCGCTTTGATGATAGCTTGCCCTAGTGAGGATATTACAATCCTATTCTCTAGAGCTGCCCTTATCCATCTGCATATCACTCGAGGTGTGCCCCGTCTACTAATTGCATCTATCAATGAGTTCGTTGTAACATTGTTAAACGCTCCTTCGATGTCCAGAAAGGCAGCCATTGCAATCTCTTTGTCCTCTATAGACTTAGAGACCAACCTATTTAGGTCATCTAATGCCGTTTCCGTTGATTTACCTGGTTGATATGCATATTGACGATTGCTTAGAGGGTGCTCTTTTAGCACTTCGTCTCTTATGTACCTGTCCAAAAGCCTCTCTAAAGTCTTTAGTAGAAAGGATGACAGGCTTATTGGTCTGTATGATTTTGGTGTTAGGTCCGATACTTTACCAACCTTTGGTAAGTAGATGACTTTAACCTTTTGCCATACTTCTGGTAAGATACCCCACGCCAAACAAGCTTTTAGTATCCTACTTAAATGTGGTAGCAACTCTTCCACCCTCATCTGTAATAGAATGTATACCATCCATCCCTGGGGACTTAAATGGTTCAAATTTTTTAATTGCCCATCTGATTTTGTTAGGTCTTGTGACTTCTGTAGCCATTTTCCAATCTGTCGAACTTGGTCTGGTCAGCTTTTGTTCCAGATTGAAGTTGAGAATACGTTACAAAAAAATAATCCGCAAACAGTTCTTTACAACTACTTATTCTAATACAGTTGACGATACGACAATGATTTTGATAGTACGTTTAAGAAATAAAGAAAAACGAGACAGCTGTATAATATTATAAATGCATTTATTTACCTTGGTCGACTTATCTTTTTTTACATCTGAGATCCATTGGTTGATCCAGGAGAGGGCTGGTCCAGTGAAGGGTTGGTCTGGTGAACAGTCCACCAATGTAGAACCAATCAGCGGTAATTCGGTAGTAACTCAGTAATGTCTTTGAAATTGAAATTTGTAATGTCTTTGGTATTTTATATTCCAATGCTGTGTGTAACACCAATGACAATATAGTACGGTGTTATTAACCTAAAAAAAGGCCTAACCTTGACATCCAAAGTAAAAGTTTTATTCCAACTCCAAATTGTTTTATATAACCCTCTTATTGTTTGGTAAAAAGTTACACCATTTTGAGCGTCGGGTTTGGGGGGGAGGGGGAGAAAAAGTAGGAAATTTAGTAGTTTTTTTAGTTTTTTGGAAAGTGGTTGAAAACTAAGCTTTTTAGCACAAAGAGTGTTATATACAAAAATATTCTACATGAAATTTTAAACAAAAAATGTCCTATGCATATTCCCTGTAAAATTTACGGTTCATGAGTTGCAGACGGTGTAAAAATAAAAATGATATAATTTTTAAGGTTTTTTTTTCCAAATAAAGCTATATAGAAATAAGTAAATGATTTAATTAAAGAGTAATAATATACTACAGTATTATAGTCAAAAAGAGGCTAAGAGGCGCCATAGAAGGTTGAAAAAGTAAAAATAATTGTTAGGAGAAACGTGGTAGTACAAGCAGGCGTGGCCGCCATCATAGTGACCTTGGACCGCGGGCCGCAACCAATGGCGGTTTTGTCTTCTGCACCTGTTGTCTGCCCCCTCCATTCCACCCCTCCCTCACGCACTGTCACAGATCGATCGATATTCTTCTTCAGTCGTCTTAGGAGACAAGTTGAGTACGTTTGTGCGTGGTACTTCTAGTGCAGTTTTGCTGTAAATATTTTATGGTTGGTGTTTATAGTAACGTGCGAATTATGTGAAAATCACTTGAGATACTGTGTTAGTAATGGCGGAGTGTGTGTTAAAACCTTGTAAGGACAAGGGTGGTGAACTAATTACTCTGACTAGAAAGGCGGTGGACAAAATAATTCAGTGCAGTGAAATACGTAAAGATGGCGTCAAAGCCAAGTTCCTACAGAATGATTCGCTTCAAGTACATAGTAAGTGTCGACAAATCTATATATTACGTCCAAAACCACCTCAAATGGAAAAAGAACCTCCAGCAAAGATACCACGTGAATCATTTGATTTTAAAGCCTTATGCTTTCTTTGTGGTCGCAAGTGTGTAGATGTATCTAAATGCAGGAATCCTGCTCAAGAAAAGTGGAGTTTAGTGCAGAAACTTGAACTGATTGAAAGCATCAGAACGGAAGCAAATAACAGGCATGACAAGTGGGGAGATGAAGTAAGTGTGAGGCTCTCTCAGGTCATAGATCTCGTAAGTTCTGATGGGAGGTACCACTGGCATTGTTATCAGACATTTCAAAAGCCAGGATCGTCACGGCCCGAAAAAGGAGTAGCAACCAGTAAAGGTGGGTCTAGTGCTGATGCCAAAAGAGAAGACGCTTTTGAAAAGCTATGTGATTATTTGGAGGAAAACAATGAATGTCAATATGACTTTGAAGAACTACAAAATATATTCCTTCGTCTGAGCCCTCAAGTTAAGCCATATACTGTCACACATTTCAAAAGAAAACTTATCCAGCGTTATGGTAATAGTTTAAATTTTGCTGTTTTACCAGGAAAAAGAAGTGTGATTTGTTTTTCTGGAGCATCAACTAATATTTTATCAGACAACTGGTATAAAAATCGGAACTGTGATAATGAAGCTGAAGAGGAACTGAGATTGATCAAAACTGCAGCAGCAATTATTCGACGTGAGATAAAGTCCAAAAGTTACGACTATTCTCAGTTTCCAACAATTGAAGATATTTGTAAAGGGGGATCTGAACTGGTACCTGAGTTGCTCAATGTCTTGATAACTGAAATCATTCAGCCTACTTGTACAAGGCAAACATCCGAGAAAATCCAGAGGGCAAAACAAATTATGGAAAGGAAAAAAACAGCAATATGTCACAGTATAATACGCGCTGCTCGTCCAAGATCGTTTTTATCCCCAGTCCAACTTGGAGCGGGTGTTTTGTTACACAGAAAATTTGGTTCGAAGGTCTTGATTGACACCCTGTGCAATATGGGTGTTTGTGTACCTTACCAGGAAGTGTTGAGATATGAGAGATCCGTCACTTGCCAAGAGAACACAAGAATAGAGAACGGTTACGTGCAATTCGTGTTCGATAATGCAGACTACAATGTTCACACACTAGATGGTCATAACACCTTCCACGTCATGGGTGGAATTGCTTGCATTACACCTAAAACAGCTCTTCAGGTTGAGGAAAATGTACCTCGAAAGAATGTTGCTGCTCAAGCTGTTGAAAACAAAGGCCTGTTTGAATTGTAAACTTACAAAGCCCGGCTACATCTGGATATTCTAAAATAGTCGCTACAAACCTTGCTTCCCTAGAAGACAAACCATCACTTTCATACAAAAATGGACGAACACTTAATATGTTTTGGTTGAGTGGCACCTGGTTAGAAGGTCCTAAATGTAAACCTGGTTGGAGTGGCTGCATGGAAAAGCTTTATGCGAAGGAACAGTTCCAAACTTCGGCTGTAGTCCCTCTCCCATTTATCAACTTAGCTCCTTCAAATCCATCAACAATTTATACAGCTCTTCTTCAAGCTGCCAAACAAGGGGTAGCAATGGTCAAACGATAACAATGGTGACTTTTGATCAGCCATTATATGCTAAAGCTCGTGAAATAGTAGCCGCAGCATCTCATGACAGCCCGTTGAAGTCACTCTTCATTAGACTAGGAGGATTTCATTTGTTGATGTCCTTTTTGTCAGCGATTGGATTCATCATGGCAGGTAGTGGTTTGAAGGAGCTGTATAGTACTGTGTATGCTAAAAACAGTGTTCAACAAAAGATGAACGGGAAAGCTTACTCTCGGGTCATTCGTGCTCTCTGCACTGATGACTGTATTTTTGAAAAATAATGAAACTCTCATAAGTGTGAATAAAGATGAGCTTAATAATGTCTATTCCAATTTCAAGCTTGGAAATGCCTTTCCTGAAGAGATTGCACAGTCAACCGTGGTAAAGAGCTTTGTAGACATTTTAGAAAACCAGCTTAGGCGTTCAAATGAATCTGGACGAACACAAAAACTGTGGATTCAGTTCATAGAAATGGTTGAAATCGTTCGAATGTTTATAAGAGCAGAGAGGAGTGGGGACTTTCTCCTTCACCTTCATTGTGTCCATCAAATGCTTCCCATTTTCCATGCATCTGATCACTCTTAACTACGCTAAATCTGCACGCGTTTACCTACAAGACTCGCTGGAACTTCTCAACACATTGCACCAAGAAAACGATTTATTTGTTAATTGTGGTTATTTCATCATCCGACGAACTGAAAAGTTTTGGTCTGGAGTATGGAGTGATATGACCATAGAACAGGTTTTGGTGAGGTCAAAAAGCATTGGTGGATTGACTGGAGGTAGAGGAATCACAGCGACAACTATTGTCACTTGGATCAATTCCATGCCGACTTGTTCTCGGGTGTGCGAAGCAATGGAAGAGTTTGCAGGTGTTCGCAGCCTCTCTTCAGAGCAGCAAGTGGAGCTACGAGATGCAAGGCAAAAAAGAAACAGTAAGGACTTGCAAACCTTTATTTCTTGGATTGAAGAACATAATCCGTTCTCTAAATCACCTGAACTCTCTTCCTTGTCAACAGGGATTATAGGTGATGAAACTGTAAACTGTGATAAAGCATTTGAAATAGGAGCCATATCCATCAAAGCTATTGAAAACAAAACATTTAAAGAAATACACATGAAAAAAAAGTTTGCTGTCAAGAGAATGAATCGTGGTTGAAGGTATGCCACATTAAAGATCGTGTATAAAGTTGGAATTACTGACAGGTATCGTTTTTAATAATTAACATGTTAAAAACTCTATACAATAGATGGTGTTAGCGTTAGCCACATAATTAATTTAAAAATACTACGTTTTTAGTTAACATATTATGTTACATGCTTTAATAATTTTGGTCTAATTAATTCATATCTATTGTTTTTTATGTATTCCGATCAATTACAATTAAAAATACCTCTCTTTAACAGAAACTATTTCATTTTTTTAACCTCCTCGAAAATAGCTATTTTGCAGATACGAGGTATTGAATTGATAACCTTGATTTGTAATTTAAATAGCACTAGCTAAGGCAATCATTAAAAGTGTATCTATAGACTTTTTAAATGTTCCTATTTGGTATAATTTCATTTTACCGACTATTTCGCCAATATCTAACTGCTTTTACTTTATTAAAACAATTTAACCAACAAAATTATGTACATTTCTACTTTACACGCGAAGTTACATGTTACTCAACGCTAACGCGTTGCACTCGATTCGCATGGATATTTTTTACTGGTTTTCTACTAGTATTATTTTAAAATTAATTTTTAAACTGCTCGTTATAGCGACTTTAAGCGACTATAAGTTTTTCATTCTTGTATTGAAAAACGTTGAGGATAACCGCCGCGTCGTGTTAGAATTTTGCATATCACAAATTTATTCATGATTAAATAAACTTTCCAAGATGGCAGTCGTTTTTCAACATATTAATGTTATTCCAACATAACAATAATTTTTGAGGTAAATACGTAAATGGAGAAAAAATTCATAAACCCTAATGATCGGGGAATACAGTTAGAAATTATAGTCGGAGTCTGTCCATCCGAAATTGGATTAGATCACTAGATATAGTATTTTTCACAATAAATGGTATTGGCTTATTAACTGCAATAAACTACCCGATTTAATCTCATTGTGTAGAAAATCCTCAGGTAAAAGATACAACTGTGCTACAGGGTCGAACTTAAGAAATTTGAATTTTGCATAATATAGGAGGTATACAAGTAATTTATTTAAATGTTACAATTCTATTCTATATTTAGTACAGTGTCGCTAAATTAATTATAAGTCCTTAATATTTTTGGCAGAAAGCCACATAGCGTCCAACCATTTTTTGGTCCTGCGTGTAATATTGTGATTCTCTTCCCTTTATTTGATGGTGCTTTTGTTTTACACCTATCAGAGGAATCAGACCATCCTTTGGAAGGGCTGTCATGCGTGTCAAACCACATCTCGTCGAGGTAGAGTATCGGCCGATTTTCAGACCGGTATTGTCTTATTGACGTAAGAGGCACCTTCGTCAAATTACTGGTTACTCTTGCTGCAGCACCCACGTTATATCCTAGCTGTGTATAGTAAGGAACTATACACATTTTTTATAATAATTTTCGCGTCACAAGATAAGTGATTCTTCTTTAACGAACCACTGGAAGAAGTACTATTACTTTTTATCCACATACTGCCTATTCTGTACGTAGGGGTATAAAATATTTGCTATTAATGTCTTTAATAACAAATAACTGTTATAAAATTATTCCACGCCGTAACACAAGTGAACACATTCAATGAAATCAGTGGCGGCTCGTGACATCTGCTATAGGGTGTGCTGCATGAACCACGGCCAATATAAAATAATAGAAATAGAATAACATACGAAAACAAAAACAATAAAATTAGCTTTAATACTAATTAATAGTAACTAATAACGACAAATTTATTTACACCTAATTTAAATTGAAACTCCATTGTTTTAAACACGCTCGAACAAAACAAATTAAACAGAATTGTAACCTAAGAATTTCTAAACACGGCACAGATGCAACGGTCACGAATAACTGTCGTGAATTGCAGCTCATTTCCGAGGCCGTTAATCAGTGGCCCAGCCGATTGCCGAAGCACATCGGCTAAGATCGCCGTTTGCCTAATAAATGCATTTTACCGCTGCCAGTGTTTCGGTTGTTATCGACGCGGCTTCACTGGAGCAGCAAATACGTAAAAAGATTGCTTCACTGGAGCACCAAATACGTAAAAAAATTATACGGTTTCACTAGAGGAGTAAATACGTAAAAAAAATAATATTAATCATCGTTGTTGGTGAATTATTATTAACAGTTGATGTTTAATATGATAATATGGCAGATTTGAAATAAAACTATATTAATTATTCTTTAATAATTAAGATTTGCTATGGTTGTTTGGTAGTTCTGCAGCTCAGCAGCACATAAAGAAAAGCCGCCACTGAATGAAATACAAAGACTAAAATGAACAAGAAGTGTAAGATGTAATCCTCTACAATCCCTCTCTAAGAAACAAAATAACCTGAATCAGGTCCTTTTACATTTATGATGTGCATCTCGGATTTTAAAACTTAAGGGTCTATTTGGTTTTGTTATAATCCTTCAGTCAATATCATTTATTGTGAAAACTACTATAGTTAAAGAAGCAAAGCTTTTATTACAATAAGCGAGTGCCTACTGTGATCCATCAAACGTGGTGTAGTGGGTGTAGTGGTTATATTCGTGAAAACTTCAATGTGCGACATCTATTGGGATAATATAGAAGGTTGAATGAGGGTGTGCCATTAACCTTGTAGTGTAATGAATTAACTTATATTTTTGCCATATAAGAAAATACAATAGTTACTTGAAAACATCCTATTATAATGGTAAGTAAATATACCAAGTGACGTAAAAATCCGAACACCCAGTTTAAATGATTTTATTTTAATAAAATTTGGTAAATTTATTTATTTTACTAAAATAAACAATTGATAAAATTTTCAATCCCGGTTTTTATACTGCTTTTTTTTAAATCCCCTAACAATCCAAAAATTAATATTGTAGCCGTAGTAAAGTTCCAAATTTTGCGGATTTTGGTTCTTGACACTCTTTAAGATTGGTTACGATGCCTATGGTACGGAGACCTGTACGATTTCGTCAACTTGGTGAGTTTGATAGGGGTCGTACAGTGGGACTTCGGAAAACTGGATTTTCTTTTCGGGAAATTGCAGTTAGAGTACAAAGAAGTGTAGAGACCGTGGTTAGATGTCAGGCATGGCTTTGAGAAGCTCGTACGTAAAGAGCAAGGGGCTCTGGACGCTCCTGTAAAACAACCGACCGTAAAGATCGCCGCCTAAGATTATTGGCCTTAAGCGGCCCATAGACGATCAATATTATTGTGCAATTTGGATTGCACAATACTTTGACGGCCGCCCACAGACGCTCAATATTATTGTACAATAAGTTGGTTTGTGCAATAAATTGAATCGTGTGGGGGTGATATTGACGGTTGTACAATATTTGGCACAATCACGAACACAGACGATCAATTTGCTTGGCAACAGGTTGTGCAAACAGTCCTCGCCAGAGCTTCATTCGATGAAGATGTTGAGTGAAACTGAGTTGTGTGCTGTTGCTATTGCTGTAGTGGTAAGTGCAAAGAAGAGAAAAAAAGAACAGAGCTCGCGAAAAGGGAGAAAATGGGAGAAAATGTTTATCCGCTCTCTTGTCAACCATGACGACGCGTTCACCACTACCAGATGAGACAGACTGACGGGATATTGCGCAATGTTGCCTACAGACGGCACAATTCTTTCCCGTTTGCACAATATATTTTCACGGATTTGAATTTCACTCAATATATTGCACAACCTTTCAATGTCGTCTACACACGATCAGTTTTATTGTACAACCCGGGATATTGAACAATAATATTGATCGTCTATGGGCCGCTTTAGGGGACCGTTTCTCCACTACCAGGTCCATTGCAAATGAGTGGTTTGCAGAACACGGAAGACCTATTGGCATGCGAAGTGTTTACCGACGAATAAGACGTTTTGGCTTGTTTTCATACCGACCACACTGGGTCATCCCTTTAACTCCAGAACACCGACGTAATCGCCTTGAGTGGTACAGAGAACGGTCACTCTGGAATCAGGAATGGAGCAGTATTGTCTTTAGTGACGTCTTGATTTTGTTTAGGCATGCACGATGATCGAGCGAGGGTTAAAAGACGACGTGGTGAAAGGAGAGATCCACGGTTTTTTGTTGAAAAGCATGTTCATTAAACTGTTGGAGTTATGGTTTGGGGTGCTATAGCTTATTGTTCGAAATCACCTTTAATCTTCATCAGAGGTAACATGAACGCGCAGCGTTATATCCAAGAAGTTTTAGAACCCCATCTTTTGCCCTATCTTGACAACCTGGCAAATCCAACTTTCCAACAAGATAATGCCCGACCACTTGTCGCAAGAGTCACAATAGATTTCTTTCAACATAATAATGTCACATTGTTACGTTGGCCCCCAAGACCTCCCGACTTATCCCCAATTGAGCACGTGTGGGATATGATGGGTAGGAGATTGCTCAATTTGCAACGTCCTCCTCAGACTCTAGAAGAACTTCGAGAGGAGTTGGTGGTTTCCTGAAATGAGATAACACAGAAGGACATTGACCATCTGATCAGAAGCATGCCTAGGCGCATTGGAGAATGTGTAACACATCAGGGTGCATCCTTATACAAAATTCTATAAAAATAAAATCATTTAAACTGGTTGTTCGTATTTTTATATCACTTGGTATATATTTGTAATAAATAACGGGCAATTTCAATAATTTAATCTGAAATCTTGCTATTTCACCAATAACCATATTTCGAGGTTAGATTAACACATTTGTTTACTAAATGGTTTTCATTGTTTTTTGTTCTTAAATTCGTCAAGAAATGAAAGATTAGATGGATACCTGACATTTTAATTCGCCACATCATTTTTCTATTTGTTTTTTTCTTTTCGGTCTTGAAAGTTAGACATCATGCAGTCTGTTCATATACATGTAGAAACCAAATCCAGGAAAATATGTTCGGTGCCTCAGTGTTCCTCATAATGTACTAAGGATATTTCATTACATTATTTTCCGAAAGTTGGGAAATCAGTGACCAAATAAATGTTAATGTGTAGCCAGAATTTTGTAGCTGAGGATTTCACCCCAGGTAAGGAAAACATCACAATATGAAAAACAAGTTTTTATTCAAATGTATTTTCAGCAATAAACAAAAAAAGCACCTGAAAAAGCTTGCTGTTCCTGCTTAAAAGATTCCGACAACCAAGTTTTCTTTAAAAAAGGTCGAAATCAATAGATCAGATCTACATTGGTACGTTCACATTTTGATTGAATTTAGCTGGTGTCTATCAATACTTAAGAAGTCTTAAAAAGTTTCAGAGCGACGGAAGAACTATATTTTATTTAGATGAAACATGGTTGAATGAAGGACACACTCTTTCTAAAGCATGGATGAACACAAATATTTCAAATTCCCGTCATGCATTTTTGGAGGGATATTCAACAGGAATAAATGCCCGCAGACTAATAATCTCACACATTGGAAGTGAACATGGTTTTGTAGAAAATGGGTAATTGGACTTTGTATCAAAGTCAACCAAAGATTATCACGAGATTATTATATTAAGATTATTTTTCACAGCTATTGGACTTTTTGCCAAGTGCTGCAGTGGTTGTCTTAGATAACGCCAGTTATCATTCAAAACTGGTAGAAAAGTTACCAACGACGTCATGGAAAAAAGGAGATATTAAAGAGTGGCTCCAGAGCAAGAATATTTCTTTTGACAACACCATGCTGAAAACGGAATTACTGCAAAGCGCCACAAATTACAATATAAATCCACCAGTCTACCTAGCGCAGAGATACACGATTCCTCCTTCGTAAACCCATGCTGGTTTTCTCTAAAACTCCCATTTCTCCTTAAGTCTTCATCAATCCTTACCTTTATTCCTTCCATCACCTTACCATACCACACAGCAGACTGATGGGCCCCTATAGTCTCCTGTCCGCTTTCCTTCCCACAGAATACTTTCGGAGGTTTACCATTGCCCTTTGAAAGGTAGCCGCCGTACTATATTTTTATATATTTTTCACCGGTACTGGGGTACAAACCCAGAACTTGTCCAGCACACCACGGCGACTACAAATTCAACTTTAGTTACTTACTACCTTCACAGAAATCGCTAGAGTGATTTTCTTCTAAAATACGATTAGCAATAGTAGTAGTTTTATTTGATCTGTAATGAAAATAAACTTTTTTTCATATCCGGGAAATGTCACTTTACGGTACACCTGTACTTTACAGTACTCTTCAATTCTCCCAATGTTGTTTGAAATAATAAGTGAATCAACATAAACTGAGCTTTTATCCTAGTTTTTGAAGATTGACATTAATTGTACAACTGCTGTTGCCAGCATGTTGATGGATTTACAGTGTTTTCTGTAATAGCGGAAGACTAGTAGCTGTGATGTAGCACTTCAACAAAAGTTTCGCCCCTTTAGATTATTCTTGCAATATTGTTTTTTCCTTTAATCGATTCTTCTACATACTTTTCTGCAACTGAAGAACTCTTCCATCCATAGTGCTGTTTTAGAAGTTTAAGGTCAGCTCCAACATTGGCCAACAACGTTGAGGATGTCCTCCTGAAGCAATGACCTGTATACTTTTCTGGTAGGTCTAGTTTTATGAACTCAGCTATTTTCTTAGGTGCTCCGCCAACAGTATGTATACCAGCTCTTTGAGACAGACATTTTCGTTGTCTATAACCCACCAAAAGAGCTTTCAGGGAGACGTGTTGCCGTAAATTCATGTATTCTCTAAACACATCCAAATAGTGAACCTCATCACTGTTAACCACAGTGAAAGCTCGTCGAATATGCGTTTTTGTCTGGTTAATCTTAACTACTAGCTGAGTACCCGTATCCTCCACATGACTAACTTCTAAATTATAGATCTCTTTCCTTCGGCAACCTCCAGCAACTCCAAGTTATGCTATCATTTTGAGTAATAGATGTTCTTTATCTGGAGCGTCCCTCATGAAGCTTTCAATTTGTGTCTTCGACTGGTTTAGCTGATGGTCTACATTTTATTTTTTCAAAAAAGCTATCAACTTTGGGAAACTTGATATGTTGACATTCTCATTAACCATATAATCATTGATTTTACCATCGAGTATTTGGACTATAATGAAGAAGGGTTGAATGTTTTTGACTGAAAATTTAAACTTTTGAAAAGAATATTCTTTAAAAAAAACTGTTCTTACCACATCCAAAAAGTAAGCCAACATCACATTTTCATCAGCACTACTTTTCAAATTGTGTTGTTCACGCCAGTTGCATGTCTTTTCGCAGACTTAACTGGAATGATTTACCCTATCGTTTCCGCAGTTTTCTCAGCAATTTCATCTAATTTCAGATCCATTTTCTCCGCAGATATTTCGTGTATGCGGAAAAATTCAAAATGTCTGCCTTTATTTACATTGTTACTTGGTAACCGCTGTTCATTTTTTATATATAAAGCAAATCAACCATGTTAAGAATAAATCAAGTAACATAATCTTTTCACAGCAGTCTACATGACTTCCTAATAAAATGATCAAATATGTCATTTCAGTTTCATATTTTATTGCGTGTAAAACCAAAGGCAGTATGAAAAAAATATAGTACGATACACGTCCGTGAAGTGATTATTACGGTACTCGATTAGATATTCTTGACTCGGCTCCTTCGTCGCCTCGTCCATAAACATCTACCTCGTACCGTAATAAGTCACCTCCCGGACTTGTAACGTAAATAACTATTAACCGAGATAATTTCGTTTCTATATTCGAAATCCACCCAAATACTAAACAGGGCATAATTTTTACAAGACGCCAACAAAACAGAAATGCTTTCCGTTATTTTTAATCAAAATCCAACAATAAACAAACACGTTTAGTGACGTATTTTAAAAATAACTTATACTCATTTTTCCGCGTCAGTTAATGGAAGACAGTCTCTCGCGTGCGTGTATTCTGTAAAGACAAAGAATACTAAAAATAAGAATTATTTATAGGCGCTTTGCAGCGTCACTGAATTGTTTTTATTTCCATTATCATTCCCGTTAAAATGCAGATGAATGTGTTTGCTTAAAAATTAATTTGGGGTAAATAATTTTATGTTGATTCAAGTTGAGCGAATAATTTAATGTCACTGCTTCTGTTCGGTGATAAATATATCTAATCGTCGCTTTTCTGATATCGCTACGTCTCGAACGTCCGGACACTATAGAGCGGGTCACAGTTATTATGCAGCGTGGCCGGCATAGGCCAATGTAAATCTTATGGGCGAATATTCAACACTGTTGCCGCTTTGGTTACCTTGGTTTCCTTTAAACGCGTAAAATTTATCTAAAAGCATAATTATAAATATTCTTAATTACTCACTAAACGATTTTCAAATGAATAATTTAGTCAACGAAATTGATTGTGTTAACCTCTACTTTTTGGAAGTTCATCTTACTAAGAACAATTAATAACTGCACAGTTAAACTAAACTTCCACTATTTATTTGAAAAATTCGCATTAAAATCAATTACAGCTGTTTCGCTATCACTAGCATCGTCAAATAAATAGTGGAAGTTTAGTTTAACTGTGCAGTTATTAATTGTTCTTAATTTAGTCAACATTTAAATCATAATAGTAACACAATGGCAAGTTATATTCCCGCGCCAGTTGGAACCAAATTCGAAGAACATGCCGATATGGCAACGCCGTCGTCCATAAACGCAATGCTGCATAATAACTGTGACCCGCTCTATAGGTAAAGAGCATTTTCGGTCTTATGGTGCGTCCACACGATACCAACTTCACACAGATTTCACACTTTTATAGAAGACTCCTATTGAATTTTATCTGCAAAATTCGTCATCATATTTACATAAATTTATTGTACTAACCCTTACTTTGTGGAAGTCAGATTGACATATTGAAGTTACATTTTGTTTGTTTGTAGCTAGGTACCTGATGTTGTTAAGCAGTATCAAGACTAGACCAAGTATGGAAGTAATAAAAGATAACAATATTAAAGCCTAGATTTTATTAGCCCTAAGGGGTTATCCTCCTGGATGTATTTCCCTCTAAGATCAGTATAACTGTGCAATGATATAGAAAAACCAGGAAAAAACTATATTACAATAACCTAATATATTTCTGTTACAATTACGTCTTATCTATGTATAAAATGAAGACTCAATCAAAGTAAACAGTTTAGTAGTGGAGAACTTTCAAGATTTATTTGTTCATTAACAACTTTAAATTGTGGATCTGCTATAGTTCATTTGTTTGGAGTTGGCGGCTAAGAAGAGTCATTAAATTGTAAAATGTTGTAAATAAGACCCTAAATCAGTAGCGCACGTACCTACTTATTTCTATCGGTATTAAGAAATTTCTTTTAATCATCATATTTTAATCTTCTTAGGTAAGGGAGAAGTAGTCATAATACGATATTTACAATATTTGGTTCTTTGATTTTAACGAGAATAATGGTGGTCGTTAGGGGTGTTAAGGGATTAAGTTAACCCTATGTGTATAATTGCAAAAACAGGTACGTTATTAGTCTATAAATTGAGGATTTGTTTATATCCTAATACAGTAATACATAAAAATATAGGTACTCGTTAGTGTCGGTGGTTTATATTGTGATCTATATTTTTATTACTTTACTCCAAGAACATTTTCGGTAGTGAAAATGGCGTCAAGTCGTTGCAGTTTTGTTCCAGTACAAGTGGCTCATTTAAAACAAAGTGCGTTTTCTTAAAGAGAAAAAACTATTGTTTTAAATGTTCATGATACACTAATATATCAATGTTAAGTAATATTTACCCTTTTTCCAGTAAGAGAAAAATCTAATTTTTGGCACAATAACAGAATAATTATTTTACATATTTTTGGTAAAATTCACAATTTTTTTTATTATCTGGTTTTAAGTTATAACATTTATTCAATTGAATACATTGTGACTTAAAGGAATATGAGTTCGGAATTCAATTGAATACAATATGACTGAGCAGTATACAAGGCAAATAAGTTATTTAAATTAAATTTTTATATTTTGCACTTATAAAAATCTTCATTATAAAACGCATTTGCGTATCGTAATGTAACTTTTACGCACGCAAATTTTTGTTTTAAATGGTTGGCGACATGAGTGAAGTATCTAAAGGCAAGACTATTGACAATGACATTTGTGGCTAATAGCAATTTATTAATTTTATATTGTTCTTTAAAAAAGTATTTGTGAATATCAATATCATCTTTTAATTATATAATATATTATTAATGGTATATTATTCTTTTTAAAATATTTTAAAATATTAACATTAGATAATTTAAATGTCACAACTGTCAAATTTTATAAATTACACAGTGCTGCCGACATACTTTTTAAAATAAAAATTTTCGTAATTACATAAAAGTAAAAAATTAATTTAAAAAATGGTAAAAAGGGCAAAATATAAAAAATATTATAAACAACTTATTTCATATGGCTGTTGTGACACTCGTTCTTTAAAAAACTCATCGCTTCGCGATTCGTTTTTTAAACTTGAACTCGTGTCATAACAGAATTCCATATGAAATGCGTTGTTTAATATACTATTTTACTGTATTTATTTTATTTTTGATGATAAGTTAAAAAACAGTTTTTTTGTTTATTTTAACACAAGTGTACATTGCATTTAATACACAACACTCTGGATTGCCCCTTACACCCTGGATTTTTGCATCTAGAAGCAAATGTTTTCGGGACATAAACAGTTTTGTCCAACTCTACAACATCCATATCTTGTTCCTCATTATAGTTATTTTGTCTCATTCCCTCCGAAATGTCTTCTTGTTCGATTTATCTTTCTTCCTGCTCTCCATCCTCATTTCTTTCATCGAAAACGTCCCCCCGTTCCCACCCATCCACGTTATCGTCATCATCGCTCAAATATTCTATATCTGAAAATCCACTTTCAATCATCTCTAGCAACTGTTGTTCTGTCAGAGGCTTTTTCATGTTGTATTTTGTAGCCTATAGGTAAAAATAACGCAAAATAAGAAAAAATAAAATAAAAGTGAGGCTAATCTTACCATCTCCACTAAGTCCTTTGAGTCACGATGTATTCAATTGAATACAACACTTTTTCAAAATTGTTTATAATGAAATCGCCAAACTTGCGAAACAATTATCTTAATAGTGTTCAAAAAACTGGTTTTGTAGACTAAAATTTACACTATAAAACTCGAAACAAAACACACACCTTCAAAATAATGTAAATAAACATAACATGTACTGTCACGATAACGACCACGTGTTTTCTACAATCTTTAAATATTTATGAAGTTCGGATTTTAACGCGTAGATGGCAGTATATGTATTATTCCGAATATCTGTAGGTATAAGAAGCCATCGAATTAAAGAATAGAGGTGTGACAGAAAGGGCTAAGTGAGAGAAAACAGGGAAATTTTAGTGAACTAAAAAACACGTAGGAAAAAAGTCCATTATGGTCGATAACTTTAATAGAAATATTAGAAGACAAGTCCACTCTTTGTACTTAAATAAAGAGGTTCCGACTTTGCATAAAGTAATGACTGTTATGGCAGAAGTAGATACGATTCCCAAATTTGGACCAAATTCGTTATGGAAATTCCTAAAAAAAATTGATTTTAAGTATGAGTCGCATAAAAAATGAATTGAGAATTGAATGAGACAAAAGAAATTATTTGCTGGAGAACACAATACTTAAGAAGAACTAAAAAGTTTCAGCGCTAGGAGAGAATTATCTTTTATTTAGATGAAACATGGTTAAATGAGGGACACAGTGTTTCCAAAGCATGGATGGAGACCAATATTTCAAATTCTCGTCAGGCATTTTTGGAGGGATATTCAACAGGATTAAATGCCTTTCGAAGAAAAGGTCGCAGACTAATAATCTCACACATTGGCAGTGAACATGGTTTTGTAGAAAATGGGTTATTAGACTTTGTATCAAAGTCAACCAAAAATTACCACGCGGAAATGATCTCTGATGGTTTTGAAGATTATTTTTCTCAGCTATTGGACTTTTTGCCAAGTGCTGCAGTGGTTGTCTTAGATAACGCAAGGTATCATTCAGAATTGGTAAAAAAGTTACCAACAACTTCATGGAAAAAAGGAGATATTAAAGAGTGGCTCCAGAGCAAGAATATTTCTTTTGACGACACCATGCTGAAAACGGAATTACTGCAAAGCGCCACAAATTACAATATAAAAGATATGTAATTGACGAAATGGCGAAGGAAAAAGAAATAACTGTATCACGTTTGCCACCTTATCACTGGCAATTAACCCCTATAGAATTAATATGGGCACAGGTAAAAGGTGACGTGGCAAGAAACAATACAACTTTTAAATTGAATGACGTTAGACAATGATGATAGATGATAAATTCTTTTGGAAACGTAACACGGAAAAATTGGACCAATACCATAAACCATGTGAAGAAGGAAGAAGAACTGTTCGAACTCATTGTAATTCCTATCAGACCAGGCAACGAATCTGACTCATCTTTGGATGAATACGATGAAATGGAAGCCGACAATTAAAGGAGTAAGTACTTTTTGCAATCATTTATATTGAATTCTTACTTTTTAATATGTAGCATACTTTTATTTTACTTTTAATTTTTATTTTAATTTGAATTATGCTTTAAAAAAACTTCGGTTCTACGGTCATGGGATCTATTCAGCTACCTGTTGTGACAATATTATCTAGGATTTTTATTTTGTTAGTTAATCTCTAATTACAGGGTGGACTCTTTAAAAAATAACAACTATGACTGTTTTAAAAGAAATGTATACTACTTTTAGTTATGTTTCATGAACCACCCTTGCTTTGGCTTTGAAGGATTTTTATTTATAATGAATTTACTGTGCTGCCAACTCCAAACAAATGAACTATACAGTTTTCACATTAATCAGAGATCAGTTCGGGATTTATTTCAAACGTGACGCGCACACGAATAGTTTGTGATTTATGTGAAAACAAACCTTTGGTTGTTTTAACATACAGATGAAGATAAAATGTCATTCATGCTTTTTCAGAAACGAGCGTTTGAACAAATTTGTACCGAAATAATTTTGTTGTTGCAAACAGAACGTGAATATTTTTTAAGTGAAAGTATAGGTAGACAAATTTTGGTACAAAATTTTCTATTAGATTTTACTGAAAATGTTACAATAAATAATTTTTAATACCACAAAAAATGTTCAGGACAGTTTTTCTTCAAAAGAAAATGATAAGAAAATATTTAAAAAATTTAATAATTTCTATCGATATAAAAATAATCATATCATACTTATACATACAATGAAAACATTTAACATCCTTTTGTAAAATGAATTTAAAATTATTATCACCCCTTTATTAAAATAGCTGACGACAGCTATGAGTTTAGTCATTTTTCTAGCAGAGACAAATAATATCAACTAGTGTCGTCCTTCTCAGTCGCTATTAGTCACTTTTCCGAGCCTTATAACTCGAACCAATCTCGCGAAAAACCTCCTTCCCTCTCTCCGCAATCTCCTGCTACCCCAACATACTTCACTCCCACGTGAAAATAATAGTAATACAGTTGTTTGACCAAATTAGGTTGAAAACAGTGCGGATGTTCTCAGCATCTGCGCAGAATATCCACAATAAGGGATCTATTCAATAAGTCCCAAAGTTGGTGTTGGAATAGAGATGGGAAACTACTGCTTCAAAACAACTGAAAAACTGAAGCTTTATTAAACATGAACAATTAAATAACAACATTTCAAATAATGCGAATTTTAAGACAAGATTGCTTGGCTTAGTATGTTATTAAAAATAGGCTGCAACATTCTTCTGAAAAATGTCAAACTTTTTTCAAGGAGTTCATCAATAGTTGCTGGTGGGTGTTTAGTATTTAATTTAATAAGTAATGATAACCAATAAATTTTCTTGCTTAACACCTTTTATTGTGTAGATACAACAACATTGTACAATTTTACATTGCAATTGATAATGAATGACATTTTATTTTTCTTATGTCAAAAACAAGTACTGTCAAAATATATTATAAACAAAAAAACAGAAAATAAATAGATTTCGCGTGCAACTCGATTGAAACCAGACCAAGTTCTCTTGATAACACCATACCGCACGGCCGCACAGTCTTTAAGCCGTTAACAGTGGGTTTTCTGTAAAAATGGCTTGACTCAGCATACCATATACATAAGCATCAATAGTTGTTAGATCAGATGAACGAGAAGGGTAAGGAAAATTTGTTTTACCGGAAATTACGCGGTCTTTAAAATTTTCTCGAAGGATGCTATAGTGGTATAAGTAGCCCCATCCTAATGGAACCATTGGATATTCAACTGTATGTTTCTGGCTCGACAGAATTGTCTGACATCAATAAAAAATGGTGTCAAAATTTGTTCTCTATAACGCACTTTATTTAGTGTAACGGGTCTTCTACGCTTGTCTTCCACGAGGTAAGGGCCCAATAATCCATTACCTGACACTGCCCACCATATCGTTACACGGTCACTATGAAGAGGTTTCTCTACGATGATGTCTACGAATAATTTCCAAACTAGTTTTCTGCATCTATTGCATATCTTGCCATGTTAAAGGGATTTTATTATAGCTCTGTCTAGCTCTATTCTAGTAAAAACTGGTCCTCCATTTCCTATTTTCCCTACAACAGTTTGATCCTTATCCTACATTTTTTTTTAAGTTAGTTATTGCTATACAAAATTTAATTTTATCATTACATCTACTAACATTTTTGTTGAGTTGGTATCACTGCCTCAGATTTATTACCATAAAAGCTGATTTAGCATTAATACTGTAGTATAACTTACTCTGTTTGTAGTTAGTAATTAAAAGCGCATTCTAATAGTATACCTCGTAAAATTTCTAAGCTTTTATAATTATAATCAGGATAATCTCGTAATTTTCCTTTGAACGATTTCTAAGTCAGTACAATATTTTCTTAATATAAATCGTTCGCTTTATAACATCTTTTGTAGCATCGTCAACATTTGCAAATTTTGTTTTTCCGCACCTGCGGATGATCGATAACGTCACCGCGCTTAATAACCCGAGAAATAGTGTAAATAGAAATTTTAGTTAAGGTATTAATTCGCTTTATTATAACCGTATCTGATTTTTTATTATCTTCATTTTTCAAACACTGATACGTATTTAAAATAACCCTCTGACACTAAATGTGTAAATCTTGATTGCAAAATTCGCTAGTAACCTCACTTGTTGGCGATATCATATCTTCTGAATTTTAATTTTGATCTGGATGTCCATTTTCTGATTCAAAAGGTCTCCAAAACGCTGCCATCATATATGTAACTAATTTAAGGTTATCAATTAATATGGGCAAAAATTACAATACGTAAACCAATTATTAAAAATGAATTACCGAAACAAAGATATATCTAAAGTTAATACTTAACTGCCCCAAATAAAAATCTGGACTCTCCGCCACCGCACTAGACAACGACTTTATGAGTTATAAAAAAACTGGCACAAAAAACCAACCCGAGACCCTTGCACGCAACAGAATACAGCGGACCATTAAAAGCCGTCAACAAATCGCGTGCGTACAGCACTTGTTGTCGCGCTGTACAACTACCATTCTAGAGAGAACTTGGGTTCCGACGATACAGAGTGGATGCTTAAAGGGACAAATATGTTGTTTTCATGCCATTCTTTCTACTTTGAAGCCTAGTAAACTAACTCACTCTGTATAACACTTTTAAATGGTTTTTAGCAATTAATATTGGAAAGACTATACTAGCATTATAATGGAGAACGTTTATCATATTAAATAAAACACAGCAACAAAAATGCACTATATATAATAATTGTTCTAATAGAAATTATCAAATAACAAAACTGTATAGGTACAACTCAAATAACTATAATGGCTCAATAAATTAATGTTCTTTGCGACTTTAGAGGTAACATGAATGGGGTTTTTCCATAATTCTGACCACCAGATTTCTGAATCGTCTCATCTCATAAACAAACACTTTATTTATAAAATATCATGACAAATTTTTTCAAAGTGCTGACTGTAAATCTCATTAACATTTATACTACATCACCCTATAATTCTTAATTCTGAACAAAATATTTTATATTTATATTTTTAATTCAAACTATCCTTAAAAAAATAACACTGGCAAGTGATAACGTTGAAGTGTCTTCTGATCGCCTGAATAGTCGTTTACCTACGACTTTGTAACTATTGTACTTTTTATTCTAAATGACTTTCCAAGGGATTTCAACGATAGATAGGGGTCGTATAGTGACACTTATTGAAATGGGTCATTCTCAAAGAGAGATTGCTGCAATTATTGGGGTCAACCAAAGTGATGAATCGAGAACCTACCGACAGTATTTAGAACTCAGAAATCTGGATATCGTCCAAGAGCAAGTCGCCATCCCATTATAACCCCTAATCAAGATCAATTTATTGTTCAATTGGCCCGAAGAAAACCGAAGAAACCCTGCCCAGGCCATCAGGAAGCACATCAAATTGAAGTTACCGGTTAAACCATTAGAAGAAGACTTCATAAGGGGCCGTAGACCTTTAAAGGTTTTAAAATTAACAAATGATAATAAGGTTGCTCGCTTGAATTAGTGCCGTGAGCACCAAAACTGGGGTTTGGATCAATGGCAGAATGTTTTCGGATGAAACCAGGATTGGTTTAGTGTCGGACGATCGTCGGGAACATGTTTGGCAACCCTTAATAATCGCTTCATCATCCTTTATTTTTTTACTACCCAACCCTATTCCTATGCGGACTTTTACAATAAATAACGGTTTTAAAACTAAATATTGGCAAATTTAAATTATATACCGAAGAAGAGGCGAATGGTTCGATCAAGCAAATTTTTCTAAAAGACGTAGTTAAGGAGGAGGATCGGTAATGGTATGGGGCGGCAGAAGTATGGACGCTCGTACTGATTTAGGCATTGTTGGCGGTGGTGCAATGACTGCTAACCGATATATTCGTGATGTCCCAGAACCACATGTCATTCCATTTGCACCATTCGTAGGAAAAGAATTCATGTTTATGCATGAGTGAATTTATAAAAATATTTAGTTAACTTTTAATAAATAACAATATACCAAAAAAATGTAATTTACAATAAAACAACTATTAATCTTAATTTCTTCTTTAATTAGTTGTAAAAGATATTTCAATAATTAACAAAATTTATAAATGTTTATCACAGCAAAAATTATGATAGTTAAATACCTCGGCCAGGCTAGCTCTGACTATAGTATAATATTTGTTTCTTTAAGAAATAATAAGGGTGCCACTGAAATCTTTTTATTTTTTATGATACTACCGAGGAAAGTTGTTTTAAGTTGAGTTATTTAAATAAGTATCATAAGATGACAGAAAGAACTATCAGAAAAAACTATCTATGAAAAAAATTAAAATAAAAATGTACCAACCGATAAAAGATAAATAGATTTCCTTGGTGCTAATCAGAATGAAGTTGATAATAAGTTACAAAAAAATAATCCTCAAACAGTTCTTTCAAACGACTTATTCTAATACACTTATAACGATATAGATAAATATAAATTTAGATAGAAAAGAAAAATACGTGAACAGTAAACTTGATATATAACAAAAAAACTTATCTTTTAATACCAGTTGACGATCCTTCGCCGTACCTTGGCACTGTCTAGGTGGTTCAAAATGTCTATGGATGATCTAGAGTTGAGGGATGATCAATTCTTAGAGATGATCAAGTTAAAGATGTTCAGGTTTAAATAATGATCAAGTTTACGAAATCTTCAAGTTTAAGAGCTGTTCAAGTTTATGAGCTGTTCAAGTTTACGAGATCTTCACGTTTACGAAATCTTCAAGTTTAGAAGATGCTTCAAGTTTAAGAGATGAGATGTTCAAGTTTACTGTATAATATTCCAACTTTCTGAAAATTACCAGTGTCAAACACGTGTTACATTTACTTTTTTTGGCACAAAAAGTACAAATCAGCATAGTCCGAAATCTACAGTTAGATGATAACGTATTACAATACATTACAAAAGATACATTCTTACATTAAATTTACTTTGTAACAACCTTACACATTAATTAAAAATTCAAGAAATGTACTTTCACTAGCCATTTTATAAAAAAATTATCATTAATACTTTTAAATTACCATAAAAAGATTCTTAGAATAATAAAGAAATATGTTGTAATTCTCATTTGGTATAAAAAAATATAAAATAATTTTCCATGTTTTATAAATATTTTAACAAAAAGGAATTGGGAAAATTGGGAAAAAAACATACCTTTATATGACAGCAAACCAATCGAAGAAATGAGACTGGAGACAATTAAAACTCTTGAACCCGATAATGGCAACTCATTTACACACCTCGTAGAGTAGCTACTTTGAACTTCCAATCATAATTATAGAGACCGTATTCATTATTTTATTATTAAGAATTCTTTCGGAAAGATGGAGCTCGCGGTACTAATTTAATTACCTACATATTTAGGATACCAGGTGCTTAAAATTTTAGTAGATACTGTTACAAGGATGAACTGGCCATCACGTAGCCCAGACCTCAATCCAATTGAACATGTCTGGAATATGATAAGTAGACAAGTTAGTATCCGAGTTCCTACTCCAACTAATTTAACTCAATTGAAAGATGCTTTGGTCCATGAATGGCATCAGATTGACCAGATGGAGATTAGACATTTAATAGAGGATATGCCACGACGTATTGAGGCAGTTATTCGCGCTCGTGGGGGAAATACCCGATATTAGTATTCGAATTTCTAGTTTTTGTTAATGATTTGCTTATTATTGTTAATGATTTGTTTATAAAATTATGCATTACTCTTTTTTTTTGGCTTAGACAATTGTCACTCGGCCAGATTCAATAAAACAAAAAAAGGAATATAGGGCAGACAGGAACACACACTTCTAGGGACCTATCAAGACGTTTTGCAAATATACAAACAAAACTAGGCCACGGTAAGTAGGTTTATAACAAATGGGTTAAAACATAAGTAACAAAGGGAAGATTACAGACACAATTTAGTTTCACTAAGAAAAGTAATTATGGAATCCCAAATAACTTTTTCTTGCAATGCCAAAAGGTGACAAATGTTAACTGGAAGAAAAATGTTGCTTTTCTTAACGTTTTCCAAGAGATTTTTACTGGCTTGTAAATATTTTTTACAACCAAAAAATATGTGGTTCAAATCGCTTTCTTCTTGACATTCCTCGCATAAGTTAGCATTAATGACGTGTATCTTATAAAGGTGTGCAGGATAACATGCATGACCAAATCGAAGTCTGCTTATTGTAGTAATATATTTACGTGGTACCACTAAGTTTTTATACCAAGGAATATTTGGAATGTTGGTCTGTACCACAGTATACTGCGTTTCTGATTTGCTACAAAATTGTTTCCAATGTGTTTTCCAAAGTTCCATTTGCTGTTTTTTTGTTTGAATGACACTATCTGAAATACATAGCTGATGCATGGTAGATACTCCGTGAGAAATAGAATTTTTTGCTAACTGGTCTGCATGCTCGTTGTGAGCGACATTACTCTCTTTAAATTGAATTAAAAAATTAAAACTGTTTTATTTTCTTTAAACCTTCACATTTCACAAACAAATAATGGGTTAATAAAAAAAACGAAGAGTTAGAAACAAATCAGACATCTTGATAAAGTTCAATATGTGCACATCTACTAGCAGAATTAACCTACAGGGTGAGTCAAAAGTAGAGGGGGGTATAAAATTATTTTGAGACGTAAGACTCGGAATAATAAACTTAAAAGTACAGTTTTTTATCTACAAGTTGCAAAAAAATTCAAAGAAATCAGCCTCCGCGTACGGAAGTTAGAGCTTTTTTAAATAAATCAATAGTTTGAATAGATCGAATTTTAAGTCGGTGAGTGTAGTTTTACCAGTTTTATATAACGCGCAGTATACTCCATCTCGTTTAAATGTTACATTTTTTGTTTTAAAAGCCATCCCACCTCTAGCGAATTTGCCTTGTCTTGTACTTGGACCAGTAAGATTAGAGTTTCCCACCACCGGCGAACAGAAGAAAAGCAAGCGGGACGAAATGTTTCACCGTCGTCGACCCCAACGGCCCCAAAGGGCTCAAAGAGTTACGGTGCCGAGGCTCAAGTTAATGGAAACAGTGCATTATCAAAATAACTTTGGTTACAATCATCTGGAGCTCTCCAATGCCTTTCTTGCTACGAAATATACGAGATGTGTATGGAGATTGCTGCAGATAATCTCTATGTATATGTCGTAGCCAGAATGTTAAATTAGCCATAGTATAAAATGACTAGGCAGATTATAAAATGGTCACAGCATTGTCAAACGCTGAATTTAACGTAATATTTCTACATGCTTTAGTTTGTTTCTTGATCTATGTAAAGCTTTTGACTCTGTTAGCCATAGTTTACTTCTTTAATGTTTGGAAAATATCGGTGTTCGGGGTCATTGTCCGCAATTATTTAAAAGTTACCTACTTAACAAACAGAACTCAAGTGGTAAGGCTTGGGAGTGTATGCAGCAGTCCATAGGTGATTGAGTATGGTGTACCACAAGGGTCAATTTTGGGTCCGATACTGTTTAATATTTACTTGAATGACTTATTTCTGATGAAAAGCAAAGGTAACATAACGGGTTTTGCAGATGATACAGCCATCTTCTATAGTGCAGAGAATTGGCAGGACTTGAAAGATGCGTAGTCGAAGAAGATTTTTCGCAAATAAAAAATTTTCTATACCAAAACGGCACGCCATACTTCTTTTTATAAATATAATGATTTTAAATTAACAAATATAATCATTTGACAATACGTCAGATATATTTGAAATTTTTTGGTGGTTTCCCAAATATTCGGCATTAATTTCCAATTATTCTTCTTTTGTACTTTTTAAAACCAATTATTTTTAAATTTTATTCCAAACATTTCATTTTTAAATGAACATATATGAAGTTATTTTAACTTCAAACAAACACCATTTAAAACCTTAAAAAAGTTTTTAAAATTCTCTCCAAGTTAAATAAAGATATTTTAATGGAGAATATTTGATATTGTATTAATTTATATTATTTTACCGATCGTCCCTAAATAACCTTTTCAATTTACTTTTTAATAATCAAAGTTTAAAATTTATTTACCTATTTATTTTACGTTGCGTGTTTCGTCAACATCATAATCATTTAAACTTTAACCCTCCTCGCCCTTAAGCGCGTACGACCTTGAATAAGACAAAAGGATAACGGCATCATCACATAACATTTGAATGGTAATTGAAAGGGAGCTACGCTTGCGCACATACTTGTAGTAGATATACCACCACAGTGTGACTAACCATCACAACGTCATAAAAAATTCAGCGTTGCCACTAGTTTAGGATTTTAAATGGGTACTGGACATTATTTAATTGCATTCAATAGAATTTAAATTAATAAAATGTGTATTTTAGTAATCGTTAGTAATCTCGTAGTCAACTAATAAACGACTAATTATTTGAAGATAACTTCCACGTTTAGTTAAACAATTAGGTTTTATAATAAAATAACAGAATTTTGTTTGTTCGTCGCTACCTGATGTTGTAACTGTGCAAAGATCTAGAAAAACCAAAAAAAACTATATCATGCTGATCTTCACAATAGTTTAATATATTTGTGTTAAATTTATGTCTTATCTATGTATAAAATGAAAACTCAATCAAAGCAAACAGTTCAATAGTGGAGAATTTTCAAGATTTATTTGTTTATCAACAACTTTAAATCGTTGATCTGCTAGGAGTCTTTTTAGTTTCTGTATGTTCCTGTGGCGCTAACTCGAGAAGATAATACGATTTTATCGTCGTGTGCAATACAACATTTTTTCTATAGCAAGACTTCAAGTTCAGGTGAAAAATAGAATTTCAAAGAAAATTATAATTTTGGGCATAAAATCGCAATTGCGTTGCTCCGTTGCTAGCGATATGAATTACTCTGTTAACAAATGTCAAACAAATGTTACGTTTTGATTTTTGCGGAGAATATTGTTGCGTTTTGTGTACAAAGTGAATAAATATGAAATACTTCTGGCGTATTTTTCTAAAAAGTCGAAGAAAGCGATGCCATCGTCATTATGGTCGATTATTCGAGTACATTACCTTGCGCCCCAAAATCGTACCTCACAGTAAGTTTTTTGTGAATTACCTACAGCAAAAGTGCACTACTCAACCGGTCGGAATAAAACTATAATAATATCACCAAGAAAATTGCAGATTTTTTTGAAACTTACATAATCAGAAATGTAAACTACATTCATACTTATACCGTTCTAACTTAAGGACTTCGATTATATTGCCTCCAATAAATCTTCCTACCGGCCGGCAGACTCCGTCGAGCTGCAGGCAGGGCCGGAGTGGACTTTTTACTTTTACATTGAGAAGCAATTGAAATATTGATAGATATATATAAATTGTCTAAAAATATGTACAAATGTGCAAACAGGTATGTAGTTAGTTTTTCTAAACATAAAATGTATGAAGAGCAAAATGCACCAACATTGGACACCTTAATGAAGAGACTAGAAATGGACGAAAGTGGCAAACAGTGTGGCAGAACAACATTGTGAAAGACTGTGAAAAAACTAGGATTCAAATTTAAGAAGATAGACAAAAAACAAGTGCTGATGGAATCGCAACGGCTTCGGAAATGGAGATTAGAATATCTTACGAAAATAGATAATGTATAGAAGTCAAGGAAGGTCGATCATTTATTTGGACGAAACGTGGTACGATACCCATGACACGCCATCAAAAGGTTGGGACGATTCAAGTGGTAAATGTAACACAAAAGCACCATTCAACAGAGGTAAGCGGATAACAATTATACATGCGGGATCAAAAGACGGATGGGTTCCAAATGCTTTATCACTGAGTGCAAAAAATATAAAAGACTCTTCTCTTGACTACCATGACGACACAACTGCACATTTATTTGAAGGCTGGTTTAAAAATAAGTTAATTCCCAATATTCCTCCTCAAAGTGTTGTTATGGATAACGCTAGCTATCATAGTAGGCAATTAAACAAACACCCTTGTTCAAGCGACACCAAAGCAATTATTCAAGAATTTATGCACGCCAATAATATTTATTTTCATGAAAATTATTCAAAAAAACAATTACTTGAAGTATTAAAATGTTTTAATATAGAGAACAATTATGTTTGTGATGAGTTTGCAAATAGCATGGGACATTCAGTTTTAAGGCTTCCACCATATCACTGCATTTTTAACCCTATAGAACATATTTGGCATCAATTGAAATCGCAAGTTAGACGTAACAACAGTTCACCGACTTTAAATAGTTTTGTATTAGGCATTATCACCAGGGAAATAGTACCAGTAAATAATTGGAGCAACAGTGTAGATCACGTAATTAAAGTTGAACAATCATATACCACACTTTCAAGTAATGTTAAGGAGTTAATTATTCAGTTAGAGTTAGGATAGTGATAGTGACACTGATTTAATTGAATAGGTCCTAATAATAATTATAAGTTGTAATATTTTTAGATACTTTTCATTTTATATTGTATATTGTATTTTTAAAAGGTTTTTATTTATATATTTTTTTAAATGACTAAGTAGGTATAATTTATTTTTTTAAACATTGCCATCACGTGACTTTTTGACGTAATGATCAACGACAAGTATTAAACGACAATGTTTAAAAAAATAATTTATAGTATCCCTAGGTTTGTAATAAAATATGTGATTATCAATGTGTTTCTATTTTTTACTTTAAAAAAAGTAAATTCCACCCTGTTCCGTTCAAATTTTATAGCAGGTAACACCTGGCTAAAACGCCGGCCGACAATAGAGGACAAAAGGGTCGTTTATTGGCCTTAAGAAGTCAGAACGGTATAAGTATGAATGTACTATACACGGGGCATTGTTTCCTTCGTTCTTCAGCTACTATGTTCGCAAATTGTGGAGCTGATCTAGTAAAACTTAAACGTTTAAGTAAACGAGTACAAGTTGTGATGCTCCAAAAATATATATATTTCCAATAATGTTAATTGTAAAATTTCAGTTGTTTTAATCCTTAATGTGTTTGAATTTGTAAATTTAATTAAATAAATCATTAAAACATTTTATCCACACTTGCTGTTAAAGTAATACTTTATCTACTCAAAACAGTTGTTATAGCAACACTTTAACATTAGCTGTGGAAAAAAATATTTGATTCATTTTATATTTTACCAAGGACATGGTATTTCGTACCACTAATTCATTTACAGCGTTAATTCTTTTGACAATAGAAGAGCATGGAAAATGCTACTTTCCACCAAACCACAGGCATAAATAAGGAAGGAGTAATTAATTTATGAAGTAATTGTAAACATTTCAGCTTTTTCCTAGTGTTCTTCTGCTGAAATTATTCGATCAAGTTGAGCGACGGATAATTTTATTCGTAATTCTATTGCCTCAATTCGTTCATTCCTGTTTTGATTACTGAATAATTGTCAATGTTATAACTAAATAAGTCAAAAATTGCAATTGTTTAGTTTTAACTTTTAAATAAAAAATAATGGGAAAGTCTGTTTCATACTATCATATTCATATTTTTAGGCAAAACAAATACCCTATTACTTGGCCTATAAGTTCTGTTTTCTCATAAAGTATAAATATCACAAACGTGTAAACGTTTGTTTAATCAAAAATTAAAAAATCTCTCCGATGAAAAAAAATAAAACAAATACCTACCGAATGAGATTTTCAAGTAATATGTTTCCATTCTAAATTTTCCCCTGAATAGATATTGTTGAATAAATCTGACAACCTGTACGAAGAACTTCTGACTTGAGTTGTATAGTCTCGAATCCCGCAATATTGGCGAGCATTACTTGATTGCATAAAAGCCAAATTGACATGCAGCGGAGAGTGCTGCGAACTTTTGCTAGTCATTGTTTATCTGTTGATGCAGGGTCGCGCGTATAGAGGTGATTGAAATGTACTCGTATACCAGGTGGGTCTACCTGTCTGAAAATAACTGTGACATAAAAATACGAATACCCAGTTTAAATGATTTTATTTTAATAAAAAATTGTATAAGTACTTACTGAAGCATAATAAGTAAATGATAAGAATTTCAAAATGATTGCATTGCTTTAAAGCTCTTTTATCTTTAACAATGTGTGGATGCACCCGGTTGTGTTACGCATTCTCTAACGCGCCAAGGCATGCTTCTGATCAGGTGGTCAATGTCCTCAGACTTCTAGAGTCTGAGGAGGACTTTGCAAATTGAGCAATCTCCTACCCATCATATTCCACACGTGCTTATTTGGGGATAAGTCGGGAGATCTTGGTGGCCAAGGTAACAATGTGACATCATTATGTTGAAAGAAGTCTATTGTGACTCTTGAGACATGTGGTCGGGCATTATCTTGGAAAGTTGAATTTGCCACGGTGTCAAGATAGGGTAAAAGATGGGGTTCTAAAACTTCTTGGATATAACGCTGCGCGTTCATGTTACCTCCGATGAAGATTAAAGGTGATCTCGAACCATAAGCTATAGGACCCCAAACCATAACTCCAACAGTTTGATGAACATGCCTTTCAACAAAAAACCGTGGATTTCTCCTTTCACCACTTCGTCTTCTAACCCTCGCTCGACCATCGTGCATGCCTAAACAAAATCGAGACTCGTCACTAAAGACAATACTGTTCCATTCCTGATCCCAGAGTGACCGTTCTCTTTACCACTCAAGGCGATTACGTCGGTGTTCTGGAGTTAAAGGGAGGACCCAGTGTGGTCGGTTTGAAAACAGGCCAAAACGTCTTATTCGTCGGTATACACTTCGCATGCCAATAGGTCCTCTGTGTTCTGCAAACCATTCATCTACATTGGACCTGGTAGTGGAGAAACGGTCCCCTAAAGCCAATAATCTTAGGCGGCGATTTTCACGTTCTGTTGTTCTACGGGAGGTCCAGAGCCCCTTGCTCTTTCCGTAAGGCCTTCTCGAAGCCATGCCTGACACCGTGGTTAGGTATCTACACTTCTTTGAAAATTTTATTTTAAATATCCGTCCGAATTTTTGGACAGGATTAAATGCTCTTCGAGGAAAAGGTCGCTGACTAATAATCGCACACATTGGCAGTGGTTTTGTAGAAAATGGGTTATTAGACTTTGTGTCAAAGTCAACCAAAGATTACCTGGAGGAAATGACCTCTGATGGTTTTGAAGATTATTGTTCCCAGCTATTGGACTTTTTGCCAAGTGCTGCAGTGGTTGTCTTAGATTACGGATAACGCTAGGTATGATTCAAAACTGGTAGAAAAGTTACCAATGACGTCATGGAAAAAAGAAGATATTCAAGAGTGGCTCCAGACTAAGAATATTTCTTTTGACGATACCATGCTGAAAACGGAATTACTGCAAATTGGAAACCGCCACAAATTACAATATAAAATATATGTAATTGACGAAAGGGCGAAGGAAATAGGAATAACTGTATTACGTTTGCCTCCTTATCACTGTCAATTAAACCCTACAGAATTAATATGGACACAGGTAAAAGGTGAGGTGGCAAGAAACAATACAACTTTTAAATTGAATGACGTTAGACAACTTTTGATAAATTTCTTTAGGAAACGTAACACGGGAAAATTGAACCAATGCCATAAACCATGGGAAGAATTATTATTATTATTATTATTATCAAAAGACTTATGCACTTACTCAGCTTTCGCTGGTAATATTTACCTATCCCGAGCGTAAACGCAAATGGGATTAGGCTCAAAATTTACATATTTAAAAATTTCCGAACAGTGTGACATGTGTTTAAAATTGCCGCTTTTTGCAAGTCAATAAAAGTGTTTTTATGAAGATCAAGTTTTTTAAGACTATCTTCAAGACTTTTGGGAATGAGTCCAGTTGATGATACGATGATCGGTACCACCTCCACTTTTTCTGCATGCCACATCTGTCCCACTTCTATGGCAAGATTGGTGTACTTTGCCATCTTTTCATTATACTTATCCAAAACGTTGTTATTGTTCGGAACTGCAACATCGACTAACAGCACCGATTTAGCTTTCTTATCCACTACTACAATGTCGGGTCGACCATGTAGAGCTTTTTGGGCCCATTTTACTTGTTTCTCAGCATCAGTTGTTATTTCTAAATCCATATTAGGGTCTGCTAAATTTAGAGGCGAGTATTTCTTATCTGCTCCTATGACAGATTTATGTAAATTCGATGACAGTGATTTGGTAACAAAGAAGTCTCGTAATTTATTTATCTGTTTGTTATGCAGATTTATTATGTCGCATAAAGCTCTTCCTCCCTCCTTTCACGGTAGCGTTGTTCTAAGCACTGACGATGTTGGATGGTGACATCTGTACTTTGTCATCTTAGTCCGGGTTGTTCTCTGAATATCTTCCAATTCGGTCTTTGTCCATTGTAAAATGCCGAACGAGTAGGTCAACACCGGTACGGCATATGTATTAATAGCTCGGTTTAGGTTGCCTGCGTTCAATTCAGATTTTAGTATGGAACTTACCCTTTGTGAAAACTCATTCCTGATTTTGGACTTGGACTGTTTTTGGTCCAACAACCTGGCCTGTTGAAAACCCAGGTATTTGTATGTTTCCTCATTTTGCATAGCAGCGATTATTTCTCCATTAGGGAGCGCCAAATCTCCATTAATAATTTTTCCCTTCTCGATGTTTAAGGTTCTGCACTTATCTAATCCAAATTGCATACGTACATCCCTGGAAAACCTTTCGGTTACATCCAGAAGATGTTGAATTTGTTGCTGATTGGAAGCAAATATTTTGATGTCATCCATATAAAGGAGGTGGGAGACGGTGCAGTTAGTATTTTTATTGATCTTAAGATTGAAGCCAAGTTTAGTGTTGTTGAGCATGGTAGAAAGTGGATTCATTGCCAAACAGAACCACAATGGACTAAGTGAGTCCCCTTGGAATATTCCCCTTCGAATAGAAATGTCGTTAGTCTTAATATACTGACCATTAATATTTACCTGAAGGCTTGTTCGCCATTGCTTCATCGAAGCTTCAAGAAAAGAAACTATGGTGGGGTTTATTTTGTAGATGTTTAAAACGCTTATTAGCCAGGAATGAGGCACGCTGTCAAATGCCTTACGGTAGTCTACAAAAGCAGTCGAGATGTTGCGACATTGCTTTTGCGCTTGCCTTAGAATCACAGAGTCGATAATAAGCTGTTCTTTGCAACCCTGGTGACCACGTTTACATCCCTTTTGCTCCTCTGCCAAGATGTTATTTTGGTCCACATGCCTGTAAATTCTGTTAGTAATGCATGATGTTAATATCTTGTAAAGCGTTGGAAGACATATGTGATTGGTCTATACTGGGAAGGATCCTGTGTGTTGGCTATTTTGGGAAGCATATGGGTTAAACCATGAGTAAGAAAGGCAGGAATGTCTTCTGGATGTTGAAGGATATGTGTAAATTTCGATGCCAATACTTCGTGTAAGCTGCTAAATTTTTTGTACCAGAAATTTTGGATGTTATCAATTCCTGGAGCTTTCCAACTATTAATCTGTCTTATAGCTTGGTTTACATCAGCTGTTGTGATAGTCCAATAGTCAAAAAGTTCATCCTTACTTGGAAGATTGTGGTAGATGTTTGTTCCGGCACTACTAAGTTGTCTGTAGAACAGCTTTTCATTGGTGTTAAATAAATGGTTTTGCTGTTTCTTTTTAGTACATTTAACGTAACGAGCTAATCGTTTGGATTTTGCCTTTAGCTTTTGCCTAAGAAGGTCCATATATGAACATAAGTGTTCCTTATACCTTGGATGTCCCGTGTTGGTTTTAATTTTCTTGAAAATTTTCTTGACTCTATTAGTTAGGCGTCTGGACGGTTTAGCGTTGTTGTTAAATTCTGTAAGTTGTCCCAATTCCTTCCTTATGTCATTAATGGACTTCTCAAGTCGCTGTTGCCACCAGGGTTTATATGGCTTCTGCTTTTCGGTACACTTTCTGTTCGGGAACCGGACTTGTTGGTTGTGACTTCGGACAACTGCAACCGCACCATAGTAAATAAGGGTGTGTATCTCTTCCAGAGTACGGTAGTCCTTGGCACGATCCTTTAAGAGTGAATTAATGACTGCAATAATTCTATTGGTATTCTTATTTGATTTGAGTTTGGGCAATATTGGTCGATGAAGTGGGTTGCTACCATCAAATTCTAATATTGCTTTAGAGAGTTCGGTAACAGCATCCTCGTGTTCGTCAGGTTGTGTGTTACTGTCTGTGTTTGGGTTTTCGTCTTGATCAATGTTTGGTGTGTCTTCGCGAGTGTGGTCATCAAGTCTTACATTATCCAGCTGATCATTTGTATGTTGAATTACATTATGATCGATTTCTGTTTGGAGCTCAAGAAGTACTTCACTTCGTATTTGTTGCAATAGTGGACCAGGTAGTAAATTGTTTTTAATAATTGTTCGACGCTGGTCAGCAATACGTTGCTCCGTAACATGTTGAAACTCCGGATATTGTTCTATAAATGCTCGATGAAGGGCGTATCTGTAAGTTGTTAAATCTGTCTCAATCTTGGTGATTTTAAAATAGGAGCGTATAATGAATGAATTCATCTCTGTAGTCCACTTCATACGCTTCTTGGGCTTTCCGGCTTTAGTGGTCATGTATGTACCGTCCTGCGATACTCCAGAAACAGCAGAAACCGGTGGAGGAGAATCGGTGATATTTTCCTCTTGTGTTATCGCAGTAGCCATACTCGGTGTCACGCTGCGCATGCCGCTAACCGAGGAAGAAGATGCATCATTTTTCGAACAAGCCCTTCTGTCATCAACTTGAACGCGACAAGAATTGTAGGTGTTGCAATGTCGATTCACCTGACGATTCCTGAGTGATAAGGTATCGGTAACAATCGAATTATTGCTCCCCCCAGAATCCGTGGAGCAGACAGTCGACATACCAGGTACACCGGCTGTGTGGGATTGTGAGCGTAGTGCTCTACCCACCTGGGGTAATATAGTTTTAAAATTCGACATCGTTGTATTTGCATTTTATACCTACTGCCAGGTACTACCATTTTCCCCTGGTAGCCCAGGTAACTCGGACCCGTGGGGGCGTCACTCCCCAGGTAGAAAAACTACCCCGTGCGGGGTTATTATTATTATTATTATTATTATTATTATTATTATTATTATTATTATTATTATTATTATTATTATTATTATTATTATTATTATTATTATTATTATTATTATTATTATTATTATTATTATTATTATTATTATTATTATTATTATTATATTATCTACGGTTTCTATTGTGTTTGGGTTAGTTAATCCCTAATTACAAGGTGGACTTTTTGAAAAATACTACTTTTAGTTATTTTTCATTAACCACCCTTGCTTAGGCTATGAAGGAATTGCATTTATAATTAATTAACTATGCTGCCAACTCTAAACAAATATAGTATAACTTTCAAACAAGAAGTGATGACGTTGTACTGTTTGCTTTTGAAAAAGAATTTAGGTACAGTCACAGATATTTAAGACACTTATTTTTATTTATTCATGCATCTCCGAGTACATTTAAAATGATAAATTCTTCTAGCAAACGTATGTCATAGTGAAAAAAATAACATAACACTAACAAGGGTGAGCGTCGTGTATAATGCGTAAAGTCTGCGCCTCCTACGTACGTGCATTGCCTTGCTTTGGAACGTTGTTTGTCTGATTCTAGTTGGTCATGTCGTTGTAAATACGCAACTGTGAAAAATATCGTTGAATGGTGTTGTTGCTCTTCCTCCAGCTTCCTTTTTATGATGCTTAAAATTAGTACTGGAAAATTCTTTCCTTGCCACGTGTTTAAAGTTTATAATGGTTTTATGTTTACCATAAACGCGAAATAGACCTTTTTCTTAACTATGTTTTTAAAATATAAGAATATTTAAAAAAAATTAATAACTTTATAGTCAAATTTTTTTAAAATTTGTATACAAAGCTATTAATAAAAGAAAACAAAACACATAAGGTTTTCTCTCTGCTTGTAAAATATTTATAACGTTTATCCAAAATTACTAACACAGCAAAATTTTTCATATTGGTTTACAGGATTCGCCGAAATTTCTAATGAGTATTTTCTGAGATTTAACATATGGTGTACCTACCCTGTTTTAGTACTGTGATAATTATAATAATAAAAAAACGTCTGGTTGAAGTCTGCAACTAATTAAATGCAGTAAAAATCGCGATCGACCAAAGCTGAAAAAATTGGTTATGGATTGGAAAACCGAAGTTAAATATTTGGGAGTCATATCCGTCAAATCATTTCTAAAACTAACGCTTCAAAAACCGCCCTTCTCTTCAAATCAAAAGACAGTAGACTAAGTCTCCGCCACAAACTTACACTTTACAAGACTTGCATTCTTCCACAAATCATATATGCATCGACTGTATGCATCGACTGCTAATTCTCATCTTCATAGACTTCAGACTATTCAGAATAAAACGCTAAGACTAATTACCGGGTCACCCTGGTATTTAAGAAATTCAAATATCCGTAGAGTCCTTATGGTTGACTCGATAAGCCACCAAATCCGACTTCGAAACATAATCACATAAACCCACTTCTGAAGAGGGCACTTGACTACGATCCTGACGACTTTCCTCGGGCCAAACGGCCAAAACAGGTTCTTAGGGACCATAATTAATTGACTGTAACTGTAAAAACTCCAAATTCATTGTAAAACCACCTAGGTCCACTAGTAAATAATGGATAAAAGTTTGAAAGCTAAGAGAAATATGCCTATGATGGATCCCTGATGGGCCACTAGATGTATTTTCAAATATACCGCGCATAATGCACTACCAACACATTGGTTGGGTCAATAGAAGCTTCTAAGTATGGTTGTTTATAAGCGCTCACGTAAATATAAGCTATTTTTGTTCAAATACATAAAATTGGTACGCGTTATTGTAAAAAAGTAGCTAGGGATAATGTTAGATATTTTTTCTACGCCCATATCTCTATATCAAAATACAAGATGAGGAATAGGTCTGCTCGAATTGTAATCTATTTATGACACGGCTATAAAAGGTCTTACATCCAGGAAGAGAAAGATAAGCTGGTTAGTATTATCAAAGAGCAAAAAGGAACAAGAAAAAAGGTTAAAGAAAAAGCAAGAAAGGTTAAAAAAATCCAGGAAAAAAAATATAGAGTAGAAGACACAAGAAATAAAGAAATGAAAAACAGGGTCAAACAAAGATTTGATGAATTAAGAATGGAAAGACTGAAGGGTAAACTCATACATGGACAATTCATGAGATACTTGGACAAGAACTTTGTAAACAAAGCAGAACAAAAAGTTTACTTTTGGCAGCACTATATATAATGAAGGAAAATAATTTTTTTTTTCGAATATGGAAGATGTTACAATAACGAATTATATAAGTAATTTCTATGGATAATTTGGCTATCTACAGGTATTTTCTTAATCCCTTTCTAATTATCTAACGGGTTGAAACTTAATAATTATGTTTACAGAACTTTTTAACAGAAAACAATTTGAAAATAAAAAAAATATGTATCATTATCCTCAATTTACTTGAAAAATAATTGTTCTTCTTGATTTCTTTGATAAACTTTCTGGTTTTTAAGTAAATAAATAAAATTCGCAGTCATGCATTTTCGGCTATCAAATAGATTTGACTTTTATGCCACAGTAAAATTTGAACATTATTATCATATTCTGTATTAAATTGTCAAGATGAATAATTACACATGTAATAAAATTATGAGTGTTTGTTTCGCTATGATTTAAAAAAGAAACATTTAATTCAGAATTTTTCAGTAGAAATTTACTTGATTGAAAAAAATAATTATTATCTTTTCCTTCCTGTTGATCTAGCTCATCTGCAAACTTGTCTTGTGCTATAAAGCACAAGAAACCAACACAGTAACTGTTGAAAAATGCTTGTGGCGCCAGACACCATATACATGCGCACAATTTTTTCTCTCAAAGTATTATTCTTGTTGTCTATGACACTCTTTCCTTATAAGTAATAAGAAAAATGTACACTAGAAAGCGAGTAACTATCAATACTCAGGTATTATTTTTTTAACAGGGTGTCTCAGAATAAACAGTAAAATATGCTGCTATGCTTGATCAAATAGATATTCTGCTAAAATTTGGTGATTTAACTAAAGTTTATTTGTTTGGAGTTGGCAGCTAATAAGTCATTAAATCTTAAAATGTTGTAAAAAAGACCCTCAATCAGTAACGCACGTACTTATTTATATCGGTTTTAAGACATTTCTTTTAATCATCATATTTTAATCTTCTTAGGTAAGAGATAAGTAGCCATAATACTATATTTAAAATATTTTGTTTTTCAATTTTAAGGAGAATAATTGTGGTCTTTAAGGCATTAAGGTAACCCTATGTGTATAATTGCAAAAACAGGTACGTATTAGTCTATAAATTGAGGATTTGTTTATATCCTAATACATAAGAATATAGGTACTCGTTAGTGTTGGTGGTTTATATTGTGATCTATATTTTTATCATTTTACTCCAAGAACATTTTTGGTAGTGAAAATGGCGTCAAGTTCGAGTTTTGTTCCAGTACAAGTGGCTCATTGAAAACAATGTGCGTTTTCTCAAAGCAAAAAAACTATTGTTTTAAATGTTCATGATGCACTAATATATCAAGATGCATCAGCAAATGTTCGTGATGTGGTCACTAGGTGCTCCAATATGACCGGTGTTAGTGAACGAAGTATCTATCGATTTTTAAGTGAGAGAAAACAAGGAAATGTTAGTGAACAAAAAAAACACGTAGGAAAAAATTCAGTTTGGTTGATAACTTTAATAGAGTTATCATTAGAAGACCACGCAGCTATTTTCAAGGTCATAGCTCATCTCAAAATCCAAATCCAATACGCTTACTACTCGACCTTTTATACAGAACGACTTGCAGATAAAAATTGAAAATTTAATTTTATATAAAAAAAAATTTGACAGACTTTGTATAAAAAGTATTTGTCCACTATAATTTTCTACTAGTTTGTAATTGGGGAAAAAAGTTTTTCTCAGTATCTTACTTGCTTGAAATTTTATATATCTAAGAGTGTTTTGAAATTTTTTTGGATACATCTTGTATATAAAAACATGAAGTATCTTTAACTACAATTTTTTAAGAATTAAATAATCTCTTGATATATACTTGTATCTAAAATAATGTGTAATTATTACTGTTATCTGTTTAAAAACGGTACAGCATGTAATAACGGATGTCTTAGTGTCAATGTGGGGCACACAAAAAACAAGCTAGAAAAGTTTTTGTAGAAGTTGGGCATAAAAGTTTGGGATCGTAATGAAACAAAAAAAGAATGGCTGTTTGTAAGGCTTCACGGTCAAACACAGTAGTAACTATTCAAATAAAATATTCATTGATGTACCACTAAAAGTAGACAAGGAAAAACAATGATTGCACTTAAACTGATTTAATTTTGTTAAAATTACTACGAGGTAAATAAATAAACAAAGCAACCTAGTTGGTTGGGAAAATAATTTATAAATACGTTTTTTTAACCTTTGATGTAAGTCATTTACGTCTTAAAATTACACATACTTTATATAATTAAGAATTAATTTATTAATGTATTGATTATTTAACCTAAAATTTAAAATTTCAAGTTATAGCTTTCTCAAAATTTCTCAGAATTTTTGTGATTCTTTCTTATGGGAAGCACATAAAGGAGTCTATTCTGTAACTATTCCGTTAAAAATATATATTTTAAAGGTCCGTTAAATAATAGTATTTAGGAATAGGTATTCTATAGGCACAGTTTTTAGAGGGCCGTTAAAAATATGTAATTTTAAAGGATGCCGTTAAAAATAGTGTACAACATTTGGCAACATTGATATAAGTTAGCTTTGTCAATCAAAGAAAGCAAAAAAGAAGATATTCCAAAACTCCAACCTATAATAGTGAAATATAGTTAAATTTGTGGTTTATATTAATATTTTTGTGTTCAAACAATTAATTGAGTTTGCCTAGAGCTAAAAGAATAAAATAAAACAAAAAGAATATTCCCTAATAGAAAAGAAAATTTTGATGGGCAGCAAGATAAAACCTATGGATTTATTTAAATTAGATGAACTGTGGAGATGGATTACAACGAAATTGTATAGTCTGTGTTCACCTAAAACAATAAAACAGTGAAAAGATGTAAGTATGGAAATATTTCCAATGCAATTTCAAAAATAATAATCTTCGGCAACATCAGCATTAATATCATTTAAAACAGAAAATAATATTGGAACAAAATTGTTAAATGTGAAAACAAAATTACCAAAATTTAAAAAAATCTGGTGTTTACAAAATTAATTGTCCAAAATGTAATGCAGTATATATAGGTCAAATACAAAGAAATTTTGAAGTAAGATTTAATGAACACTTAAGAGCATATAGATTACAACAACCAGATAAGTCGAACTATGCAAAACACCTACTTGAACATCCAAACTCACTTATACACACCAATGATATTCATATACTACACATTTGTGATAAAAAACAAAATTTAGATTTTCTAGAAGAACTTGAAATTAAAAGACATCTAGCAGATCAACAGTTTAAAGTAATTAAGGAACAAATAAATCTTGGAAGTTCTCCACTATTAAACTGTTTACTTTGATTGAGTCTTCATTTTATACATAGATAAGACATTATTGTAACATAAATATATTAAGTTATTGTAAAGATCAGCATGATATAGTTTTTTCCTGGTTTTTCTATATCATTGCACAGTTATACTGATCTTAGAGGGAAATACATCCAGGATAATCCCTTAGGGTTAATAACATCTAGGCTTTAATATTGTTATGTCTTATTACTTCCTTACTTGGTCTAGCCTTAACTACTTATCAACATCAAGTACCTAGTTACCAACAAACAAAATGTAACTTCTGACGATGTTAGTTATTAGCGAAACAGCTGTAATTGAATTTTAAAACGTATTTTTCGAATAAATAGTGGAAGTTTAGTTTAACCGTTCAGTTATTTATTGTTCTTAGTAAATATTTTGTTATAATACGTTTTGTTATTATTATACCATCATTAAAATAAATAATCAAACATTTTATTTCAAAGATTTTTATAAATTGGTGGAGTATTTTTTAATAATTATATTATCATTATTAATTCATAAAATATTGCTGTATAATCAAAGCCCTTATTTATTGACATCTTGCTTGCCAATTGTTGTTTCTATGAATATTATTATCTTCATTTTGATCATATAAATCTACTGTTTACTATTATCTTTTAAAATTTCTCTAACTATATCAAAATACGCTATTTTAACATTCCTTTATTTTTTAACATGCCTCTAAATAATACCTTTTTAACGGATTGTTTTAACGGAATCCTTTAAAATTTTAATGGAAATTTAGTTAGTGAATACTGAAATAATATTAACGTCCGTTAAAATCTTAACGCCCTCTAAAATTTAACGGAATGGTTATAGAATAGACCCCATAGGTAGTCTGGATAAATTAGTCTGGGACAGCCTATATAGAATAACCTTTTACAATTTTATATACCCATATCGCTGTAATTCGCGACGTAGCGCATGTAAATTGTACATTTTTACCTTTAAAATTGAGTACTCTGGTAAATATTTAAACGAATTGACACAGATATCATCGTATGTAGCCGTTTAAAGCAATCGACCCACTTGACAATTTGTCTCTCGTTTGTTCTTGTTATATATTCCTTTATGAAAATCATTGTTTCGAGAAAGTCGAGAACGGTAAAAGAACTAAAAACAAACAGAGACGTACCTACTGGAAATAAATAAAAATTGTAATTGAGCAAAGCTTCGTTTTCAAGTACTCTTAATCCACACAACCGAGTTAGTTGAATGCTTTGGAATCACCCCAGATACCAAGAGTCACTAAGTTGCTATATAATTCAAAGTTTCAAACTTTCTAGTATTGGAATTAGCAGTGGTGTAATTTTACTAAGGGTTATAAGATAAGTAATAAGAAATCTCCTCGAGACTTACAGTTAAAACAGAACATAGCAGTGAGACTAATACCAATAATATAATTATATTATTAATATAAAACATTTTCTCCACTATCATAACAGAATTTGATTACAAAATGCTGGAACTCTCTCTCTTAAATGTATTTACTCACGACCACCCTGTAAGCGGCCAATAACAAAGAGTCCTCAAACAATGTAAGATTGACTGCATTATAAAGCACGGTAAAGAAAACGCATTAAAAATAAAACTTTTTAACTAAACTTCCACCTTTTATTCAATGACAGCTGTTTCCTAAAAATTAGCATTGTCAGGTATAATATCAGATATAATTGATCTAATTAATGTATGCATTAGTCAAAATTATTTTACTTTTGATGACAAAATATATATTCGAAATGAGGGTCTTCCAATGGGAACTCCTATTTGTCCAATTTTAACAAATATTTTTATGAATAATTTAGGAAACAGAATCTTTAATTCTAGTTATAAAAACAATATTGTATTTTGGTATAGATAATATGTTGATTATGTGTTAGCAGGTTTTGTAGGTAACGAACGACAGTTAGATACAGTTTTTAATTTTATTAATACTTTGCACCTAAAATTAATTTTACCTTAGAAGTTGAAGAAAATAATTCAAATAATTTTCTAGATTTGAGAATTAAAAAAGTTAATAATTCATTAAATTATTCAATATACAGAAAAATATACCATATACCATATAATTCAAATCATTCTATATCACATAAATTAGCAACTTACAATAGGCATGATGACAGTAAGTAAGAATCACTAAAATATTGATTTGTTATAATCATATAAGATACGGAGATACTAAAGAATTCACTCATTTTTATATTACATGTGTGATTTCATTTATTTTAGTAAAAATATAAGTTTAACAATCCGCCATATTAGCTGAAACACCAATCAGAAGAGCGTGACGTCGTACTTTCGTAAATATTGTTGACATTGACATTGGAACGTAAACAAATATCTTGTTCGGAGTCCATAACTTCTGAAGATCTCTTTATAACGTATCAAAACCTTATATCAAAAGATTCAAAAAAATGTGAACACTCCGAATTCCATTGTAAAAAATCATACGTGTGGTTTGTAACGGAGTTATACAACACTCTGTATAGTTTAAGGTAATTTCAACATATATACCCTAAAGACATCTACTATTTTTTTTAATAACTTTTTTGATATCTTCTAAAACAACCCATATACCGAACTTTGTCGTAAGGTTGGTACACCCTGTATAGTTAAAACATTTCTAATACAATTTCTAAAATAATATCTAACATTTGCATTAATATCATTCATAACACAAAATAATGTTGTTACAAAATTGTTAAATGTAAAAACAAAATTACCTAAATTAAAAAAATCTGGTGTTTACAAAATTAATTGTCCAAAATGTAATGCTGTAAATATAGGTGAAACACAAATAAATTTTAAAGTAAGATTCAATGTACACATAAGATCATATATATTAAAACAACCAGATAAGTCAAATTATGCAAAACACTACTTGAACATCCAACCTTACTCTTACACACCAATGACATTAACCGTTCAGTTATTTATTGTTCTTAGTAAGATGGACTTCCAAAAAGTAATACTACACACTTGTGATAAAAAACAAAATTTAAATTCCCTTGAAGAACTTGAAATAAAAAGACATCTAGCAGATCCACAATTTAAAGATGTTAATGAACAAATACATCTTGGAAGTTCACTACTATTAAACTGTTTATATGTTGATTCATTTTATACATAGGTAAGACGTAATTGTAATACAAATATATTAAGTTATTGTAAAGATCAGCATGATATAGTTTTTTCCTGGGTTTTCATAGCACAGTTATACCACGGTACATCCAGGATAATCCCTTGGGGTTAGTAACATTTAGGTTTTAATATTGTTTTGTGTTATTACTTGTTCTAGACTTAACTATTTAAAATGTAGGTGAATGGGAAAATGTATTTTGAATAAAAAACTTTAAAGTTTTTTAATAAGTTTGTATTAAGTAAACTGTAAATATTGAAATTAAGCGCTTATGGCTTACAAAGCCATCATCAGAGTTTCTCCTAAAATAGATTTTAGTGTATAAAATGTATAAAACGTACAAAACCTGTGACAAAACATCATAGAAACCAGACAAACCAACTCAAATAAATAAGTAAAAACTAACAAATTACATAAAAAGTTGGACACAAGAACAATGTAAAAATTAAAATTAACCACCCTAAATAGGATGTATAAACAATAAAATCAAACCGGAATTATAACTTAAACTACACCTAAAGTACTTTAAATAACAAACATATAAAAGAAAGAAATTGGAAGTGACTGTTGAAACACACAATCGATAAAATAAGATGAAAGTTGTAAAATAGATTGTAAAATTAAATTAAATCAAAGCTAAAAATTGATAAAAATTAAAAGAATGAGTGGATTATAACCTAACTGTCCCAGAAAAATTTAAATAACGGTTTGAATTTAGTATTAAGATTAACTTGTGTGTTGCAACAGTAACTAGGATTAACTTTAAGCTCTCTCAATATTTCCACATCCTCTAACACGTCCATTTTCATAAAATTAAATAGGTATTAACTACTTAATCCACATTAGGTACCTAACTACAAACAAACAAAATGTAACCTCAATATGTCAATCTGACGATGCTAGTTTTTAGCGAAACAGCTGGCATTGAGTTAAAAGAGCTATTTTTTAAATATATAGTGAAAGTTTTCTTTAAAAATCTTTATTTTTAATGTTCTTATTAAGATGAACTTCTACAAAGTAAAGGTTACGACAATCCAGCCAAATAATCATTATTAGATCAAAAGAAAAACGAAGAGTATTCGAAATAAATAAATAACCAGTACGCACCTGGTAAACAATGTCCCAATTTGACCCGGTGACAGGCCACGGTCACTCCCGGTCGTTGTTTTCGCCATTTTGCTTGCAAATCGAGAAAATAAAGATCTTGTCTTTAAATTGTTACCACTGCATTCTGCAACTATACAACTACAACAACATGCTATTTGTTGTTCGACTTTATTTGAAATTCGTGATGCACCAACGATTTCCTACGGAATTTAAATTTAATTAAGTATTATGATGGTTTATATGTACCTATGAAGAGTATATTATTGAAAAGTTGTAAAGCGATATTCGGTTCAAAGTTTTGTCTCACGACTTTATCTGTTAGGTATGGATAAAGTGTATCTGGGAAGTAATGAATTAACTGAAAATAACTCGTATTAACTTTTAATTTCGACAATTTATACAACATGGATTTTGTTACATAAACTATAGTCCGTATACGTTGAAATATACGGGGTCTATCAAAAGTAAGAAATTTAAATAATGGTTTAAATTATAGAGTAGTCAAAACAGTGCATAATAAAATAAAGCAAATATCTATAAAGTGCTCCTTGTTACTAGTAAAATTTACCCAAAATCCTAAAGCATTAAAAAAAATTGAGCAACTTAGTTTGAAAGGTAGTAAAAATCATCTAGGATATCGTATATATGTAAAAACGTCACTGTTATACTAATACTTATATTGAAGAGAAGATTATGCTATTAGACTATTTCTTAAAATGAGAATTATAAACTACACTTTACCAGGAAGAATGTAATAAAGTAATAAACTAAGAGGTTTTGCATGTGTCCACAATAGTTATTTACATTACAAGTCCGGAAAGTGACTTATTACGGTACGAGAAAAAAACAGCGGCTACCAAGTAACAATGTAAATAAAGGCAGACATATTGAATTTGTCTGCACACACGAAATATCTGCGGAGAAAATGAATCTGAAATTAGATGAAATTGCTGAGAAAACTGCGGAAGCGATAGGGCAAATCATTCCAGTTAAGTCTGTGAAAAGATATGAAAAAGAATATGCGCTGATTTGCAACTGGCGTGAACAACACCATTTTAAAAAGTAGTGCTGATGAAAATGTGATATTGGCTTACCTTCCGGATGTGGTAAGAACAGTTTTTTTAAAGAATATTCTTTTCAACAGTTTAAATTTTCAGTCAAAAACATTCAACTCTTCTTCATTATGGTCCAAATATTCGATGGTAAAATCAATGATTATGATTAATGAGAATGTCAACATATCAAGTTTCCCAAAGATAGGTTTTTTGAAAAAATAAAATGTAAACCATCAGCCAAACCAGTCGAAGGTGCTGACAAAGGAACAAATTGAAAGCTTCATGAGGGACGCTCCTGATAGAGAATATCTATTACTCAAAGTGATAGCCTTAATTGGAGTTGCTGGAAGTTGCCGAAGGGAAGAGATCTATAATTTAGAAGGTAGTGACCTGGAGGATACGGGTACTCAGCTAGTAGTTAAGATTAACCAGACAAATACGCATATTCGACGAGCTTTCACTGTTATCAACAGTGATGAGGTTCACTATTTGGATGTGTTTAGAAAATACATGAATTTACGGCAACGCGTCTCCCTGAAAGCTCTTTTGGTGGGTTATAGACAAGGAAAATGTCTGTCTCAAAGAGCTGGTATACATACTGTTGGCGGAGCAGCTAAGAAAATAGCTGAGTTCTTAAAATTAAACCAACCAACCAACCAACCAGAAAAGTATACAGGTCATTGTTTCAGGAGGACATCCTCAACGTTGTTGGCCAATGCTGGAGCTGACCTTAAAGTTCTAAAATAGCACGGTGGATGGGAGAGTTCTTCAGTTGCAGAAAAGTATATGAAAGAATCGATTGAAGGCAAAAACAAGATTGCAAGAATGATCCAAAGGGGCAAAAGTTTTGTTTTAGTGCTACATCACAGCCACACGTCTTCCGCGATTACAGAAAACTCTGTAAATCCATTAACAACTGCATTAATACATATTGCTGGTAACATCAGTTGTACAATTAATGTCAATCTTAAAAAACTAGAATAAAAGCTTAGTTTATGTTGATTCACTTATTATTTCAAACAAAATTGGGAGAATTGAAAAATACTGTAAAGTACAAGTGTACGGTAAAGTGCCATTTCCCGGACTCAAATATTTTACAGTATTCTTCAATTCTCCCAATTTTGTTTGAAATAGTAAGTGAATCAACATAAACTAAGCTTTTATTCTAGTTTTTGAAGATTTTCATTAATTGTACAACTGCTGTAAAGTGCCATTTCCCGGACTTAAACGGCATTTTACCGTACAGTATGAAAAAATAGTATATTACATAACTGGAGTTGTAAGTAACTCATTTCGCACGAAGTAAAAAAGTTTACACACGAAGTCACGCATCGGCAAATTTTACGAGTGCGTAATGTGATTACAACTCGTATAACTTAATATATTTTTTCTACGCCCATCTATTTTCTTCTATGAAATAGAGGAAATCGCAATTCGTGAAGCGTTGTTTTTTAAATTTTTATGTGACTGATTCACATAGCCTTCCGCTACTGTAGAAGATTGCCAGCCACCTAGTCGCTTTAATGATGGACAGTATATTGCTTTGGTTCCGGCAGCTGAAAGTATTCAGCAATTTTACTTGGTGTACTACCGATTGCGTTTATCCCCACAACCTGTTTTGTACATTTTTTATTTCTGTATTTAACAAACAAAGGAAGTTCCACTCCAGGAGGACGCAAACTCATATACTTTTGACATAAGGAATAAAACGTATCTGGTACTACAAATTAACGCCTCGTTTTAGTTTTAGAATCTGCATTATTAATTACAAAAAGAAAGAATTTCCTGTATCCTGAATGTCTTCCATTTTTATATTTCTAAGTTCTTGTTTACGGCAAGCCCCGCTTAATCCAATAATGAAGATAACCTGAAAACCCATTATTATGTGATAATTCCAACATATTTTAATTCTTTACCTCTGACAACAAATGCTTATCGTCTAGATCATCTTTCAGATACGTATCAATTTGTTCTGTAGACAGAATTTTCAATTTTTTACTTTTAAATCCATTCCACCTCCGTTTCAGTATTAGTTTTGGTCAATTTGATGTTAATGTTATTATTATTGTTTAGTGTAGTTCTCAGCATCGAATAAACATTCTCCGAAAATGATTTTATGTTGTGCTTGTGTCGCCAATCCATAAGTTTTTGATAGATAATTTCGTATCTTTCTTTGGATTATCGCCGTAACAAATTTTGTGTGGCAGCTTGAGCTTTTTCTATAATATTTCCGGCGGAGTGCTCATAATGTCATCATTTTCACTACTAGAAGAAAAATTGTATAATGTGTTGCCGACATTTAGGGGTATTACTCTTTTAATTTAAATGGAATGTCTCTAATATTAACAGTTTATTACCATTTTTCTACTTACTAAAAGTAGGGGAAGGTGGGGAGGTTTGGGTCGCGGGAGGATTGGGTCAGTTTGTTTATTTAGACCTATAATAGACACATTCCAGTCATACGTGTATTACTGGTTGCTGTACTTATAGATATCATTGTAAACGGAGTTTCATGTTTGTTTGTTTACTCGTTAAGTTCCGTTTGACAATAAGTGAATTTTTAGGTAAGTTTTATTTAAAATAGCAACATGTATAGGTCACTATTTTAAGCTTGCATGTAGCATAACGCGCTTGTATTTTTTTGTGATTAAACTGATATTCAAGTGACAAATGTAGTTGATAAATTATAACCTAAAATATATTTTCAAAACAAGACAAGTGCACATTTGTAAAAATTTATGAGAGGGAGGTATGGGTCAGCAGCATGCAGGAGATTTGAGCCGACCCAAACCTCCCCACTTTCTTTTAGTGAAACGTAATAATTAATTTTTCGTTGCAGAATGCCACTTACTTATAAAAATAAAACTGGGCCGGGGGTGGCAAAAGGGCATAATTCTGACAGAAACGCCAGAGAAAAACGAAATAGAAAGATTAGAAAATGAAAGGGCTATGAAAAAAGTGACTACAGTAAAGAGAAATATTTGTGAAGAGGTTAGTCAAAAAAAGGTAAAGAAAAAGAAGTATCTACCAAGGATACCAGAAGACGGTGAAAGCGATGAAGCAAGTGAAGAACTGCCAGATTCAGACGTTTCTGAATACGATCCAGTAGAGGATCACAGGCCTGAAGATGTTGATCACTCTGCAACTTCTTCTAGAGTTGGAGATTATGTAGTTGTCAAATTCGCTACAAAACGAATGTATTTGCATTATGTTGGAAATATAGAAGATATAAATGAACAAAGAAATTACATGATTAATTTCTTGCGCAAGAAGACAAATTTTAACACCTTTTATTATCCGGATCAAAAGGATATTTCAGAAGTTGATCTTGGCGATATAGTTTTACGTTTAAGTCCTCCAAATAACGTGACTGGTACCAACAGAACACAAAGATTTTTTAATTTCGATATTGACTTGACCAGTTTTTAAAACCTGAATTAAAATGTATTTATGTTTTGTTATGATATCTATTTGTTTGTTTTAGAATTCCATATTTTTCTATGTGTTTTTAATCTTACTTTCTTTGACTTTTGTATACAATATATATCAAATATAAAGCTTTAAAATGTGTAAATCTTTACATTTTCACCTGAATCCTTACAAGTAATAAGTGACCCATTCAACCCCATTGCCTGACTCATACCTCCCATATTAAGGGAGGTTAGGGTCAAGTAGCGACTTCTGACTTTTTTGTGTTTATTAATGATCCTATCCATTATTATAAAATAAAATCATATGCACATTGATAGTCAAACATTACTAATTACAACTGCCCAACATTAAAGTCATGTCTGTTTTATTTTCAAAAAATTTTGCAAACTTTCTGAAAAGTGACCCAAACGTCCCCACCTTCCCCTATGTAAATCGACCAAATAAAGTATTACTTAGGTAAAAATTTGCAATTTGATTAAACAAGGATATTTATGTTTTCTTATCTAAACGCACGTGTATGTTATGAGTCTTTTTACGCGCATGTTATTGTTAAATGTCACTTATAAGTTACAGTGCGATTTTTGACGTTTAAAGACATGGGCGTAGAAAAATAATATAATTATTAACAACAAACTATAATTAACTAAAAAAGAAACTAAATTTACTGCACTACTAAAATATTTGGAGCCGATCTGATCTGAACGAGAAACAGTTAAAGAATGAAATTTTAGGGCTAATTTTATTAGAATAGTTAGTAACATCCTTTTTCGAACGCAAACTAGTGTTCTGCGATGCTTTAGTTCAAAGCTCGTCTCAAAATCCATTACCTCTAACAATTTATAATAGTGTAAGTGTAGAAAATATTATTTAAAATAGAATAACATCATTATAGTGTGTAAAACTTCTTGGTAGAAAAAGAACAGCTTTTTCTAAAACGCATACAGTAGGTATATTTCAAGCATGATAAGGATAACCGCAAAATTAACTCTAAACATTTTATTTTATCGTTATGCTTCCATTAATTCAACGTATATTTATCCGGAGGGTTCACGTTGGTTGGACTTGAAGTAATTCTTGATTTCACCTTGCGGGATCGACAAAAAGGCGATACGGTGTTAAGTTACACGTCCAAACAAACGTACTTTTATATAGATATATACATTTACATCGAATTACCATAAGACTTACGGACTCAGTAGAGCATATCTATTTCATATTGTGTTTAGTTGTTTAGGTTAGGGTGTCGCTATCTGACGATTTTGTAGGGCTCTTATCCTTCCTCCAACAGATCCGGACTATAAAAATTAATAGATATCGAATTTCACGGCCAAAACTCGCCAACGGTACTAGAAAATACTTTGACAAATAGGTAATTTTTTAAATTAAATAAGAGGTTTCCCTTGTACAATCCGATAATTCATAGTTTTTGATAATTTCTGGGAGATTTTTATTGTTCTTTTTATATTATTATTATTATTAATCTGAAAAATAGAGAAACATGCCGATTTTCAAATGAGAAGCACAAATAATTCACTTTCAATGCCTATTAATGCATGGTAAATAACTATTGAATGTAACATAAACCCTTTTATTTTTATTTCATAAATAGTTGTTTTATAATGAAACGATTAAAATAATAATTTATTAAAAATGTAGTAATACCGGGTGTCCCAGACGTTTCTGACCTCAGACTAAGATTATATGTCTATGTTTCTGACCCATTTTAACTGCAAATATATCGGAACTTAAAAACCATAGAGAGGAACAATTACTTTTTATATCAAGTTTTTTTTACATGTTTAATCAGTAAATTCTTAAAATCTTATATAACTGTTTAAAAAAAAGGTGTTTTTCAAATGCAAATATCGTCGATTTTTCAATGGAACACTATATTTTTATTCTATCTGAAATACGAACTATTTTCCATTGAGAAAATGTAAATTTTTTTAAAGTTTAGATGAAAAATAAGTGAGTTATTTAAATTTTAATGATAATTATTTATTAGATAGAGATGCCTACACAAAAAATTACAATAGTATATTGTAATTATAGTATATTAGTATATTAGTATATTAGTATAGTATATTTTTCCACAAGGTGGAAAAGGATCTTTTCCACCGTGTTGCACACCATGCTTTTTCTACGGCTGCATAATAATAATAATAAAAATAATAAAATAATATAAATAAAATAATATATTATAATATATAAATAATAAAAATAAAGAAGTGAATTCATAACATTTTATTATTACTATTGGTTATAAAATAAACGGCACATACTTAATACAAAAAAAAACTAATTTAATTAATATTGTAATTAATTGTTACATTAGGTGCGTTCTTTTTGACTGAGATCTCAGCTCACTTCGATCGAAGTGAGCTGATATAAAGTGATGTGAGTAAGCACCAAAAAGAACGACAAACGCGCGACCTACGATTTCTTGCTCCCCACCACTTTATTTCCGACTCAAGTCTAACTGATACCACCGCATAGCACATTCAGCATCGGTAAAGGGGGAGGAAAAATCTCAGCTCACTTCGAAGTGAGTGAATCGAAAAGAACGTGCACATTACCGATGTGAGCTGAGATTAACTGAGATCTCAGTCAAAAAGAACGCACCCATTACTGCAATTTTGTATTGAGATTCCTGATTTCCCAGCAGCTATCAACTGTGGGAAAAAATCTACCTCACGGCTAAATTCCCATTTAAATGTACGTGGTGTGGGAAAATACCCGTGAGGTTGAATAATTTTCATTTTCTTTGAAATTCTATTTTTCACCTGAACTTGAAATCTTGCTATAGAAAAAAATGTTGTATTGCACACGACGATAATGTCGCATTATCTGCTCGAGCTAAAAAACACTCTTGAAGATAAAGTACAATTTTATCCTCTTTACCAATAAATAACTATAAAATATTCCAATTTATTACATAACATTGTATAAATTGAACCCCGAAAAAATTTATACGAAATACTCTAAAATATTTTAATTAATTTTTGTTTTTACTCTACATCTATATGTAATTAAAATGCCAAGCTTTCCATATGAATTTTAAGTAGAAATTCGGTGTTAACCACATCTCAATTTATTTTCTCGTCTTCGAATTATAGCAACAAAATTATGAGATTTTATTAATTTATGGTATATACAAAATTTTGTTTATGTGACACCGGTATAAGTTAATTAAAAACATTATTTGAAAACAAGCAGAAAATACTGTGACGTTTAAGCTTAACGCATGCACTGGTTTAATTGTGGAAGTTAAGTTGCCTAGTTTATTGGTTTGAAAATCCGATCATTTTTAACAGCCCATTTTCCAGAATATATCAGGCTTGATATACAGTATGATGCAAATGTTATATATCTAATGTTTGATCCCCATACACATATAATGGGAAATTAAATAATCTGTAACTTTTTTGTTCTGCGTATGCGTCAACTGAGACAGGTGTCAATCGACTCAGCTACTCAAGGGCTTTCGATTGATATATCACACGACCATTTTTATTGCGTGCGTTAAAGTAAAGTGCTGGAACATCAATATCCAAAGCCAAAAAACTGGACGTTGTACTGGCGATTCAAGAAAATCCTCACCTCAATTCTAGGCACGTCGCACTAGATAATCATGTCCACCAATCAACTGTTGTAAGAGTGCTAGAAAAGGAGAAGTGGCATCCATACAAAGTACATCTGGTCCAGGAGCTATTAGAAGATGACTTTGATAGAAGAATCGAATTCTGCGAAATCGTTATGGAACAATATGTAACAGAGATCCGGGTTTCATACAAAGGGTACTTTTCAGATGAAGCGTCTTTTATACTGAACTGTCCCGTAAATCGCCAGACAAGTCGATATTGGGCAAGTGAATGTTTGGGCCGGCATTATAAACAATCAAATTGTAGGGCCATATTTTTTTGAGGAAAACCTAACTGCTGCCAGTTATCTGGAATTTCTTCAAAATTATCTGTTGCCACAGTTGAATCAGCTATTTACTGCTCGCCTTTCTCATTCTATCAATGCTGAAGGTCGGCATTTCTTGTAATTTAATTGTATTTAACTAAACATTTATTCTAAGTTTATTGTATTAATAAACCAACAGTTTTGGTTAACCCTGTAGAAATAAATATTCAAATGATTATATTGTTGCAAAGGCAATAAGGAAACATTTCAATTGAGCTGTCACGTGACCTCGGTTTGTATTTAAAACTTCATTACGCCATCACTAATGACGTAATATCCAACACATCTATAGCAGTTCATGGCCATTCAAAAATTAAAATTGACGTGTTTTAAGATTTTTTATAAAAGTCGTCTGTTTCTGAAATAATGAATTTATTCCATACATTTGCATCATACTGTATACTAAGTGAAATCCGAACACCCAGTTTAAATGATTTTATTTAAATAAAATTTGGTAAATTTATTTATTTTACTGAAATAAACAGTTGTTAAAATTTTCAGCTTATTTATCAATTGAAGGTTCCGGTTTGTATACTGTTTTTTTTTTAAATCCACTAACAATCCAAAAATGAATATTGTAGCCGTAGTAAAGATTTACGATGCCTAGGGTACGGAGATCTGTACGATTTCATCAACTTAGTGAGTTTGATAGGGTTCGTATAGTGGGACTTCGGGAAGCTGGATTTTCTTTTCGGGAAATTGCAGTTAGAGTGCAAAGAAGTGTAGACACTGTGGTTAGGTATTGTCAGGCATGGCTTCAAGAAGGCCGTACGCAAAGAGCAAGGGGCGCTGGACGCCCCCGTAGAACAATAGACCGTGAAGATCACCGCCTAAGATTATTGGCCTTAGGGGACCGTTACTCCACTACCAGGTCCATTTCAAATGAATGATTTGCAGAACACGGAAGACCTATTGGCATGCGAAGTGTTCACCGACGAATAAGACGTTTTGGCCTGTTTTCATACCGACCACACTGGGTTTTCCCTTTAACTCCAGAACACCAACGTAATCGCCTTGAGTGGTGCAGAGAACGGTCACTCTGGGATCAGGAATGGAACAGTATTCAGTGACGAGTCTCGATTTTGTTTAGGCATGCACCATGGTCGAGCGAGGGCTAGAAGACGTCGTGGTGAAAGGAGAAATCCACGGTTTTTTGTTGAAAGGCATGTTCATCAAACTGTTGAAGTTATGGTTTGGGGTGCTATAGCTTATGGTTCGAGATCACCTTTAATCTTCATCAGAGGTAACATGAACGCGCAGCGTTATATCCAAGAAGTTTTAGAACCCCATCTTTTACCCTACCACATGTCGCAAGAGTCACAATGAACTTCTTTACGCATAATGATGTCACATTGTTACCTTGAACACCAAGATCTCCCGACTTATCCCCAATTGAGCACGTGTGGGATATGATGGGTAGCAGATTGCTCAATTTGCAACGTTCTCCTCAGACTCTAAAAGAACTTCGAAAGGAGTTGGTGGTTGCCTGGAATGAGATACCCCAGGAGAACATTGACCACCTGATCAGAAGCATGCATATAGGCGCGTTGGAGAATGCGTAACACATCGGGGTGCATCCACACATTATTAAAGGTAAAAGGGCTTTAAAGCAATGCAATTATTTTGAAATTTTTATCATTGACTTCAGTAAGTACTTATACAAAATTTTATAAAAATAAAATCATTTAAACTGGGTGTTCGGATTTTGATGTCACTTAGTATATTTCTAAAAATTGATAGTTATACAAAGGTTAATGGCATTTATCTATGTCAAAGACCATCATGAAAACGTACAGTCCACTATTTAATCAAAAATAAATAAATTTTTGTCAATGACAGTTTGACAGATTGTAGTTATATTTTGTTTTATGATATAAAAGTTATGAAAACATTACATATTTTGGAAATATATCTAATACATTTTTAAATAGTATATTCAGCAACAACAGCATTATGTAAGATTATTTAAAGTAATAAAATTATATTGTATATTAATGAATTAAAAAAATCTGACATATACAAAATTAAATTTCCACAATGAAAATGTTTGCAGGTAAAACAATGAGAAAATTTGATAAATACTTAAGAGCACACCGTCTCTAGGATAGGTAAAAAACAGAAAAATAATTGGGATTGGCTTAGTGAATTTTTTTTCTAACGCCATCCGTTTTCAAGATAAAGGGCGTTGAAGAAAATGAAAAATTACACATTTCTTACGATTTTGCCGAAACTACTGGCACCATTGCAATGAAATTTTATACGAATATGTTTTGGAAGCTGATATATCCCATGAATTTGTTTTTATAACTAACTCTCATAGAGGGCGCTAGTTACACGATTCATACAACGTATTATTCAACATAACTTTTTTTAGGGTAGAATTATTAGTCAAAACTCCAAGTGAACATAAACATCGTTTAATTCTATACCAAAAAGATACTCTTGGTAAAACTCGATATTATGTACCGTTTTCGGAATATTTTGATTTGAAAATTATGAAGTAATAATCGCTCCTGGTATAAACTAATGATAAAGTTCGCTTTTCTCTAAGTTTGCCATGTAAAATTTATCTTGAAAACGGATGGCGTTAGAAAAAAATTTTACTAAGCAAACCGCAATTATTTTTCAGTTTTTTACCTATCCTAGAGAGGGTGTTACCTTTTTTTGAAACACCTTGTATATTGCTCTGGCCCAAGCCAGAGGAAATCGTGAAAGCGAATATCAGGGACATTCTAGAATACATAAAGGAAGCGAACCTGGTATGATTATTTAAGGGGGTACAATGAGCCTAGAGCTCCGGTAAATGCACGAAACGCACCCCAGAAGAATGCTTGAACACACCAATATTCATCCACCACACAAATATTTAGCCGAATTCTGGACTCATCCGTAAACATACAGTACCTCCAGTTCTAAAAATTCCAACAACTGTGTTCTCTCGCCAACCGATATCTGCATGCACGCTGATCCGCGGTCAACCGTAGATGTGAACTACGTCTTCTTACATGCATGCAACCTTCTTCTAACAGTTTGACTAGATATCACTCTTCCGGTAGCATGCCTAAAGAAGCTGTTAATTCTCGAAGCAGTAAATGTTCGGTTTCTTCTTGCAGTTACAGCTATAAAGCGGTCTTGAGCAGGAGTTGTAGCTCGTTCTTGTCTTCCTCTATGCCTGTACGCTGCAGACCCAGTTTCCAGATATCGATTCTATGCACGACTGACAACACTTTGGAACACATTTAGCCGTGTAGCAACTTCTTGACTTAAGCCTTCGTGTATCCAACGTACTAATTGATCGAGTTGCACTGTTTCTAATCGTTGTAGCGCCATTTTATTTCAGGTAAACAGATTTATGGATAGCAACAATGTTAAAGTCACTGCAAGTACTTCTACGCGACTAAAACTTTAGTATTTTGAAATCGAATTCCTACAATTCTGGTTACAGAGATAGCGTATCTGCGTAAAAAAAGGCAAAACAGAGTTTACTGATAGCATGAAACGTATATTTAAAATATTATTTTTATACGCAATGTGGAGCTGTTTCAATTAAAAGCCGAAACATTAAATCTAGAAAGAATTTTATAACTTGAACTTCTAAAGACCAAAATTAACGTTTTATTCTTGTGAAGATATTTAATTTTTTTTTTTCAAAGTATATAATTAATTATTATAAAATAAATATATTTCTCTTGGCAACCGTCTTTTGGGAAGCCCCACATTTCTAAACAAAATATAGCAGACGTGATTCCTAAAAACTTGACTTACGTGTTCTAACAAACTGTAAGTGATACACGTCATTTACTTCACTTCTTCGCCAAGGCCATAAAAATTCAGGCATATTATTGCAATATTTCTGACCCATCAAAATTGACACTTAATGAATGACAGAAATCAAATAAAAGATAAAAAGTCATAACGGAAACGAAGTCACTACAAGCAAATTTCTGAAATTTGAAAAATATCCACTTCAATTGTCGAGCAGATTAGACAGTGAATGCTCCACAAATATATAAAGGCTAGTTCTGACGGTGCAATGGATGAGTTCTATAAAAGGGAAATGTTGCCAAATTAACGAGCAAAAAAGTACTGAAAAAGGTTAGTCGCATAATGAAGCAGTTTTTCCAATATATTTTTGGTTTTTCTTATGCATTTTGGGCCCCTTTATCAGCCGTGTTGTACCCGAAAGATATGGAGGTCTTTTAACATATTTTTAGTTTGTAGTATTTTACTTCTTACAGTTGACGAAAAACTAAATGTCAGCTGTCAACACATACACGTATCATTAGATATTGCCCTGTTATTATTTAGCATTGTTTGGCTTCGTGTTTTTGTATTACTGATTTTTTATTCTAACTTTATCTGTTAGTGATTTGTGTTACTCTGATCTGCTTTTATTATTGCAAATATCCTCGAGAAGAGTAATTCTACCCGGATTTGTATCTTCGTTGTGATTACTCAATACAAATTGCGATGAAGCATTGTGCATATCAAAATTGTAGAAAGAATACAAAAACTTTAGTTAAAGGACGAAGAAGGAATTCTATTAAGTTTATTCCGTTTCCTAAACCCAGAAAATGTCCGAGCAGATGCCTCAAATGGATTGATTTATGTGGCAACCAAAATCTGAATTTTGCCACAATCAAAAAAACCACCTATATTTGTAGTGAACATTTCGTTCATACAAAACCTTATTGTAATAATGAATCTACTGAAGTTGGGGAAAATGCAGAAATAACTCAAGTTGATGTACAAGAACATGCTAGTGTCTCAGACAATCAAATAGATGTTGACAATCAATATAAGAATTTCCCAATTAAACCCACTACAAATATGTTGGAACACAATTATAGCTCTACTAATTTTATAAGGCAAAGAAAAACTGAACCAAAAAAAAAAATTACAAAAATTGAAACAAAAGATAGTATATTCAAATCTAATAATGATAATACCTAACAAGAGAATCGTAAATTTGACTGAGGTGATCACTCTCTACCTAGTGCGTGAACCTCTTCTAAATGGTTTTACTGTTACAATGGAATCATTATCTCTTTCAATAATTTCCGGGTTTTCGTTTTCAATACTTTCATTTACTATATAAGTAAATATATGGCCTTTATTGAAATACTGAGGCAAGGGACGTGATGGAAATCTTGACCAAATCAAATTTTCTTCAAATACATTAATTGGACCCTTCTTTGAAGAACTTGGATTTTGAAGAATACTTCGTTTCATGTCATACCATTTTCCTTGGTCTATGCCTAGAAAAATTGTATTTCTTCCTCCATTATCAATGCAGTCGTTAATTCTAAAAAATTCAAATATAAGAACAATAGACATTAAATCATGTTTCATTCAATCGACATACCTCTTAATTAGTTCATCCTTAGACCCAGTTTGTTTAAGGGATCTGCACTCCAACCAACGTTTTAATTCATTGACAGAATGGTCCTCTAAACTTAAATTTTCTTTTAACATTGCCCCGGGTACATCTCTAGGTAAAAGCACTATAGAATCCATGTCTAACTGATACTATACTAGAAAGATTGTAAAATGTCTAACTCTTCTCGATGGTATTTGCAATAATAAAAGCAGATCAGAGTAACACAAATCACTAACAGATAAAGTTAGAATAAAAATCAGTAATACAAAAACACGAAGCCAAACAATGCTAAATAATAACAGGGCAATATCTAATGATACGTGTATGTGTTGACAGCTGACATTTAGTTTTTCGTCAACTGTAAGAAGTAAAATACTACAAACTAAAAATATGTTAAAAGACCTCCATATCTTTCGGATACAACACGGGTGATAAAGGAGCCCAAAATACATAAGAAAAACCAAAAATATATTGGAAAAACTGCTTCATTATGCGACTAACCTTTTTCAGTATTTTTTTGCTCGTTAATTTAGCAACATTTCCCTTTTATAGAACTCATCCATTGCATCAATGCAATTTATTTCCTGCCACAACACGTCTCCTTTCAAAGATTAGAAATTAGAAGTTAACATAATATCCAAATTCTTCGCAGCAAACAAAGATCGAAAAACAAAAAAAATCAGACGAATAGATTTTTTTTTGCTAATCTATCAAATTTTACCTATTTAATGTTTTCGCAAACTACGTTCCATTTATAAATGGTACCTACCTATACAGTACACCCAGTATCGTTTTTATAAAAATATTTATACAAAAGGTAAAAAAGAAAATAGATTTTTCTTGTATAATTTTCGCAAATTCGTCAACTTGTCCTAATTCTGCGTAAATAAGTCTATTTTGCCTAATTATTCCCATAAATACAGCCTTACGTTATTTAACTTAACTCTAAAAGTTTGTTCATACTAAACCACACGTTATTTTTTAATTAAAATACATAGAAAATAGAAAATAATACTTTGAAAATAACATTACCATTGTAACTCTGTACAATTAAAATTTATTCAAAGAAAAATTAAGTTTTTGTTAAGGATTCTCTTTCGAGGCAAAGATTTTTATGGATACCGAAAAAGGTCCATTGAATCTGTATCTCTCGTACCCCGCCTGCCCTTTATATATTCCTTCGTCCACGCCTTACTCGCAGCCACAAAACAACCCCAAAGACGTCGCGGGAGTTGTTGGAAGTAGGAAGTTTTCCTTCCCACCTCGTTCCGCACCCACTGCATATACACCCGAGGAATACGGATTATCATGAAATATTGCACTGGTGCCAAAAAAATAATCCTCAAAATTTCACACCTCTACTTTTTAACCAATAAAATAACTAGTAATCATGCCAACTAAAAAAAATACGGAAAATTCATGTGAAAAATAGAATTTCAGAGAAAATTGTAATTTTGGGCACAAAAATTGCAATTGTATTGCTCCGTTGCTAGGGATATGAATTACTGTGTCAACAAATGTTACGTTTTGGTTTTTGCGGAGAATATTGATGCGTTTTGTGTACAAAGTGAATAAATACGAAATGGACGTAAAAGAATTGACACAAGAAAAGGAAAACCTGCCATCAGATGTAGAAAATGCAGCGTTGGAAACAGAAAGTTGCCACAAAAATCTAAGATGATGTATGAGAAAGAATACCAGTCTTTTAAAAAGTGGAAAAGCATTAAGAATATCAATAGCGAAAGTGAAAAAATACTTCTGGCCTATTTTTCTGAAAAGTCGAAGAAAGTGATGCCATCGTCATTATGGTCGTATTATTCGATGCTGAAGCGTATGTTGTTGATGAATGAAAATTGTAACATTTCTAAATTCAGCAAGTTAACCACATTACTAAAAAACTTGAGTGCAGGATACAAAGCTAAAAAGTCCAAAATTCTGGAGTCAGATGGCATTATTAAATTTCTGACAAAAGCTCCTGATGTCTATTTGTTGATGAAGGTTATTGCTATTTTTGTTGTGCATGGAGTGACTAGGTCCGATGAATTGTAAAAATTAGAAGTTAGAATCGGTGATAATCGTTTCATTATCTGATACTAAAACCAAGCAGGATAGGTCGTTTTGTATTATTGACAAGAAAAGTGGAATGAGTTTCTTGGAAATTGTGAGACAGTATTTTGCCTTGCGCCACAAAAACGTAATTTTTTTGGGAATTACCGACATCAAAAGTGCTGGGGTTGTCTATATAGGATTTTTACGATAAGTTGACCATGACGTCATTCCTAGTTAATTATATTGACAACAAAGTAACTTAAAAATAACTGACAGTAGATGAGATTTACTTGTAAGGGCTAGGAAAATTAAACGTGTACAGATTGGTACCAATTCGCGCTGTTGCCACGAGCCATTTGCCACGCGTCATTATTGTATTGTACACGTTTGACATTCGATTGTGGATAATTGTTTTATTGATTTTGATTCCGATTTTTTTCAACAATTAATCAGAGGCCCGATTCTATTTCACGAATTCGATTATGGAATCGTTCGATGTTTTTTTCCGAAATCTGATAAATCGGTGATTCATTATAGAGAGTTCAAATACTTTTTTGGTTCGTTGAATTATAATATGTTGTAGAATGACTTATCATTTGAGTTATTCTTTTATTCATAATTTTTTTTATAAATATGAGATATGTTTTTTGCATTCATTCACAAATGAATTTTATTATCATTATTATTGGAAACCACAATATTCCCATTTGATAACTTAAATATTAGCACAGCACTACCAGTTAACCTAAATGAAGGAAAAACAACTCTGCGTGACAACACCGCAAAATTTTATGCTCTGACGTCATTGTCAACTTATCGTAAAAATCCTATAGGAGAAAAATTTGTATTATTCATTTTACGGCAAAATGTCATTCTTTATAAAAAATTTTGCTTCTTTTAAAAACGAGAATAAGTCTGAAAAATCTTAGATTGGATCTACTTTCTTTTATATAAATTTTGTGTAAAATAAATAATAATGGTACCTACTTCTTTCTTGAGATATTTTCATGTTTTCTTAATTTGGCAACACCCTGTAGATACAATCTAAGATTTTTCAATGTTATTCTCATTTTTAAAAGAAGCAGAAATTTTTATAAAAAATGACTTTTTGTCGTAAAATGAATAATAAAATTTTTCTCCTATAGGCAACCCCATCCTCAAGAAGATTGCAGATTTGTTAAAACTTGCAAATTCAGAAATGTACACGGGGCATTGTTTCCGTCGTTCTTCAGCTCTACTATGTTCGCAAATTCTGGAGCTGATCTAGTAAAACTTGAGTGCAACGAAGATGCTTTTTGCACATGTTGCACAAAACATTTTTTCTACGATGGAATAATTTTTTTTGTTTAAAATTTTATTGAAGATTATTTGGTAATTTATATTACAATAAAGAAATTATTTGATTATAAGCAATACCAGTGACATGGGAAACCAATGTTATAAATTATAAATAAAACTAGTTATCTACTTTGTTGAGGTAATTTCAATTTTGATATCGCAGTTTGAGCAGTTTGCTATAGTAATTGATGGACAATCTTCGTTTCTAGTTAATTTTTGAATTTTATTTTCATATCCGGTTTGGTTTGCTTCACTGATAACTCTTTTTCGAGTGCAGTTTGTCGTACTGGTACTTGTTTCACCTTCCAGAATTTGACTCGCTATTTCAATTGTTTTAGAAATAGATTCCTCAATGTAACCTTCAGCCACTGTTGAAGATTTCCATCCTTCATGGCGTTCTAATGTTAGTATGTCTGCCCCCGATTCTACAAGTAAGGTTGCAGAAGATCTGCGAAAACAGTGTTCTGTGTATTGCATTGGGTTTTCCAGATTTAAATATGTTGCAATATCACTTGGAATTTTACTAAAAGTATTTATACCAACTACTGAACATTTTCTGTTATAATATCTTATAAAAATCTATTGGTAGACTGAGGACGAAGGGATGCATATTTGCGATATATTTCAACAAATTTAAAACTTCTAATGTTTCCTGCTATCAAAAATTATCGAGGTTTGTCTTGCTATCAGGTATTTTCATAGTTATGACGGAATCCATGTCATTCAACATTCAAAACAGTTACCAAAGTCTACGAAATATTTGCTGTTACATTGTATTTAAACTTTATAAAATTTGTATCTCACCTTCATCATTAGATATTTATTATCTGGAGCTTCAGTTAAAAATCTATCAAACTCCTGTCGGGTAAAAATTTTTGATTTTTTAGGAAGGAATCCTACATTCTTTTTCTTCAAGAATTGAATTAGCTTTGTGAAATTTCGAAGATCCAAATTGATTAAAAGTGTAGCTTTTAACATTGAATATTCCGACCATAAGGTCGATGGCTGGAGCTTCTCTGATTTTTGTTGTAAATATTCTAGGAGAACGTTTTCAGCAATGTTTTTATGAACTTCGTTTCACACTAGTTGTTAAACCGCTTATAACAAGTTTCATATACTTTTTTAGATTTATTGGCTAATAATTCTGTAATGGCTCTATTTGCTGTTTCCGTAATATCGGGTGGTATACAAATAATTTCCTCCTCACCGTCCGAACTCGACATTCTTACACTTTGGCTGTATAACAGAATGATGTATTGGTAAACTGATAACTTCGTGTTAATAATAGAAACGCTAGCTGTCAAAAGCAGCACACGGCGTACATAGGTATCTTGATAAAAAACAAAATATACTCCTACCTGCTTTTAATTATGAAAATTTCTGGAATATTTAAGTTTAATTTGTAAGCAAAGCAATGCATTTATTGTTTCACGTTATATAAATTCTACCTTATATACAAGCGGACAATAGCCAGGCATAGGTCAATTTACTTTTTACGTTAGTGCAAAAAAGCTTTTGTCATAATGAATAGTACAAAAAGACTAAGTTTTTGCACGATCGTAGAAAATACATGTATAAACATACTAAAAAACACTTGTTAGAGGTTTTTAGTATACAATGTTTGTTTCTTTAATCTTTTCAAAGACGGAAAAAATCACAGGTAACAGCTACAGGTCGCCTGTGCTTGCGTCTTGGAAAAAAACATCCCTGTGGTTAAGGGTTACGAAGAGGCTTCACGCACGTCTCAAGAACCTCAAGATCCCATAGTGGTACCAAAACGAATAAAAGATTTCATTTTTTAATTAGAAAATATAAACAATCATAATAAATGAAGTACTTTATTATTGAATAATAGTTCTTTGAAAAAGACAAGGGTGGCATAACTTACAATATTTTTAAACTGTTTAAATTACTGACATGTCAATTAATTGAGATGATATGTGTCGAACGAAACTTTTGCGGATTATTAACAAAGGCTTTAGTGCAATTGAAGCCTTCCTGGAATCAAGCACCAGCATCTCCGATCGCGTGAGTAGCGACAGGCCGGATCGATCACTAAAAGGGCTTCCATGTAAAGGGCCGTGGCGTGACCCGCAGCCCTTTACCCTCCCCTTATGCTCCGGTTCATCTGGGATGGAGTATTATACGATAATCGGTCACGTGGTGACTGTGAATGTTGATTTTATGTTTAATTGAACAAATGCTTATTCGCGCAATAAGTTAAAATAAGGTTAAAATTAATTTTTAAGAACCATTTTAATTTCCTTCAGATATTCATAAATTCGATTCCTCTGGGAAAACCCCTCGAGTTTTTCTTTATTAGCGCACTCGGTTTTATAATATTGAATTATGATCACACTGTGGAAGCTTTCAAACTTTTTGTCTGTGTCACTTTGGTAGCAACACTTTTAATTAGAGGGGATGAATAGGAATTTGTACCTTAAAAATATTTTTTTTTCATACTGTTCGGTAAAGTGCCATGGCACTTTACGGTACACTTGTACTTTACAGTACTCTTCAATTCTTGCAATGTTGTTTGAAATAATAAGTGTATCAACATAAACTAAGCTTTTATTCCAGATTGAAGATTGACATTAGTTGTACTACTGCTGTTGCCAGCAATATGTATTAATCGAGTTGTTGATGGATTTAGTGTTTTCTGTAATCGCACTTCAACAAAAGTTTCGCCCCTTTGAATCATTCTTGCAATCTTGTTTTTGCCTTCAATCGATTTTTCTATATACTTTTCTGCAACTGAAGAACTCTTCCATCCTTCGTGCTGTTTTAGAACATTAAGGTCAGCTCCAGCATTGGCCAACAACGTTGAGAATGTCCTCCTGAAGCAATGACTTTTATACTGTTCTGGTTGGTCTAGTTTTAAGAACTCAGCTATTTTCTTAGGTGCTCCGCCAAGAGTATGTAAACCAGCTCTTTGAGACAGACATTTTCCTTGTCTATTACCCACCAAAAGAGCTTTCAGGGAGACGTGTTGCCATAAATTAATGTATTTTCCAAACACATCCAAATAGTGAACCTCATCACTCTTAATCTCAGTGAAAGCTCGTCGAATATGCGTTTTTGTCTGGTTAATCTTAACTACTAGCTGAGTACCCGTATCCTTCACATCACTAACTTCTGAATTATAGATCCTTCCTTTCGGCAACCTCCAGCAACTCCAAGTAATGCTATCACTTTGAGTAATAGATATTTTTTACATGGAGCGTCCCTCATTAAGCTTTCAATATGTTCATTTGTCAGTACCTTTGAATGGTTTGACTGATGGTCTACGTTTTGTTTTTTCAAAAAAGGTATCAACTTTGGGAAACTTGATATGCTGACATTCTCATTAACCATAATCATTGAATTTACCATCGAGTATTTGGACGATAATGAAGAAGAGTTGAATGTTTTTGACTGAAAATTTAAACTGTTGAAAAGAATATTCTTTGAAAAAACTGTTCTTACCATATCCAAAAAGTAAGCCAACATCACATTTTCATCAGCACTACTTTTCAAATTGTGTTTTTCACGCCAGTTGCAAAGCAGCGCATATTCTTTTTCATATCTTTTCGCAGACTTAACTGGAATGATTTGCCCTATCGCTTCCGCAGTTTTCTCAGCAATTTCATCTAATTTCAGATTCATTTTCTCTGCAGATATTTCGTGTGTGCAGACAAATTTAATATGTCTGCCTTTATTTATATTGTCACTTGAGAACCGCTGTTCATTTTTTATTTATAAAGCAAATCAACCATGTTAAGAATAAATCAAGTAGCATAATTTTTTCACAGCAGTCTACATGACTTCCTAATAAAATGATCAAATATGTCATTTCAGTTTCATATTTGATTGCGTTTAAAACCAAAGTCAGTATGAAAAAAAATGTAGTACAATTCTTGATTCGGCTCCTTCGTCGCCTCGTCCATAAACATCTATCTCGTACCGTAATAAGTCACTTCCCGGACTTGTAACGTAAATAACTATTTTTCTACGGTGCACACAGAACATTTCTTATTCCGTATTAATATTTGTAATGCAAAATTGTAAATTCCGTGCACATGCTCTAAATTATGCGGAATATTATTCCACACTGTCATTCTCGTACTCTTATGTCAAATTATAGAAAATAAATAAAACATAACTTGAATAGAGCATCGAACGTCGCGGCTACACTTACTACGAGACCACCAAGTCTTACATATCTTGAGTATAATAATGTTTAATCATTAAATATTATGTATTAAAATATAGTGTGTGTGGATACATTTCTATAGAAAAGTGTATGTTACTTAAGTTTGCTAAACAATCACTTCTAAAAATAACCAGATCAATAAAAAACGTTTGTAACAAAATAATGTATATTATATAATATAGCATTTTGGATTTAAACGTACCTCATTATAAAATTTTTTTGTTAAAATATTCATGAAGAGACCATCAATTAATGACTGATGGAATATTTATCACTGCCAGAAATTTTCTCATGTTGCCGCGTCGTTTGTTGAGTTTTCAATCAGTGTTTTGTGACTTTCGTGCTCGTAGTGTCATCGATTTTTGAGGTTATCTTGTGAAAAACATTTATAATACAAACTGTTATTTTCAAAACAACAAAGCATACTATTTTTTTATTGTTAAAATGCCCAAACAGCTAGATAGTCGATGCAAAGAACTTGTGGCTTCATTAGTAAACTGTTTTAAAGAAGAAAGAAGTAATAATTGTACTTTGGTACCCTTAAACGCTGTGCACGAGGTTATATGCGAATAAAATATCATTACTTTACAAAAATTTGTATTATTTTGGTGTGTAGCTGCTGTTTTAAAATCAGTATAAGAACAGTAAGCAGCATATGTCAAACGCAGAAAAAAGATGAACATTTCGAGTCACCAAATCAATATAAACTAATTTAAAAATCATTAGTTATAATTAATTTGGTGCTGCGAACCTCGCTTCGCTCGGCACGCAGTAATTCACTCATAATAGTATCAAATTTAAATATAATTGAGTCATCGCATTACAACCCATAATCAAGATCGATTTATTGTTCAATTGGCCCGAAGAAACCCGAACATTTCTGCCGAGGCCATCAGAGAGCAATTTCAGGGTGCACACCAAATTGAAGTTACCGGTCAAGCCATTATAAGAAGACTTCATGAGGCTAATTTAAGGACCCGTAGACCTTTAAAAGTTTTAAAATTAACAAATGATAATAAGGTTGCTCGCTTGAACTGGTATCGTGAGCACCAAAAATGGGGTTTGTATCAATGGCAGAATGTGATGTTTTCGGATGGAACCAGGATTGGTTTAGTGTCGGACGTTCGTCGGGTACATGTTTGGCGAGTTCCAGGATGTCAATCTAGATCCATTATTTACCAAGAAGTTGTCCATTTCAAGGTAGTAGTGCAATGTTGTGGGGAGGTATAATGTGGAATGGTCGGGCACCTCTTATTTTGATCCCTGGCAACATAACTGGTCAAGTATACATCGATGCCGTGATAAACCCAGTTGTTCGTTTATGGAGAGGTGCTGTAAGGCAACATTTCTTGTTTATGGACGACAACGCGCTATCACATCGCGCCCAACGGGTTATTGAGTTTAAGGAAACCGAGGACATGGTTAGTTTACAGTGGCCACCAAAGTCTCCGAATCTAAATCCTATCGAACATGCATGGGATATGTTAAAAAGAAGAGTTCGACAACAAAATCGGGGTTATGCGGGTCTTCCAGCTCTTATCCATGCTGCTACCGAGATTTGGGAGAATATTCCTCAGCACCTTATAAACTTTTGTCATTAATGCAGATTATGTTGTATTTAATTTTTTTATTTAGGTCTTTGCTAAATTTGTTTTATGATTTTTTTTAATTAAATATAATCCGAAAGTAGAGTGACAATGTTTATTTTTTTAAACACGTTTATTTTGAAAAATTTGAAGAGTTGATGTGTATATTTGTTCTGCAATTACAGTATTTTATTAAATGTTTTCGAAACATTTCTTAATATTTGAATCTATCAGTTTGAATTATTAATCTTATTTATTCTGCAAGCACACCAATGAAATAAATTAACGCTTTTTGAGGAAATCTTTTTATGGTATAATTTTTATACAATGGTATACTTTTATTTATGTATTTAAATAATCTGATCTGCATACATGAGTTTTAAAAAACATTTAGATTTTTTTAATAGACTCTTATGTATCCCTTTGCAAGGACCAGTCTGAATATTGAATCTAAAAAAATGATTGAAAGGTTCCCCGGCTCTGGTAAATTAGGGGGTGATTTTTGTATACTGACGCATAAAGTATATTCGTAGTAAATATTGAATAGACATATGCGACCATCTGTACACCGAATTTGCCGAAGGACACGTGTACACTTCGATATGACGTCATTTCCCCTCGATATAGATGACAAACTCGTATCGGGTGGAAGTGTTTTCCTAGTCTAATCAATTCCCAGGATTTTAGCTTGCAATGTCATCGTGTTATTGTTTATAATTTGTAAACAATTAGAATTAATTTAATTATGAAAATATTATTCCGGTGCCTATTTTTGATATCGACGTTTAAACACGTGGTATACCTACACATACACAAGGTCTTTATATATTAACTATAGTTGACCGTGATCCCAAAAAAGGAATGCAGCAGGCCGTGCATATACATAAAGGCAGAAAGAAGAAGGCACAAGACAGACGGACAAATATCATTTATTTACTATACACAACAAAATCATGAGATGCCAGTGAGATGATGCGACTACATTTGAATTCGATCCTCGCTTTAAGTTAAATTGCTGTAGAGGTGGACTGCTTTGAATAACAACGTTATAATTAATCATATTGATCATAATAATTAAACTACATTATTTATAAACTTAAAACAGATTTGATAAATTTCAATATGTTTTTTAAAGTAACAGTAAAACTGGATCATCTGTGACGGAAAAAATATATAATAATTTAGATTTGGGTATCTAATTTTGTTACAGCTATTTTCTTAGACATTCAAAAAGCTTATAACACTCTAAATTATAAGATATAAGATATTATAAGTTATTTATAATATTTTTTATATTTTGCCATTTAATCATTTTTTAAATTAATTAATCAAAAAAAGATGTTGGTAGCACTGTGTAATTTATAACATTTGACAGTTTTGAAATTTAAATTATCAAACGTTAAATGTTTTAAAATATTTTAAAATGAATAATACACCAGTACTAATATATTATATAAGTAAAAGATGATATTCATATGCACAAATACTTTCTTAAAGAACAATATAAAATTACTAAATTGCTATTAACCACAAATGTCATTGTCAATAGCCTTGTCATTAGATATTTCACTCATGTTGCCAACCATTTAAAACAAAAATTTGATGAATTCAAAAGTAAAATTAAAACTTTACATTAGGAATACCCCATGTTTCTGTGTTTGGTCCAATTTTATATTTAATATACAAGGTGATTATATTATTCTTCCTCTACTCCTGCTCTGGTACAAAGGATGATGTTGAACAGGACCTGTTTAAGATAATATGGCATATCTGTGTAATATTTGCGGTTGAACTTTGAGCATATTCAAAGACATTGCAATATTAACTTCTTTGATTGTATTATTTTTAAATTTTTTTATCATTTTCTCTAAATAATTTCTTCCAAGATTTCCATGATTTAAGGTGATATTTTATTATTTTTTCATGTTATTTCATATCTTTGATATGGTGCAGATTTTTAATGTAACTCCAAATACCAAAATCTAAAGGAGCCAAGTCAGGAGAGTGAGCTGGCCAACGAAACGGACCCTGATTTGCCATCCATCATCAAGCATGTCGTAAAGATGCTGAGCCACAGGCCCAAAGTTATGAGGAGGTGCTCCATCTTGCTAATACCAAGCTGAAGACGCCTCTCCATATCTTAAAGTATGTAACACCGGTCGTATGGCTGCTTATAAAAGGTGGCAATGTCTTTCACCATTTAAATTTTCATCTTTTATTGCACAAAAAACATTAAAACTCCAACTATCTTGGAAATAACGTTTTCTACTAACATGTGGATTTTCATTTGACCAAAAATGGGAGTTAGTCCATTAAATAATCCATTTTTACTAAACTTTGCTTCATCGCACCATATAACTTTGTTTATGAAGGTTTCATCTTCTTGAGTCTTCATTAAAAACCATTCACATAATTCAACCCTTCGAGGAAGATCACATAATTATAAGTGTTGCACCAAATGATATGAAAATGGTTTCCATTTGTGTGTTTTTTTTAAAATGCGATGAATTGTTCTCGCTGACAAAGTAAGATCTCTCTCACAATCTCTAATGGAGGCATTTGGAGAGGCCGTAAAATAACCCAAAACATTAATTTCGTTTATGTCATTGTCCACTAGTGATTTATATTTATTAATTTTTTTCTTAAATTGACCAAACTGACGAAGAAATCTTCTTACAATATCACCAGTGGCATTTGGTCGATATGGATATCTTTCTGCAAAAACACGGCAAGTCCGTTCAAAAATTCTATTACACTCGCCCTAAATAACGATAGAATTTAAAAAATCATCAAATACAAACTTGTAAATAAAGAAAACTGTCAAAATAAAATTTTTGACAGCCATGGCCTACCATTAAAGTTTAAGTGTTGTTATGTTTTAACGAAGATAATGAAATATCTCAAAAGTGGTTGGATTTAGGTATAGGGAATACCGATACCAAACGAATTGGCTTAAAAAAATACATCGGAAAATGTAATAAAATGCAGGGTGTTCTATTTAAAGTAAGCAACTTATAAATGATTTAAATTGTGCATGTTGACGGCTAAGTTTAAAACACCCTTTATGAAATATCAATGAGTTGGATATATGGAGTTATAATTTTACGTCACTAGCTTCGATATTAATGGAGATATCGTTATTTAATGTGGAATAGGATTTTTTCAAAATTTCGAAAAAAACGAAATATCTCGAAAATACTCCATTTTTGGTATGGGGCATTGTGCACAAATTTGATCTAAAATTTTATGTAGAATTCGAAAATAAAATAAAAAAAATATTAAGTAGGTTCTATTTAAAATAACAAAGTTGACGTCTATTTCTGGTATAACCGGAAGTGCCACATTCAGGACTACATTATATTTGAACTCAGCGTCATTATTATTATTACATCAGTCTATAATTTTTAATTTACTTTAATTATTAATTTAATTTTATGGTTATTTTAAAAACAACAAAAGTGGCGTTATTGAAATAATTTTAACTCCCTTACATTTTATTTTTAAGTGAGATCTTCCACTTTTTGTTATATGCTGTTTAGAACATCAGAATCTCAAATTTGATGCACTCAATATTCTTTTAATTCTTATATAATAATAATCCTTGAAAATAATTGAATAAATAAAGCTAAATTACATTTTAACTCAACTTGAAAATGTGTTGCTTTTGTAGCTGTAAATTTAACCTTCAAATTTAATTAGTTGGTAAATTCGTTACTTAACGTTCCGATGTATAAATAATGCCCACCTCTATTATCATCATAAGTCGTCAGTTTTTCTTTGAGTTGTTTACACGTGTACGAGTTCGATACAAAACGATTGCATAAAGTGCATTTTGCTCGGGAGTGAACGAGCAAAAGAAATAATTTATCGGTATACTCTAAAGAGGACGAGTTTAATGGCTCGTCCAGACTGTTTCAATCTCATTTCCCACAATGAGAAACGAGAATTATTTATTGGCATATCTTAAAGTATCTCTTTACTTGATAACGATGCAAATTCTTTATAGATACCTGTTAAGTGGAAGAATAATTAACTGAATGTTTATAGATTTTTAGTATTCGTACATATTTTCTAGAAAATTGGCATGTACACCATATTAATCATATTTTTTTAAAGTAACTATGCTGAAATTAAGATTAATATGATTAATTTTCAATACAAAACAAATTTTTTTAATAAAAACGCACGTTTCTTTATTGTTTTTAAAGTATAACAAGTGAATGTTTCCCTATATATACTAAGTGGCATAAAAATACGAACACCCAGTTTAAATGATTTTATTTTTATAAATTTTGTATAAGTACTTAATGAAGTCAATGATAAAAATTTCAAAATGATTGCATTCCTTTAAAGCCCTTTTACCTTTAATATTGTGTGGATGCCCCCGATGTGCTACGCATTTTCCAACGCGCCTAGGCATGCTTCTGATCAGGTGGTCAATTTCCTCCTGTGGTATCTCATTCCAAGCAACCTCCAACTCCTCTTGAAGTTCTTCTAGAGTCTGAGGAGGACGTTGCAAATTGAGCAATCTATTCATCATATCCCACACGTGTTCAATTGGGGATAAGTCAGGAGATCTTGGTGACCAAGGTAACAATGTGACATCATTATGTTGAAGGAAGTCTATTGTGACTCTTGCGACATGTGGTCGGGCATTATCTTGTTGGAAAGTTGGATTTGCCAGGATGTCAAGATAGGGCAAAAGATGGGGTTCTAAAACTTCTTGGATATAACGCTGCGCGTTCATGTTACCTCTGATGAAGATTGAAGGTGATCTCGAACCATAAGCTATAGCACCCCAAACCATAACTCCAACAGTTTGATGAACATGCCTTTCAACAAAAAACCGTGGATTTCTCCTTTCACCACGTCGTCTTCTAACCCTCACTCGACCATCGTGCATATGCCTAAATAAAATCCAGACTCGTCACTAAAGACAATACTGTTTTATTCCTGATCCCAGAGTGACCGTTCTCTGCACTACTCAAGGCGATTACGTCGGTGTTCTGGAGTTAAAGGGAGGAACGACTGTGGTCGGTATGAAAACAGGCCAAAACGTCTTATTCGTCGGTAAACACTTCGCATGCCAATATTTCTTCCGTGTTCTGCAAACCTGGTAGTGGAGAAACGGTTCCCTAAGGCCAATAATCTTAGGCGGCGATCTTTACAGTCTGTTGTTCTACAGAGGCATCCAGTGCCCCTTACTCTTTGCGTACGGCCTTCTCGAAGCCATGCCTGACAACACCTATCCACGGTGTCTACACTTCTTTGCACTCTAACTACAATTTCCCGAAAAGAAAATCCAGCTTCCCGAAGTCCCACTATAGGACTCACTAAGTAGACGAAATCGTACAGATCTCCGTACCCTAGGCATCCTAACCAATCGTAAAGAATGTCAAGAACCAAAATCCGCAAGATTTGGATCTTGGAATGAGTGGTAGAACCGGGTAGCTAAGGTAAAAAAATTCCATAGAACTTAATAATTTTATTTTTTAACTGATATTTTGGAAACTAAATTCTATAAATCTTATCTACAGAATAAGCCAACGACATTTAAAAAAAATAATCTGTATTGACTACAACAGGGGCATAACAAAAAATATTGCTTATTATGGTTTTGCCCCACCCCCGGGGCAAAATCGGATAACAAGTGGGGTATTTAAAAACAAGTTTAATTAAAGGGTTCTGAGGCAGCTGTTGCATCTGAACTCATCTAAATCCTCATCCAGCCAACTAGTACATCCTTCGTGTGCCCAGTACGAAATACCCTTTACCCATCCATCACCTCTAGCTGACATGGATTAGTTTTCTTCACACATAGAGCATCCCATTCCGTAACTTCTTGATGCGGTCTTCCAGAGTGCTTTGGGGAATACCGAAAGTAACAGCTGATCTTTTATATCCCATTACACTGGTTTGGACAGCGCTAATGGCTTGTAACATGCTGTCCTGCGACCAGCTTTGACGGTCTGTTTTTCTTTGGTAATTGCGAACCATTTTGAAATCTAAAAATAGTAATAAACCATAAGGTTGACTATCGACCAAGTAGAAAATATGTACCGGGTAGACCCGCTTTTGACCCACCCGGTTCTGCCTCGAGTGTACTTCTACAACAAATTGAGTCACTGCTTTTTAATTCTAACCTAAAATGCAAAAATTTTCCTACACAAATGCACTACAGAAACAAGGGTTTCAGGCGATAGTTAAACAACATTTATTAACTTAGTCCTTAGTGGATTGTAGAAAGGGTAAAAAAAATTAAAAATACATCACATACCTGGTAAAACACTTTTCATTCAATAATTCACGATAGTGGCGATGATGCTATCAAATTATTCTGCATGACAACTGGTGGACGTGACACGACTATTTTGTAGCGATGGTTCATAGATGGCGCTACCGGTCATGGAATTAAAGTCTGTACCCGGTTTTACCTCACTACCCGGTTTTGCCCCCCGTTCCCCTACTACTGCTACAATATTCATTTTTGAATTGTTAGTGGATTTCAAAAAAAGCAGTATAAAAACTGGAATCTTAAACTCATAAGGTTGAAAATTTTATCAATTGTTTATTTTAGTAAAATAAATAAATTCGCAAAATTTTATTAAAATAAAATCCAAGAATTATTTCTATAAGGTGCAGTCAATAAATAAAAAACTGAAAAAGTAGAAAATTGTTTCCACCTGCACCTAGGGTAAAGAAACTTAACTTCTTCTCATCCTGCAGATCAGGATGCAGAATGATTATTTTACGCCAATACATAAACCGTGAATCCACGATTCAATGATAAAGTCGCAAAAGCGCCATCCTACCGTCCATTTGCAAACCAACAGTTCAAAGGTAACTGTATTCGATTGATAAGAATACAAGAATTATTTCTATAAAGTGCAGTCAATAAAAAAACACTGAAAAAGTAGAAAATTGTTTCCACCTCCACCCAGGGTAAAGAAACTTAACAGTACTGATGAGACACAATAATGTCGAAACCGGTCTACGAGTAGTGTTCTTCCCGTTGATTTGCAAATCAATAGAGATGGTTTTAAGTATCGACGAAGTCGGTCGCCATCACGTTTTCTATTGGAATGTAATTCAATGTCCGTTGGGGCATAGCCCAGGAAGTAGTTGTTTTTTCATAGAAAACGGTCAAGCTTGGTATAGGAACTGTTAAGTTTCTTTACCCTGGGTGCAGATGGAAACAATTTTCTACTTTTTCAGTGTTTTTTTTTTAAATAAAATCATTTAAACTGGGTGTTTGGATTTTTAAGTCACTTAGTACACTTAGTAACCATTTATATAATTTTCCTACAACCACATATGAAAGTGCTAGTTTGCACACTTATTTGTACTTAAGAAAGTAGCTAATATCAATACACGTATTGAAAAGTAAATATCAACACACGTATTGAAAAGTAAAAAATATAGTTCTATGATCTGTGACATTTACGTCAAATTTATCAATAGTAAAAACACATGAATGTCAAAGCAAGGACCATTTAATTTTGTTTTAAATCTTCCTTGTGTCAAATATTGTATTGTAATTGCCAATACAAATTTTTCAGTATAAAGTAAGAATAAAGAATAAAGTTTCTTATAGGTTTTTAAATTTAAAAAAAATAAACATATTTTTATTCAGTATTATTATTTTTATAAAAACACTTTTAGAAAGAAGAACAGTTTATTCTTCTTTTTTATATTGTGTTTATGTTCCGTGCATGTGTCGAATGTGGATTTTTGAAGTTATGTTTGTGTTTCTGTTAACAATTATCTTTGTGTCTATTATTATTACATTACTTTGAAAATATTTGAACTTTGTTGTGATTTGTGTTTAAATACATACTACGTATACAAAAAACGCAATTGACATTATAAAGTGTTAAAAAGGTTACTGGGTTATGCATTTGAAAGAAAATTTGTTCTCCAGATAGTGAAGTTCCAAGGCTGATTGGATTTTACCACAGAATAAGGTGTATTCTGTGATTTTACTGAACCCAACAGGTAAGCTAAAAGTTTAATAATTAGATTAAGTAGGATTAAGTATTAATTGTCAAACGCACAAAATTCATGTTGTAAAATTATATTGTGTTATCAAAAATGGATTCAAGTGATTTTGAATGTACCACTCCTGAAATAACAGAAGCTGCTCAGGATTTTTTACGTGGTCGTAGGAAAAATAGTGTACATAACTCGTTGGAAAGTGTATTTCTTGCACTCGTTTAGTTTCTGCTAAACTTTAACTCGTGCAAAATGTTACACTTTCCACACTTGTTATGTAATATACTATTAAAAAGGGAATAATTATTATTGAAACGTCCACTTTTACTACTTACCGATGCCTTTATATTTTTCTTTTAAAGTTAATATCTGTGAATTTATTTGCTTTAATTTAAGGGTATAACGAACGCAGCAATCGCAGTTTCATTTGTTTAACATAGTTATCACCCTATTTCTAAAGACAATTACCAACCCCATCGCTTGAAATAGTCCGAGGGCTTGATTGGAAACTGATGAATATCTTTTAAATAAGATTGTATTCTCCTTTTTTGTTGTGAACCTCATCCTAGCTCATTCATTTAGTCCTATGTATTTTGCAAACTCTAGAACTCGCTTAACCAAATTTCCAACACAGTGTACCTTTGAATGTAATTCTCAATCTGTGATATTCACAATATAACTAGGGACATATTAAGAATCTCGTCACCTTTCGAAGGTTTTTTCCTGGATAGCAGGAGAGCCTCTACTGAAATGGGACTAGATGGCTCATTGAGCAATCTCTTTAATTGTCTGCAGCCTTCTAGCGAATTCCAATACTTCTGATGGGTTTCTGCCATCCAGTAAGAAGCAGAGTTTGCATTGGTTATAGGACTAAACAAATAAACAATATTAAAGTTCTTCTTAGACATCTCTGAATACTTTACGAAAAATATGACTTCTTCAATTTACTTTTAGCTGTGTGGTTAATGGCTTCTCTACGATAAGAATTTATCGATGGTATGGTGAATTCAATCGTGGCCGTAGTTCACTCCAAGACGAATTTCATCCAACGACTATTATTGATGCTGTGCGAGAACTGACATGGCAAGATCGTCATGTGATCTATCGTGAGATTGAGACAACCTTAGACATTAATGGGCCTAGCCTACATTTAATATTGCATAAATATTTGACGATAAAAAAATGGTTTGCATTGGATCCCACACAATATGTAGAAAAATTTATTGACAACATAAAGAATAAGCTTAATTTATAAGGGAAATCTTAGTTTATAAGTTTATTTATTTGTTATTTGTATGATTTGTTGAAATGATTTATATAATTTAAATTGTAACTATATCGAGTTTACTGGAAAAGGTGGTTGGGAAAGATTTGTAATGTATAAAAAGAGAATAGAAAATACGTAAGATATCTATTGAAATGTGAATCTATTGAGTGAATTTCAAGAAAAAGAAAATCTAGAACAATTAATTATGTGTAATGTGTACGACAGAGAAGAAAATTGTTGTGTATGTATCTGAACATCTGGGAACATCTAAAAAGATCCAGATCAATCTTGGTTCCCAATAAAGTATATTAGGCAAACAGTTTCAAAGGGTTCTTCAGTCAGTTGAAGATATATAAATATAATTACATAAAAATACATGTTATTAGTGACAATAAAAGAGTAACGCCAATTGTCGACTATTATTTCATAGAGCACATTTTTTAGATCAATTACATTTTCCATATATCAGGTTCATCTTTCAACCAACGGGAGAAGAAAGAACTACCAACGGTGTGAAATCAGGTTAGATAAGTTTAAATAACTGTATTACTTTTATTGGATAATATTAATTATAATTCAATGAACAAATAAGGAATTTATTGGGTTTTAGCAATTAATCAAATCCAATAATAATCTAACAGTTGTAGATAATATAAGGTTGATATCAATTTTGTTTTATATAGAATTGTTCTGAACAAATAAGTTCTAATTTATTTTTTTTATATAAAAAAGGCCTTATTAATAATAATAATTTAGTTATAAATAAACAGAGTATTAAGTTTATTCTTCTTTCAAAAAGTTTGTAATCTTACTTAGTTAATAAAAATTTGTCTGATTTTTTTTAATAATTAATTTACACATTGATCCAACAGAAACGATCGAATCAGTACGCTTGAGACACAAGAGTTCATACAAATTTCACATATTTTTGAACAGAATTCAATTTTCGAAAAATTACAAATATTTATTAACAAAAAAATTAAATTTCATGCGTTTACGAGAATTGGCTCACGTACTATAATGACAAAAATGTGCGAATCACATCTGCGACTTACCTAAAACACTTGCAGCTGCTCCCTTTCGGGGTGCTTAATCGTTCTCTAATATATTTACGTTCACCTCTTGATACTTTTCCTACAAACCAATTTCATTACACTTGCAAATTTTGATTGGATAACATGACAGGCTTCTGGGCTTCATTGATGATTCTCTGTTCATCACCTTTTAAACTTCGTTTAAGAAAACGCTGACAGGGTGGCCAATTATATTTGGTGGTTAATAGGCTAATAAAGAGTTTTGAAGAACAATAAAAAGTGTGAAATAATTGTTTAGTGTTTTTTACAGAATTCTGCAATTTTTATTTAATCTCTTATAATAACTATCAATATTTGAGAACCAAGGCGCTGAATTTGAAACCGTTGCCTTTTATATTTCGGGATTTGGCAACCTTGGTGTTGCAATCTGACAACTGACAGCTCTATCGTAAATTTGGACATTTTTGAGCTGTTTACAGTAACTTACAAGATTCATCTCGGCCCAAAAATGGAATTAAATCGTGAACATTTTCGTGCGATTACTTTTTATAACATTCGACGTGGATTAACTCAGCAACAGTGCATGGATGATCTTAATTCAATTTTTCAAGGACCAGTGTTGATCGATGGTATGGTAAATTCAATCGTGGCCGTAGTTCAATCCAAGAGGAATTTCGTGCTGGTCGTCCAACATCAGTTGTTGTTACGAAAACCATTGATGCTGTGGGCAAACTGATACTGCAAGATCGTCATGTGACCTATCGTGAGATTAAGACTACCTTAGGCATTAGTGGGACCAGTATGCATTCAATATTGCATAAATATTTGACGGTCAAAAAAATTTGTTCGCGTTGGATCCCACACAATTTGTCAATTGCTCAAAAAAGGTTCGTGTCGATTGGTCGAAGGATATGCTCAAAAAATACGATCGCGGTGCTTCGAAACACGTCTATGACATCGTGACAGGTGATGAATCGTGGATTTATGCGTATGAGACTGAAAATAAACAGCAGTCGACTGTATGGGTGTTTCAAGATGAGCCCAATCCAACAAAAGTTGTTCGCGCACGAAGCACTTCCAAGCAAATGGTCGCCTGTTTTTTTCGAAAAAACTAGACATGTCGCAACCGTACCACTAGGACAAGGCAGAACAGTCAATGCTGAGTGGTACATAACGATTTGTTTGCCAGTTGTCTTCTAAGAAATCAGGAAAACCAACCGCCGAAGTCGGATCACTCTTCACCACAACAATGCGAGCTCCCACACATCGGCTCAAACAATTGCAATTTTGAGCACCCAAAACATCGATTTGATGAGTCATCCGGCATATAGTCCTGATTTGGCAGCGAATGACCTCTTTATATTCCCGTACGTAAAAGACAAACTGAGAGGTCAACGTTTTTCAACCCTGAAGAAGCGGTTGCTGCATTCAGGTTGCATGTTTTGGAGATACCTCAATCAGAGTGGTAAAAGTGCTTCGACAATTGGTTCAAACACATGCAAAAGTGTTTGAAAAACAATAAAGTGATTTTCGATTATTAATATTTATTTTTGTTCTCTAATCCCGAAATACAAAAGACAACCCTCGTAAAAACCGTTTACACTACCACTACATCAAAACACACTTATAATTTACAAAACAGGAAATTTGTTGTTAAGTATAACGGAAACACTTCAGGAAAATATTATGCGAATTCTGGAGTACCACAGGGATCTAATTTGGGACCTCTACTGTTCTTAATTTTTATAAATGATATGCCAGCCAGTATTAAAAACAGTAGATTCTTATTTTTTGCAGACGATTTTAAGATGTTTAGAAAAGTTCATACAGTGAGAGATTGTGTAGTACTCCAAAAGGACATTGATGGTATCAACCAGTGGTGTGAAGCTAACAAACTTCAATTCAACATAAAAAAATGTTGTGTTATGTCCATATCTCGCAAAAGGGATCCAATTATCTTTGATTGATGAATGGAGAACCCTTAAGTAGGTGCAATGAAGTAAAAGATCTTGGTTTAACTTACAATTCCCAGTTATCATTTGCAACAGCCCTTAGCAATACTGTTACAAGTGCAAATAAATTAATAGGATTCATTTTTCGACAAATACATTCGTTTCATAATATTAAAACCATTTTAACCCTGTATATAACAATACTTAGATCTAAACTTGAATTTGCTTCAGTTATCTGGGCACAGCAACCTCAGATTTATTTAGAAGGTTTGGAAAAAATTCAAAATAAAATTTTACGATATCTATATTTTAAAAGACATTTTGTGTGGCCTGACTATAATGTGGTAAGAACAACAGGCGCAAACACACAATGATGTTACTGCTGTATAAGATACTAAACAATCAAGCGTCTTCCAGTGATTTATTATCGTTGATACCATTTAAATTGTCTTCAAAATATACTAGAGCACATATTATGTTTGGGCCTTTTCAGAGTAATATAAATTCACCTCTAGAAGTAGTTCTCAAATTGGCAAATAACTTCAATTATTTGTGCATAGTTGATTGGACTACCAGCATGGGAAGATTTAAAAATACTCTCAAATCATATGTTATGTTGGATATATAAATCGCTCATCCTTCGAATTCCTCTGTTTTTGTATTTGAACCATGTCCAATTATTGTTATATAAGTATATCATGTCCATTATTAGCTAATTAATGTAATTCATTGTTTATTTTTTCTTTTTCTTAACTATCCATGTAATTAGGTGAAAAACCTGTATGGATTTTTACAAAATAAATAAATAAATAAATAACCATTTAACGCGTGTTTCCATGTTATCATCTTCAGAGACTGAAGGTAAATTAAAGTTGTTTTTACAAACTGACTTCTTGAATCAATCTACAAAATTCCTGAAGATACACTTTCTCTAATTAAGCATTGCTTATCCAATACATACTTTTCATTCTGCTCTCTCACCAGTTATCGCCAATATTTTCATGGATAATTTTAAACAAATTGCCCTGCACTCCTTCCCATTAAAACCCACTTGTGTTAAAACCGCTACGTTATGTTGATGACATTTTTGTTATCTAGCCTCATGGAAAGGAAGCATTGGACTCTTTCTTAATCCATCTAAACGGTATACCGGGTGGTGAATGGTCGGACGCACCATAGGAAATCCAATGGAAAATCATAAACTCTTAAATTCCTGCTTCCCAAATCATTTTAGGTGAAAACTCAATAGGAACTTTTCTTTAAAGAATTAAATACTGCATCAGATGAGACTATTAAAAATATTTTTCAGCTTTTGGTAGTTGACAAAATTGACCAATTTATTTACCATTCTTGTACAGCATTAAGACAGCAATAAAATGTCAAAATGACTAAAATATTTAGATGTCAAATCATTCAAATAGTCAAAAAAATAGAAAACAAAGTTATTTATTGTTAAATAAATACAAACGCTAAATAAATTACAATAAATGCTCAAATAAACCACCGTTTTGGGCTAAACAATATCCTAATCTATCATAAAACTCTCGTCGAACATTTGCTAGAATGCGAGGCGTTATTTTTGCACATTCTTCTCGGATGCCTGTCTTTAATGCCTCTAAATCTGGAAACCTTACCGTGCCGTAAATTTTGGATTTTACATCTCCCCAGAGATAAAAGTCATTTGGGGCAAGATCTCCAGATCTTGGGGGCCATCTAATAAGACAATTTGGTCCTATCACACAGTTATTAAAACAATTATTGACCAATTCTTTCACTTCACGGCTGTTGTGAGCAGGACAACCGTCCATTTGAAACCAAATTTCTTCTTCTTCGGGAGCTACTTCTGCGAGTGCTGGTAAAATTTCTTCTTGAAGCAAATCCAAAAACCTTCCTGAGTCTAGATTTTCCTCGTAGAAAAAAGGTCCAATAAGATGATGCCCCAGTATTCCTGCCCAAACATTGATTTTTTGGTGATATTGAGTACGAGTTTCCACAACAATTTCAGGCCTTTTAGTTGACCAAATTCTACAGTTTTGCACGTTGGGTTCATTGTTTAACGTAAACGTACACTCGTCTGTAAAACAAACATTTTTTAAAAATTTTCGGTCTGCATTCGCCCTCTCCAGCATCTCATAACAAAACTCTGCTCTTCTCTCATAATCTCCCTCAAGCAACTGTTAATGACATTGAACTTTATAAGAATGGAAGTTATTCTTTTTTAATATTTTTAATGCAGTTGAATTATGCATGTCGAACTGCTGTGCGATTTCTCGAGAACTTATTCTGGGATTTTCAATAACTGCAGATAATACATTTGTGGTATTTTCATTTTCAAACACATTTATTTGAATGTTTTGGTCATTTTTGTTACACTTGCATAAAGGAAGCAATGTGCCAGTGTTTTCAAATTTTGTGATTATTCTTCCAATTGTAGTATGGCTTGGAATCGGGCGGATATTTCGCGCTAAATAAAGCACTTACCGTGCGCGTACTATTGCCGGAATAAAACATTTTTACAATTTCTACTCGTTCTGAAACGGTGTACGACATTTTTTACGTTTATTGTTGTCACTAATTGAATAATAGAATGACAATCTTGATAATAGCTTTTAAAGGTAACGCCATCCTGACATATCATTGCTGTCTTGATGCTGTACAAGAATGGTAAATAAATTGGTCAATTTTGTCAACTACCAAAAGCTGAAAAATATTTTTAATAGTCTCATCTGATGCAGTATTTAATTCTTTAAAGAAAAGTTCCTATTGAGTTTTCACCTAAAATGATTTGGGAAGCAGGAATTTAAGAGTTTATGATTTTCCATTGGATTTCCTATGGTGCGTCCGACCATTCACCACCCGGTACATCCTAATATTCAGTTTACAATGGAGGTAGAAGAAAATCTTTGTTTACCTTTTCTAGATATTCTTATTTCTAAAAATTCTGAAAATGGTTTCTCCTACTCTGTATATCGAAAACCAACACATACAAACCGTTATTTAAACGCCCAATCACATCATCATCCTTCCCAACATAAACTGATTGTTAATTCTTTAATATATCGCTCTATTTGTCTAAGTGATATCAATAACAGAGAAACAGAACTTCTTTCTATTGAAAATGCCCTTTTACAAAATGGTTTCAAGAAAAATTATATCCAAAGATCTATCAGACGGAATCTGGTTCCATCATCTCCTAAATCTTCCACTCAGCAGTTAGAAAATAGGATTACCCTTCCATATATCAAAGGTGTGACTGATAAAATTAGTAAGGTTCTCAGAACTGCCAATATCCAAACCATCTTCATAACTTACACAAAAATCTTCCAATTGGTCCTGTCTGTAAAAGACAAATTTCCAAATGAAAGTCATGGTGTATATGAGACTGTCCTCAAACTTACATAGGTCAAACCAACAGTCGAATCCAAGCCAGAATTTCTGAGCATTCCTTATCCGTAAAACATTTAGACTCAAACAATGCTCTAGCCCAACATAGAATTCAAACAGGTTATACTATTGACTTCCCTAACACCCGAACCCTAGCCAATATTCGTTTCTTAAAACCTCGAATAATTAGAGAAGCAATAGAAATCAAACGGGGTGACGGTCAACGATTACCACCAACATGGAACTAAAATGTTAAATCTGGAACCGTTGGCGATACTGATACCGAAACCGTTTAGACTATCACTACACCAACATACACTTTTAACTGCCTGACGCGCGTTTCGATAACCAAGTTATCTTCTTCAGAGAACGAAGGTAACATCAGTTTACCTTCGGTAAACTAGTTTTCTCCAATATTTGGAGATATTTTTATCAAAATCATCATAACGTTTTTTATAGATACTAGTTTTCCCTGATCTTCTATTTTATTTACTTGGTGATTCTTCAGAGAAGTCTAACTGACTTATATGACCTATGACAATGTAATCTCTAATTTAACACCAAATCAATGACAATGACAATAATTAGACCGGTCGTCACGAACGCCTCAGAGACATGGGCGCTGACATAAAGAAAAGAAAGTCTTGAAAAATGGGAAAGGGACGTTTTAAGGAAAGAAATATTATAAACAAAACAATTTAAAGAAAAAGATTCAAAAACAGTTTATAAAATTGAAAAATTATACAAGGGATAGGAAAAAATAATGGTCTTTCATTATTAAAATCAAATTCATTCAAATAGATACACATTGTGATAAACAAACTAGATTTTCTTGAAAAACTTGAAGATCAGCACCATATAGTTTCTGGTGTTATAGCTTCTGAAAGTAATGTAAAATTGTGCTGATGTGCTGAAAATTCAAATTAACATCTAAATAGTATATTAAACAACGCATTTCATATGGAATTCTGTTATGACACGAGTTCAAGTTTAAAAAACGAATCGCGAAGCGATGAGTTTTTTAAAGAACGAGTGTCACAACAGCCATATGAAATAAGTTGTTTATAATATTTTTTATATTTTGCTATTTTATCATTTTTTAAATTAATTTATTAATTTTACGTAATACCGAAAATTTTGATTGTAAAAAGTATGTCGGTAGCAGTGTGTTATTTATAACATTTGACAGATCTTGACAGTTTTGACATTTAAATTATGAAATGTTAATGTTTTAAAATATTTTAAAATGACTAATACACCAATAATAATATATTATATAAGTAAAAAATTATATTCATATTCACAAATACTTTCTTAAAGAACAATATAAAATTAATAAATTGCTATTAGCCACAAATGTCAATGTCAATAGTCTTGCCTTTAGATACTTCACTCATGTCGCCAACCATTTAAAACAAAAATTTGCGTGCGCAAAAGTTACATTACGATACGCAAATGCGTTTTATAATGAAGATTTTTATAAGTGCAAAATATAAAAAATACATTTTAATTTAAGTACCTACTTAATAATAATTATTTAATTCTGAATTTTTGTAGCCTCGACTAGACCTCCTCAATCACTGCGGATAACTAACCTTCCAAGAAATCCATGAAGTTATTGATATTCATGTTACCGTCAAAAAAGAAAGAACCTATTATCCTGTCTTTTAAAATTCCACGCCAAACATTCACCTTTTCAGAATATTGGCTTTTGCAATTTATTACCCAGTTAGGATTTTCAGATGCTCAATATCTTGCATTTTGTGATGAAACTACGCCATTGGTGGTAAACGTGGCTTCATCACTAAACATAACACCGGCTAAGAATGTATCTCTGATTAAATATTTCTGTTACTTCTCGATAACTTCTATCATTGCAAGTTTTTGATAATTTTCAAGTAGTTTAATAATGTAATGAATACTAGTCACAAAAAGTGTCGCATAAATGATTTATGAATAAAGTTTTTATTATTCTCTTTTCATTTTTTTGGGAAATTATAGGAAATGAATTTGGAATTATGTTTCAAAGTAGTTTATTTAATTAAAATTAAAAATCAAAAATTAATGGACATAAATAATGAAAATAACAATTATTCTAAAAAAAAATCAAATAATACAAAGTAACAAAATAAAAAATTTAAGTGATAAATTTAACATTTCTGGCTCTAATAACATCTCTCATTCTTATCTTCTTATCAGGTCACTTATAAAACCCAAATCCAAATTTTCCCATTTTTCTATTAAAACATTTCATCAAGGTTGTCTGGAGCGATATTACTAATTATGCGCCTGTCTAGGTAGTCCCAAACATGTTCAATTGGGTTTAGGTCTGGACTAACTGCTGGTCAATCTAAAACTTGGATACCAACCTCTTGAAGGTATTCCATTGTTATTCGGATAACGTGCGCGCGAGCGTTATTGTGCATTAGAATAAAATTCTGTGCAATGATTGGAACAAGTGGCACTACATTTTCCTCAAGAACTTCCCTTATATACCGATCAGCTATCAGTGATCCCCTGCAAAACACAATTAACTCCGTGTGACCTTCAAAACAAATGCTTCCCCATACCATAATCGAACCACCTCCATAATTTCTGACACCTTTTTATGTTACACTGAGAAATAAACTGGAATACGTCTATCTGATCCAAAATGTGAAAATCTTGATTCATCCTTAAAAAGAATATTAGCCTCATCGTTAATATCCCAATGAACATGTTCTTTTGCGAACCTTAAACACGGTGTGCTCTGGTGAATAATGGAGCAGTAACAGGCATTCTGGGTCTGATTCCAAAATTCCTTAATCTGTTTCTAACCGTATTGACAGATATTCTAACATTACGGACTCCAGAGAGAACATTTTGCAGTTGCCTGGCTGTAACATGACGAGTTCTTAAAGTCTGAATTCTTAAATAACGGTCATCTGCATCGAACCCCTGCTCTATCCCTCCCAGGATAAAACATCTCATCCAGGTGAAAAATAGAGCCCGGAAAAAGGCCCAGTTAACTATGAATCGGCTCGACAAAAACCGAGCCAACCAACTTTCGAACGAAGTCAAGCGAGAGCTAGAAAAACTTCGAAATGACCGGTGGACTGAGACTCTACAAACGATCAGTGATTGTAATGATCCTAATCCATTGTGGGCTCTCAGAAAAAGGCTTAAAATGAAGAACAAACCAAACAACCCCCTCCAGGGAACTTCAGGCCTAGTCTACACAGACCAGGACAAAGCTTCCACCTTTGCGGACTCTTTAGAATTCCAGTTCTCGCCAAACAGGGACCCAGACGACGATATCGAATGGGAAACTGAGGTCGAAAATGCAGTAGATCGCGACATTAAAACACTGCCTTTTAAGGCAATACGCCCGACCACTAATACAGAAATTGAAAACATCATATTTACACTAAAGTCGAAAAAAGCTCCAGGAGATGACAATATTACTAATCTCCAGCTTAAGCAGCTGCCTCACAGCTACTACAAATTTTTGGCCAACATCACAAACACAATTCTAAAACTACAAAAATTTTCCGCCAGATGGAAGAATGCCATCGTTATTTTAATAGAAAAACCCGGGAAAAATCCGCTTTACCCCCAAAACCACAGGCCAATAAGTCTACTAAGTTCGATATCAAAGGTAATCGAGAAAGTTATTCTTGAGCGTATCAAAGATGAAACTGACGAACGACAAATAATTCCTGACTTTCAATTTGGTTTTAGAGCTGAACACTCTTGCGAGCAGCAGGCTCTAAGACTGACAGAAAGCATATTTGATCACTGGACAGCAAAACGGACATGTTCCGCTATCTTTTTAGACATTGAGAAAGCTTTTGACAGGACTTGGCATGAAGGGCTAATTTATAAATTAAACTCAGTCAATTTTCATTCAGGCCTATTAAAGTTAATCAGATCTTTCCTAAAATCACGTACGTTTCAGGTTAGTGTAAAATCTTCCATCTCAACGATCAGGAGAATCGAAGCCGGAGTTCCTCAGGGTTCGGTTCTCTCTCCCATTCTATACAATTTGTATACGGCAGACATCCCCGAATGTATAGGACTTACAAAGATCTTTACATTTGCGGATGATACCGCGATTTTGTCAGGCTCTTGGAATTTCTCCAAAGCTGTTGAATACCTTCAAAACACGACCGATGCCTATATTGAATGGGCGGAAAAATGGAAGATAAAAATTAATGCGGAAAAATCGCAACTAATTAAATTCAGTAAAAATCGTGATCGACCAAATGTCGACTTTATGCTGAAAATGTGGTTATCGATTGGAAACGCGAAATTAAATATTTGGGAGTCATGTTTGACAGTAAGTTGACATGGCACCCACATATTCGTCAAATCATTTCAAAAACAAACGCTACAAAAGCCGCACTATGGCCCTTTATATCAAGAGACAGCCGTCTAAGTCTCCGCCACAAATTCACTCTTTACAAGACTTGCATCCTTCCACAAATCATATATGCATCCACGGTATGGGGACAAACAGCTAATTCTCATCTTCACCGACTAGAGACAATACAAAACAAAACGCTACGACTAATTACCGGGGCCCCCTGGTATTTACGAAACTCTAACATACGACGTGACCTAATGGTGGACTCTATACGCCACCAAATCCGACTACGTAACAAAGAACTGATCACCTCATTTCATAATCACGCCAACCCCCTTCTGAAGAGGGCACTTGACTATGACCCTAATCACTGTCCTCGGGCCAAACGTCCAAAACTGGCTCTCACCGGCCCTAATTAACATGACTGACGAGACGTGACCTTGTAACTGTAAAATACTCCAAATTCATCGTTTGACCACCTAGGTCCACTAACAAGTAAAGGGTAAAAGTTCTAGCCTAAGAACTAGCCCAATTTAAAGCTATCATCAAGATCCCAGTTTCAACTAAAGCCACGATTTGAGCTGGTTGTTCTGAGGTTAAATTATTCATTTTTACTCAAAATGTTTCTAGACACTTTCAAATGAAAAATTAAACGAACGTACTGCACACAAGAAATTTTAAAATGTAAATAATACAAATAGGTTATAATCAAAATCTATTCATTTTTTGTTTTTCAACAAAAAGGCGATTTAAACTGTGAATATTTTGGGTTTTTATTAATCTAAAGGATACCATACACTCATATTAAAATATTCTGAAAAATTTGATATTTTATTTTACACCTTAATTCAATTTTTAAAATGATGCGATACTTTTTGTGACAAGTGTATTATCAGATATTTTTTTAATTTTAATTCAGGGTATGTTCAATTTATCATAAATACTTAATTTTATTCTTTCAATTAGTCCAGGAATCCGTGGAGTCCTTGTCGAATTCCCCTACCACTTTTTAGACACTTACACATATAAAAACATTGAATATATGAATAAACATTTTTTTTCTGGTGAAAGATTAATCTTAATTATGAATTAAAAACATAGTTATAATCATGGCGGTTTACGCTCCATAAAAAATGTCAAAACAGCTTATAATCTACACGATTATATTAAAATTTACAATTTCACGATCGAGGAATGTGTAAGTGGACGCTAAACGATACTTAAAAAAAATTTTATTTTCGTTTTTCTGTCACACTAGAAACGCCATTTAATTTATAGCATTTTAATTCGTTGTAAATATATTTATTTAAACAAAATAAAAGTACGTGTCACACGTATACGGACGATTTACTGCGATTTGGCGTGTTGTGACTTTCCGTCATAACAAATTGCTCGTATATAATGGGATTTTATTGATACTTATAATTAACTTTATTTATATTTAAATCTGCAGCTTATTTCTTTAAACATTTTCAATACCTAGCTTATAGATATATTGAAGAACTTTGAGGTTGTTTTATGCTAGAAATTTATCAAAGGTAATGAGTCCTTCAAATTTTATCGATCAATTTTTAATTTTCACTTTTTTATTTGGCAAAAAACTAAAACAACCTGAAATGTGATATCTTAAAAATAAATTATCTATTAAATAATAGTTATTTATTGTACAAGACGATCTTCGAGAGCGTTTTTTACGCTCGAGAAGACAATGCGATTTTATCGTCGTGTGCAATACAACATTTTTTCTACAGCAATACTTCAAGTTCAGGTGAAAAATAGAATTTAAAAAAAAATTTTTTTCGTCTGTCAAATTTGACATTTCAACAATGTTCCGACTATTTTTTGATTTTTGTTTCAGCCAATGAGCATGCAATTAGGCGATAATTTGCACTAGTGCGAATTATTAGGTCCTTCAAAATAAATGCAGACGTAATTATATTAAACGTTTATTATTTATTGAAATAACATGAACACTGTTAAGCCTAGTTTTTGAAATTCTTACAATTAAAAACGCAATTATTAAAATTTATTATTGAACCAGTCGAAATTTGTTGTCGGTCAGAAACAACGTTACTGGAAGAAGAAAAATCACCAACCTCGCTGTTCTCACTGTTTCTCATCAAGTTGTAAATAAGGTTTTATTTAATTGACATTTCCATGTCCCGTTATTTTCGTTAGCTGGTTTTCGTTTACCCCAACCTTGGCTAGATGGCTTACGGCAGTTGCTCGATGAGAATGGTTTGTGATTTTGAACTTTTCGCTATCGAGACCTGCTTCTTGGACAGAAAGCTTTGTCCATTTTGCGATCTGGTTTCTACCAGCTGGGATGTTCTTGAACCATATACCACTATTTTGCCATTCTCGATTCGGTGTGAGAAACAGACGGTTCCTCTTCACGTTAGATCCTCGTTTTGACAAAAGTTTTCTGTATAATCTTGAAAAAAAGCATTGAAAAGTAAAATTAAATAAAAAACCCTTAATTTGACCTACCTAACGGGGCAGATGTCTTCATTACTAATGTTTCGGATTAACCATTTTTTACTGTCCGCTAATCTACGGCCTCCTCCTTGGCAGGTTTTTGAAAATACTGGATTATATTCTATTCTATTTGTGCTTGTTCCATCATGAAACTTTTCTTCTTGAAAAAAATCCGTCAAACAGTTGACTGCCTCACCTCCTCGAAATGCTAGCTCATAAGATATGATATTACGTTTTCATCGTAAAGCTTCAAAATTTGCAGCAATTCTTTGTGAGTAAAAGCCGATGAGCTTTCTTTTCTCTTTTCCGGGTTCATTTGTAATATTTTGCGCGTAGCATCTCGGGCACTCCTAGCAGATTTAAATCTTACATCATTAAATGGATCTATTACAATACCGAAATCTTCGCAATCTTTTTCCTGAACAAGTTTTGCTGTTACGTTCCACATTGTTTTCACTACACTTTCTTTATAGAAGGATCCATCCTTCTTGTGCATGTTGCTTGCCCAGTCCTTTAGAGTGAAGGCAATTTTTTCCACCGAAGTTCCTCGTTCTAATAAGTGATTTCTTTCAGCACAAAACTCTTGAAATTGTCTCTATACTGACATTTTTGACTTTTTCGTATTCGTTGGCGTAAGATTGTCTATATTCTTGTCAATATCTATAGCAGAAGCATTTCCAAATCGCGACATTGTACAATATTGTTATCGCCACAGGTTACGCCAATGTGACAGCAACTGACAGTGACACAAAACGATTTGATTTATTCATGAACTTTTCTCATAAAAATTATAGTCGCCACAGTTGATGTCAATGTGACAGCAAATGACAGAGGCACAATACGATTTGTTTGATTCAAAAAATTTTCTAATAAAATTTAACTCGTGCAATGAAAATGAATCGATAATTTTTGACAAATCTGCTCTCACGCAAGTTAAACTGAAAAAGGCACTCGTGCGCTTCGCTGTATCCAAGTGTATGCTTGGCGGACCCAAAAATCAAGAAAATGATTATATTCCTATCTAACCTGATTTTACCCTGTTAAGAGTTCTTCTTTTCCGTGGTGGAATGTCCACACTTGATCTATGGTATAAGAAAAAATGTAGTCCATCTATAAGTTGACGGAGCTTGTTGAAAATTGAACTTGATTCATAAAATAACGAACGTAGTTATCAACATTTGACGATTTCTTTGTAGAAGTTGGTTTAGTTAGTTTAAATCCAGTTATTTCAGATATATTAACATAATTCTGGTGTAGCGAAGTAACTGTGACAGTCATTTGAAGTTTATACTTGATTTTAACTGGTAAGTAGATATTATATAAATTTTAAACTCTTAAAACTGTTTTTCTACAAACGTGTTAAAAATGCCACTTTTAGCACTCCACGGAAGCCTTAAAAATGTCACTTTAAGTCACTGAGTGCCTTAAAATTTTTTTATATTTTGCACTTATAAAAATCTTCATTATAAAACGCATTTGCGTATCGTAATGTAACTTTTACGCACGCAAATTTTTGTTTTAAATGGTTGGCGACATGAGTGAAGTATCTAATGACAAGACTATTGACAATGACACTTGTGACTAATAGCAATTTATTAATTTTATATTGTTCTTTTAGAAAGTATTTGTGAATATCAATATCATGTTTTAATTATATAATATATTATTATTGGTGTTTAAGTCATTTTAAAATATTTGAAAACATTAACATTTCATAATTTAAATGTCAAAACTGTCAAATGTTATAAATTACACAGTGCTACCGACATACTTTTTAAAATCAAAATTTTCGTAATTTACATACAAATAATAAATTAATTTAAAAAATTATAAAATGGCAAAATATAAAAAATATTATAAACAACTTATTTCATATGGCTGTTGTGACACTCGTTCTTTAAAAAACTCATCGCTTCGCGATTCGTTTTTTAAACTTGAACTCGTGTCATAACAGAAAGCCATATGAAATGCGTTGTTTAATATACTATTATGGCACTGCTGTCAAAAGTGAAATGTCAGATTTTGAAAGTGAAACAGATGTAACCATACCATATAACTCAAATCATCCACTATCACATAAATTAGCAGCTTATAATTCCATTATGCATAGAGCATTTTCAATTCCAATGAACAAAAATAATTTTAATAAAGAAATTGAGATCATAAAACAAATAGCTACATCTAATGGCTATCCAATACATTTGATAAATAAATTAATTAATAAAAAGGGCCAAAAAGAGTCACTAAAACTAATATTTCCATAACAAACTAAAGAAATTAAAAGCTATAAAAGTATTACATATTGTAGAAATATTTCCAATGCAATTTCAAAAATAATATCTTCGCAACATCAGCATTAATATCATTTAAAACAAAAAATAGTATTGGAACCAAATTATTAAATGTGAAAACAAAATTACCACAATTAAAAAAATCTGGTGTTTACAAAATTAATTGTCCAAAATGTAATGCAGTATATATAGGTCAAACACAAAGAAATTTTGAAGTAAGATTTAATGAACACTTAAGAGCATATAGATTACAACCAGATAAGTCGAACTATGCAAAACACCTACTGGAACATCCAAACTCACTTATACACACCAATGACATTCATATACTACAGATTTGTGTTAAAAAAAAATTTAGATTTTCTAGAAGAACTTAAAATTAAAAGACATCTGGCAGATCAACAGTTTAAAGTAGTTAATAAACAAATATTAAACTATTAAACTGTTTACTTTGATTGAGTCTTCATTTTATACATAGATAAGATATTATTGTAACATAAATATATTAAGTTATTGTAAACATCAGCATGATATAGTTTTTTTCCTGGTTTTTCTATATCATTGCACAGTTAAACTGATCTTAGAGAGAAATACATCCAGGATAATCCCTTAAGGCTAATAACATCTAGGCTTTAATATTGTTATGTCTTATTACTTCCTTACTTGGTCTAGCATGAACTACTTATCAACATCAAGTACCTAGTTACAAACAAACAAAATTAAATTTAGTATGTCAATCTGACGATGCTAGCTATTAGCAAAGCAGCTGTAATTGAATTTTAAACAGAATAATAATTTTTTAGTAGTATTTTGTGGTTACTGGTATATTAATCAGCTTTCTATAAGAACCTCATTGATAAAATTAAAAGTTCAGGAATAATTGAAGCCACAAATTTAATTTTCCAAATTTTTTTTCCAATTTTAGGGTATCCCACCTCCGTCTATATATTTTAGAATATCGAAATGTCTTTCTGTCTTTAACAGTGTCGACGAGATGGCAATGACGCCACCTCTTTTCCTGTCAGCAACGTCGTAATGATAGTGGTGGTGACGACGCCGATAACAGCCGGCGCACTGCTGCGTCGCGACGACCGTGCTGGCGCCTCCTTGCGCTGCCACCTAAGTGTTTCTTCATTAAAAACGTTGTAGATTCATAAAATGGCACCGCCAAAGTTCAATATACTCTTATTCGACATAAATATTTAAAATTAGATAGATTGTAAATCAAGCCTTATCATTTATAATTTTAATATTCTCGTTAGTCAATATGTGACATTACATACTTTTAGTATCTTAGTTTTAATTACTCTCTTTAACTTTTAAACTTGTAGCTTACTTTGTGGGATAAAAATAAAGTAAATTCTATTTTTTTAAAAACATTGATCATATGTTCTAGTAGTGTTTTATTCTTATTATCATAATTTAGCAATACTTTGAATGTTCATCATGTTTTTAAAATATTCTTCCTATTAAAAATATGGAAAACATTAAGGTTATATTGTTTCAGATACTTAATACAAATATCTAGTTCCAAGGTTGTCCCAAATATGATATTATATTGATTAAAGGATAGTTAAATAAATTATTTAAATTAGCGCTTCCTTGTACGTTTTCTGAATTAAGATCCAGTAACTCAATTTACGTCTGTATACTTTACATTTGAACTTTCCTTAAACCGATGTTGATTCAAAGGGAATTGTTTTTAAACAACTTAAAACCGTGCTTCGAAATTTCACGTTATTGTGATTGCTTCTACGTCAATTTAATTTGTCTCTTATCTTTTTTTGTTCACTTGCTGGGGGTGATCGGATTTTTGGGTTAAAACAATATATACAAACACTGATTGTTGCCTACAGTCACAGGAAAGTATTTTAACTTTAATTTTAATCATTTTCAAGAAATCTACAGGAAGTTTGTTGGTGTTGAATGCAGTGGTTTTATAAAAGGATAAAATAACTTGTAACATGATTGAATTAAAATACTTAAATGTAATTTATTTATAATAATACCAAATTTAAACATGATTGAGTTATAATTAATGAATTACTGCGTGCCGAGCAAAGCGAGGTTCGCAGCACCAAATTAATTAGAACTAATGTTTTTTAAATTAGTTTAGATTGATTGATCAACAATTAAAAAATAAAAACAATTTTGAACAAAAGAGTAAAACACAATTTAAGAATAACAATAGTTTGTTAAATGAATACTTTTGATACTTACATGATATATGGTAATCTTATATTTAAGTAGAGGCCGCGTCCACCACAATGAAAACTCGAACAACAGCCTTAGAGATTACTTTATTTGGATCGATTTTTTTATAGTGTCTATTTTGACTTACAACAATGTAACAAGTTTGAAAATATTTAGATTATTCATACCTGTTGAGTAATGGTCAGTTAAGCAATGTTCTTAAACTAGCGAAATGATTCCAGTTGATTAACATTTTTTTTTATTTTGTTTACTATTTCAAACACACTTTTTTATAGTTATAAATAAAAATTAGATACAAATATCTATGGTGGGTTTAAGGTGACATCTTCCACGCCAATAATAATTAGCGTGGAAGATGTCACTATAAGAGGCCTGGTTGTCAAAGGATGTCCACAGGGAGGGGTGCTCTCACCTCTATTGTGGAACTTGGTCTTAGACTCCTTACTCAACCACCTAAGCAGTGAGAACTTCTACACTATTGCTTATGCAGATGACCTAGTGATTCTGCAAACAGGAAGGTTTGAGGAAACACTCTGTGGTAGAATGCAAGAGGCCCTCAATATCATAGAAAGCTGGTGCAAGGATCACTCACTGTCATTAAACCCACAGAAGACAGAGATGGTCCTTTTCACAAGGAAAAGGAAGCTTGTGAACCTTCGGGCTCCAAAACTCCTAAAAACTGAATTAAACTTCTCTGCAGAGGTGAAATATCTAGGGATCCCCTTTGACAGCAAGTTAACATGGAACTCTCATCTAGAAAATAGAGTCAAAAAAGCATATATTGCCTATGAACAGTGTAGAAGAACCATTGGTCGTACCTGGGGATTGTCACCAAGGGTCACGGAGTGGATCTTCACTGCAATCATAAGACCTATGCTAACCTACGGCGCGATTGCCTGGGGAGTAAAAACAAACCAGCTGACAGTAGTCCGCAAACTTGACCATTTACAAAGAACAGCATGCCTTAACATAACAGGAGGCATGAGAACTACACCAACTAGAACGATGGAGGTGATCCTCGGTCTCACCCCACTTGATATATAAATCAAGGAGGTGGTTTTGATGACCATGCTACGGCTCCGCTCTACCGGTACACAACTCGAAGTAGAATCTGGTGAGTCGAGGTGGGGTTTGTGGCGCGAAGCTATAAACGAGCTTCCAATGCTACAAGCAAATACAGAATCGATTTCACCAAGATATGCCTTTCACAGGCCCTACAAGATAATCACTGACAACGCTCAAAATGCATTGGCGACAGGTACTATATGTATCTTCACCGATGGATCTAAGACAAAAGAAGGTTCAGGATGTAGAATTTACTCCAGATCCCTAAACCTATATAAAATGGGCAATGGGTTGTAATGCAAGTATAGCTCAGACAGAGCTAACTGCCGTCTCCAAAGCCGCAAAAGAGATTACCACAAGAGAAATCACTGGCAAAAACATCCGTATCCTTACGGACAGCAGACAAGTACTATTCGCCCTGAATAGGCCACGGATTATATCAGGTCTAGTATTAGAATGTCACATGGCCCTTACGGAAGCCTGCTACAACAATGTGGTTACTCTAGGCTGGATAAAAGGTCATGGAACTTCAAAAGATAAATAGCTGACTCGTTGGCTAGAAAAGCTGCCTCCCAAAGGCTCTTGGGACCCGGCAGTCTTGTCAGCTTGCCGGCATCAGCGGTGGTTGACCTAGTAAAGGAACTCTCCCTTGACAAAATGGGACGAAGAAAAAGGTTGCATACTATCCAAGGAACTTCTGAAATATCCAAATAGCAAAGGAGCCAAGAAATACGTGGCCGTGACCAGAAAGGACCTGCGGTTGGTCACAGGTATACTTACTGGCCATTGTCACCTACGAAAACATCTGAACAGGTTGGGTTTATTGGACAGCCCACTATGTAGAGGATGTGAACAAGAGGATGAGACAGTTGAGCACGTCCTTTGTGACTGTCCGGCACTCTCTCTAACAAGACTTTCTGCATTCGGCAAGAACTGGCTAACACATGCCAATTTAGACGTTATCACCTACTTTAAACAGGTAGGATGGTTGACGAGCCAATAGGTTAGGCTCAATCTCAGAAGGAAGCACAATGGGCCAAATGTGGCCTAAGTACTGTGGGGCGACCCACACTTCCAGAATTACAGATACAGAAGGTGATCTGTTAAGGGATCCATATCCATTTCTGTACTTTTTGTACCTAAAAATTATACATATTAGTTTTCAAGAGTTTGTTTATGTTTGAGTTGTCAAATGCCAACTTCAATGGCAAGGTTAAGGTTATTATTTGATCTTCTAAAACTAGAGGAACCTGTACTACATTAGGTGGTTAATTAAATATTCCTGTTAAAAGGTATTATACCGATATATGGAAGTACTTCCTTTTCTTTCATGATATTTTTCCGATTTGCTTATGAATGTTATAAATGAATGCTTATAAACTTACAGCACATTGTTGGATCTCATAGAAATTGGAAATTAAACCTGAAAGTTTTCGTAATATTCTAGAATATTCTACTATTATTAAAAAAACATGTAAAGGTGCAGGGTGCGCCGCAAACTCTTTGAAAACATGCGACCCCATTAGTTATACCGAAGGAAATAGTAGAGTTTTCCATTAGTTTTAAATGCTGTACACTATTTCTCTTCATTCCTGATGGTGATGATGTGCACTTTGTAAATCTATAGTACTAAAGACCTTATGTTTTGAGATAGTTCTTACTACCTCAATTCCTCAATATTTGGCAACGGATAATCATCAAGATAAGTAAATCTATTGATAATTTGGGAATATTGTACAAACATTCGCTTTCTACCATTATGTCGTTTTTGGTAACAAGAACTTGAGCACGCCATGGTAACTTACTTTCTTCAATTATTTCTTTAGAATGTCACTTGATATAAAACTAGCATCATCAGTTATCAATTTTATTGATTTTGTAGTAATAGGTTTACATTCGGCAAATAGAATAGAAAACAGCAGTGGAGGTTCAATTCGAGCAGACACTACTGAGCATATTTATTAGTGTGGAATACTAATTGAAGACTTTTGACCTCCAGAGCGTTTTATTAAAGATTCATGTTGTTTAAAAATGTCATGTCCAATGATAATATTGCCACATAGTTTAGGTAAAAGTGGAACCTAACCTTCAAAATGTGATATTCGTGTCCAAGAAGATTTATGTTAACTATGCAAAACCCTTTGCTAAAGGATTTTAATGAAGTTTGAGCCTTATAGACATATCCTATACAGGAGTGACTTTTAAATTTATTTCTAGTGGCAAAAGATTGGTTTAAATATGTTTTAGAGCTACCAGTATCGATGAGGGCATTGTTGTTGTATACTTTTGCATACCTTACTGTAGTGTCCCTTTTTTTGACACATGCTGTGTAATGCACGACAAAGATAACGGGGGTGCTTTTTATTTCCACGAAAGTAACAAGCAGGAACATTTTTAGCAGGGCTTACAATTTTATATTGTTGATCTGTTAAAGAAAAACTGGAAATAGCAGTCATAAAACTGCTTGACCTAGTCCGGTATAACTCTGAATGTTTTTGGACTGATTCTAAAGAAATTGCTTGAGAAGTTGTTTCATCTAAATATATGGTCGTCTTCTACAATAAACCTTGACGAATTTCATTAGAAAATAGACGGCTTATAAACGCGTCTCTAATAGATAACTCACAATGTTATAATATCAAAAATTAAAAAGGAAGATTAAGAAAAACTGTTAAAAGTAGCGAACACCGATAAATATATTAATATTTTATTTTTTCACTGTTTTTTTGTGCTTTAGGGCACACTGTGAAATAAAATGTTCCGGATTCAAATGCGATATCTCACTTCTATAGTTACCGAATTAGTAACGTAATAGTTATTTACGTTACAAGTCCGGGAAGAGACTTATTACGGTACGAGATAGATGTTTATGGACAAGGCGACGAAGGAGCTGAGTCAAGAATATCTAATCGAGTAATGTTGGCTTACTTTTTGGATTTTTTTAAAAAATATTCTTTTCAACAGTTTAAATTTTCACTCAAAAACATTCAATTAATGAGAATGTCAACATATCAAGTTTCCCAAAGTTGATGGCTTTTTTAAAAAAACAAAATGTAGGCCATCAGCCAAACCATTCGAAGGTGCTGATAAAGGAACAAATGGAAAGCTTCATGAGGGACGCTCCAGATAAAGAATATCTATTACTCAAAGTGATAGCATTAATTGGAGTTGCTGGAGGTTGCCGAAGGGAAGAGATCTATAATTAAGAAGTTAGTGATGTGGAGGATACGGGTACTCAGCTAGTAGTTAAGATTAACCAGACAAAAACGGATATTCGACGTGCTTTCACTGTGATTAACAGTGATGAGGTTCACTATTTGGATGTATTTATAAAATACATTAATTTACGCCAGCGCGTCTCCCTGAAAGCTCCTATGAAAATAGTTGAGTTCTTAAAACTAGACCAACCAGAAAAGTATACAGGTCATTGCTTCAAGAGGACATCCTCAACGATGTTGGCCAATGCTGGAGCTGACCTTAAAGTTCTAAAACAACACGGTGGATGGAAGAGTTCTTCAGTTGCAGAAAAGTATACAGAAGAATCGATTGAAGGCAAAAACAAGATTGCAAGAATAATCCAAAGGGGCGAAACTTTTGTTGAAGTACTACATCACAGCTACTAGTCTTTCGCTATTACAGAAAACACTGTAAATCCATCAACTCCATTAATACATATTGCTGGCAACAGCAGTTGTACATTTAATGCCAATCTTTAAAAACTAGAGTAAAAGCTTAGTCTATGTTGATTCACTTATTATTTCAAACAACATTGGGAGAATTGAAGAGTAATGTAAAGTACAAGTGTACCGTAAAGTTTGAAAAAAATATTTATTACTTAATCAATTCTTGGTTCTAAACTTTTGTTTTAGTCGTAGTAAATAACTGCATAGTAAGAACCTTCTTAGATAGTAAAAATATTATATTTCAATAAAAATAAATACTTCTGAATTACTTAATTTCCGTATACTCCCTCAACATATATATAATATTGCTCAATAAAAACAAACTTTCACTTCTATTGTTTGCTTATGTGAATGGTGTTTTTTTTTCTTCTTGTGTTGGTGTGTAAATGGAAAGAGAGAAATCGATAAAACTTTAATTTATCCGTGTCGACGACTAAATGTATTTGGAATGTATATTGATATTATCTAACTAATATATACTGTGCGTAAAAATCATTTAACTCAAGAGATGTACTTACGTCGAAATTAAACTGTTGAACAAAATGTAAATCCTTACAGATTTACGTCAAACATAAATAAGTTAAGTTATAAATAAAAATGTAATAAAATAAGAAAAGTTTTTTAAAACATTTTTATACCTTAAAAAATTGGGTTTTACCCCAAAAATAACACCGTGGTTATAAACACATTTTATAAGAACCATGGCATATGATGAATGACTGGACTATCGCCATGCTACCTTTCCTTAATTTACCGTCCTTCCGAACCCTAAAATCACCCCGACCCACCGTATATTAGACACAACCTTATCACCGCTACCAAACCCACCCTTACAATAGAACGCACCTGAAATAAAACCCTTACAAAAACGAACGCAACCGTCCAACCGGGAACCATTGTCAACCCCCTTATAAATTAAGGCACACGTTATGTCTCGATCTTTTCCTTCGACAAAACTTATAGTGGCAAGTTCAACAATTCATCTGCAAAATCTAGACAATTCCATTTTCTGGCTGCATCACAGAAGATACCCGCTAGTACGGAGAGATATATTCGCTAATAGGGAAAGATATACCCTCTAGTACAGAGATATACTCGCTAGGATGGAGAAATATACCCGTTCATAGAAGTTCCTTTTGACGAAGAAGCAACAAGAGGAAAGGGTGAAAAAGGCGACAGTTGCGCTATACATCTGCAGAAGAACCATTGGCAAACAATGGGGGTTGAGACCCAGTATTGTCCATTGGTTATACACGGCGCTCGTAAGACCCACACTCATGTATGGATCATTGGTATGGTGGCCAGCCCTATGTAAGGAGGTCAACCGGAAAAGGGTGGGAAAGGTACAGCGACTAGCTGCCGTTCTCATGACGGGGTGTCTTAGAACAACCCCGACAAAAGCCCTGGAAATGATCCTACATCTGACTCCACTAGACCTATATGAGAAGGAATGCGCGGCCAACACTGCTCTCAGACTCAATGCAGTCTCACCATGGCCTAAGGTAAACTACGACCACTCCAAGATTCTGAAGGAATTCAGTCTTATCTTAAACAACACAGACTACACGAAGCCCACCCCGATATTCGACAGCAAATTCTCGGTGGACATCCCGTCCAAAGAGAAGTGGACGGCGAACCTAGTTAAGCCAAATGAGACGCTCTTCTATACAGATGGCTCAAAACTAGAGGGGAGAGTAGGAAGTGGAGTCTTCTCAGAGTCCCCATTCCTCAACCTCTCATTCCGTTTGCCGGACTACTGCAGTGTATTCCAGGCAGAAATGGTAGCTATTAATGAAACAGCAAAATGGGTACTTCAAATCAGATTCGAGTCCAATGAAATATCTATTCTAAGTGACAGCCAAGCTGTCATTAAGTCTCTAAACTCAGTCTACCTGACCTCCAAGGCGGCTATACAATGCCGTAAAGCCTTAGATAAGGTGGCGACTAAAGTAAGAGTCAATGTTGTCTGGGTACCCGGCCACATGGACATAGCAGGCAACTGTAAGGCGGACGAGTTAGCAAGAGCTGGTACGACGCTCACGACTACATCCGCTAATACAAGACCAGGGGCGCCTATCGCTGAACGAAGATTGCTCCTCCGGAAAGAAATACTCCGCCAAACCAACCTGAGGTGGCGGGAATAACCTTCTTGCAACTCGTCAAGACAGATATGGCCAGAGCTTAACCTGCGACGCACCAAAGATATTTTATCTCTCTCCAGGAAATCCATCGGAAACGCGATTGCGGCCATCACTGGACACTGGCTTGGAGGATGCCATGCTGCACGTATGGAAATTTCACAAAGGAATGACTTTTGCAGAAGTTGTCAAGACGAATAGGAGGAAGAGACGATGGTCCACCTACTCTGTCACTGCCCTGCCCTATCCAGGCAAATATTTTCTGCTCTATTTTGACAACTTATCCGATCTTCAGTCGGTTGGTATCAAAAACATCATGCTGTTCATTGACAGCAGCTACTGGTTCTCACGATAGTGATGGGGGTGGCAACCACCCCATACGGCAACACAACGGGCCTCTGGCCTAAGTGGGTTCCATCCCGAACCACCGTGTTAACCTAACCTAACCTAACCCCCATTATCGTAGCAGTTCTTGTTAACGAAGAAGCACCCCACAGCTGCAGTACCAACTTTTCTTGACGAGAAACCTTACCATTGATTTTAGCAGCCGTTGATTAGTTCTTTGATAAAGTAGAAGCAACCACCACCAGGCAACACCACAACTACAAGCATCGGTAAACAAACCGAGACCACCGAAGATAAGTCAAGTCCATTTATAAAATTTTCTTATAGACCTCCTGTGGTAAATTATACATTTTAAATAAACAAATAAACTTTTTAATATCAGTTTGATTTATATGCCCACTGACTATAAGTCTTAAGGGTGTATCGTGTTCGGTTGTCATTAAAAATAGTTTTTTTTGCTTTTAAACTCAGATTAATTACAAGGTGTTTCTATCTTTTTTAGTTTCTTTGTAGTTTTAGTTGTTTATTCGTAACCGTATAAAAAGATAGTGGCGCCCTTAACCCTTATATACCACCAATCCTTTCTATAGTAAGCATTAACTTGGAGACGAACCACTCCTTGAGAGAGTCTCATAGCCGGAATCTCTTTTTGTAGAGTATATAGTTACAAATTGGTGCTCTGCGTTTTTGGGAAGTAATATGTTACAAGTGATAGAGGAAGAGGATAGTTTGAGTTTGCACAGGTACGTGGAGACGGATATAAAGAAAATGAAGATTGAGTTACTAGAAGAGAACAGCAGAAGTTGGACAAAGGCTGAAGTGGAGAGTATGAGAAAGAAAGTAAGAAAGGAGATAGAAAGGGGGCTCGAACATGATGTAAATGAGTTGTATGATGTAATAAAGAGTTGTGTAACAGAGGAGCTGTGGAAGGAATGTAAGGAAGAGCGGAGAAAAAAAAGAGAAAAAAAAGAACCAAGGTGAAACTGGACGAAGTCACCTTAATATATGAAAACAATTAGACTGGCAGATAGTGCTTACTGCAGATTCTGTCTGGCTGAGGATGAAGCGGCTGAGCATATCTTGTGTAACTGCCAAGAACTCAAGACACTAACCATCAATAAATTTGGTTTGCATCAACTTGAAGCCAGCGACCCTGATGAGCTTCATTAGAGGCATAGGGCTGATAGAACGACTATAACCTAGGGGTGAGCCACAATAGATCTCTTAGGTCGTAGAGGAAGGGACGTTAAACGACCACTCACACAGAACGTAACCTAACCTAAACTAACCGTACCCTAGGCATCGTAACCAATCGTAAAGAATGTCAAGGACCAAAATCCGCAAAATTTGGATCTTTACTACGGCTACAATATTTATTTTTGGATTGTTAGTGGATTTCAAAAAAAGTAGTATAAAAACCGGAATCTAAACTGGGTCTTCGGATTTTTAGGTCACTTAGTATAATATATATAACGATTTACCTGTTTTACTGTGTGTCTAAAAACATTAAATGTAATATTCGGTTATTTTTGGTTAGGATTGTATATTGTAAAAATGAAAGATCAGTTTTACCGTGACTGTGACTTCCTCAAAAAATGCCTTTAGCGTCTAAATATTTTCCGAATACTGAGAACGTTCTGAGTGAAGTCGATTTATTGAGATCAACAAAAAGTTATTTTAAATTATTTTCTAAAAATGTATCCTCCTTCTCGGTAAACCGACGGTAATAAACCAATAAATAAATCTAATAATACCTTCAAGTCAGACCGAGTGTAGTATGTTAACGTTGCTTCCTTCTTCGTGTAAATTTAGAAGATGCCGTACGTCGATAGAATTTATACATAGTAGCTATAAAAAGCTTATTTTCTTTACATATACCAAAAATAATCATATTTTGTGCTCAAAATTTTATGGGATATTTTCAATGGTAGTTTAAATAATGAGGTGTTGATTCATTTTCATTGCACGAGTTAAATTTTATGAATCAATCAAATCGTATTGTCACTGTCAGTAAATACGGAAAAAATATTCATACAATTTTTATGAGGGGTCTGGACACCGTAATAATTACGAAATTAGATTAGAATTAGGAACAGTAAAAAAAGCTAAAAAATTCAACCCAAAATAAATATAACATAACGGTTACCTGTTTCCAAATACATTATTATTTATAATTACATCAATTTGAAATTCTATAAAATTTTCTATAATATTTAAATATTTTTATAGTATTAAATAAATAGATTCCATAATTATTGACTTCAGACATATGCCAAAATAGTAAAGATATAAGGTAATGTTACCAGACTAAAAAATATTGCTTTTCTTTTATAGTATACAGTATGATGCAAATATGAAGTAAATTCATTATTTTAGAAATAAATATTTAAATGATTACATTGTTGCAAAGGCAATAAGAAGACCTTTCAAATGAGCTGTCACCTGACTTCGGTTTGTATTTAAAAAAATCGCCGATGGCGTCATTACGCCATCACTAATAACGTAATGTCCAACACATCTATAGCAGTTGATGGCCATTCAAAAATTAAAATTTGCGTGTTTTAAGATTTTTTTTAAGTCTTCTGTTTCTGAAATAATGAATTCCTCTTCCCGACCAACTGACACAGATCAAAGTGTATATCAAATTAATATCGCTCACCTTAATATTTGAAATAAAATAGTGAAAAAACCAAATGAAAATCTCTCAATTCTTATGAAAAATTTGAAATTCGACAGTAACACAATACGAAAAACTAGCTATTCAAAACTACAAAAAACAAAGTTAAAAATTTAAAAAAATTAAAATCAACTAAAAGTATAACTGTTTTCTTTTCAAATATTCGATATATATAAATCTATGTAAATCTTGGCAATATTGTAAAATTATTTGAAGTTTTAAGCGAATTGGCTAATAAGAGGTTTTGACAAAATTGACAATTTATTATAATAAACAATAAAGTTATAGATTCTTTGGAATAAAATTAATAAGAATACAAGTTTCCAAATCGTAATTTTATATTTTTTGTGTTCTAAATTATTTTCCTAGATTCCTCATAAAATTTTGAAGAAAATCATATAATATTAACATTATCGTGTAATTATAAATATTACAAACCAATTTGCTGATGCGTTTTAAACAAACTAACAATGATTTGATAATTTTATTAAGATTTATTTTTAATTGATAAAAGAACACTGAAATTACGTTTCCACGATGGAAATAAGTATTTTTAAAAATAGAAAAATTTATTTAACAACGAAGTTTACAACATCTGGTATATAATAATCTGGTATAATAATTATAATTCTTACAATTTCTACCTATTTATAATATAAATTGGCCCAAAAACTAAAACTAGTAAATTAAATTTTTATGTTCAAAGATACAAAACCAAACAACAAAAATGCAATAAAAATGTTAACAAAAAATAAAATGGAATTCTTCCTATACTGTAACTCTGATATGGTTTTTAATTAATTATTATAAAGATTGAAACGAGATATAAATTAGTAGTTAAAAACAATAACATTTTTGGAAAGAGAATGAAGAAACCTTTCAAACGAGTTATACTTCCTATTTAAAAAATTAGAATATTAAAGAATATCAATATATAATTCAAATTTGACGAGTTTTGGGATTATACAGGGTGTCCCAGACTAATTTATCCAGGCTATATCTCTTAAAAGAATAAAGATTCTCGAATGGGACAAAAACTGATCTATTCTATTTGCAATACACTTTAATATAGCGTGGAAAAAATTATCCCCTAAATTTTCATCCCTTAGTTACAACCCCTAACTTTAAATTTCCTAATAGCACCCTGTACATTTTTTTATAACTTTGGATTTGGTCTTTCATTGTGTATTCAACAAATGTTTCAAAAATAAAATAGGTTCGTAGCTAATCAAGAAAATATTAGTTTATTTTTTATTTTTGTTAAATTAATCAAGTAAGCCACACATACAAGTAATCTTCTGGTAAGATTCGAAATGTGTTTTGCAGCAGCTGGACTACAATTCGAACATCCAATGTATTAATTAATTAATTAATTGTTATTTTCATGGTTCCTTTAAGCTTTAAGGCATTCTTGATTAATTTAACATAAATAAAAAATAAACTGATATTTTCTTGATTACCTATTGTAGTATGGTAGCTTTGTAAAGGTTGTTAACAAATAGAAACGTTTATTAACTATTTTATATGAAATAAAAATTGTAAAATGTAAATCTAATAACATTGACATTGACTGAACTAACTATCCTCTTTCTTTCTACTGTCATCTTTTTCTAAAGCCCTGTCCCATGCTACATTTCTCCCCAACGAATAATTTTAAGCGGTTCCCTAAAACCTATCAGGAGGTCTCCTATTTCTTGGAGGGTTTCGTCTAGGTATTGAAGGTTTTCTGGTTAACAGGTTCCGTCTATGTTTTGCTGCTTGGATATCACGACCTTTCGAATTACTTGTTGTTGGTACAGGACTACGCGGCGTTTCTGCTGTAGGAATTTGAACTCTAAAGAAGTGAAGTGAGTTCCATTGTCTGATACGATTATTTTTGGGTATCCAAATCTACAAAAAATTTCATCAAGTTTATTAAGGGTGGTTTCTGTGGCATTGGGCATATTTCTAATATTTCTAATATTCCCTCAAATGGTCCTGCGAAATCTATATGAATTCTGGCCCAAGGCTCAGGTGGTGCTGCATTCCAACAATAAAGCGGAGTTGTAACCTCGGCTTGCCTGGATTCTTGACATGAGGAACACGTTCCTACAAAATTGACAATATTATCGTCAATTCTAGGCCAATAGACGTGCAATCGAGCGTAAGATTGCATAGCTGAGATTCCAGGATGTCCTTCATGAAGCATACGTAATATCTTTGATTTTAACGAAGTTGGTATGCAAATGCGATCATTCCATAAAAGAGTTTTTTCCTTCCTTGATGAAATTTTTTATTCCGATTACAAGTTGATCTCGTATACGTTCTTTCAAATTGTTTCCAAAATCACAATTTCCTGCTAATGTTCGAAGCGCTGCTACGAACGTAACGTTTTCGTCCTCTCGTCTAAACCTTGACGCAATTGTCACTCGTTCTGACAGAGTATAAACTTTCTTCCCATAGAAATTATCTAACACTTTTATAAGTTCTGCATACGTTTGATTCACTACTTTTGCCGGTTTGAAGTAATTATAAAGCAGGTGTCTGGTCCTACCTTGCTCAGCAAAATATTCTTTCTTTTTAGCGTCGATACTTGTTAGACCTACTTCATGGAAGTCTAATTCCATCTCAAAACGTTGTTTATAGTAATCCCACTCTTCCTTATCTGCATCAAATTTCTCTAATTGGAAATTCCGCAAGTAATCTGTGGCCATGTTCAATGTTCAGTGTTCTTCTTTATCCCAAATGTCGCCAAATGTAGTATGGTAGCTTTGTAAAGGTTGTTAACAAATAGAAACGTTTATTAACTATTTTATACGAAATACAAATTGTAAAATGTAAATCTAATAACATTGACAATGATAGTCCAGGAGGAATCGGCGCATGAGTACCGAAAACTATTCCACCTCAATTTTTTTATGTGATCCTTTTCAAATTGTCCTCCTTATGATATAAATGCATGTTGCCATGGCGCAACCCGATGCCATATTGTTTAAACCGAAATTGTTTAAACAATTACAAGGAATTGTTATTTTTCCAACGGACAAATTTTTTTTTTATATTCTTTATTGAAATGCCAATAAAAAAGGTCCTATGACTTTTTACGATAAAGTTAATATTTTTAAAGATATGAATTTTTTAAGGTTCGAAAAATCTCAAATTTGGGTACTTTCGACCTATGAAAAATATATTAAAAAAACAGATAATGTGAAAGTAATATTTTTTTTTAATTCTCTATACAATAGTTAATAATATTGTTAATAGAGATTTAAAAAAATTTCATTGTTTATATTTTTGCATTTATATCAACAATAATAAGATATAATGGTATTTGAACATTTTTTGAAATCACAATAATTATTTATAAATAATAAAAATAATTTTATGTATATGTATCATAGTGTGTGTATGAGTGTGTCTGAGTAAGAAAAAAATTCTTTCTTTTATTTTTTATTCTTTCAAGGTTACTCTTTGTATAAGTAATAACGTTTAATAGCAAAAAGTAATATAATCTGACAAAAAAGTAATTTTAATGACATGTTCCGATTTATGCTTAAAGAACTTTTGTAAAATTGATTTCAGAAAAAAATTTATTAAAAACAAATTGTAGGCAATTTAATTATTATCTAATAACATTGCTTTCTTTAACAATTTTGATAAAGTTGATAGTTTTTAAGATAAATGATAATGATTCAAGACACAGAGAGGCCGACGCAACGCATGAGTCAGAGAGAGACAACGATACTTAAAAGTAAGCGATGCATACTTGTGAGCGCGCCAAATTAACAATTAAAAAAAAGATATAAACAATGAAATTTTTTTAAATCTCTATTAACAATATTATTAACTATTGTATAGAGAATTAAAAAAAAATATTACTTTCACATTATCTGTTTTTTTAATATATTTTTCATAGGTCGAAAGTACCCAAATTTGAGATTTTTCGAACCTTAAAAAATTCATATCTTTAAAAATATTAACTTTATCGTAAAAAGTCATAGGACCTTTTTTATTGGCATTTCAATAAAGAATATAAAAAAAATTTGTCCGGTTGAAAAATAACAATTCCTTGTAAATGTTTAAACAATTTCGGTTTAAACAATATGGCACCGGGTTGCGCCATGGCAACATGCATTTATATCATTAGGAGGGCAATTTGAAAACAATCACATAAAAAAATTCAGGTGGAAAAGTTTTCGGTACTCATGCGCCGATTCCTCCTAAACTATGACTGAACTAACTATCCTCATTCTTTTACTGTCATCTTTTTCTAAAGCCCTGTCCCATGCTATACCTATGAACCCATTTTATATTTGAAAAATCTTTTGAATAGACGATGGAAAACCAAATCCAAAATTATTAAAAAATGTACAGGGTGCTATTAAGAAATCCTAAGGGATGAATATTTAGGGGATAATTTTTTCTCCGCCATATTAAAATGTATTGGAAATGGAATAGATGAGTTTTTGTCCCATTCGAGAATCTTAATTCGTTTAAGAGATATAGCCTGAATAAATTAGTCTGGGACACCCGGTATATAAATATTGTACAGTAATCGAAATAATGAAATTATTTCATTTAGCTTTTCCACAGTTTATATTTAGAATTAAATTTGAAATTTAAAAAAAGTTTTTTAATTAACAATTTAGCTGAAGAAATCTTAAAATTATGTACTTAATACATTCTTGCATTATTCTGAAATAATTTTTTTCCAATTCACTTATTAATATAATTTCGCGGCATATTTGTAAATAATATTAACAATTTATTATGTTTTACTGAAATAACTTGTAATGGTTTCAGATCATTATTAACGATTCTTTTTATATTTTTTGATGGATCTCCTTCGTTTTGTTTATTCCTTGTGTTTATTTATGATTGATTCCAAAGCATTATTACATCCAACTTTATAAATTGATACCCGCATCAAACAAAAACGTCCTTCAGAATGTTGTATATGATTAGTACGTAATTCAGTATTTTTCGAAAAGTATCGCGATTTGTTTAGGCCCATAAGAAAAATTATGCCAACTGGTTGAATAATGTCACAGATTAAAAAAACGGAATAATACAGAGGTAATTATTTACATTCAATAGTGTAGCTGTCTGATTTGATGGATTAAATTCAATTAATATTATACAGTGTGGAAACCACATATGGAATAAAATTATTTGTGGGGTTAGTTTAGAAGATTATAAAAAACGGTGGTGCCCGACAACTTTGAAATTTAAATGTGAGCTTTTTAAACATAAATTTAAATGTACAGGGTGATACACGCAAGTCTGGCATGGTCCATGATCTATATTTTTAATGAAACACCCTGTATGTTTTTATGATTTTAAAAGCTCCTTGACAACACGATCTTAACGAAATATACAATGTAGGGTCTATTATAAATTGTACAGGGTGAAACTTAAAAAATTATTTATAATTTTGTTCAAGATAGTAAATACAGAAACTTAAAAGTCGTCCGGAACTTTATTTAAAGTTTGAGATGAAATATCCCGTATTTCTGTAGTTATCCTTTCTTTGGGGTCTGCAATGCTAGTTGGCTGTGTTGCATACACTTTGTTCTTGAGATGACCCCACAGAAAAAATTCCGAGGGCGTAAGGTCCGGCGATCTAGCTGGCCACTCGAGATTACCTCTTCGTCCAATCCATTTATTGAGGAAAATTTCATCCAAGGAATTACTTACAATTAAAGCATAAAGGGGTGTTGCTCCGTCCTGCTGGAACCAGATATTTTCATCAGGTAGGTTCGGATCTATTGCGTTGGGATATAAGTTGGCCAACTCAGAAACAACTTCGACTCTTATCGTGCTTAAATATTTTTGGACTGTCAAATTTCCATCTACAAAAATAGGACCAATAATATGATCACCTATTATACCTGCCCAAACGTTCAACTTTTGAGGATACTGAGTATGTGTCTCACGCATCCAATGAGGTTTCTCCTCTGACCACTATCTACAGTTTAATTCTTTCGCACAAATCCATTCCACGATCTGGATAGCCTTCTATTAGTTCTTGCACAAAAGTCAATTTATATGGATAAAGTTTTTCTTTATGGAAACACCTTGGGACAGTTGTGTGACTCACATTATTTTGGCGAGAAATTTGACGTGAACTTGACGTTGGAGTCTCCACGACACTTCACAAGACACATCATCTTCAACAAAGTGCGGTTTTCTCTTTAATGGTTTGACAGGGAAGACCCCCATACAATAAAAATTTATTATATGTATATCAAAAATAAAAAAATAAAACGCATGTACATTATTCAAGTAATTTATAAAAATTAACCATATTTAAATAATATTTTTGATTTATTTTTAACAGAATATATTGAAGTCACATTTGGATCAAACCATAATGCAATATCATTACAATTTTTTGATAATCTGTTAATAATAGATTCAAATTGACCTGGTCTTATTGTGTCGATAAAAAATGTTTGATTATGACGTAAATATCTTGGTGGAACATATAATTTTAATTTACTTAAGAGTTCAGGCACATTTACATAATTTGACATCAGTTTGAATATAAAAATAATACCAGCTCTGTCCATGGCTGATTCAAAGGTAGCTAACATAAAGAGGTTGTAAAGATGACTCAAGTCATGATCAAAGTATGGAACAAAATTTCCAGTTTTAAATGCCGCAAATCTTAAGAATTTTCTATTCAGAGATTCAATTTTATTTTTTAATCCAATTTCATTACTTCTCCAAACAATTGAAGCATACATAACTTTGGAAAATATAAAAGAGAAATATAATGATCTAAAGGTAAATATTCCACTGAATGAAGAAGAGAATCTTTTGATGAAGTAGATAATTTTAGATGCTGCAATGTAGATGTATTCTATATGCAGTTTAAAAGATATTTTGGAATCAAAAATTACTCCCAAATCTTTGACAGAGTCACAAAGGAAAAAATATCATTTAATGAGTATGGCAAAATATGAGTATTATTAGAATGGCCAAATCTGATATGATGACATTTGCTAATGCTTATTATTAATCCATTTAATTTACACCATTGTTGAAATAACATTAAATCACTTTGAAGTAGATACATATCTTCATATGTATAAATAGCTTTAAAAAGTTTTGCATCATCAGCAAACAATAATATTTTACAATTTTTTAAATTTTGTACTAAGTCATTAATAAAAGCAATAAATAATAATGGTCATAGGTGAAGACCCTGTCCTACACCAGAGAAGACAGAAAAAATGTATGAATAACAATTGAAATTATAAATAATTTCAAAATTTCACCCTGTACAATTCATAATAGACCCTACATGGTATAGTTTGTTGATATCGTATTGTTAAGGAGCTTTTAAAATCATAAAAACATACAGGGTGTTTTATTAAGAATATAGATCATGGACGATGCCAGACTTGTGTATCACCCTGTACATTTAAATTTATATTTAAAAAGCTCACATTTGAATTTCAAAGATGACGGGTCCCAGCGTTTTTTATAATCTTCTAAACTAACCCCACAAATAATTTTATTTCATAAGTGGTTTCCACACTGTATAAATATGTTACGAACTAATGGTCCGGCTACACACAACGTTTTGCCTGAGAGCATGCCTGCAGGGACTTGTTTGCGCAGGTAAAAGCATGCGTGTAGACGGCAAGACGGTATCCCGCGTCGTATAAACATCGCTTCTATACGCACGCTCTTACCTGCGCAAACAAGTCTCTGCAGGCATGCTCTCAGACAAAACGTTGTGTGTAGTCGGGCCATTAGAGGTCACTTTAACGACGTCATTTGTCAGTTTGAAAGATGTTAGCTCATATTATTTTTCCCTATAAGTTGTTTTATTATAATATCTAGTTTGTAAAGTTGTCGATGATAATGTCAAGTTGCATATTATCAAAGCAATAAAGATTATTATATATTTAAATATATTTTCAGCCTCCCTTACCGGCAAATAGGCAAATATCAAGATTAAAAATAGGGCGAAATGTATTGTGTAAATAAAGTGTAAACTGCAAATTCTTATGTGTGGCCGCTGAGAAAATAGTGTTGGATATATCCAAGCGTTTATCTTACAGAATTTTTAATTTGTCAAAAAATCATTTAACTATATTATATTTGTTTGGAATTGGCAGCACAGTGAAATCATTATAAATGTAAATCCTTCAAAGCCCAAGCAAGGGTGGTTCATTAAAACTAATGAAAAGTAGTAGGTATACATTTCAATTGAAACATAGTCATAGTTGTTATTTTTCAAAGAGTCCACCCTGTAATTAGGGATTTACTAACCCAAACACAATAGAAACCCTAAAGCGATTTCGAATGGCTTTTTTGGTTGGTTAATGGTTAACCGGTCGGTTCGTAAACGATGACGTCAGAACCTTGGTTGGCTCTGACCCATTCGGTAATTCATCGAATTTACAAAAAATATTTTTAATAAGTACAAATAAAAGTGCTACTATTAATTTAATGACCATAAAAACATTTGTTAAAAAAACGCGAAATGCCAAGATACTTCTGTTTCTGTTTACAATACTTTAACCTCATAATAGTAATGCAGGTAGAATAGAAAGAGATAGAACAAATAACCAGAAAGCGGACCGTGGTCTAGAGCACGGTTCAAGTTTTGGTTAACCAACTTTGAACCCGACAATTTATGACGTCATCAATTTGTTATTCGAATGCGGTTGGTCCAAATATAACGGACCAATCTATGAACCAACCAAGAACCATTCGAAATCATTCGAAATCGATTCTAGATAATATTGTCACAACAGGTAGCTGAATGGATCCCATGACCATAGAACCGAAGTTTTTTTAAAGCATAATTAAAAGAAAAATATGCTACAAATTAAAAAGTAAGAATTAAATATAAATTAGTGCAAAAAGCTCTTACTCCTTTAATTGTCGGCTTCCATTTCATCGTATTCATCCGACGATGAGTCAGATTCGTTGCCTGGTCCGATAGGAATTACAATGGGTTCGAACAGTTCTTCAATATTAATATCAACATCCCACAATCGTTCTTCTTCCTTCTTCACATGGTTTCTGGCATTGGTCCAATTTTCCCGTGTTACGTTTCCAAAAGAATTTATCAAAAGTTGTCTTGCGTCATTCAATTTGTATTGGTTCTTGTCACCTCACTTTTGACAGTGATAAGGTGGCAAACGTAATACAGTTATTCCTTTTATTCTTTAATGTTCAAAAACATCAGAGGTCATTTCCTCTTTGGTTGACTTTGATACAAAGTCTAATAACCCATGCTTTAGAAGCAGTGTGTCCTTCATTCAACCATGTTTCATCTAAATAAAAGATAGTTCTTCCCTCGTAGGTAACTTTTCTATGTTTTGAATGATAACTGGCGTTATATAAAACAACCACTGCTTGGCAAAATTTTTACATTACCATTTTAAGACATTTTATTGGTTAAAAAGTAGAGGTGTGACATTTTCTTAAAAATTTATGTTATTTCAGTACAATAAATTTTATTTTATATTGTTCATAATGAAAATAAAGGCACACATTCACGATTATTACTATTAAATACTAGATTGCTTTTTTATATAATCATGTAAGTAAATGTAGATTTTTAATAGGGGACAAAATTCGTAAATGTCAATAAATAAAATCCAATATAATATGGTAGTGTAAAAGTAAATAAATTATTCGTTAGAACTGCGTTCTAAAGTGGTTGGATAATGTGAAAATATTGAACTATCTCTCCACAAACTATTGATAGCTCTTCGGGGAAATCTTGCTTATGGGAAATATATTTCCATTAATAATAAGGATTATTGATGTTACACGAAATGTCAAAAGTCAAGGTTGGATTTATGTTATCCAATCAATAGAGTTATATCGTTTATGAAGAAATGATAAAATAAATTATTGTAAAAAATTAATAACACAAAAAAATAATGAAACTAACAAATGGAAACATACAAATTAACTTTTATTAGCAGGGCGTTACGCAAATCGCGTAAAATACTTATATTGAAAGTAAATTAAAAGTAAGTACATACAGTGCTTTTCAGATAAAAGTATCCACCTTTAATAAATTTTGTAATACTGGTATTTAGGAAAAATCCAAAAACACGTCAATTTATGTTGCAAGGGGCAGGCTTATTTAAACTTACTGGAAAAGCCAGAGATTCTGGTTGGGTAGCATAAACTTTTGTTTTTAAATACCCCTATAAAAAAAAGTCTGGAAGTGTTTAAATCCGGTGACCTAGGTGGCCACTCCATCATCTGCCCTCTTTTATCTATCCAACGAGCAAGGAATGTTTCGTTCAAAAATTGTCGGATAACATAGTGTGGTGGAGCTCCGTCTTGTTAAAATACCAGTAAATCTTCCATTATTGTTATAATACGTGGGTCAACCCCTTCCCTGACTCAAAATATGAGTCACCATGTAAATTTCCGTTGATGAAGAAAGATCCGACAATGTGGTCAACTAAGATACCACACCAAAAGTTTAACTTTTGGGGATATTGTGTATGGAATTCATAATATGTGGATAACTTTCAGCCCAATATCTACAATTATGCCTATTTACTAAGCCATTTAATGAAAATGAGCATTCATCAGAAAAGCAAATATTGTTTAACAATTGTGGATTGTTATTGATAAATTACGTCATTGATTCGCAAAACTCTAGACGACGATCAAAATCATCTTCATTCAACTCCTGCACCAACTTAACTTTGTACGGGTGGCCCTAAAATTGCCACTTGGATTGCTTCGTTATTTACGAGTACTTCTCGCTTATGTACTTTATTGCAAACAGACCCTGTTGTGGTAAATTTCTCCATCAGTTGAATTACATACTTTGAGTTCCATGTCTTTCGTCATGTAATTCGTTAAATATTCTAGCAGCAGCTCTTGCACAATTATTATTTTAGTAGTATAAACCTACAATTTCAATTCTTTCTAGCAAAGAGTAAACTTTAATAAAAAGTAGAGTTTTTTGTTGTTTGGATTTTTGAAGTAGAATAAATAGCACAGTTAAAAAGATTAAAGAGTTTGAACTGTTGTACAACCCATTTTATTACAGGCAAATAAGGTGAAAGTAAAAAATTCGTAAAATTTGTGCTATTAAAAAAAATTGTTTATCATAAACTAACCACTTTAACCTACAAGTATTATACATTTTTGAAATCAGCTCAAAGAGGAGTATCCAAATTTTACATAAAAAATAGAAGAATAAGTAATTTAAAAAAAAAGGATGCTGCTAGGGGTGAGGGCACCTTTTCCAGTAAGTTTAAATAAGCCTCTTCCAACATAAATTGACGTGTTTTTGGATTTTTCCTAAATACCAGTATTACAAAAGTTATTAAAGGTGAATAATTTTATCTGAAAAGCACTGTATAAATGAAACCAAAGCAATTACAAAAATATCATTTAAAATTTAACAAAAATTATTAAAAAATAAAATGTATAAAAGGACACTTTTTTCCACAGGCAAATCTAACTAAATGAATAAATAATCTCTTCCTTGTTCTATACGAAAGACAAGGCCAATTACATTCACAGTAGTTGATATACTTATATTAAGAGCATACAGTAGTTTCCGCGTCCGCCAAAAAATATAAAGTCGAACTACAGCCTTGGAGATTATTTTATTTAGATCGATTTTTTAAAGTGCCTACTTTGACATACATCAACTCGCTCTCTACTTAGTTTTTTATTTTAATTATTAAACTCAATTTTTTTATCGTTTTTTTAATAAATAAAAAATAAGGAGAGAGCCAGCTGAAATGCAACAAACTGAATCATTTTTTTATTTAAATTTCGGAGTATTTCTGATTCTATAATTTAACTACTTCTGTTCATAAATTCCCATATCCTGCATCGTCTATTACCTTGTGGCAACATCGTACAAAATAAGAGTGAATCCTCAATTCTTATGCATAGTCTGCATAAAATTACAAAGATCCTATGGGATATCTTGTCAAGAAAATAATCTACGCTGTCATTTACCGAGGTCGTTTAAAAATAAAATGTTTGCCAATATATTATGTATTCGTAAATAACCAATTTCTAAATAAATATTTATAATTGCCAATTTCATAAAGTCCCATCACCTTGTATATTTATACACAAATAATTTTGTTAAGAATATCCGACAATCGAATTCCAACGGCTTCTTTTTTTAGTATATATTAATATGACCTGGCCTCCAAAAGAACAACATTATAAAGGAAAGTAACTATAATAATTATTAACCCGGTTTTGTCATTATTAATACTGTGAATGGTGAGAATGGTCAAGGTTTACCTCGACAAAGTCCTAGATTTCCACTATTTGCTAATATTTATGCTATTATTTCACGACATTACGTTCTAGATCAGTAAATACTTTGTTAAAAATAACGCGAGTATCTATATCAAATATTTTTTACAGAGACAACATCATTGGTTCGACACTTACGAAACAATTATTGCATGTATTATAATTATGTTTAAAAAATAATTATTTCCAGAAATTTTGCGGAGCCACGAAAATTTTCAGGAATAATTTAAGCTTGTGCGTGGTATTCGATAAGAAAATTTCTCACCATAATTTAAAAAATATATATTAATCCAATCTGTCATTTGTCACAAAGTTTAAGAGGGGCGTTTCTAATTTCGTAAAACTGCCTGAATTTAGTGAAAAATCTGGTTATTTTTAAATTACAAGAATGTGGCGTAGATGGCGGTAGTGGTTTCAAATTAGTATTTTTATTATAAATTCGAATATTTTTAGAGATTGTTGACTTTTTTATCTAAGACAGAGATAAAAATATGATTTTTGCTTCGTAAATCTTTGAATATTTCCACGATATACACGTACATTTGACCTTGAGACTATGTATGTATGTATGTATGAATTAGGGGTGATAAGTACACTGCGACCTATAGGATCTATTGTGTCCCCCCTTACTTGCCAAGTCCTGATGTTTTCTCAGATTTATAGCAGCTCTTCAAGTCCTATTTTCCTGAGGAAGTTTAGGACATCGTCGGGCTTCAAATCAGGTAGATCCCCCTCTTCTATTTCATGTGCTCCTAGGTATCTGGCCCTAGAATTTCGTAAGGCAGGGCATTCTGAGAGTATGTGTATTGAGGTTTCATCCTCTTCCTCACAATATCTGCACTTTGCTTCATCTGCTAACCCTAGTTTCTTCATGTGGCTTTTTAACTGGCAATGCCCGGTTAGTATTCCCATTAAAATTCGGAGCCTTTTTTTACTGAGGTTGAGGTAGCTAAGAGATCTCTTCTGGTCATTGTTCCCCAGTAGTATCTTAGATTGCCTCAGTCCTTCCAGCTGATTCCAGTACTTGGATTTTTCCTTCTTCATTTCTTTCCTTAGTTTTCGTAACATTATCCTACTGCTGATCCCACAGGATGGTTCTGGTCCCAAGTGTGGGGTTTCAGCTCTTTTTTTTTGCCAGCTTGTCTGCTGTTTCGTTCCCCTGTATTCCTATGTGTCCTGGGACCCATAGGAGGGTGACAGTGTTCTTCTGGCCTAGTTCATTTAGTTTGCCTAGGCATTTCCAAACCATCTTCGAGCTGATTATATTTGAACTCAGCGCTTTGATGGCTGCTTGACTATCCGACATGATCACAATCTATTGTCTGCGGTAGTTTCTTCTAATATTGAGTTCCACACATCTTTCGATGGCAAGGACTTCTGCTTGAAAGATGCTCGGGTATGTGCCCAAGCTTTCTGAGTATTTGGCTCTCAGTCCAAAAACTCCTATCCCAGTTCCCTTGTCTAGCTTGGAACCGTCCGTATACCACTTTATGGTATTCTGATTTAAATTCTGTATGGTGTCTTCATCCCATTCAGATTTATTACTCAACTTTGTGATGAATTTTCTCACAAAGTTGAATTTCTTTGATCAAACTTGGGGCATTTCCCAAGTTTGATCAAAATGAAGTGATCGAGGTTTTTCTCTGATAATTCCTTCTTTAATCATTTTATATATTTTTTTTCCTTTCACTTTCTAACCTTGAGACCATAAACAGATAAACAATGAAAATACCTGTTTATATTTTTTATTAAATATTATTTGGATCTACTTTAGAACTTTGTTGTGTTTCATGGGCGCAGGTCAACAAATTTAAATTTCAAGGATTAAAAATATCAATACCTATATAAAAAAAAATTTTTAATAACAAATAATTAAAAAATACGATATTTATTATACTAAAAATATTACCTAATTATCGTAAAAACATTACGGTGTCTAAATATATTTTATTCCACAAAGACAATATGTTTTAAAATTTTATATAATTTTAGTATGTATTTAGTATTATACATATTCAACAAAAATATAACCATTTAAACATTGTAAAAATTGTAAATTAAAAGTAAAAAATGAAAATATTGTAAAAGTAAATACATACAATAACTAAATTTATTGTACTAACTCTTACTTTTTGGAAGTCCAACTTATTAAGAATAATAAAAAACTCTTCATTTCAACGTAACTTCCAAGTTTATTTGACAAAAATAGGTTTTAAATTACAATGACGGCCGTTTCGCTGATTAGCATCGTCAGATTGACATTTAAGTTACATTTTGTTTGTTTTTAGCTAGGTAACTGATAGATTTCCTTAAAGAACTTGAAATAAAAAGACATCTAGCAGATCCACAATTTAAAGTTGTTAATGAACAAATAAATCTTGGAAGTTCTCCACTATTAAACTGTTTACTTTGATTGAGTTAAAATTTTATACAATTTTTCAAAAAAATTGGATCTGGATCAATATAGAACCCATGACTACATCAACATGGAACCCATTTTGCTGTTGCCTACTGCTTTAAATTATAAATGTTTATTTTAGTGTTCAATTTCACCTTGCACATATCACAGTTGGATAATGCTAAGTAAATGCTATGTAAAAACCAACACAAATTGTGAAAATATACTTCAAAATTATTTTTTTTTACTTCTGGTAAATTATAAACGAATATTAATATAGACCATAATTATATATTTAAAAGCAAAACACTAAAATTAATATATTGAAGTGAAGTTTGTGTTTGGATTTGGAGAATTAGAATAGACATACGTCTCGGAAAAAAGCGCCACCAAAACTGTTAAACTAAATTGGCAGGTTGGTGTAATGTTCAAATTTTGCGTGCAACAAATCTCAAAATATACTTATACCTTTTTTTAACTTCATATTTTGCTAATATCTATGTTTTCTTTAGGAGTTAAGATTCGTGAACACAAATTGTCAAACTTTTTCAAAACATACCATCACTTAAACGCCAATATCTCTTTTATTACAATATAAAACTCAACTAAAAAACCTTATCTCCTAGAGAAAGGTCTAAACTATATCCTGTTAAAATTTGAATACGTAAATTAAAGGCGTTCTTTAGATTTGTTGTTTAAAAAATTATTGAAATTTTCGGTACAATTCAGCCTTGCCACCCGTTTTCACCTGTCACATTTTAGACGCCCCTCTTAAACGCTGTACCTTAGGGAAATGTAATATATTTTTATTTGTCTGTGGTCTTTAAGTTGAGATTTCAGAGTTCTATGTCATTTCAACTGTCAAAAAATGTCCACTTAAATATCGTGGCGCCACGATACGATACGATTTAATGACTTTTCTTAGCTGCCAACTCCAAACAAATAAACTATAAGAACCCACTTTGGCATATTATTTAAATGCCTGTTCTTTATGATACATTAACAGAGATCAATCCGATCAACTTACACTTTAATAGACTAATTATTTTTAATCACTACGTTGTTAACAATATTTTAATATTTTTAATTGTACAATGAAACCGTTTTGGTTTTATTTATGCGCAAGGCTATCAAAATATTATTAAACGGTCTCGATTTTCCTCTCAAATAATCTTAAATAATAAAACTTGTGTTAAGTATTTAACGCTCCAAATTTTCAATACCCGAACGCAAGTTGATGGTGCATATTAACAATAGTCAATTATAATAAATCCGCCCTTTCATCCCTTTTGTTGGATGCGAATCAAAGCTAGGGGGTGGTATGAGCAAGGGGTAGGTGGCCACGTGTACGACTTATGACGCATTTTGAAACTTAATACATCGACCATGAGAAAAAAGTCGCCGTTTCAATTGAACTCAGGAAAGTAAGGAATACATAATATATTATTCGGTTAAACTAAAGATGGCGTTAACATACTTAACTGACGTTTTCAAATCAATATCTCAGAATAAAGCACAATCCACTTACTCTATACAAGCTTCACGAAAATAGCAATGGTTGGAAATACTTTTGTAGTTCGTTATGACTATATGTAGAGGTCGCAACTAAACTAAAATGAGGGAAACTTTTCTAGATCAATTACTGTTATGAATTAAACACTTTATTTCTGATAATTATCATGTTTTGTTAAACATAACAGCAGATAACTAATTAAATCCTAGCAACACCTTAATATACTAAGTGACATACAAATTCGAGCAACCAGTGTAAATGATTTTATTTTTATAAAATTTGGTATAAGTACTTACTGAAGCATAATAAGTAAATAATTAAAATTTCAAAATGATTGCATTGCTTTAAAGCCCTTTTACCTTTAATAATGTGTGGATGCACCCAGATGTGTTACGCATTCTCCAACGCGCCTAGGCATGCTTCTGATCAGGTGGTCAATGTCCTCCTGTAGTATCTCATTCTAGGCAACCACCAATTCCTCTCGAAGTTCTTCTAGAGTCTGAGGAGGACGTTGCAAATTGAGCACTCTCCTACCCATCATATCCCACACGTGCTCAATTGGGGATAAGTCGGAAGATCTTGGTGGCCAAGGTAACAATGTGACATCATTATGTTGAAAGAAATCTATTGTGACTCTTCCGACATGTGGTCGGGCATTATCTTGTTGGAAAGTTGGATTTGCCAGGGTGTCAAGATAGGGTAAAATATTTGTTTCTTGGATATAACGCTGCGCGTTCATGTTACCTCTGATGAAGATTAAAGGTGACCTTGAACCATAAGCTGTAGCACCCCAAACTGTAAATCCAATAGTTTGATGAACATGCCTTTCAACAAAAAAGTGTGGATTTCTCCTTTCACCACGTCGTCTTCTAACTGTCGCTCGACCATCGTGCATGCCTAAACAAAATCAAGACTCGTCATTAAAGACAATACTGTTCCATTCCTGATCCCAGAGTGACCATTCTCTGCACCATTCAAGGCGATTACATCGGTGTTCTGGAGGACCCAATGTGGTCGGTATTAAAACAGGCCAAAACGTTTATTCGTCTCGAAACCGTTCCTGACAACACGAAACCACGGTGTCTACACTTCTTTGCACTCTAACTGCAATTTCCCGAAAAGAAAATCCAGCTTTCCGAAGTCCCATTATACGAACCCCATCAAACCCACTAAGTTGACGAAATCGTACAGGTCTCTGTACCCTAGGTTTCGTAACCAATCGTAAAGAATGTCAAGAACCAAAATCCACAAAATTTGGATCTTTACTACGGCTATAATATTCATTTTTGGATTGTTTGTGGATTTCAAAAAAAAGCAGTATAAAAACCTGAATCTTCAACTAATAAGGCTGAAAATTGTTTATTTCAGTAAAATAAATAAATTCACCCAATTTGATTAAAATAAAATCGTTTAAAATTGGGTTTCCGGATTTTTATGTCACTTAATATATAAATGCTTGAAATCACAACATTCCTCCACACTCCTTAAAGTTCTTCAATAAGGCGTCGACCAACTTCGCTATACTCTTTTTTAATTGGTGATGTTGATGCTCTCGATAGTTCCATTTCAGTGCTCTATAGTACCGTTGTTTTTGGTGATTGATTATCAATATCATCCTCTAAAGATGGCCACCAAACGTAATATCTTGATAATGTCCTCATAACAGAAATCCCTGAATGTCCCTTGTAAAGATATTTTAATGTTTTTCTTTGATAAGTTGTTGGTATTACAATTCTGCCATACCACGTTATTAGTTTGTTTTCTATAGATAACTAGTTTCTTTTTCTAAAGTATGGTTTAAGTTAATTTGCTTCCTTTTGAAAATTGAACCGATTGAGCTTCATAAGAACAATAAATAACTGGACGGTTGAACTAAACTTCCACTATTTATTCGCAAAATACATTTTTAAATGCAAATACAGCTGTTTCGCTAAAAAGTAGCATCGTCATGTAACATGTCTATCGTCATGTCACCTTGCACTATTAACGACCGCTATTATTACCGTTAAAACCGACCCTGTTAATGCTACTGTACTCGAGACACCCTTTATAGACGCTAACTATTTATCTGCTTGTACGAGGCCAATCAAAGAACGCGTCCCTCGCTTGCAATTAAATAACGAACGCATTTCTTCTGACAAATGACACGAACACCCATCAAGCTAGCCTATAAAAGGCCAGCAAGACAATTCTATCCCCTTTTCTGATCAAACAGGCCGACTGAAGAGTCGAAAGAAAAACGTTCCAGTATTTCGTCTTGTGAACTTCCTTTCTGGTTGTTGAAAGATACGACCCTCTAAGTTGAAGTCAAGATACCTCTAAGCTGCAGTCAAATTATCTCTAATTTGGAGTCAAGTTGCCGCCAAGATACCCGTAAATTTAGAGCCCAGTTACCGCTTATGTGTAGACAGTCCTTCAAACCACTTCTGAGCTAGGAGTACTATTTCATCCCGAGCAGCCTGAACCATTAAAGAAACTTTCATCTCTCCACGAAGAAGCTGAAGCAGCCCTTCTAGACAGCACAGAAACCTAAAGTTATGTCCACTTTTTACAACTCTAGTTCATTATCAGCAAGTACTTGCAGTTTCAATAAATAAACAATAGTTTTAAAAGCCATTTCATTTATATACCTTAGACTATAAGTCTTAAGGGTGTAGCGTGGTTGGTCTTTATTTCAAGTAGCTTCTTTATTTGTTTAATTAAAGTAATTACAAGGTGTTTCTATCTTTCTCACCTTAGTTTTTGTGTAGTTTGTTTGCTTCATCGATAGCGTTCAAAAGATAGTGGCGCCCTTATTACTTATACATCCCAATCCTTTCTATAGTGAGCATTAACTTGGAGTCGAACCACCCCCTGAAGAGGGTCTCTTAGCCGGGATCTCTTTTGGAGAGAGTAATTTAGTTACAAATTGGCTTCCTGCCTTTTTGGGACTAATTTAGTTACAAATTGGGGCCTTTGAGGAGCTAATTTAGTTACAAATTGGCGCCCAACGTGGGAATAATTTAGTTACAGTCATATTGACATATTGAAGTTACATTTTGTTTGTTTGTTGCTAGGTACCTGATGTTGATTAGGTAGTATTAAGGCTAGACCAAGTATGGAAGTAATAAGACGTAGCTTAGATGTTAATAGCCCTAAGGGATTATCCTGGATGTACTTTCCGCTAAGATCAGTATAACTGTGCAATGATATAAAAAAACCAGAAAAAATTATAGAATGCTAATCTTTACAATAACTTAATATATTTATGTTACAATAATGTCTTCATTTTCTAATGACGCATCCGGTATAGTTCATCGTATTTTTGATGATTCTGTAAATATATTTTTAAAATAAAGAATAATTTTAAACATTTATTTTTCGCATACGGGCAAAAATCAATCTTTTGATTGACACATCGTAAATTGGAAAATCACAGGAACCCGAAATCAAGATATCCCCAATAGATGGATTTTTCTTTTTGAATGACGATTTTGTCGAATCTGAAGATCGTAATCTTGAACTTGTTACAAAGATTTTCCCCTCTATTGTTATTCAATCTTAGCTTAATAAAACATTTCCCGATATAATCTGGAAATCAAACCAGTGCAGCGTCTAGCATGAGGGGAACCATAAAATTCGTGTATAAAGCTTTGTCAGTAGCGGAAAGCAAAGGGTAAGTAGCCCCTACTTCATTTTATACCGCTAAAATAATTTCAACAAAAAACAAAATTACAGCTTTAGAAATCTACAATTTATTTTCGTAAATAAAGGATTTTCTTAACAGTTGCCATAAAACAATGTGGTGGGAATTAAAGGTAAGTTTCCAAGCTTTTAACTCCAAGAAATAATTTTTGATTAGTCTTATTGATTAAAAAAAAAAACAATTATCACAAGGATTGATATATAGCAGCATAAAAGTTTTTGGTTTTATGCAACTAGTATGTTAGATAAATCTTTTAATGGCTGATCAGTGTTGGTACACGGACGGCTCTAAGACCGAGAGATGTGTTGGAGCTTGAGTACATGGAGAGAAGCCAAAGATGGATCAAAGATGCTGAAGGAATATTTGTAGGCCCGCAGCCATTCTTAGGCACAACGAATAGTGTAGCCAGAAGAACAATATCGAACTGGGTAGATCAGAGATGGATAGATGGTTGAAGCTAGTGGGTTTCAGGCAGTGGTATTTGTAAGAGACCCCTTTAAAAAAATGTGTTAAGAGCTGTTGAATATTAGTAGACAGGACCTACGAATTGAGATAGGACTACCGACTGGATTGGACTTTCAGGCTTCTGTAACTGCCGAGAGCTCAAGAGACTGAAGATCAATAAATTTGTTTTGCATTAACTCGAGCCCAAGGGCTTTATGGAAGTGTCACCAACGACATAAGCTTCATCAGAGGCATAGGGCTTATAGAACGACTATAGCCTAGGGGTGAGCCACAAGAGATCTTTCAGGTCTCAGTAGAGGGAACGTTAAAACTCTTAAGCTATCAATGCGAAGTGTAGTACATATATATTTCAAAAAAAATTTAAATATATAAAATATCAGAATATAGCCTTAATCTATCAAAGTGAACTTCAGTGCACATCTCTTCTATTTACTTAGAACCAAATTGGTTTAATTTTTAAATCTGGCGTTCTTTTGTCCCTAATTTTTTGACATTATATTCGGAGAACTTGTTCAAATGTGGTGATTGTCCGTGTCTCAGGTAAGACATCTTTGAACATATGAGTAACTATATTTTTTTTTGATATAATACAATTACTTTTGCATTACCGAAGGTTGCTGTTACAAAATTGTGTAATTATTTTGGTCGTATGTTTTTTTAGAAAAAAATACAGAAGCCGTCAAAAATCGCGTGTATTGAGATTCACATTGCCAATAGGGCGGTTATTATTAGGTGTATACTAGTATTCACACTGCCTGCAATGAAACTTTCCATGTGTGTCTTCAAGTTCACATTGTCAAAATCAGTTAATTTCACAATTTTGAAGATACAGAGCCGGCTCTCGCACAAATGCGTATAATTATATTGATTTTACTCTTGATTATATTCCTTTTACACGTGTTTCGTTCTCGTCAAAAAACAGTCCGCCAAAATAAGACGAAATTGGTGCTGAAATCTAGTTTAAGGACTGTTTTGGTTTGTTTCAGAAATGTCTAACAGAAGCAAATATATGGTTAAGCTTGCACTAAAAAGTGATTGTAACGTTTTAATACCTAATAATCATATGGGGCAGTGGCTTGGGAAGCAAGGGCTAATCTGAGTACGACGAGGAAAAATCTCTCGAAGATTCAGAGACTAGCCTGTTCATGTATCACTGGAGCAATGGGAACTTGCCCCACTGCTGCAATGGAGGTGATTTTAAACTTAACCCCACTGCACATTCTGTTAGAATGTGTAAGGAAGAAAACGATATATAGAATGATCAAGGAAGGAATTATCAGGGAAAAACCCCGATCACTTCATTTTGATCAAACTTGGGAAATGCCCCAAGATGATATGCCAAAGAAATTTAACTTTGTGAGAAAATTCATCACAAGGTTGAGTAATAAATCTGAATGGGACGAAGCCACCATACAGAATTTAAATCAGAATACCATAAAGTGGTATACGGACGGTTCCAAGCTAGACGAGGGAACTGGGATAGGAGTTTTTGGACCGAGAGCCAAATACTCAGAAAGCTTGGGCACATACCCGAGCATCTTTCAAGCAGAAGTCCGCGCCATCGAAAGATGTGTGGAATTCAATATTGGAAGAAACTACCGCAGACAAGAGATTGTGATCATGTCGGATAGTCAAGCAGCCATCAAAGCGCTTAGTTCAAACATAATCAGTTCGAAGATGGTTTGGGAGTGCCTAGGCAAACTAAATGAACTGGGCTAGAAGAACACTGTCACCCTCCTATGGGTCCCGGGACACATAGGAATAGAGGGGAACGAAACAGCAGATAAGCTGGCAAAAAAAGGAGCTGAAACCCCACATTTGGGACCAGAACCATCTTGTGGGATCAGCAGTAGAGTAATCTTAGGAAAACTAAGGGAAGAAATGGAGAAAGAAAAATTCAAGTACTGGAATCAGCTGGAAGGACTGAGGCAATCTAAGATACTACTGGGGAACTATGACCAGAAGAGATCTCTTAGCTGCCTCAACCTCAGTAAAAAAAGGCTCCGAATTTTAACGGGAATATTAACCGGGCATTGCCGGTTAAGAAGCCACATGAAGAAACTAGGGTTAGCAGATGAAGTAAAGTGCAGATTCTGTGAGGAAGAGGATGAAACCTCAATACACATACTCGCAGAATGCCCTGCCTTGCAAAATTCTAGGGCTAGATACCTAAGAGCACATGGAATAGAGGAAGGGGATCTACCTGACTTGAAGCCCGACGATGTCCTAAACTTCCTCAGGAAAATAGGACTCGAAGAGCTGCTATAAGTCTGAGAAAATATCAGAACATGGCAAGTAAGGGGGAACACAATAGATCCTATAGGTCGCAGTGTAATTATCACCCCTAACTTATACATACATACATACATACAATACCTAATAATTACATTGACTCGGATGCAGAGAGTGATGATGAACAAATAATGCTACCATCACCACCAAAGGCATATTCAGTATTGGACTGTAACCATGATGACGATAAAGAGAATCTCACATTTATTATTTTAAGTAATAGCGGCCAAGACGATCTTGCATATAGTAGTAATAGAGGAAGAATATCAGGATTATACTAACAGTCGAACTGCAATGGTGGAAGAATGTGAGGAAGGCAAACGTGAAACTGAAGAAGGTCTAAGATATCCAAATCAAAACCAAAAAAAGTAAATAGGCACACACAGTTTCACTGGACTGACGAAAAATTTGAATTTCCTGTAGAAATACCCGAACATTGTGTCAATGCCCAAACTCAAATTTTTTGTTCGAAATGTAATATACGACTGTGTCTAGTTCCTAAAAGAAATTGTTTTGTGGACTTCCACCATAACCAATATTTTTCACTGATGACTTTTGATCGATTCTTATTTCAGTGTCTTGTGTTTGCAACATAAATTACTGTACTTATTTCCAGTTCCATAGCTAAGTTTTGTTTTGATTTGTAAAATTTAGAAACGACATTCATTATGTTACTTTGTTCCTTTATTTAGTTTTGACTTGGATTTTAATAAAATTTGTATTCCGTCCCTGCTCTTTTTATTAATAACTGCATCATTGGCAATGTGTATTCCAATTAACATGTATAATCCTACCACAGTTGGCAAAGTGTATTGAGATACACAGGTGAAAATCAAAGTTCTAGAAAAAGCACAAAAAAGTTTTTCTTCACTTTCATGTTTCTGGACTCTCATTTAACGAAAAAAATGAAGAAAAAATTTTTACCTTAATTATTTCTGTGCTTGCCAACATGAAACCTAACCTAAGGCAGATCCTTTTTATTAAGAAGTTTTGAAATAAAAAGAGAATGATTGTTAGGAGAATAAGAATAGATCAGAAAAGGTAGCCTATAGTGCAATAAAGTGGCGTCAATCAGCTAACTTTACTAGTTTCACCCTCAGAGAAGATAATAGAATTCCAATTTCCAATTCTAAATCGGAGAAACACTAATACCGTGCCAAGCGCAAATTATTTGCCTGGAAGTAACTTATATACAGTGTGTAAAAGCCAAATGGAATAAATTCATTATTTCGGTTACTGTACATATTTATAAAAAATCCCGAAACACGTCAAATTTAAATTATAACTTGACATTCTTTAACGTGAAAATGCAACCCCTACCTTCAACCCCCTTAGAATGACAGGTACAACCCCCAATTTTTAAAATGGGAAGTATAGGCTTGTGATATATCATTTGAAAGGTCTCTTCATTCTCTATTCAAAAATGTTATTGTTTTTAAATTTAATGCAAAAATTAACATAAAAAAATTAATATTATGTTGTTACCGAAATTCGCTAAAATATACTCGAAACTTATTACAATATACTTAAAACTTATTTCCCGTTTAGGTCTTGATAATGAGAAAGTGAACAAAAACCATAGCAATGTGGTTTTTAGATGGTAACCATTAAAAAACTTTAAAGAATTTCCGTGGCAAAGCTATTTTAACAAGCAGTAGTAAATTGTTTTATTTAAGCATAAAGTTTGTTCAATTCAATTCTGAAAAATGGTTAGATTAACGGAAATGCATAAAATAACAGTTTTACAAATAATTGGTTACGGAGATAACATCCGAACACAACAGGAAGTAACTCGCCTATTTCATGAGAAATTTCCTAATTTACCGCCTATATCCCAAGGAACAATAAGTAAAATAGAAAAGCAGTTTCGCCAGTTTGGTCATGTAAGGCAGATAAAAAAAGCACCTGCCAATGCACTGAGTGATGAACTCAAATTAAATGTGTTGCTTGAGTTTCAGGAAAACCCACATACATCGAGTAGACAGGCATCCACTACATTCAATGCTAGCCATACATCGATAGCAAACATATTAAAAGAAAATAAATTGCATCCGTATAAGATGATACCCACTAAGGAGCTCATGGAAGACGATTTTGATAGGAGAACATTTTTTTGTGAGCAAATGATGGACATGTTGGATAACAATATTATCCAATTAGAAGACGTTATGTTTTCTGATGAGTGTACTTTTTTACTTAACGGTCATGTTAATCGGCAAAATTACCGCTACTGGTCCACGGAAAATCCTCACTGGATGAGAGAAGAACACACTCAATAACCTCAAAAGGTTAATGTTTGGGCAGGGATTGTAGGGAACAATATCATTGGTCCCTTTTTTATTGAGGGCAACTTGAATGGCAACAATTATTTGGCAATAGTTCAAAATGTCATTCCTACGTTGGCAAATTTATATCCTGATCCAGGTAACCCTTAAGTTCCTGCGAATACGATATGGTTTCAGCAGGATGGAGCACCACCACATTACCAACTTAATGTCCGGCAGTACCTCTATACAATATTTCCCAATCGGTGGATAGGGAGGCGAGGATCGATTGAATGGCCAGCGCGATCACCTGATATTACATTATTAGATTTCTTTTTATGGGGATATGTGAAGAGCCATGTGTACAAAACTAAACCTTCTGATTTAAATGACTTAAAAGAACGAATAACGCTTGCGATTAGGTCGATCACGCCTGACATGTTAAATAATGTTAGAAGACAGTTTTATTTGAGATTAGGATGTTGCCAAGACGTTCGCGGAGAACATTTTGAACATCTACTTCATTAACATTCATAGTTCTTTTTCGTGTTCTACTTTTTATTACGTTTTGCATTACATTTTAGTTTTTGATTGTATTGTAGCGAATTTCGGTAACAACATGATATTAATTTTTTTTATGTTAATTTTTGTATTAAATTTAAAAACAATAACATTTTTGAATAGAGAATGAAGAGACCTTTCAAATGATATATCACATTAAAAATTGGGGGTTGTACCTGTCATTCTAAGGGGGTTGAAGGTAGGGGTTGCATTTTCACGTTAAAGAATGTCAAGTTATAATTTAAATTTGACGTGTTTCGGGATTTTTTATAAATATGTACAGTAACCGAAATAATGAATTTATTCCATTTGGCTTTTACACACTGTATAAGTGTGGTTTGATAATATGCTCCTATCTATAAATTTTATGTACCATTTAGCTCACAAGAATCTTCTCTTCCAACTTTCAAGCTTGCGATTTCAAAAAGGATATAAAAACTGTGTATAATCATAGACAGCTGTCTGAAATGGAATTGCAACGTTGATTATTTGGTAAAAAAATTAAAGAATATACTACTCGTATATAGATTTCGGCAGTTTTCAGACATTTTAAGTCTCACACATAAGTTTGTATCAAAGTTTGGTGTAGAGTCTCATATAGGATACGGAATTATAGGATGGGGAGACGTATGCAGAACTTACCTGGAGGTACTTCAAAGAAGATTTTCAAAAATTATTCTAATTAAAAATCGCCTCCATTCCAGTGCCGACTATACCAAGAAACAGAATTACTGGATTGTCGTCAATTATTCTTCTTTCAGTTATGTTGCTATAAATTTACAAATAGAGCTTTACTTTCTATGGGCAATCATACATATGACACAAGACAAAAAAATAACTATATACCACCTTTGATGCTTAAATCGGTATGACAAAAATGTCATTATCTTCTTGGGCCACATATTATTTTGAACAGCCTTGGATAATAAATGATTATACAATTAAAAAAAAACTAAAGAAGTTATTGTTTGAGATACTGAAGGAAAAAATACAATACTTGCTATATTAAAATAAATAAATGATGGAAAAGTGTTAAGTATAAATTTAAAAATAAAATAAAAAAGTGTATTAAAATTAAAATGATAAATAAAAGAGTAATTATAAATTCATAAATGAGTATATTTGATATTTTATAATAATTATTTAATTAAAACTGTTACATACAGTTATATTAATACCTCGTAACTTATCTTTTTTCTTTATAATATTGTAATATATTAATTTAAATTGTATCTTTTATCATAGTGAATAAAATATATGTACCTATTAACAAATAAAATAGAACAATTATTGGTCAACTTTTAGTTACAGTGTACAATATCTAATGAATGGGGTGGATAAAACCCCGTTTAAAACTGACAATACACCCCCTCCATAATACTTGCTAGCGTTAAGTATATGTGTTCGGAGTCTTTACGGGGTGGATTAATAACATTGGGGATCGTATGTTTGGGGAAGATTTACGGGGGTTAACTTATTCACTTTTTTAGATTATTTCGTAGTGCTAGAATTACAGTGATGGGAATATATATATAATATACAGGCTGAGAATTATTAATGAAAACGGAATATACCAAGGCATACCGAAAGTAATTTTGATTAAAAACACGTTACATTTACTTCATTTATTGATAGATAATTAAATATCAAAATTTATGATATTAATTTTTAATTTATAATATATTTAGGTATATTTTTTTTAAATTTTGTAAGCTCAAATGTGGGTTGCCACACAACAGGTTTAAGGGAAATTCAAAGTCTATCCCACAACTGCTTTATTAATTGTTGCAACTAGTTTCGGTCCTATAGGACCATCATCAGGCTGAAATAATTACAAAATAATAAAAAGAGGATCTTAAGAGTACAATATTAAGTTAAACATTAAATACACTTTCTTACAAATTGATTACAATAACTTAATGTTTAACTTAATATTGTACTCTTAAGATCCTCTTTCTATTCGTTTGTAATTCTTTCAGCCTGATGATGGTTCTATAGGACCGAAACTAGTTGCAACAATTAATAAAGCAGTTGTGGGATAAACTTTGAGTTTCCTTTGAACCTTTTATGTTTTTATATAATAGTATATTACGTAACGCGTTGTTTAAGAAGTCAATTACGCACGCTAAATTGACCTTAACCTACGATTAACGTACAATACTTTATCTACGACATAATAAAAACTAAGAAGGTATTTATTTAGGCGTTTATTTTTAACAATTTATAGACATTTTATAAATATAAACTTTTTTGTGTTAATATTAATGGTAAAATGAGAATAATTTAACAAAAAACTCTTATTCGAAAAACTAATTATACAGTTGTATAAATAGTAGTAATATAAGGTACAATTAAATCAAACCAAATTGACATTAGAAAAAACTATTATTTTTCCTGTCTTTCCACTTCTGAATATTGTCAGGTTTTGTCTTAAAAAACACTGTTTTTTTAGTGACCCACAGGAAATAGTCTGGAGGATTCATGTCGGGTGATTCCGAGGGAGGCATTCGATAAAACGACACCTTTCAATACATCTTCTATATTATTTAGGTACTGCCTTATCCCACGCGTATAGTGAGGTAGTGCTCCATCCTCTTGCAGTCAAATATTGGTGTTTGGGGTGTTCTTATTGTTTGACAGTTTTACATTTTTTTGCAAAACCAATTTCCCTATACATTTTCCTAGTGCTTAAATAACGAACTTCTTCTAATATGACACAAACATCAAAAGACTTGTCTTCAGTTGATGCAGTTTTTCTGCGTCCTGATTTGGGTAAATCTATTGTACCAGATTGGTTAAATTACATGTAAATATTACACGTTTCTTGTTGACTTCAACGAATATCACCATACCCCAATATCATTACAATCTCATTTCGTTCTCTTTCAGATCAACGATCCATTTTGACCTTCAATAAACACCAAAAAGAGTAGCTTATTGAAACGTTAAAGTTGCAGTCATGACCATCTTAATGTATTATTTTAACTTGAGCGGATAATTGAAATGTTAGCTATAACTCTGAAATGATGATATTTATGTATAGAGAATATTACATGAAAAATATTCCGTATAAAATATACAGGGTGATCCGTTTGAAATAACAAAGTTCAATAGATTTCATCTGACAACAATGTAAACACTACCATAAACTCGGCCGTATTAAAAAATCGTCAAATATCAAAAAGCCGTTTCCGAGATTATCGAGACGTTTCGTATATAAAACTCACTCTGTATATTGCAACATATTTTTCGAGTGTAGCAAGTATTGAATTAATGATGTTAATATTACAATGGTTTTGAATATTTTAAGGAGACATTTGTTATTGCTGAAAACGGTTTTTTATAACCAATATAAATATACTTAAAATTTCTAAAAGCAACTTTACGCAGTAATTCTAGGAAAAATTGCACGCATGCGCTTTAGCTTAATAGCTGCAATTTTTATCGAGTTGCGGGAAATTGGTTCGGACCTATTTTTGTTGCTGCAATTTCAATTGCAAGTGCAATTCTAGTTATAAATATGACTATATGTTACTAGCTGTTAGTTGGTGTTGTATGCTGCTAGTCCTTTGTCAATTTCTTAACATAACATATTATATTAGTGTTCTTTTAATCTAAAAAGTTGTCAATACCGATTTTATGTCAGCATAAAATTGAAAGAAATAAATTCATTGTCATGTGTAAAGTAGGATGCAATTTTTATTGCTGCAATAAATTGAAGTGTAATGTAGTTAAAGTGTAAAGTCGATCTAAAATAGAATCCTTCAAATATACTTAGTGACACAAAAATTAGAACACCCAGTTTAAATGATTTTATTTTTATAAAATTTTGTATAAGTACTTACTGAAGCCATAATAAGTAAATGATAAAAATTTCAAAATGATTGCATTGCTTTAAAGCCCTTTTACCTTTAATAATGTGTGGCTGCACCCCGATGTGTTACGCAATCTCCAACGCGCCTAGGCATGCTTCTGATCAAGTGGTCAATGTCCTCCTGTGTTATCTTTTTCCAGGCAACCACCAACTCCTCTCGAAGTTCTTCTAGAGTCTGAGGAGGACTTTGCAAATTGAGCAATCTCCTACCCATCATATCCCACACGTGCTCAATTGGGGATAAGTCGGGAGATCTTTGTGGCCAAAGTAACAATGTGACATTATTATGTTGAAAGAAGTTTATTGTGACTCTTGCGACATGTGGTCGGGTGTAATAACTTGAAAGTTATATTTTATTTAATGAAACACTATTCCCATTGTATACCTTTATTGATTCATTGCTTAACTAATAATGATTACATATACTGATATTGTTTCATAGTCGAATAGGTAAACTTGCAAGTCTGCACATTCCATCGAACGTTGATCTATTAATTATTGCAAGTTTACCTATTCATACATTACAGCTCTCCTGGAAAAAGAAAGATTTTTATTTGCCTACTCAAAATAAAAATCTTTAAAAATATCTTAACCTAAAGGATTACATAAAGTTCATACCTCGCGAGTATAATAAGCCACCGTATTTTATTAATTAATTTTATGCTTTGCAGTAATTTATAATTGTTTACAAACAAGTAAAAATTCTTTTCTTCTTAAACATATGTTTATAGAACTAGGTCGAAGTGTAAGGTTTCGTTCTATTTTTATGAACTACATATTCCTTCCCGTTTTTAATTACGCGTACGTTGGGAGTTTCGTCTTTTATCACTACGTAAGGTCCACTATAAACATTATCAAGTTTTGTTGCACTTTCACTTTTTAATAAAATTAAGTCATTTACCTTATAATTAACAGAGTTTACATTTTTATCATACAATACTTTTCTTTTAAATTTAGTCTCTTTGCCTTGCATCCTTTTGAGCTTTTTGTAACCTAAATTTGAGTTCTAAAGGATACGAGTCGAAATTATACAAAGGGGTTAAATTTTCTTCTGTTATTTCATTGGGTTATGTACATCGTTTACCAAATACTAATTCATATGGTGAATATTGAGTGCTACAATGAAAACTGGAATTAAACATAAAACAGAAGTAAGGCACCCAACTAGACCAAGCGGAACCGTAGTTTTCCAGTTGAATTCTTAGAAATGCATTTAACGTTTTATGCGAATTTTCCAAGGAACCAATGCTCTGATGATGATAAGCAGTGGATTTTAAATGATTAATTTTTAAAAGTTTGCAAATTTCGGTCATTGTAGATGATACAAATTCAGTACCTTGGTCAGTTGCTATCTCGTTAGGAACTCCGAACCTTAATATAAAATTTTCGACAAAAGCTCTTGCTACTGACACTGTATCTTTTGATTTAAGAGGATAAGCCTAAATAAATTTTGTTAAATCACATTGAGATTGACAAATAGTAATCAGGAAGTAGACATTTTTTTAGAATCAGAAAATCAGAATATGATAAACATTCCTCCAAAATGTGAAATTATAACTCTTATTTCAACTAACTCAAAGGAGGAATGCGTAGTTATTCCTCAAGAAGTATGTGATGGTGTGTATTTTGCTGGAAGCGGGCATTATCTTGTTGGAAAGTTGGATTTGCTAGGGTGTCAAGATAGGGTAAAAGATGGGGTTATAAAACTTCTTGGATATAACGCTGTGCGTTCGCGTTCATGTTACCTCTGATAAAGATTAAAGGTGATCCCGAACCTAGTGTGGTCGGTATGAAAACAGGCCAAAACGTCTTATTCGTCGGTAAACACTTCGCATGCCAACAGGTCTTCCGTGTTCTGTAAACCATTCATTTGCAATGGACCTGGTAGTGGAGAAACAGTCTCCTAAGGCCAATAATCTTAGGCGGCGATCTTCACGGCCTTCTCGAAGCCATGCCGTAAAACTACGGTGTCTACACTTCTTTGCACTCTAACTGCAATTTCCCGAAAAGAAAATCCAGCTTCCCGAAGTCCCACTATAAGACCCCTATCAAATTCACTAAGTTGGTCTCCGTACCCTAGGCATCGTAACCAATCGTAAAGAATGTCAAGAACCGAAATCCGCAAAATTTGAATCTTTACTACGGCTACAGTATTAATTTTTGGATTTTTATTGGATTTCAAAAAAAGCAGTATAAAAACCAGAATCTTTAACTGATAAGGCTAAAAATTTTATCAATAATTGTTTATTTCAGTAAAATAAATAAATTCACCAAATATTATTAAAATAAAATCATTTAAACTGGGTGTTGGGATTTTTATTTCACTTAGTATATAATATATACTATACTAATAATACTATTAGAATTGTCCCAAAATTTTTTGATGTATTAGTATCAATATCTGTCGCTGTATTTAATTAAAAAATAACTCATTCCCAATAACTTTTGTCATTTAAGAAACAACCAAAATGTTTAAGATGTCCTAAGTAAATACCGATCCCACACTTAGACATCCTGTAAGTCATTGACCTTGTCCATATGTATGTATTGAATCAATACTTCTTTAATCTGTTGATATCCTGTATAACTTTATATTAAATACTACCTTTTAGAGTCTTAGATATAAATACATGAATAAATAAACAACGAAATATCCTTGTAATTGCCTGTACACCTCCGAAACATAGCAGTTAACTAAAACAGTATCGACCTGAAAAGGGTTAAAGGCGTCATATATTGATAAACGTCGACTCGCCAGATGGGGCTACCAAAACTTAATTAATTCCGTACTGATCAGAAGTTACTGCTATTAGTTTCACGTTAAACTAATTTTCTTTGTAAATAGATCAGTTGACCCGTATTCGCCATGGAATACTAAATGGATAGAGCTCTTACTGTATTGTTTTAGGAAAGCGACAAAGCGAAAAGGTTTAATCTTGTTAAAAAATCAAGAGAACTATATAATACTTTTTTAGTGTAAAACGCACTATGTAACCGTAATAAAAAAATAAAAAAATTAACAAAAATTCAAAAAGTTATTATTGAAATGGAAAAAAAAATCATAAAAATTAAAGATTTAATTGCTTAACAGATCAAAAGCCAAATGAGATTAATGAAAAAAAGATGATAATTTGGATTATAGAAAACAATATTGAGCTGACTCTGTGTCTACTCTATGGGTCCGTATTTTTGCAATTTCTTATAATGTCACTTAAAATACTAGATACTGTGATTTTAAAAATGTAGAATAAGAAATTACATAAAAAACTTTAATGCGAACAATCATATGTAACGAAATTTAAATATTAAGTGTGGAAACCAGCTTAAGTAACAATTATTTATAGTTATTATTATTATTATTCTCTCTCTATATATACAGTGTGGAAACCACTTATGGACCAAAATTATTTGTGGATTTAATTTAGAAGATTATAAAAAACGCTGGGACCCGTTAACGTTGAAATTCTAATGTGAGCTTTTTAAACATAAATTTAAATGTACAGGGTGATACACGCAAGTCCATGATCAAGATATATATTTTTAATGAAACACCCTGTAGGTTTTTATGCTTTTAAAAGCTCCTTAACAATACGATCTCAACGAACTATACCATGTAGGGTCTATTATGAATTGTACAGGGTGAAATTTTTAAATTATTTATAATTTTGTTCAAGATAGTAAATACATAAAAAGTGAAGGTTTTATTTTTAATTAGCTGAATGCAGACCTCAAATTTCTTCACTAAGTATCAATATTTTGGGTTTTGTTAACATTTTTTGTCAGGAATAGGTAAAAACTGTATAGATAACTATGCCAATGTAATTAAACTAAATCGGTAAATAATGTCTGTCAGTTGTTGATGTGTTGATATTTAAATATAGTAGTTGTTAATTCTTAATAGAAACTAATATCTTGCGAATAATGAAATAGGTATTTATCTGAGACTCACCGGATTGAAATTTTAATGGTGATTGGTTACGGCGATAATTGCAGAAGTCAAGTTGAAGTGACAAACTTATTTAATCAGAGGTATTCTCAGTTGTCTAATATTTCACAAGGTACTGTGTCTAAAATTCATGGACAATTCAGAGAGCTTGGACATGCCAAACCATTAAACAGAAAACCGCACTTCGTTGAAAATCATGTGAAAGTGGATATTATGTTAAGTGTTGTGGAGAATCCAACGTCAAGTTCACGTTCACACAACTGTCCTAAGGTGTTTCCATAAAGAAAAATTTCATCTATATGAATTGACTTTTGTGCAAGAACTAATAGAAGACGATCCAGATCTTAGAATGGATTTCTGCGAAAGAATTATGAATAAATTGAACAGAAATGAAATAGCTGTTGGTACAATTCTTTTTTCCGATGAATCAACATTCACATTGAACGGGGAAGTAAACAGATAAAACTGTAGATATTGGTCATAGGAGAATCCTCATTGGATGTGTGAGACACATAATCAGTATCCTCAAAATTTGAACGTTTGGTTAGGTATCATAGGTGATCATATTATTGGTCCTATTTTTGTAGATGGAAATTTTACAGCCGAAAAATATTTAAGCATGATTAGGGATGAAGTTGTTCTTGAGTTGGCCAACTTATATCCCAACGCAATAGTTCCGAACCTACCGGATGAAAATATCTGCTTCCAGCAGGACGGAGCAACACCCCATTATGCTTTAATTGTAAGAAATTATTTGAATGAAATTTTCCTCAATAAGAGATAGTCAGAGAGAAATATACTTTATTGTCAACCAAAATTTAACAAATTTTATGGACAAAGCTAAATAAAAATAACCTAAATATCAATTAACAATCATTGATCGGTCACAATAAAAATCATTTAAACAAATAAATAAATACACCCAAACAAAAATTAAAAAAAATGATATGTATGATTTAAATGTAAACATACAAACATAAACATATCACTCCTTTTAACTCACTCTTAATTACTACTTACTAGCTAAAAAATAATTATGAAATACTTCATACTACGCATATTACATGTCATTCAGAAGCTCAGAGTAATGAGTAATAAGTAAACATAGAGTTGGCATATTCCATAATACTTGTCGTCGAGACAGATTTGTTTACCAGCAGAGCATTGCCAGACGTTGTGTTTTGTAAGTACAAAGTAGGAAACAAAAACGTAATAGCATAATTTACAACAATTTTATTTTACGTTTAAGAGGAGACTTTTTAGTCAGAGAAAATATTCTTTAATATTCACTTTCTTACCTTTCGATAATACTGATAAAAAAGCTCTAGACCAATTGTATCAAATACTCACACCGAAAATTTGGCATCAATGCCTTTGTTTGTTATTGTCTAGAGGTGATTAGCGCTTTCTTCGATTTTTCCTATATTTTTGTGTATTTAAGTGAACTTTATAAAGTGTTTTTATTTATTTTCAATATTGAAAATGGTAAAAACCCGAAAAGCGTGTATAATTTGTGGTACTTCGCAAAATGATAACCTAACCTATCACCGGTAAGTTATTTACTTCATTGGCGTAGAATTAGCAAATTCAATTAAAATTTATTACAAATAAGAAAATCAAATTAATAATGAAATACATATTATATATAAACTAGGAGCTAAAAGTGGAAAGTTTCTTTTAAATAGTTTTCTTTTTGTTTTTTTTTTCATTTAATTAAAAGAATTATTTTTAATGTGTGTAAATTATTTAACTAATATTTATATATTACGGTGATACTCTAACCAATTACACGCCACTGTACGGCTGTATTTACCTACACCTCTAGATGTCAATTTTATTTTCCATCTCTCTCAATTATAGGTTCATTGCTATTGACTACAAACTGAATATTATTGTATTGTTGTGGCACCTCTATGTTTACTTATTACTCTGAGTTCAGAAGTCTAAGATATATCACAGAATTTAGCTAATTTATAGTATGATCTCTCCTGAAGGTTTGCTTTAGTCAATTTGCGGAATTTAATATAAGTACTGGTGGCTTTTATGTGTGTTGTTAGACAGTTGTACATTTTTTTAGGATTATAAATAATAGAATGTTTTGTAAGACTAGAGGTGGGCATAGTCAAATGAACATCTAAATCAGAGTTTCGTGTGGGGTATCTATGGAGTGGTCCCTGCTTTGAGATAAGGGTAGGTTTACGAACTAAGCAAACATATTCTAAGATAAATAGTGCCGGAAGAGTCATAATTTTGAATTTTTTAAAATAGGGTTCACAATGCGCTCTGTGACGTAAGCCAAAAACATAACGTATTGCCCTTTTCTGTAGTTTAAAAACAGAGTCAAAAAGATGTACACAACAAAACCCCAGAGAAAACCGGAGAAAAGTAGGTTGTTAACGCAATAGAAGAAGTTAGCTCTTTAGAAACGGTTTTTAGGGCAAAACACGCAGAAGATAATTTTTTTGTTAACATATCAATATGAGTGGACCACTTAAGGGAGTCATCAATATAAATTCCCAAAAACTTGATTGAATTTTTTAATGGTATTAAGGTATTATTCAGTGCAATGGGTTATTAGTTAAATTTGTAAGGTAGAGCAATAGTTTTCTCTTTATTAAAACAGAGTTTATTAGAATCGGCCCAGAATTTAATAATAAGATTTCTAGATATTGTAGAATGTAATGTTTTCATATCTGAATTGCTCCAGGTTACACTCGTATCGTCTGCAAATAGAGTCATTTTGCCATCAATTTTTATGTCAGTTATATCATTAATAAATAACGCCAAAAGAATTGGACCCAATACCGAGCCTTGAGGTACACCACTATCAATCAGCAGGCTTTCAGAATGTTTACCATGTATGTGCACCAGCTGTCTCCTATTTGTAAAAGAATTGGAAGAAGAAGTACGTACTATCGAGTGGCCAACTAGATCGCCGGACCTTACGCCCTTGGATTTTTTTCTGTGGGGTTATCTCAAGAACAAAGTATATGTAACATAGCCAACTAGCATTGCAGATCTCTAAGAAAGAATAACTACAGAAATACGGACTATTACACCTTAAACTTTAAACAAAGTTAGGGACGACTATTATAGGAGACTGTGTTATTGTCAACAACAAGGTGAACATTTTGAGCATTTGTTTTAGTGTAAAAAATCAATTACGTCAAGTATTTTATGTTTTTACTATCTTGAACAAAATTATAAATAATTTTAAAATTTCACCCTGTACAATTCATAATAGACCCTACATTGTATAGTTCGTTGAGATCGTATTGTCAAGGAATTTTTAAAATCATAAAAATATACAAATTGTTTTATTAAAAATATAGATCATAGACAATGCCAGACTTGCGTGTATCACCCTGTACATTTAAATTTATGTTTAAAAAGCTCACATTTGAATTTCAAAGTTGATAGATTTCAGCGTTTTTTATAATCTTCTAAACTAAACCCACAAATAATTTTAGTCCATAAGTGGTTTCCACATTGTATATATATAGAGAGAATAATAATAATAATAATAATAACTATAAATAATTGTTATTTAATCTCTTCTTTTTATTATCGGTTTTTAAATTTTTGTTGTTGTTTGTTTTCTTTTTTTATTTGTTATGCTGAAATAATTATTAAAAAATGTATCTATAAAGATAAAACCAAACAGTTAATAACTATAGCCATTTACATTAAAAATTTCACACATCTACTTTTTTACCAATAAAATGATTTAAATTTGTATGGTTACAATGGTAACTACAAAACATTTCCGGACATTTTTTTCGTGGCGCCATGATATTGAAGTGGAAATTTTTTGACAGTTGAAACCATAGAGAATGCTGAAACATCAACTTACAGACCATAGACAAATAAAAATATAATTATATTTCTCAATGGTACAGACGTTTAAACTAGTAATTCTCAGGCTTTGTGACAGGGATCAGATTGGATTAATAATTTCTTGCCAAATTATGGTGTGAAATTTTCTCCTATAAGATCACAGGAGGTTAAATTATTTCCGGAAATTTTCTTTCGAACATGAATATTTTGAAAATTAGAAATATAATTTTCTTAAAATATTCGTGCCCTAAAGAAAATTTCCTGGAATAATTAGAAAGGGAAAGACTCGTCCAGCTTAGGACCCTACACACAGTAGCAAAGCATGAAGGCCATAACCAATTTATAACACAAATTCACCAAAAATAGCTGAAATACTACATCCTCTAGTCTTCACAGCATTAAAGGACATCAATTTTAATAATCCCAATAAAGGATGATTTTACAGACCCTTACAAAATTAAAGATTCATATGCTTGGAAAATGGTCTTCACTGTCCACTTGCTCTTTTGGATTTCTTCCCAAAATGTCACGCTGTCTACTTCTCTAATCACACAAACAAATCTATGCGGTTTTGACGAATCACAGCACCAGTGGACTTCTGAAAAATCACCTGAATGAACTAAGAATCTGACAAATGATAATTACTCACCCAAGTAAAGAACTACAGACAAGTACTCACACATACACATGACAAGGACCAACATGTTGTGTCTGGATATTATGACAGAAATAGCTACAGCCTGCACCCTTTCGCTGGTAAGACGCTTATTATTTTAAAACAATTTAAACGCAGAAATAAAGGTCTCTCCCAGCAAACACAAATGTATATGTTACATAAAAATATTATATAACAAAGAAAGAAAGATTTTTATATAAAACATTTATATATTTTTTACGTACTATTTATGTAACAAAATCTTTATAAACTTTGTTATATATTCTCAATATTGACATTATAAAATATTTTATATATTAGATATATCTAATTGATTATGTATTCATGATGTAAATTCTGCTACATAAATAGAAGAACAAAATTATATATACTTAATACGTAAAATTTGCTACATAAAATATTTTATGTATATTGAGATGAATAACTAAGCTCAGAAAAATTAATAAGTAAAACTTACCTCAATAATTTACAATAAAAAGGATATCTAAATAATTTTCATTTAATCATCAGCTACTTTTTCTTTATTCCATCAAAAGTATTCAATATAATAATTTCTTACAGTAAACAGATAGAGGATGTACTTGACAAATTTATCTTGGATAGGATCCATGGTGATCAATAAATAACATTCTAAACATGTACAATTTCAATGACTATTCCCAATTCATGTATTCATATACAATTGACATAGTTTTATTTTGAAGTTAAAGAGAAACCTAAAACAAATATAAAAAGGAACAAAATTTAAAAACTATTAATCTCTTTCATATGTTTAACAAATAAATGTGTAATTTTAAGTAGTTAAGTGTTTAAATTTGATTTATAACGTGAAGTACTTACCAGGTTACAAGGAGACAAATATTAGTCTTCGATATTAAATAAGTATTCAAATAAATCATCACAACTTGAGATGTACCTAAAAAAAACACAAAAACAGTATAAAAAATGTAACAAACAAAGTTAAATTCAGTGTACAAACTCTTATATCTACAGTGTTGGACAGAATAACTTGTACTAATGATAAAAACATTCATATGAAAAGTGAAAGGACTATTTCAAAACATAATTAATAAACATTACTAAAGGACATTATTTAACAAAACTGTATGTAAGTTAATTAAGTAAGTTATTAGTTAAGTTATTAGTTATAAGATGTTAATCTTTGATAATATCAAGAGATATTAATTGAATCATTGCTTATAATAGTGAATACATAGTTCAAATAATAGAGTCACTAAAAAGTTTAAATTTTATTTCTTAGAGGTTAAATTAGTGTTTAAAAGTTGAAATAGGATTAGTTTAATAGATTTATGAGTAATTTTAAAAGTAATTTATAGTTTTAACTCAAACTTTTTAAAGTGTATAATGTATTTGACAGGAATAAAAACAGCCTATTTCAAATCAAAATTTTATAGGGAAAAAGTGAGATAAAAATAATTTCAATAGATTTTTAGTAAATATAAGAAGATAAACTATCTTTATATTATCAAAGATATGATCAAAAATGTAAAATCATTACCTCTTTATTTGGAAATTTAGGTTATTTTTTGAAAAGGTAAAGATTTGAATGTGGATTTATAAGTCAGTCTTGTCATAATCTGGCGAGACTATAAAAAGGCCACGAAATCAATTATCGCTCTCTTTCTCTTGTTCCGGTTTGATTTACATAGAAGACATCAATTGATAACTAAAAGAAAAAAATCATTAATCAAAAGTTCATTTATGTTAAATTAAAACATTTAACACCAAAAATATTTGTATAAAAGTATTTTAAAAATATTAAATCCATTACCAAGGAAGTAAATTTGAAATAATAGATCCAGAGTACCATAAAATTTATAAGATTCCATTCTATCATCATCACACATAGTACGGCCAGGAGACATATTGGATTCCTGTTCCAGAGTGTAGACGACCGTTGGTGGAGATCTCTTTGTTTCGGCATTTTCCGCCTGACGTGGACGATATTAAGAAAAGACTTTGATATACAAGGTATGTTAAATAATTAAAAACTTATATTTTCGTTTGTGATTGTGGATAATAGTGTGTATATCATTTTCATTTTTGTCAATAACTAGAAATTTATAATTTTAGATGTAATAAGCATATGGAAAATTTTAACAATTGAGCTAAAAAAATTATTAAATATTTAGTTTCTCTGAATCCTACCCAAGATAAAAAGTCGGATTTCAAATTCAATCAGATAATAATTTGACTGAGCTAGTTGAAAAACTTTTATAAGGCGCCCAACTACATCAAACATAAGAAAAAATAATTATTATATTAGTAAACAATATTAAAACTAAAATTAATTAATATTAAAACCAATAAAACCTATAAGAATATTAAATCATATTGATAAATTAATAAAATAATAAACAATTTAAAAATAAAAATAAATAAAATAAATCATTACAATATATTACGTAAAAGCTGCATAAAATATTTTAATTTTTTCCTGGTGTCTTTGTGTTGAGTATTGGAGATAACATTATGTAAATACTAACTATTATTATTATCTATATACTTATCACACTAAAGTTATTTTCAAGTATAATTGATTTACATTCAAATAACTCAATTATAAAGTTTAGACAAAATAATTCATTAAAAAGAAAAAAAATGAAAGACTTCTGTGACTTGTCAATGAGGAAGAAAAAGAAATGAATAAGTAGCACAGTTTTACAATTTTACAGAGGTGATGGTGAACCATCATCAGAAACGAGATCAGAAATAAATATTTTAGAGATATCTCACTTGGCAAATAATGATATGTTGGTTCAAATGCTAGTTCAAATTACAAGCCACCTTAGTGTGTATTTCTCAAGATTATTTGTTTTTGATTATTAATTAATTTTCTATATTTTTTTTATGTTTTATTATTTAGTTTTTGAATACTAGTTTTTGTTTTGCAATATTTCTGTTACATTAGTATTCTGTTTTGTTTGTTTGTTTGATATATTAATAAAATAAATGCACTGTAATGAATATTATGATTTTAAAGATTATTTATTGATTAATTGATTTGTATTTATAAATTTGATTGATTATTATATTTGTTTAAATGTTCAAATAGTAGCAAAATATTCTTTTTCTTAGGGGTGTTTTATTCTGCAAGTTTCTAGTTGGATTATTAGGTAGGTATTTGAATAAAATTTGATTAATTGTAATTACAAATTTATTATAAAAAGAGTTAAGTTCAAACAGTAATATTGAAAGTTTAATAATGAAACTAATTAGTAGGACAAATAAGAAAAAATTAACTATAAAAGAACTTACTTGATGTTGAATTTGTGCTACATTAATGTTATTTATGTAATGGTAAGTTATTATCGAAATACAGTAATTATTGAATATCAAATAAATTCTTTTGTTTTTAAGATATATCACATTTTATGCAGAAAGGTAGGTTTGCGTCCTTTTTGTCCCACACTTCAAGCAATTATATTGGATTGGATTTTTTCTCATTACGTTTAACCTTAATTTGATCGTATTTTTTTTTTGTTCAAGTCTTTCTATATATTATCTTATTTATATATATTTTTTACTTTTGTTTGTGTATGTAACTTTAAGGAAAAATCCATAAATCCAAATATCCACAAAACAATATGACAAATTCATTTTGTATCCTCGACAGCGCGTACTTATAAAACGACTTAAAACTGATCCAAACGACTAACAACAATATGATAGTTAGTTAAGCTTCTTTAAGCTTCGCAGTACAAAGAAGTCAAATAAGTATTTATCAACACAGAAGACGCAGCGAAGGGCCTTCATGATTTGTAGCCCTCATTTTTAAATGGAACTCTGTCTGTGTGTTGCCACATTCTCCTTCTCTTTGTTAAATAGAGGTGGAAGTTACGGAGATAATGCGTTACAAAATAATCTATAATTAAATTAGCAAGTACAGTATCCGCCAAAATAAACAGTACCGAAAATAAAAATAAAATTGATTGTACTAACCCTTACTTTTTGGAAGTCCATCTTATTAAGAATAATAAAAAACTCTTCGTTTAAACAAAACTTCCACTATTTATTTAAAAAACTGCTTTTTTAAACTCAATGACAGCCGTTTCGCTAGACAACTAGCATCGTCAGATTGACATATTGAAGTTACTATTTGTTTGTTTGTAGCTAGGTACCTGATGTTTATTATAGGTAGTTATAAGGCTAGACCAAGTATGGAAGTAATAAGACATAACAATATTAAAGCCTAGATGTTATTAGTGGAAGTTTTGTTAAAACGAAGAGTTTTTTATTATTTTTAATAAAAATAAAAATTAATTTTTAATTTCTGTAATGTAAGTGTTCAAAATGTTTACCATTTAGCCAAACAAGCTTCATCTCGATTTTGAAGTCAATAAACATATTTATAAAAAGTGGTTGAACTGAACTGCCGGAAAATATTTTGTATTCTTTCCCGTAGTTCGGCAATATTCGCCGGCGGATTTTCCGAATGAAATATTTTTTCCTTCATTATGCCCCAAAGGTGGTCAGGTGGCGTCAGATCAGGTGAATGAGAAGGATATTCGAAGTCTGTTCCCCGAGAAATTATTCTATTATCGAAATGCTGACGGAGTAAGTCTAAGGTGCGCACGGCTGTATGGCTCGTTGCACCATCTTGTTGGAACCATTGTAGATTTAGTGCACGGCAAAAGTTATTTAGATCTCTCACAAAAGGAATAATAATTTTTTCTCTATAACGTTCTTGGTTGACAGTAAGTGGATTCTTATTATCATCTTCAACGAAATAAGTACCAATCATTCCATTACCAGATACCGCGCACCAAACGGTAACTCGAAGACTGTGGAGTGGTTTCTCTACAATGACATCATCTGGTTGTTTGTCTATTAATATAGCCGCTAAGATAAACGTTACTCTCGTCTGAAAACCATATGTTTTTCAAAAATTCGGGATCTTTGTAAATTAAACTCAACATGTAAATTCGTTTTGCACGTTTGTCCGCAGCATTTAGTCGTTGTCCAACTTGAATACGGTATGGATAACCACCAATTGATTTGAACATGCGACTTAAAGACGTTTCACTAATGTTGAGTTTACATGCAGTTCTTACAAGACTTCTTTGAGGTGATAGCACAACTTGGTTAAAAACACGTCCTTCATTTTCGTTAGTGGATACTGTTTTTCGACGACCTGAAGAACCTTTACGCTAACACAATACACTAGCGAAGAAATTTTGTAACAACAGCTAACATCACCCTTTTACTAGGAGCTGCTTTATTAAATTTTTGTTGATATTTTATTGACACCTGTTCTAAGCTTGGACCATCATTACGAACTTTTCCGTATGAACGAGAATAATGCTCTACCAAAAACACTTTTTCCTCCGTTGTTAGAACCATTTTTAAATCAAATTTAACTGCAGCGTACTATTAATATATCAACTAATGACAATTATGTCAAATATGACAAATCCATATTACATAAACAACTCCATAGCACTCTCTGTTTCGGTACTGTTTATTTTGGCGGATACCGTATAACTAACTTAATAAAAACAATAAATATTTATGGAATCTTTTAAGTTGAGGTGTAAAACTAACTGATAATAATATGTTGTCTAGGTAGCTAGACAGTGAGGAACTAAAGGTTTGCATAAATTAAATATATTTGTATCTGAAAATATTTTGAAGAAATACCTGGTCGATTTATATTCTCGACTGAGGCGTACCGACATTTCGGCACGCTAGAATTCGTAATTATTATAGTCGAAAATAAAATACAAAAAAAAATTTATTTCAGAACACACTCTTCAAGTTCAATATACGCCATATATGTGAATTCACTGTCTCTCCATTGCTTGTCATAGGTCATAGCATTTTATCCAAATGAAGTTTGGCCTCACAGTAGTTAGTTTAACATTGAAGATTTTTGTACTGTGTATTTTGTTGATTTTTTGAAGTTTTTGAGGCATTACAGCATTTTATGGATACATTATTATCGTTAAAAAATAGTTTGAGCTATATTTACAAAAGTTTTAGAAAACACGTCAATAACGTCAGGTACATGAAAATGAGGTCATTCCAAATTAAAATTAACCCTTCGTCCGATGATTATGTCAAAATATTTTTAGTAGCATTAAAACTTGAAGACTATATAATTTTTAATCGTAAAACGACATATTTGGGGCAATAGATCATTATCAGCCTCTAAGTGGAGAACATAACAGTGTCAGAAGGAAATATTTACATGATTAAAGCTATACAAGATAAAATATAAAATTGAATAGAACTTTGTAAATACAATTAGCAAAAAAACTTAATAATCATATAGATAACACAGAATGGGATAGTATGCTCCTATATAATATCAATAAATGAATTACCTTTATGAAAAGACTACCAAAATAACCCTATTAAGAACAGTGAACAACTAATTTTAAACAGAGACAAGAAACATGGCCAAATAGCCCTGGTAGCTCAGGCCACAAATTATAAAAAAGAAAAAGAAGAAAATCCGATTGGTCGCAGAACTTATTATTCTGTGGATTGGTTTGCTTATGTTTTTTTTTACTTTCGTTTGTTGGTGTTTGATTTTTGTCCTTTTTTTATATTCTATTAGTGATTTTATTATTTTGGACAGTAGGTATATGGACAGCATATATCTAAAAACATTACTTTATTACTTCGTTTAATTATTAGTTTAAATATTATTAGCGTGTTGAATGTCTATTATTGACCTTCTTCCACTTCGCTGTTGGCGCGCTGTTGCCACATTTAATACCAAGAACACAACGCTTTCAACTTTAAAAACCACTACTTTATGAAGAAATATTTCGAAAATTATAAATAATTTGCAAGTTTTAATAATTAAACCTTAGTTTATTAACTATTAGGAATTGATTGAAAGAATGAAAAAATAGGAGACTTCCCCATTAACGTCAAAACATGGAAATTCTAAAATTAGACTTACCTATACGTGATTCATTACTAATTGGAAATAATTTAATACTAGAATCCTGACTTCAAATTATGAGGATTTAACATCTAAATAAAATGTAGCTGCTTACTTAGTTACAGGGTGTTTTGTATAAAAATTTAAAAACTATGTGGGCTCAGTACTTTAAGACTGTTTTATGTATTCATTTCATATTTGGCAGAAAATGTAGACACTGTACACCCTACAAAATTATATTTAACAAACGTTTCTAGCTACCACCAGAGGTCGTACGACAGGGGCAAGTGACAGGTTAATCGTTCCCAAATTCCACGCCACTGGCGGAATAGAAACTGTAGCACCATTTTTTTTGTCCAATACTTTTTACGTAAATAAAGTACTCTTTCTTCATAACGATAAAGTCAATATTTCTCGAGATATTTTAAGTTAAACATGAAGCTGCTCAATTTTAATGTGTCTGTCGATGTTTTCGACCAGTGAATTGCATTTAATACGCAAATGAAATTTTAATCCTTAGATAAAGATATTAAATTATTGACAAAAAACTTAAAATAATATTAAAATGATTTTAAAATATTTTCAAACAAATAAACTGATCTCTATTTTGAATTACAATCAGATAAGTGGCATTTGATGGATAATTTTGCAATATTAGTTGGCTCTAGTCCGAATCAATTGCTTCGATATAGGGTGTGTTCGGGGAGCACGCTTTCGAGCTATGAGATAGATAGCGCCAATTGGCGCTAATAGCGTGCTCCCCGAACACACCCATAGTGGGGTGCTATCATTGCCGCCATAGCTATTAATTAGTTGTTGCTTATGTAACTTGAAATTGTGATTGTTGTAAAAGTTAAAGCAGCAAATGTGTTATTTATTGTTGACACGGATTAAAGTTTCATTTGCGTATTATTGTCACTTGCCCCTGTCGTACGCCTCTGGTGGTAGCTAGAAACGTTTGTTTAATATAATTTTGTAGGGTGTATAGTGTCTACATTTTCTCCCAAATATGAAATGAATACGTAATACAGTCTTAAAGTAATGAAATAGTTTTTAAATTTTTAAACAAAACACCCTGTAACTAAGTAAGCAGCTACATTTTATTTAGGTGTTTTGGGTTAAATCTTCATAATTTGAAGTCAGGATTCTAGTATTAAATTATTTCCAATGAGTAATGAATCACCCTGTATAATATTTTTTTATTTTACCTTTACAAATTATTTAGTGAGGGTTGAGTTTTATTCCTATTATTTGTTCAATCCACATTTGAGTTATGGATAACTCTTACAATTTATTTAAAATATGCTTAATTAAGTAAGTATTGAATTTCTGCAAATTTCTGTCTCACTGTATATCATTGTTATTTATATTCGACTTAGTCCATCTTTACAAGGTTTACCCTCTTAAAATGATACGCGTTATATTTGGAGGGTAAATGTTTCGCCGAATACTCGTCTCGTTGACTAAATCAAATTTGGGGGAAATATTTCTATGATGGTTATGTTCATTTTATGATTTACACTCCAGGATAGTTAAGAGGAGAAATGATTCGCTAGGCTGACAATAATTATTGGGATTTTTTCCAAAGCCCTATCGATGTATTCAACAGTTATTTAAAATTGTAAAAATAATTGTTAGATTTTGAATAATATTCGTTACATATTTATCAAGATCTGTTGCGTGTTCTTTTAATTAAATGTTATGCATAACTAATTTTTTATTATGTTTTATAAATGCTATTGCAATGTTTTCGTACTTTTTAATGGTTTTTCATTATTGATTGGATTTTATTTTGTAATTGTGAACATTAATTTTATTTTAATATCTGTAAAGTAATTAAAATAAGTTTGATAAACTGAAAACACCATTCAAACAAACTTGAAACTTTGAAACCTTGTTATTTGTAAAATTAGATATTGTTAAATGAAAAGCGAACTTTATCATTAACTTATACGAGGAGCGGTTATTACTTCATAATTTTCAAATCAAAATATTCCGAAAACGGTACATAATATCGAGTTTTATCAAGAGTACCTTTTTGGTGTAGAATTAAACGATGTTTATGTTCACTTGGAATTTTGACTAATAATTCTACCCTAAAAAAAGTTATGTTGAATAATACGTTGTATGAATCGTGTAACTAGCGCCCTCTATGAGAGTTAGTTATAAAAACATATTCGTATAAAATTTCATTGCAATGGTGCCAGTAGTTTCGGCAAAATCGTAAGAAATTTGTAATTTTTTATTTTCTTCAACGCCCTTTATCTTGAAAACGGATGGCACTAATATATCAAGATGCATCAGCAACTGTTCGTAATGTGATGACTAGGTGGTCGAATATGACCGTTGTCAGTGAACGAAGTATCTATCGATTTTTAAGTAAGAGAAAACAGGGTGAACCAAAAAAACAGGTAGGAAAAATGTCCATTATAGTCGATAACTTTAATAGAGACATCATTAGAAGACGACAAGTCCATTCTTTGTACTTAAAATAACAGATTCCCACTTTGGACCAAATAATGACTGTCATAATAAGATAAAAGAAATTATTTGCTGGAGAACACAATACTTACTTCAATTTTTCAATCTGATATGTCAATCTGATCTGACGATGCTATTTTTTAGCGAAACAGCTGTTATTGTATTTTAAAACGTATTTTTCCAATAAATAGTGGAAGTTTAGTTCAACCGTTCAGTTATTTATTGTTCTTAACTATGACTATGTTTCAATAGAAATGTATACTACTTTTAGTTATTTTTCATGAACCACCCATGCTTGTGCTTTGAAGGATTTGCATTTATAATGAATTTACTGTGCTGCCAACTCCAAACAAATGAACTATATATGTATCTCTTACAACTAGAATTTTAAGTTTTGTTTTTAATTTACAATTTTTAACTACTTATAATTATTTTCCTATTATAATTTATAATTATTATTTTACCAATCTTATTAAGATTTTAAATAATCTGATGTAAACAAATTTTTTATGAATTTTAAAATGAAATCCGGATCTGTTTATAATCGTATCGAACTACTAACCGTCTACATATATACATATAAATATCTACACAAACTGAAACCGATTTAAAGTCTTTGTTCTTTCATTAACGATGTAGCACGCGATATAAGCAGCCGTTTGATGATGATACAAAATTTTTACGAATAACTGGTTTTCTATTTCTAGACACATTGCACTGGCATGGCAAGATGGTTACGAGTTTGAGCAAGAAAAAAATTAAAATCGTCGTAAAGGCGTGTACTTCGGCGTTTATAAAATAAAGGCAAATGCAGTTTAATAGGATTTATCAGAAATTTTCTCGACAGAAGAATTTTTCCATATAGACATATAAACTCTTCGTTTATATCCATCAAAAGGGCACTGGAAAAGGGAATGACAGAGGAACTACTATTAAAATGGATAGAGTCAATATTAAGAACCAGAATTATTACAGCTAATATAGGAGGAAAGTCGGTGACAGTGACCGCAGCAAAAGGATGTTCTCAAGTAGCAGTATTATCACCTTCTGTCAAAACTGCAAAACTTTGTTTATACGATTCAAGGGTATGCAGATGACCTGGTCGTAACTATTAGGGACAAGCATGTCAAAATTAATGAAAATTGCCCTAAACACCATAGAGAAATGGTTCCAGAAGTGTTTATGGAAGGCCTCATTAGAAGAATTGGGATAAAAGTATTTTAAAAAAATATTGGTGGTACATACTAGGTTACAGCAAAGTAGAGGTTACTACCAAAATAGTGGAAATAAATTTACAACTTAAGAAATACAGCATATTCGAGTATCCACTGATGTATTGTTTCTATATTTGGAGCCATAAAAAAAAGAAAGGATTCTTCAAGCGACATCCATATGAATTTTTGGACAGAGTATAATGAGTTGTTAATACAAAGTGTAGTTTTCCTATAGAAAATATGAGACATGTATATTATACTCCATGTTAATTGTTTAAAAAACACCACCAAAAAACTCCCTAGGGTCTCGGATCTGTCGCCGTATGACCAGCATGTTTGGGACACTCAAAGAAGAATTGGGATATCATCAGTTTAACGCCAGAAACGTTCGTACGTAATTGGTTGAATTGATAAACTTCCTATGCAGTGGAACAAATTTACTATATCTACCAGTATGTGTTCTAAAACAAAATTCAATATTTCTTCTGTTAGTTTCTGTTGTGATTTCAATATTTTAAAATTGCTTTGTTTTAAAATTATTAACTTTGTTTCAAGCAATTATATAAATTAATTTTATTCCACCTATTAAACTCGTTACAAAAAGCATCGAATAATTTTAAAAATTGAATTATGGTGTAAAATAAAATATCACATTTATCAAAATATTTTAATATGAGTGTATGGTATCCTTCAGATGTATAAAAGCCCAAAATAATCACAGTTAAATCGCCTTTTTGTTGAAAAGAAAATGAATACATTTTGATAAATCCTATTTGTATTAGTTACATTTTAAAATTTCTTGTGTGCAATACGTTTGTTTAATTTTTCATTTGAAAGTGTCTAGAAACATTTTGGGTAAAAATGAGTAATTTAACCCCAGAACAAGCAGCTCAAATCGTGGCTTTAGTTTAAGATGTACGATCTCAGCAATATGTTGCTGAAGTCATGGGAATCAACCAATCCAGTCTTGAGAAGGTTTAGAGAAACTGGAAGTTATAATAGAAGACCAGTTCAAGGGCGTCGTAGGTGTACTTATCCTGCAGATGACCGTTATTAAAGAATTCGGACTTTGCGAACTCGTCATGTTACAGCCAGGCAACTGCAAAATTTTCTCTCTGGAGTCCGTAATGTTGGAATATCTGTCAATACGGTTAGAAACAGATTAAGGAATTTTGGAATCAGACCCAGAATGCCTGTTACTGCTCCATTGTTAACCAGAGCACACCATGTAGCACGTTTAAGTTTCGCAAGACAACATTTTAATTGGGATATTAACGATTGGGCTAATATTCTTTTTATGGATGTATGAATGTATGAATGAGTTAGGGGTGATGATTACACTGCGACCCATAGGATCTATTGTGTCCCCCCTTACTTGCCACGTTCTGATGTTTTCTCAGATTTATAGCAGCTCTTCGAGTCCTATTTTCCTGAGGAAGTTTAGGACATCGTCGGGCTTCAAATCAGGTAGATCCCCTTCCTCTATTTCATGTGCTCCTAGGTATCTAGCCCTAGAATTTTGCAAGGCAGGACATTCTGAGAGTATATGTATTGAGGTTTCATCCTCTTCCTCACAGAATCTGCACTTTGCTTCATCTGCTAACCCTAGTTTCTTCATGTGGCTTCTTAACCGGCAATGCCCGGTTAATATTCCCGTTAGAATACGGAGCCTTTTTTACTGAGGTTGAGGCAGCTAAGAGATCTCTTCTGGTCATAGTTCCCCAGTAGTATCTTAGATTGCCTCAGTCCTTCCAGCTGATTCCAGTACTTGGATTTTTCTTTCTCCATTTCCTCCCTTAGTTTTTCTAAGATTACTCTACTGCTGATCCCACAAGATGGTTCTGGTCCCAAATGTGGGGTTTCAGCTCCTTTTTGCCAGCTTATCTGCTGTTTCGTTCCCCTCTATTCCTATGTGTCCCGGGACCCATAGGAGGGTGACAGTGTTCTTCTGGCCTAGTTCATTTAGTTTGCCTAGGCATTCTCAAACCATCTTCGAACTGATTATATTTGAACTCAGCGCTTTGATGGCTGCTTGACTATCCGACATGATCACAATCTCTTGTCTGCGGTAGTTTCTTCCAATATTGAATTCCACACATCTTTCGATGGCGCGGACTTCTGCTTGAAAGATGCTCGGGTATGTGCCCAAGCTTTCTGAGTATTTGGCTCTCGGTCCAAAAACTCCTATCCCAGTTCCCTCGTCTAGCTTGGAACCGTCCGTATACCACTTTATGGTATTCTGGTTTAAATTCTGTATGGTGTCTTCATCCCATTCAGATTTGTTACTCAACTTTGTGATGAATTTTCTCACAAAGTTGAATTTCTTTGGCATATCATCTTGGGGCATTTCCCAAGTTTGATCAAAGTGAAGTGATCGAGGTTTTTCCCTGATAATTCCTTCTTTGATCATTCTATATATTGTTTTCTTCCTTACACTTTCTAGCAGAATGTGCAGTGGGGTCAAGTTTAAAATCACCTCCATTGCAGCAGTGGGGCAAGTTCCCATTGCTCCAGTGATACATGAACAGGCTAGTCTTTGAATCTTCGAGAGGTTTTTCCTCGTCGTGTTCAGATTAGCCCTTACGCCCCAAGCCACTGCCCCATATGTGATTAATGGTCTCACTATTGCTGTGTACATCCATTGCAGGATACGTGGGTTACATCCCCAGTTCTTCCCTGCAATGTTCCTACACACCATGAGGGCCTTGGTTGCTTTGTGTATTACTTCGTCTTCGTGTTTGTTCCAGAGTAACCTGCTATCTAGGATTAGCCCTAGATATTTTACCTCTGTTTTCCACTCGACGATGTTCTCCCCTATTTTTATGATTTTTAGATTAGGTTTCTTTTTCCTTGTAAAGGCTACTAGTGTGGTTTTGGTGGGGTTGATGCTGAGTCCCACCGAGTCACACCATTGTTCCGCAATGTTCAATCCTCTTTGAACAATATCACAGAGGACGTTTTCATACTTCCCTTTTGCCAGGATAACCATGTCGTCGGAATACCCTTGACATGGTATGCCTTCCCTAGTCAATTGACAGAGCAGACTGTCCACAGTGAGACTCCACATAAGCGGGGATGCAACTCCCCCCTGTGGACAGCCTCTGGTCACATTAATGAAGATAGTGTCTTGTCCTGCCTCCATTTCTGCGATTCTTGTAGATAGCAGTTGCGACATCCAACTGGAAGTCGTTCTATCTACTCCTTTCTCAATCAGTGCTCTTTTGACTGCCTCATGTGGCGTATTGTCAAAGGCCCCTTCTATGTCTAGAAAGGCACATACCACGGTCTCTTTTTTGTTCAGTGCGTCTTGGATTTCGTCCGTCAACTGTGTTAAAGCGGTTTCCGTGGACTTTCCCGCTTGGTACGCATGTTGACGAGGGTGCAATGGCACCTGTTCCAAGATTTCTGTTCTAATGTAGTTGTCTACAGCTTTTTCCATCGTTTTTAGAACAAACGATGTGAGGCTGATCGTTCTAAGGGATTTGGGGTGCGTAGTGTCCCGTTTCCCTACTTTTGGGATGAAGGTGATTTTGGCCCTTCTCCACGCTTCTGGTATGTATCCCAGTTCAAGACTGCTCCGACTAATTCGGATCAAGTGTGGAATTATTGCCTCTTGGCCCTGTTGGAGTAGGGCAGGAAATATTCCGTCCGTTCCAGGGGTTTTGAACGGCTGGAAGGTGTTCATAGCCCATCTCAGCCGTTCCTCACTGCATATGTGTTTTGCCATTGCAGTGTCTTCCCTGGTAGGTCTTTTAGTTTTCTCACTTGTTATGGATGAATCAAGATTTTCACTTTTTAGATCCGATAGACGTATTCCAGTTTATAGACGCGCAAATGAGAGATTTGCTCAGTGTAACATAAGAGCAGCCAGTAATTATGGAGGTGGTTCGATTATGGTATGGGAAGGCATCTGTTTTGAAGACAATATGGAGTTAATTGTGTTTCGTAGGGGATCACTGATAGCTGATCGGTATATAAGGGAGGTTCTTGAGGAAAATGTAGAGCCATTTGTTCCAATCATTGGGGAGAATTTTATTCTAATGCACCTTGCCAGAATAACAATGGAATACCCAAGTTTTAGATTGGCCAGCAGTTAGTCCACACCTAAACCCAATTAAGCATGTTTGGGACTACCTGGACAGACGCATAAGAACTCGTAATATCGCTCCAGACAACCTTGATGAGCTAGAAAATGTTTTAATAGAAGAATGGGAAAATTTGGATTTGGATTGCATAAGTGACCTTATAAGAAACCTTCCACAGAGAATGAGAGATGTTATTAGAGCCAGAAGTGGCAATACCAGATACTATAATGTTAAATTTATTGTTTAAATTGTTTATTTTGTTACATTGTAAGCAAAATTAGCAAAACCAAATCAAAAAGCCTCCAATCATTGCTTTGATTTTCCTTTAAATCTGCGTCTATAGATTACTTCAAAAGTCCAACTCTTGTTTCTTATTGGCTTTCAGCTCTCCTACTCTTAATTTGAATTTGATTTTTAATTTCAAAGTCTACTAATTTGTAGCTGTAGCAATAAAATGAATTTATATATGGTTAATTAAAAATATTTCACTAAAAATTTTATTTGATTGAAAAACCATTATGCGCAAATAATTCACCAAGTTTTCCACTTTCCCAAAGTTTCACTTACAATACTTACTATATTAAGAAATTTATTCATGCACTGTCACCATTTTAATTATAAAAACTTTTTGTTTCACAATAAAATTTTACAATAAATGTATATAAATAATTGGTTTATACAATTTGCTTCAATAAATAATCATTGTTCTTTACTTTTTCAATTACTTTTATTAGCTAATTGTTTGCTAATTGTAGTCTTTCTGCCTTATTTGATTTTTCTAAAATAATTGTCATTTTCATTATTTAAACCCATTATTTTTTGATCTTTAATTTTAATTAAATTAACTACTTTGAAACATAATTCCAAATTCATTTTTTAAATCGCCATGGTAACGAGTCAAAATTAAGACTTTTTATTGGTTAAAAAGTAGAGGTGTGAAATTTTGAAACCAAATACCACGCAAGCTTAAATTATTCTTGAAAATTTTCTTTCCGGTACGAATATTTTAAAGAATTTATTCGTGCCCTCAAAAAAATTTCGGAAATTATTTAAGCTCTTGTGATATTATTAGTGATAAGTTCTTAAAAAAATAGTTTTAACTTTCTATATTTTATTTGATTTTAAGGATTATTTTTTATGATACCTTAATACACTTCATTTACACAATAAATCTCATTTATCAGGTATTTTTGAGGATGAACATACTTGACACGGAGTATGTGCATGTGAGAGAGATAAATATTGAAATAGCTAAATGTGTGAATGTAATGTGTAGGGTAAGAGAGAGAGCGCAGATGTGCAATCTGTTAGTATTAAACAGAGTAAGTATAAAGAGAAGGAAGTGAGATTGTTGGCTACCGTTAGCGTGCCAGAGCCAGCAAAGTGATTCCGTAGCCTCATATCACCGGAAACGGCGTTGTCATGGCAACTGCACCGAAATACTCGACATCTGAGCATCGTTTCAGGATTAAACAATCCTTTCGACGACGGCATCATCCAAATAGGAGCAAGGAGGACGAAGAGATATGTGTTCAAACTTATATATATTTTTTGTTACTATTCATCCAGAAATTCGGATGAGTTTAAAGTGTCATTTGGTACATTATAGTTGTTGGTCACTATTAAGAATTAATTGACATATTGTATTTTTAGTTTATTGTAATTTAACTATGATAATGAAAATCATCGATAACTTTTGGGAAAGATGTTTGAATGCATAGGAGCAGATTTGTCAAAAAAAATTGATTAATTTTCACTTATAATATCACAAGAGCTCAAATTATTTCCGGATTTTTTGAGGGCACGAATATTATGAAAATAATTTTCTTAAAATATTTGTTTCCGAAAGAAAATTTCCAGGAATAATTTTAGCTTGTGGGGTATTTGGTAAGAAAATTTCACACTATAATACGCCACATTATTGCGACGTCACTGTCACCATTGCTTGACATAAGTCGTAGCATTATATCCCAACAAACTGTGGCCTAATGGTAGTTACACGAATACATATAACAAGGATGTGAAACTCCTATGCCGAGCTATAAGCGCCCGTGGCTGAATTTACGGCTCCTATCTGGGCGGAGTCTAGTCCACGGTCGTTGCGTACTTTGTACTGCGCATCAGTTCGAACATCATACGATCATAACTATTCGAAAACACATGCGGTTGGTTATCTCGCTCGCACAAAGAAAAAGACAGCCTGTTGCGCAGTACGGAGTACGCAACGACCGAGAATTTAACCCTGCCCAGATAGGCGCCTTTTCTCCTGCTACTCTCTCCACTCGAGTTTCACATCCTTGTTATATGTATTCGTAGGTAGTTAGTTTGCATTGAAGTTTTTTGTATTGTGGATTTTTTTGTTTTTTGACATTATACTGCTATACAGTGTGGCGCACCGAAAACGAAACAGAGGCATTTACTGGCAGATGATTCCTTTTTTGAAAAAACACTCGGACATTTGCAGCCCCTTAAGCGGGGGTGGCATCATCCCTAAAATCTTAAATGAAAAGGGGGGTCGAATGATCCATTATTTGAAAGGTCTTTCAACTCCCTTTATAATGATGTAAAATTCATGTATTCAATTCAGTAGTTTTGGAGATTTATTAATTTAAAGTTTCTTGATAAGTAAATGCTTTTATTTACTACGCCCATGGTTTATTAATAATAAAGATAGCAATTGAAGTGTCCTTTGTGACAAAAAAAGTTGTTGAAGAAAGATAAGTAGAAAATGCCACGTACTTATTTTGAATAGGAAATAGTACATTAGTTTGCGATTGATTTGACCAATCTTTGTTGTTAAAATATCATTTATTGCTTTATACATAAATTAACCATGGTATATTCCACGGCAGAAATGGTTAAAATTATTGAAATATTTTTCGGAAATAATCAGTGCGCTAATATAACAGCACAAATTTTTAATGAGCGACATGAGAACAATAATGTGTACCGAAAATATGTTCTAGAACTTGTAGCTAAATTTCGGGAAACTGGATCAGTCGCCAATAAAAAACGTAATATTGAAAATCCTATAAGAAAAGAAGCAACAGAAGTGGGGGTTTTAGGGCAAGTTATTGTAGATCCTACATTAAGTACCCGCAAATTGCAAACTTAGTGTGGTGTTAGTCGACGTACTATCCAACGGATTCTAAAGGCCTATAATTTTCATCCGTATAAAATTCACCTTGTACAAGAACTTAATGAAGACGATTTTGATAAGCGATTAGAATTTTGTGAAGTTATGAGTGAACGAATTACAAACGATGAACCATTTTTATTTAACATTTGCTTTTCCGACGAATGTTCCTTTTTTTTAATGGCGAAGTAAATCGTCATAATTGTCGATATTGGTCGGACTCTAATCCCAGAATTTACCATGAGGTACACACACAGCAGCCACAAGAATTAAATGTTTGGGCTGGCATTTTTGGCGATCATTTGGTTGGTTCTTTTTTCTTACCTGGAAATTTGACTGGTGAAATGTATTTGGAATTACTGTAAAATGCCATAGATCCTGCGCTAACAGATATAATTGAAAATCAGAATGATGGTCGATACGTTGAGAATATGTTGATGTTCCAACAGGATGGTGCCCTACCACAGTACGCATTAAGAGTTCGGCATTATTTAGATCAGACCTTTCCAGGTCATTGGATTGGTAGAAGAGGTGCCGTTGAATGGCCCCCAAGATCGCCAGATTTATCACCTTTGGATATCTTTTTGTGGGGTTACTTAAAAAGCAAAATCTATGCTACTCAGCCAACATCCTTAGAAGATTTGCGACAAAGAATTGTGAATAGTGCCATCAAATTACTCCTCAAATATTGCAAAATGTCCGGCAACTTTTTCAGCAAAATCTTTGTTATTGCATGGAAAGTAATGGTGGTCATTTTCAACATTTACTCGGCTGACAGGTCAGTTCATTCTTTATTGTTTAACAACTTTGCTGCTATGTATTGATTTCTTACGATGATGTATTTAAACTTTAAATCAATAAATCTCCAAAACTACTGAATTGAAGTACATGAATTTTACATCATTGTAAAGGGAGTTGAAAGACCTTTTAAATGATGGATCATTCGACCCCCCTTTTCATTTAAGATTTTAGGGATGGTGCCACCCCCGCTTAGGGGGCTGCAAATGTTAATGTGATTTTATGCCAATTTTGTGTCCCCCTCTATAACAAAACCGATGGATCCGAGCGTTTTTTTTTTTAAAGGAATCATCTGCCAGCAAATGCATCTGTTTCGTTTTCGGTGCGCCACCCTGTATAAACATATTATTATCATTAAGGGATAGTTTGAGTTATATTTAAAGAAGTTTTATTTGGTTCTAAGGTGAGAAAAAATTAAAATAATATACTTAACCTAAAAAACAAATTTTTTTATAAAAAACAAAATAAAACGACTCTAAATATTCCTTAACGATAATGATGTGTCTTGCACTATAATAACTCATAAACAAGAAAATACATGAAAATATATAATATAAAAATCTTTAATGCAAATTAACTACGATAAGGAAAAAGTTTGTTTGGATAGGTATAATGACGAAAGTACATTAAATAACTATTAATTAATATAATTATAATTTTTCTCTCTGACCTGTTTTATCGTCAAAATCTCCAATCAAAACGTTTAAACTCTCCAAAAACCATGAATGTGTTGAATTAAAATAAATTTTTTGTGTCACCCTTAAACATACCTTCTCAATATATTATATAATAAATAGTAAAGAATTGAATATTCTGCATCAGATCAGGAGCTGCTAAAGCCGCTCAAATTGTTTTATCCAAACAAAATTAATCAAATATAAAACGAAGCTACTATGACATAAGATACAGTTTCAGAGATACAGAAATACACCCCTCATTTTATGTATGGGTTAACAAAGAGGGATGCAATCACTTCAATAGAAACCCATCTTTAGACTAAAATAAAATATATAAGAGAAATTAATAAGAATCAATTTCTAAATGATTTAGACTATAAAGTATTTTTTAAGTTTTATATTGTATGAGATAGAGATAAAAATTCTTCTTTCAGTATCTATTCGTTCCTAATATTGTCGATCATCCTGGAAATGATGACTGATGAGTAAAGGTTGTTTCTCTTTGTTTACTTCTGCCAAAAACTTTATTCTGAAAAAAGGCTTTCGCGTTACTAACGTTAATCCATAATATCAGGCCAATTCTCTATGCATATTGCTACCAGTAAGCGAGATTCAATACTGCTAACCCAAGAATTTTGTGCTAGGTGACAGTCACAGCTGATTATTGACGCCATTGTCGCACTTTGTATGTCGCTCATGCGCCGTAATAATTTTCTAGAAATATTTACATGATTTTTTCCTGATTTTCGTTAGCTGGTTTTCGTTTACCCCAACCTTGGCTAGATGGATTACGGCAGTTGCTCGATGAGAATGGTTTGTAATTTTGAACTTTTCGCTATCGAGACCTGCTTCTTGGACAGACAGCTTTGTCCATTTTGCGATCTCGTTTCTACCAGCTGGGATGTTCTTGAACCATATACCACTATTTTGCCATTCTCGATTCGGTGTAAGAAACAGACGGTTCGTCTTCACGTTAGATCCTCGTTATGAAAAAAGGTTTCTGTGTAATCTTGAAAAAAAGCATTGAAAAGTAGAATTAAATAAAAAACCCTTAATTTGACCTACCTAACGGGGCAGATGTCTTCATTACTAATGTTTCGGATTAACTATTTACTGTCCGCTAATCTACGGCCTCCTCCTTGGCAGGTTTTTGAAAATACTGGATTATATTCTATTCTATTTGTGCTTGTTCCATCATAAAACTTTTCTTCTTGAAAAAAATCCATCAAACAGTTGACTGCCTCACCTCCTCGAAATGCTAGCTCAAAAAATATGAGATGAAAAAATTTTTTCTGCAGACCTTCCGTCTCGTTTTCATTATAAAGCTTCAAAATTTGCAGCAATTCTTTGTGAGTAAAAGCCGATGAGCTTTCCTTTCTCTTTTCCGGGTTCATTTGTAATATTTTGCGATTCATTTTCATTGCACTAGTTAAATTACTACTGAGAATTGTAATTTTGGGCAACTCTTATTACTCTGTCAACAAATGTCACACAAATGTTACGATTTGGTTTTTGCGGAGAATATTGTTGCGTTTTATGTAAAAAGTGAATAAATACGAAATGGACGTAAAAGGATTGACACAAGAAAAGAAAAACTTGCCATCAGATGTAGAAAATGCAGCGTTGGAAGCAGAAAGTTTATTGTTGCCACAAAAATTTACGATGATGTATGAGAAAGAGTACCAGTTTTTTAAAAAGTGGAAAAGCCTTTCTTAAACAAGGGTTTGAATTTTGCTGTGTCTTCTAGTGAGGACCTAGGTGAATTGATTGGACATATTGAAAGTTCTGTTCAATATCTCTCTCATGATGCCAGGGTCTATGTTCGGGAGGCTTGTAAGAATTCAATTTCCAAAAACATTTCAAATAAAAACAAAAATGTACAGGGAATATTGTCAAAAGTTTGAGACTGAAGGAATGTTTTTACTTAAAAGCTGACAAAGGAAACAAGTTTGTTATAATGGACAAACAAGACTATTTCGAAAGAGTGGATCACTTGATCGAGAATGGTCCTTACCTTAAGATTCCAAAAAATCCACTAAATAAAATGATTTCTACGGTGAAGAGCACTCTCAAAAGTTGTAAGAACCTTGTCACCGATTCGTTAAAGTATAAATTAACTGTTAGTAACCCTACATTGTCAAAGCTCTATTGCCTTCCTAAGATACATAAACCTGGGAAGGCAATGAGACCTATTGTTTCAGCTATATGTACACCTAGTTATAAAATTTCGAAATGGTTATCGAACGAGTTTGAAAATCTACCCATAAAATGTAACAGTTTTTCAGTTAAAAATTCATTAGAATTTATAAAGAAAGTTAAAGATGTTCTAGAAGATGGGGAAATTTTAATCTCGTTCGATGTTAGTTCTTTATTTCCTAGCGTACCGATTCCACAAACTTTACAGTATCTAGAAGAATTGCTCATCTTGAATAATCTGTGTGTTGAAGTTAGAACTGAATACCTACGATTAGCTAAACTATGCATGGACCAAAATTATTTTCCATATAACAATCAGGTTTATCAACAATATGAAGGAACAGCAATGGGTAATTGTTTATCACCATTTATAGCCAATCTTTTTATGAGCAATTTTAAAACATAGATTAGTCAAGAGCTCGAGTATTTCCCAAGGATATGGTGTAGATATGTGGACGACATTTTTGCAGTTTTCAATACGAAAAAATCATCAATAGAAGATTTCATTTAAAAATTAAATTCAAAATTCACAAGCATAAAATTTACATTTGAACTAGAAAATAATGAACAGTTACCATTTTTGGACACATTAGTAATTAGAAATAATAACAAGTTAGATATTTTTAGGAAAGATACCGCTACGTATAGATATATTCCGGTTGATTCTTTTCACTGTAGTCAACATAAAGAGGCAAGTTTTCATTTTTTGGTTCATTGATTAATTAATTTTCCCTTAAACAAAACAAGATGTAACAGAGATAAGAATTTAATTGAAGATATAGCTGTACTTAATGGATATGATAAAAAACTAATTCATAAGCTAATCAATCGTCATAGTTTTAAGAAATCTCTTTATGAAACCACCTTTTTCCAGCGAGAACACAAAGATATGAAAAACGTTTCATTACCAGTTATTCCTCAGTATACCAAAGGATTGAATACAATTTTCGGTACGGTGCGATCAGGTTTAGTTCATAAAACTAGTACCACCCTGAGACAATTGTTCGGAAATCCGAAAGATAAGAGAGAAGATCTGGAAAAAGTGGTATATGTGAAATAAGTTGTAATGATTGTGATAAAAAGAATGTTGGGCAAACAAAAAGATCGGATAAAAGAACATTTTAAAGAACATTTAGCTCATCTAAAATAATGACGCATAGAAAAATGTAGTATTGCCGAACATGCTTTTACCAAAAACCATTTGGTAAATGTAGATAGTTTAAAATTGTTAAAAATGTATCAAACAGTAGATTGTTGGATGCATTTGAAAGTATAGAAATTATTAAGTGTAGAAATAGATTAAATAAAGACAAAGGACCTATCCCAGATAGTCCACTTTATAATTTATTAGAAGAAAACTTATTGTAAAAATGATTTCGCACTTAAAATTGGCTTTGCCGCCAAAAGATTTACCGCGAAAACATTTTGTCGCTAAAAATGTTATATATTGAGAAGGGCCCACATCAAATTTTATTTTAGTTTTATTATTTTCGGAAACGTCATAATTTGAAATAAACTGTCAAAGTCAAAATAGTATATTACATAACGAGTGTGGAAAGTGAAGTATTACGCACAAGTGAAGTTTAGCACGAGCCGCGTAGTGGCGAGTGCCGAAACGTAACGAGTACCAGAAATACACTTTCCAACGCGTTGTGTACACGATTTTTCCTACGACCCCAATATTTCTTATTATAATAAATATTTTAAATTTATTTATAAAATTTATTTTAATTGTTAGTCATGTTAATAATTAGGATTTAAACGAGTTTATATATTGAATGGAAATATAATTAATTAAAATCAAATAACCACCTTTCTCAAGAATTCACATCAAAATTCTTTATTAGCTAAATGACATGTTAATTTTTTTTGTGGGCTCTATAAAAAGTAAAAGTAAAATGGTCAGTCGGTGAAATTAATTGAAAAGTAATGTAATAATAATAGACACAAAGATAATTGTGAACAGAAACACAAACATAACTTCAAAAATCCACATTCGACACATGCACGGAACATAAACACAATATAAAAAAGAAGAATAAACTGTTCTTCTTTCTAAAAGTGTTTTTATAAAAATAATAATACTGAATAAAAATATGTTTATTTTTTAAAAATTTAAAAACCTATAAGAAACTTTTTTCTTTATTCTAACTTTATACAGAAAAATTTGTATTGGCAATTACAATGCAATATTTGACACAAGGAAGATTTAAAAAAAAATTAAATGGTCTTTGCTTTGACATTTATGTGTTTTTACTATTGATAAATTTGACGTAAATGTCACAGATCATAGAACTATATTTTTTTACTTTTCAATACGTGTATTGATATTTACTTTTCAATACGTGTATTGATATTAGCTACTTTCTTAAGTACAAATAAGTGTGCAATCTAGCACTTTCATATGTGGTCGTAGGAAAAATAATTTATTAGGTTAAGAAAAGTTTTGTAATGTTTTGAATCCTGTAATAATTTAAGTGTAGATAAGAAGTGTAGTGATAGTGATTAAGAAAGTTGGTTGCCGGGATCGGAAGTTTGACAGTTGGAGGAGGAATCAAAAAAAGATTAAGAAATTTTAAAAGAGAGTTTTTTCGTTGGTGATTTTAGGGAAGAAGTAAAAAGTTATAAAAATAACAATTTAAAAGAATTTAAAGTCAAAAGAGAGTTTGTAACGTTTGATGACTGAAGATTTGAGAAGAGAAAATTAAATAGTTTAAGTTGTCAATTGAAAAGTTAATATATTCAAAATTAAAGAAGTAAACGATAAACAGCATAAAATAAAAAGGAATAGGAAGATATAAGTATCGGAAAGTGGACCTTTGGAGAAGATGATGGTAACCTGGTGTACGTAGAAGAAGTGAGAAGAAGAATATTGGGAATTAAAGAACAATAAGCGGTAGTTAAGGTTAGTTTAATAAGTTAAGATTGTTAAGTAATTAGTTAAAACTATATAGATAGCAGATAGGGATTAGTTAGATAGGAATTAGTTAGGCATTAGTTGATTTTGGAATTATTTAAAAATCAAAATAATAATAAAAAAATTAAAATAAATTTGTTGTTGGAACCCTACCCTATGAATAATTAGTAATTTGAAAATTAAAATTCAAAATTTAATTCTCTATTGAGATAATAAATTCATCTCAATATATAAGGTTAGTATGTAGACATAGCTTTAGTTTACCTTCGGTCTCTGAAGAAGATAACTTGGTTATCGAAACGCGCGTCCGGCAGTTAAAAGTGTGTGTTGGTGTAGTGGTAGTGTAAACGGTTTCGGTATCAGCTTCGCCAACGCTTCCAGATTCAACATTTTAGTATTATTCGATGCTGAGGCGTTATGTTACGTTGTTGGTGAGTGAAAATTGTAAAATTTCTAAATTCAGCAAGTTAAGCACCTTCGTAAAAAAAATGAGAGGAGGTTACACAGCTAAAAAGTCCAAAATCCTGGAGTCAGATAACATTATTAAATTTCTGACAGAAGCTCCTGATGACGTCTATTTGTTGATGAATGTTATTGCTATTTTTGGTGTGCATGGAGAGATTAAGTCCTATGAATTGTACAAATTAGAAATGTTTAATGTGGACTACAGAAAATCGGTGATAATTGTTTCATTGTCTGATACTAAAACCAAGCAGGAAAGTCGTTTTTTATTACTGACAAGAAAAGTGGAGTGAGTTTCTTGGAAATTGTCAGAAAGTATGTTGCCTTACGCCCCAAGAACGTACCTTATAGTAAGTTTTTTGCGAATTACCGACAGCAAAAGTGCACTACTCAACCGGTGGGGATTAACACTATATATAATATCCTCAAGAAGATTGCAGATTTTTTGAAACTGAAATGTACACGGGGCATTGTTTCCGTCGTTCTTCAGCTACTATGTTCGCAAATTCTGGAGGTTGACTTAGATCAACTTCATTTGGTTAATCATTTAAAATTCAATTTAATAAAAAAATTTAAAATAAATTTTGAGTTGGAAACCTACCCTAACAAAATTAGACAAATAAAAATTTAAAAATCAAAATTAATTTTTGTTGACAAAAATTATCTGAATATATTAATATATTGTAGAAAGACAATAATCATGAAGTAGAAATTTCTAATATTTAAATATAATTTAAACAGATAAATTTTGAAATCCCTCATACACTTTTCGACCCAACAAGTCGCTTTTTATGGTCATAAGTGCGTTTCCTTGTATAATATAAAAATAAAATAATCCAATATCCTCTAGGAATTACTTTATAAATGATAGAGGGTTCGGAAATTCATCTAAGGGGTTGATTATTTACTGCCCCTTCAACAAATCCAAAATAAATCTCTATTAAACTTAAGGTACAAGTCCCATTTCTTAACAGCAATCTCTCTGCGTATTTATTGATTGGAGATGCCCTTTTAGTGCCTGTTTTATTGAACCACATATATACATGTTAATCATACTGTTATAAGCCTAAAATATAAATGTTCTACAAGCCATTTAATCACTTAAACCAATTTCTTTTTATATTCTTTGTATACTAGAAAATACTTAGATTTTTGCAGAAGATTCCATAATAATTTCTAATAAATGTTGCACCAAAATCGGCTTACAGGAACCGTTTCCCATTGCTCTTGGTGTGTTAATGCGACATTATACGGGCGCCGAGACGTCGATTCCGGCGTCGAGTGATGTCGTTTCAAGTCTAACCACGTGGCCCATATTTCATCATCTCCCTGACTGTCAGCGAACGGCCTTACTATCAGTGTTGCCGATCTCCCAATACCCAGAATAACAGTTAAGGTTTTTGCGGAATAGAATTTTTACAGAGAATTTTTTGTCCAAAGTTCTCTTTAAATGGTTGAAGCAGATTTTTTTTTTTATACATAAAAATATATTTTAATAGATCCCTTAACAAAAAATATATAGAGCCCTCTATATTCTAAAATAATTGTATTTTCTGAATCCCTTACAGAAATATTCCTTTTATAGATTTATTAAATAATCCAAAAAAGTTTCTAAAACAAAAAGAAAGAAGAAGAAGAAGAAGAAAAGAATGTATTACAGATCCCTAGACTGCAATATAAGCCTGCATCAACAAAATGGATGGTCTAAAGGTCATTGAATTTCAAAAGGCAATCGCATAGCTGACTCATTAGCTAGTAAAACTGTCTTCCAGAATATTTTGGGACCTGGCAGTCTTATCAGCTTGTCAGCGTCAATGGTGGTTGACCTTGACAAATTCAATGGCAGATGGGCGAAGAAAAAGGTTACAGACTATCCAAGCAACTCCTAATAGCAGTGCAGCCAAGAAATACGTGGCCATGATCAGAAAGAAACTGCGTCTAGAAACAGGCATCTTAACTGGCTATTGTCACCTATGAAAAAAGATGAACAGGTTGGGTTTATCTGTACACTGTGACCTCTAAGATCTATTATGTTCCCCCTGACTTGCCATGGGTCTGATGTTTTCCTAGACATAACGCAGCCCTTAGGACATCGTCGTGCTTCAGAGCGAGTAGATCTTCCCCTTCCATTTCGTGTGCACCTAGATATGTGGCCCTAGAATTCTGCAATTCTGTAAGGAGGTTTTTTCCTCTTCCTCACAGAATCTGCACTTTACTTCATCTACTAATACTAGTTTCTTCATTTGACTTCTTAGCCGGCAATTACCTTTAAAATCAGGAGCCTTTTTTTGATAGAGTTGAGGAGATTTTAATGAAATTTATTGTACAAACCCTTAATACGTGAAAGTCCATCTTATTAAGAACAGTAAACAACTAAAAGGTTGAATTAAACTTTCACTATTTATTCGTAAAATACTTTAAATGCAATGACGACCGTTTCGCTATATGTCAATCTGACGATGCTAATTCTATAGCGAAACAGCCGTCATTGCATTTAAAACGTATTTTAGGAATAAATAGTGAAATTTTAATTCAACCTTTTAGTTGTTTACTGTTCTTAACTGAGGCGATCTCTTCTGGTAGTTTTCCAAAAGTACTTGGCTTGTCTCAGGCCTTCCAGCTGATTCCAATACTTGAATTTTTCCCTCTCTATTTATTTTCGTAGGAATAGACACACATAATAAGCAATACACCTCCATGTTGAGATGAGAAACATAATAGGAAAGCTACTTTAACCAGTACTATAATTTATTTTTTTGGAGTTGGCAGTTATGAAAAGTCATTAAATCGTAAAATGTTGTAAACAAGACCCTAAATCAGTAGCGTACATACTTATTTATATCGGTATTAAGAAATTTCTTTTAATCATCATATTTTAATCTTCTTAGGTAATGGATAAGTAGTTATAATACGATATTTAGAATATTTTGTTTTTCGATTTTAACGAGAATCATTGTGGTCGTTAGGGGTGTTAAGATATTAAGGTAACCCTATGTGTATAAACAGGTAGGTACGATATTAGTCTATAAATTGAGGATTTGTTTATATCCTAATACATAAGAATAAAGGTACTCGTTAGAGTTGATGGTTTATATTGTGATCTATATTTTTATTATTTTACTCCAAGAACATTTTCGGTAGTGAAAATGGCGTCAAGTTCGAGTTTTGTTCCAGTAAAAGGGGCTCATTAAAAACAAAGTGCGTTTTCTCAAAGAAAAAATACTATTGTTTTAAATGTTCATGATGCACTAATATATCAAGATGCATCAGCAACTGTTCGTGATGTAATGACTAGGTACTCCATTATGACCGGTGTTAGTGAACGAAGTATCTATCGATTTTTAAGTGAGAGAAAACTGAGAAATGTTAGTTAACCAAAAACACACGTAGGAAAAAAGTCCATTATGGTCGATAACTTTAATAGAGACACCATTAGAAGACAAGTCCATTCTTTGTACTTAAATAAAGAGATTCCGACTTTGGACAAAGTAATGACTGTTATAGCAGAAGTTGATACGATTCCCAAATTTGGACGGAATGCGCTATGAAAACTCCTAAAGGAGTTTTTTGGAGAACTTTTGAATGATGAGAATACCATACTTAAGCAGTATTAAAAAGGAAAGAGGAAAGAACTATCTTTTATTTAGATGAAACAAGGTTGACTGAAGGACACACTGTTTCTAAATCATGAATAGACACCAATATTTGAAATTCCTGTCAGGCATTTTTGGAGGGATATTCCTCGAGGTCGCAGACTAATAATCGCACACATTGGCGGTGAACATGGTTTTGTAGAAAATGGGTTATTAGACTTTGCATCAAAGTCAACCAAAGATTCCCAGAAGAAATAACCTCTGATGTTTTTGAAGATTATTTTTCTCAGCTATTGGAATTTTCTTAGATAACGCCAGTTATCATTCGAAACTGATAGAAGAGTTACCAACGACGATGTAATTGACGAAATGGCAAAAGAAAAAGGAATTATATTACGTTTGCCACCTTATCACTGTCAATTAAACCCTATAGAATTAATATGGGCACAGGTAAAAGTTGAGGTGGCAAGAAACAATACAAGCATATGTAGCATATTTTTATTTTACTTTTAATTTTAATTTGAATTACGTTTTAAAAAAAACTTCGGTTCTGCGGTCATGGGATCTATTCAGCTACCTGTTGTGACAATATTATCTAGGGTTTCTATTGTGTCCCTTATTACAGGGTGGACTCTTTAAAAAATAACAACTATGATTATATTTCAATAGAAATGTAAACTACTTTTAGTTATTTTTCATGAACCACCCTTGCTTGGGCTTTGAAGGATTTGCATTTATAATGTGCGACCAACTCCAAACAAATATACTATAACTAACATTAGCTAACATATAGACGTCGTCTAAGCCTTTTGGCATATTCGTCTCAATTTTCAAATATAGAATACCTTATTTTCAATATTTTCCAAAGTAAGTTCTTTTTAAATAAAAAATAAAAAAACTTATTTTACTTCTTTTTTGGTCTCATATATATTTATATATAACTTCAATCTTAAATAGTAAAACAATAAAACCATCAGCATATATTGTCTTTCACAACTTTATTTATATTTAGACTTAACACCGCCAAACTTTGATCAACCTTTCTTGTAAGTAGAAAAAAATCTAGTGTCCATTTTAAATGTGCGAACATAAAATAATTTTGAAATTCTTTCGGAACTTAATTATGTTTCCCAGGTAATCCGAGTAGCCTGTAGAGCGGACAACACTGTTGATATCTATACAATCGTGAACGTCCGATTCTCGACGACCGTATCCGAACCGAAAGGGATAATGGAGGATAATAAATAAAAAAATATCCTTCTTTCGGCTGTATGTTGGCCAGATTGACTCCCGGTTGCTGGGCAACGGCGAGGTTCGAACAGATCGATAGACGGAAGATTTTCTCAGTCACAGCGTTATGTTTAGTCTGATGTTCCGTGTCAACTATATTCGGTGTAGTGTACAAAACATTTGGTTACGCACAGTAGGCAGATCCGATGCTCTAGTAAAATGAAATTTTCTGGCTTCTTCTGTTCAGTTCGACAACGACGATTGTACTACAAACAAATTGTTCTATCTAAATAACTTTGTATTTGCTAATGTACACTCGTCACGAAAAGTATTGCATAAGAGATTTATAAATAAAGTTTTTATTTATCTTTTCATTTTTTTGGGAAATGATAAGAAATGAATTTGGAATTATGTTTCAAAGTAGTTTATTTAATTAAAATTAAAAATCAAAAAATAATCTAGAAAAATAATCAAATAATACAAAGTAACAAAATAAAAAATTTAAACTATAAATTTAACATTTTAGGATCTGGTATTGCCACCTCTGGCTCAAATAACATCTCTCATTCTCCGTGAAAGGCTTTTTATCAGGTCACTTATGTAATCCAAATCCAAATTTTCCCATTCTTCTATTAAAACATTTTCCAGCTCATCAAGGTTGTTTGGAGCGATATTACGAGTTCTTATGCGCCTGTCCCAAACATGTTCAATTGGGTTTAGGTCTGGACTAACTGCTGGCCAATCTAAAACTTGGACACCAAACTCTTGAAGGTTGCATTATTGGACCTTTACTTAGTGGAAGACGAGCGTAGAAGATCCGTTGCACTAAATCAAGTGCGATTGATCTCAGACAATTCTGCCGTACCAGAAATATACAGTTGAATACCCATTGGTTCCAACGGGATGGCGAACTCTTTCCTTTGAGAAAATGTATAATTTGTTAAAGTTTAGATGAAAAATTAGTGAGTTATTTGGATTTTAATGATAATTGTTTATATAGAGATGCCTACAAAAAAAATTACAAAAGAAAATAAAAAACATAAACTTGAAAGATATGTACCAAATTTTATTTTAAATTAACTTTATAAATTATCTAATTTAATAAAAATCCTCAATTTTGTAACCTGAATAAAAAGTTCGGAAAAGAATTTCGCAACATTTCTGGGGTAATTTCTTGGAATGCTCGGACAATGTTACATCTCAGTTGTTCTAGAGTCTCTGCAATAGGATTATAACACCTGTCTTTGATAAAAGACCATATAAAAAAGTCAATCGTCAAGTCTGGTGAGTGAGCAGGCCACTCAATTGGTCCAGCTCTCCCAATCCACCTATCTCCAAATGTTTCTGTTAAAGAATTTCTGGCCACAAGTGAATAGTGTGAGGTACACCGTCTTGCTGAAAGTAAACTGAACTTTATGATGCCATCTTATTCCAGTTGTGGATATAAGTAATTTTGTAACATGTCTGTGTAGACATTACCAGTAATTGTAGTTTCTTGAAAGAAGAACGGACCATATATTTTTTTTTAGAAACGTCACACCAAACGTTCAAGTTTGGTGAATCTCTTTCGTATTCCTCAATTACCCTTGGATTTTCAGACCCCTATATGCGACAATTATGTTTATTACATCTCCCGTTTAAATGAGATCCAGCCTCAACTGACATTATAAGTAAAACATCAGGAACTTCTCTACATAAATCTAGTAATGTCTCAGAAAAAACAATTCTGGTTTAAAAATCCCTTTCATATATTTTTTGGTGCATCTGCAATACCTTCATACGTCTCTGAACTTCGGATTTTGAAATTTCAGTTGTGGATGATAATTTGCTAAGAGATATTCGATTATTATGTTCTTGTAATGTTTCCTGAATTTAAGTCTTTTTAAAAAAATATCACCATTACGTGTTTGATATTTCTTCCTTTCCATAGATTCATTTTGTAGAAATGCAGTGTACCATTTTTTAATGCTGTTTTTTGAAGGTGGTTGTTTCCTAAATACCTGACGAAACCTTTTTTTATGGTAGTAACAACTGATTCATACTTAGCATACAGTCAGACAGTTTTTGATTTTTCACGTGAACTAAATCGCACCATTATTGAAAATAAGTCGAAAACAAATCGGAATGAATTATTTTGACAGTTCCTTGTGTCACTTTGTTGAATCTATAAAAATCCCAAAGCCTACTTTTACATTGAAACCCGTAGATGCCTACATAACAGCCTATCCTAAACAATCAAATAACTCATTCATTTTTCTTCAAAACTTTAACAAATTATACATTTTCTCAAAGTTCGTCTTTCAGATAGAATAAAAATATATAGGGTGTTCGACGATATTTACATTTAAAACACCTTTTTTTTAAAACACCCTGTATTAGATTTACCTAATTAAACATGTGTACTGAAAAAAACTTTATATGAAAAGAAATTGTTCCTCGAAAACCGCACCTCTCTAGGGTTTTTAAGTTCCGAAATATTTGCAGTTAAAGTGGGTCAGAAACTTCTGGGACACCCGGTATTGTAAAATTAAATTTTTTATTCAATAGCCTCTTCTACCGAAATAATATTTTAATTTTAACTGCTTGAAGTCTTTGAATAAAATATTAATCTAAATAATCTATTCACGCATATTCTAAACGATGTCCCTCTTATTATTAAAGGCAAAACATGTAATCTATGTGATTTCCGTTGACAATTATTGCCGAATCCCTGTGAAATCAATTAGATTATAAACTGTTGGGGGGATGTTTATTCAATTTTAAAATGAAAGACCGACGATAAAGTGGTGCCGTTGCACCAGCTGTCAGTGTCAGTAGTGCTAAGTGCTATCACCCGAGGTAACAAAGTAATGTTTAGTGTCTTTTATCAATGATACTTTACAAACATTCTAATTTATATTTGAATATAGTTGCTTGTAACTGGTGGATGGTTTTAGGATTAATCTTTCATTAATATCATAAAAAGTTTTGTTTTTCTAATACCATAATTGATTCAAATGTTTATTCTAAGGTTCCATTTGGTTAATTTTTTTGTTTTTCTTGAATTTAAATTAATCGAATATTATCATAGAAATCAATCTATAAAAACGTATTTATCTGCATGGACAACACCTATATAAAAACTACACTTATAGTTTTTCCAATATTAATTGCTAAAATCCATTTAAAAGTGTCATACAGAATGAATTAGTTTACTAGGCTTCAAAGTAGAAAGAATGGCACGAAAACAACATATTTGTCCCTTTAAACGTCCACTCTGTATCGTCCGAACCCAGCTCTCTCTAGACTAGTAGTTATACAGCGCGAAAACAAGTGGGGCATGCACGCGACTTGTTGACGGCTTTTATTGGTCCGCTGTATTCTGTTGCGTGCAGGTATTTCGGGGTAAATTTTTTGCTGCAGTCATAAAGTCGGTGTCTAGTGCGGAGGTGGAGTGTCCGGATTTTTATTTGGGGCAGTTAAGTATTAACTTTAGATATATCTTTGTTTCGGTAATTCATTTTTAAGAATTGGTTTACGTATTGCAACTAGTTGCATATATTTTTTTTTTCGGGCTGAGATGGGAAACTCATGTTAGATGGGTCCTTATCCAGAACCCAACAGTGTTGGACTCACCCTAGAGAGGATGCCTACCAACCAAACCCACCTCAAAACTCGCTGTTACCCCCGCCTCGGAATCACTACCCTAGCATACTTCAAGACGGGCGGCGGTCCCTCACACACCCTTCACCCATTCATACTATTCGCCATCAGAACACTCCCTTCTCCTAACCATTCTCTCCACAACCTCGCTAACCTCTACCCATTCTTTCTCTCCTCTCAAAATTATCTCCACCATGTTCTCCCAATATACTGCTACTCCGAGTCTCCTCTCCAACTTTTCTGGATCCTCCTTGTTCTTCCAACATCTAAACACATGACCTTCATCATCCTCCACCTCACACCTCACGCATATTCCAGCCTCTCTCTTCCCAATCATGTGTAGATACCCCACTCTTGACCCATGCCCAGTGAGCACTTGGGTCAAAAAGTAGTTTACGTCCCCAAACTCTCGGTCCATCCACTTACTCCTACTCCCAATCGCCCTTTTTAATGCACCTTCATACCCTTCCCACCTTCTCACCATTTCCTCCTCCATCCAATCCTGAGCTTCCTCTTTTGTGGCACCCTTCCACAACTCTTTGCCCTAGCCATCAGGTCCAAAGGGTATGACCTTGAGAGCACAGCTGCTGCTAATGCACCCACCGTCCTGTACCCCTGTACCACTCTCAAGAAAATTCCCCTCTGGACCTGTAGTAGTGGCTTTATCCTCGCATGTATCCCCGCTCTTTCACCCCACACTTCCGCTCCATACAGCATACTCTGCTCAATCGTCCTACCAATAACTCTCCTCTTCCATTCTCCCGGCCCTTTCACATTACACAATCCGTCATTTAGCACCGTTAGCCCGTTGGATGTTAATACCTCCTCCAGGATCTCACCTCTTCTATCCGTTTTCTTTCCTCCCTAAACAATATTATTTTTAGCGTTGAAGTCCCCTGTCACCATCCTCCTCATGTTTGTTCTTTTCCCTTTTGTTACCCTCAGATCGTCCTCCAACCCAGACATGCTGCTTTCATAATCCTCTAGGCTAATATTCAGGCTAATGTACACACTGTACACCATCATGTCACCCATGCGCACTAATCCATCCATTTCCCTTCCTCACTTCATCTACTCTCAGTCCGTCTTTCATCACTCTTATTACCGCCTCTCCTGTAACGTCCGTAATCCATCCTTGCTTCTCCAAATATCTAGCATTTACCTCAGATCCACACACCACATCCACATCCTGCATTTCCCCAGGTTTATCTGTAAAACCTTCCATTCGCCATTGGTCCTTCCTCCCCCACACTGCCTTCCCCTACCTCCTATTGTACCGAACTCCCGTCTAAGGGGTCCACAGGGGCCACCAAATTTTTTCCCTCCTCATGCCCATCAGTTGCATATATTATGGCAGAGTTTTGGAGACCATTTGAATCAGAAAATGGAAATCCATATCAAAATTTAAATTCAGAAGATATATCCCAACAGGTTAGGTTAGTAGCGAATTTTGCAAGAAAGATTTAGACATTCAGTGTCTGAGGGTTATTTTAAATATGTATAAGTGTTTGAAAAATGAAGATAATAAAAAATCAGATGCGGTTATAATATAGTTATGATGTAACTAAAATTTCTATTTACACTATTACTCGGGTTATTAAGCGCGGTGACGTTATAGATCATTCGCAGTTGCGGAAAAAAAAATTTGCAAATGTTGACGATGCTACAAAAGATGTTATAAAGCGAACAGTCTATAATTTATATCGAGAAAATATTGTACTGACTTTAAACGTTCAAGAGAAATTACGAGATTATCCTGATTATAATTATTATAAAAGCTTACGCGGTATTAGAATGCTGTTTTAATTATAAGAAATTAGATATAATGGAATCGCGGCGTATTGTTGTACTCCGTGAAGAGTATATAGATAAAATAAGGAAGTATCGTAAATTAAAAGGCATATAGTTTACCTAGATGAGGTTTGACACACATGATACTGTTTAGTATGGCTGGGTAGATCAGTCTCAAAAGTGTAGTTTAAATGCGCCATGTTTGAGAGGAAAGCGTATAACAATTCTTGAAAACGGCTTTGTACCAAATGCGTTACTACTGTCTGCGAAAAACATTAAGCAATGTTCAGCCGACTATCATGAGGATATGACTGCAGAATTGTTCGAAAAATGATTTTAAGAGCAGCTTCTTCCTAACTTTTCTCCAAATTCAGTAGTCTTTATGGACAATGCTTCTTATCTGTTGAAAATTGATCAATTAACAGCTTGATCCTATTCCTACTGGATACTTATTTTTGTTAAAGTTGGTAGTTATGTTTTTAAAAATATAATCATATATTTTTTTTGTGTAATAAAGCTACCAGGTGATAAGTACCTTGATGAAACAAATTTTGTAATAAATATTATAAAATAAAAAAACGTGTCAACAAACTGTTAAACTTTGGACGTAGTTTATTTCTTTGGTAAAAAAACCCAGATCCACCCCAAAATCTCAACAGGTTATGGGCCCAGGGCAGCTGTAAAAGGGTTTCATTTTAAAGTCAGGAGAGGAAAGTGACGGTGAAGTCGAGAAAAGCAGTCCAAAGTGTCAGAGTCAGTCAAGTCAACGTATACGCAAGTTGTTTTAAGTTGGAAAATCACCACGAAAGATTGAAATTTCATTTTTTCTTTAAAAGAAAAAAAAATTGTCAGAAGTCAGTAAAATTTTAAAAGCAAAATGGATCATATAAAATCTCAGTTGAAGATGCTGAGTAAAGATAGTCAGGGAAATGTCAATTTTATTTCATGGCGATTTAAATTAAATCTAGCACTTAAGAATAAGGATTTGCACGATATTGTAACTGGTGCAAAACTCAGGCCTGCAGGTGATGCGACAGTAGCTACCGTTTCAGCTTGGATAAAGAAAGATGTCGAATGCGGAAAGAAAGGTCACGTGATCAAGGAATGCAGAGGCAAGCCATGTCAGAAATATATTGAATACTGCAAGAATAAATATTCATGTAACATCTGTAAAAAGAAAGGACACATCGCAAAAGACTGTCAATCTCGAGAAGAAGGAAAGTTAGTAAATTGGAAATCATCAAAGCAAGTATTTTTGACCACAGCACTCTCGACGGTGGACAACGATATCTCGGAAGATAACGCAACTACATGGTATCAGGACTGTGGAGCTAGCCAGAACATGACGTCTCATCGAGAATGGTTTGTACAGCTTGTTGAGCTGGGCGACCCTATTCCAATTGTGATTGGAGATTCAACCAGGCTAGATGGTGTTGCAGTCGGCAATATCGAGATGGAGGCGTTTGATGGTCAACAGTGGTATCCAGTTATGTACCAAATCTCAACTTTAATCTGTCCTCAGTAAATCAGATGATAGACAAGGGACATATACAGAAGGCAAATGGAAAAGAGTCAACATTCTACAGTCAGGATGGCAAGGAAATTGTGGCAATAGCAAAGCGCAAAGGAAATCTCTACAAAATGATCCTCAGGAGAGAAGAGACAAGTTTGATAGTGCAGTCGATCAAAGTTTGGCACGAGAGACTTGCTCATCAAAACGTAAAGTATGTAAGAAACATATTGAAAAGGAAAGGAATCAAATATGTTGATGACTGGAATGATTACGTATGTACAGGGTGCTCATATGGCAAGAAACATCGATCTTCACACCCAATCAACCCCAAGACAGTCCAGCAGCTATTGGATCTCGTGCACGTCGACACCGGTGAGATGAACACTTTATCACTAGGAGGCGCAAAGTATTGGCTCATGTTTAAGGATGATTTCCCCCACTATCGAAGCTGTTACTTTATGAAGATGAAAGGTGAAGCACCAGAGAAGATTGAAAGCTACTTGAGACTTGTTGAAAATCAGCTAGAGAGGAGAGTGAAAAGTCTGAGATCTGATAACGGCACTGAACTGAAAAATGCAAAAACCAAAGAGATAATGGATAAGTTGGGAATATTTCACACATTTACGAATGTAAATTCGCCATAGCAGAACCGAAGGGTTGAACGAGAGATGAGAACCATTGTCGAGGCAGCCAGAGCAGCAATCCATGCAGATGGATTAGACGAGAGACTTGCGATTTTTGTGCCCAAAATTACAATTTTCTTTGAAATTCATTTTTCACCTGAACTTGAAGTCTTGCTATAGAAAAAAATGTTGTATTGCACACGACGATAAATAAACGCTAAAAAACGCTCTCGAAGATAAAGTACAATTTTATCGCCTTGTACAATAAATAACTACTACTATTAACAACATTAATATTCGTAAAGGAACTAAGAGTATCTAATAGTTCAAAAACTAAATCATCTACGCCGCTGGTACTTAGCAGCTAACCGGAACACACGACATATTTGAATAAGAACTAATTACAGTAATCGCATAATAATGGAGATTGGATAGGAATGCAATTCAATCTTGCACCAAATACGATCCTACTAAAGAGAGAGTGTGATCGAATCACTTCATTCTAATTTGACCTCTATAGATATATTTTGTTCGATTTGGAGTTCAAGAAGGTGTAGTTGACCTTTAAGAAATAAGTTTGTTTGAATAACAGATATTATAATTAAATTTTTTTCTTTGCTCGTGATACAATATAGGATTATTGCTTTATCTAAGAGGTATTTGGGGCGATTCTTTACTCGATTTTTTAGCACTAAAAGTTACAAACACGGCGACAAATTTGTAATTAATGGGTTAACACGTCAATCGATAAATCCTTAGATTAACTGATAACAGTTTTGGATAAGATTCGACCTAATTCCATGCGATGTGATGTCAGTTGTCTATAATAATCACTGCATAACAAATTAAAAACTTCTTACCTCACATAGTTATTGCATACTTTAAAAATTGTAAAATAATTGTTTATGTCAACAGTTTTCCAACTAGATATTCAGTTTTTTACATAATGATTGCAAGGCCACACTTTGCATATTCTTATTTAAGTGTTTGTAGCATGTAGTTTATATTATTTTGGCCAAAATGGGGCAATGCTACAACCTTGTTTTAAGCCCTTGGTAATTGTAGTGTTTTTGGTTAGCCTGTTTCCTTCTTTATTGTTGACTGTCATGTTTGTATACAGTATGATGCAAATTTATGGAATAAATTCATGTTTTCAGAAACATACGACTTAAAATCTTAAAACACGTCAATTTTAATTTTTGAATGGCCATCAACTGCTATAGATGTGTTGGACATTACGTCATTAGTAATGGCATAACGACGTATCCGCGAATTTTTTTAAATACAAACCGAGGTAACGTGACAGCTCATTTGAAAATTCTCCTTATCGCCTTTGCAACAATGTAATCATTAAAATATTTATTTCTACAGGGTTAACCAAAATTATGAACTTTGTTAAGTAACATGGAATTACAATAAATATTCATTCACTGAACTAAAATACACTAAGGACCGCCACTGGGAATAAAACAAAGTAGTGTTTATTGTTGGTTCCGAAAAAAAATACATTGATAAAATTTTGAAATAATTATTGTAGTACTCGGAATTATTTTTACAAAAATATTTAAATCAATATTGTCGTTGACTCGTCTTTATTCGTCAATGATCCCAGAAGTGGTAGAATATCAATATCCGAAGCCAAAAAACTGGACGTTGTACTGGTGTTTCAAGAAAATCCTCATACCAGTTCTAGGCATGTCGCACTAGATAATAATGTCCACCAATCAACTGTTGTAAGAGTGCTAAAAAAGGAGAAGTGGCATATATACAAAGTACATCTGGTCCAGGAGCTATTAGAAGATGACTGATAGAAGAATCGAATAATGCGAAATCGTTATGGAACTATGTAACAGAGATCCAGGTTTCATACAAAAGGTACTTTTTTCAGATGAAGCGTCTTTTATGCTGAACGGTCAAGTAAATCGCCAGACATGTCGATATTGGGCAAGTGAAAATCCACATTGGATGGAAGAGTTTAGGACACAATATCCCGAGAAGGTGAATGTTTGGTCCGGCATTATAAACAACCAAATTTAGGGCCATATTTTTTTGGGGAAAACCTAACAGCTGCTAGTTATCTGGAATTTCTTCAAAATTATCTGTTGCCACAGCTGATTTAGCTATTTCCAAATAGAAATGATTTATGGTACCAACAGGATGGGGCTCCCCCACACTATGACGTTGAGATACGAAATTACCTTAATAACGTGTTTTCCCAGGAAGGTGGATAGGTAGAAGGGGGCCTATCGAATGGCCATCAAGGTCTCCTAATTTGACTCCGTTAGACTTTTTTTGTGGGGATATTTAAAGAGCAGAGTATATCAAAATCGACCGAATAATGTAGAAGATTTGAAGGAGCGAATCCGAACGGAAATTGCACAAATAACACCTGAAGTCCTCGAAAACGTTATGAAAAAATTTACTGCTCGCCTTTCTCATTGTATCATTGCTGAAGGTCGGCAATTTGAACATTTGTTGTAATTTAATTGTATTTAAGTAAACATTTATTCTAAGTTAATTGTATTAATAAACCAACAGTTTTGGTTAACCCTGTAGAAATAAATATTTAAATGATTACATTGTTGCAAAGGCGATAAGAAGACCTTTCAAATGAGCTGTCACGTGACCTCGGTTTGTATTTAAAAAAATCGTCGATGACGTCATTACGCCATCACTAATGACGTAATGTCCAACACATCTATAGCAGATTTTTAAAAGTCGTCTGTTTCTGAAATAATGAATTTATTCCATACATTTGCATCATACTGTATATTTCTTATTTATCTATAGAGAAACTAAAGACATAGCTCTAGTAATATCTTTGGCCTACTTTTCATTAATTCGTGCGATATTCCTTACGAACCACACACTTTTTCGTTCTTTAGGGTTTTTATAGCATCTTGTATTCTCTTTACTATTATTTTGTCATCTTCATCACACATTGTTTCAGCGTAATATACAAATTGTGTTATTTTTTCAGTCAGGAGTTCAGTGTAATGTTCCCCCCATAGTTTTTCTTCACATTTGTTTTTCCAAGTAGTATTAATTGCTGTTGTCACTAGAGGTTTAACCCCTCTATTTAGTCTGGCATAAATATATGGCGATGACCAGGAAGAACCTACGTTTAACAGTGGGATTTCTGACTGGACACTGTCAACTAAGGAAACACCTCCATATTATGGGGCTAGTGGACATACCTTTATGCAGGAGGTGTGAAGAGGAAGATGAAACTGTCAGGCATGTCTTATGTGAATGTCCGGAGCTATCGTCGATAAAAGAGTGTATGTTCGGTGAGTCTTGGCCTACACCTGCCGACATTAAGGAGATGTCCCCTGGTGACCTGTCTTCTCTCCTGGATAAGGCAGGATGGCCAATGTCCTAGGAGGGCGACTCCTTGGGAGGATGTACAATGGGCCATATTGTGGCCTAAGTGATGTGGGTCTATACTCACCCTTCCTACTCTACAGATACAGAGATAGTCTGGCATAATATGTTTATTTTCTGGGTCTTTTGTTACTTGCCATTTTTGAAACGTCCGTTTCTTATCATGTACCTACTGTCTTTTCAATCTATTTTTTCCACCACAGAGATCAGAGGTGTATGATTTTTTTTGCTTCATTTATTTTATTTATTACGTCTTCGTAGATTTTTTTATCTGAAGAGTAGGTGACGTTGGTAAATTTTTGGCTAAGTCGTAGTTTACACTGCTCAACAATTTGAAGTGTGATTTTCTTTTGTTATTGGTTAATAATAAATCAAAATTCGATAATAGTATATCAAGTATGGAGAACGGTAAGGGTTTTATACCGATCGAAGACAATTTGTTTGGAGGAGGAGCGGAGCGACGACTCCAATTATTGTCTGAGATCGGTTACCCTTAACGTTCGACATGCTTATAACGTTTTTTGCACGATTGATACCGTTATAAATTATAAAATTAAAATTGTTAGTCATATTGACTAATTGTTAGGTAGTAACTAAGGTGCATAACTATGCACTAAATATGAGCGAAAGTGACTTTGAAGAAATTGAACGGGCGTGGGAAGAAGGGTGTTCCGCAATTATTCCCGAAAAATCCAAAATCCGTTATAAAAATACATACCAAAGTTTTAAAAAATGGTGCGAAGGCAAGAATTTAAGAATCGATGAAAAGACTCTATTGGCATATTTCGTTCAAAGACATATGCAGTTAAAATCTCCTGAAAGCCTCTGGGCAGAATATTCAATGATTAAATCCATTGTTTTTCTTTATATTTTCTAGTTTTAAACTTTGATCGCGTATTTGAAGAAAAAAATATTGGCTATAGGTCTAAGAGAGCGAGCATGTTTACACGGGAGCAATTTGAAAAATTTTTAATGGAAGCACCGGATGAAGAATTTCTAATTCACAAGGTAATGCAAGCTAGTTTAGGTAAAATAAGAAATACTCTAATGAAGATTTTTTCATAATGTGTAGGTCGCATTGATATCTGGGAATATCTGGTGCCTGTAGAAGAGAAGAATTATATAATATTACGATGAATCACATCCAGCAAACCGATGGTTTAATGATTGTAAAAGTACCCAATACAAAAATAATGAACATCCAGCGTAATTTTACAGTCAATAAACCACACGATAAAATTAAATATTTAGAGATTCTGCAAAAGTATATAACACTTCTCAAATTGACAAATTCTTAAATTTGCCTAATCCTGAGAACTATACTGGCCATTCCTATACCTGAATTTCCTAGATCAGATATATTTGTGGAAGAATTTGAATTTAATGAAGAGACATTATTAACGCATTTGAATAATTTATCCAAAACATCTTCTGGATTGGACAATATTCCTTTGTCTGTTCTTAAAAACTGCTCTTCTGTTCTTGTTAAATCACTTGGTAATATTGTGAATTACTCTTTCAATTTCTCTTCACTTCCTTCTCAATGGCTTTCTGCCTCAGTTACTCCTGTTTACAAAAAAGGGGATAAACTTGATCCTCATAACTATCGACCTGTTAGTTTAACATCAATTTGTTCAAAGATTATGGAAAAAATAGTCACTGAAAAGTTAAGGAATTTTCTAATTACCAATAATAAACTTTCCAACTTCGCAGCATGGTTTCTTACCAGGACGATCCACACTAACCAATTTATTGGAATGCCTTAACGAGTGGAGTTTAAGTATGGATTCTGGAAATCCTGTGGATGTTATCTATCTCGATTTTTATACAAGCCTTTGATAAAGTGCCTAAAAGAAGACTTCTTCTAAAACTAGAATATCTTGGAGTGAGGGGAAAACTTTTAAAATGGATAGAGGCATTTCTTTCAAACAGACATTTTGTAATTAGAGTTGGAGATAAATATTCAGACGTGAAATCAGTAACGTCAGGGATACCACAAGGATCCGTTTTGGGGCCGTTGTTATATTTGGCGTACACCGCTGATTTGTCCCTAATTCTCAATAGACAACACTCTTTTTATACAGATGATACGAAATTGTTTGATAATCCTCTTAACCATGCTGATTGGCTCCAGTCTAGTTTGAATAATCTGATTACCTGGTGTGATACTTGGCTTATTCCATTGAATATTTCCAAGTGCTCTGTTATGCATATGGGCAAATCAAATCCCAATATCCACTATATGTTAAGTAATGTGGTACTCAAATCAGTCGAGTCGCAGAATGACCTTGGTGTGCTGGTGACAAAGAATTTAAGCTGATCTGAACATATTGCTGCAATGGTGAGAAAGGTAAATAAATAATTATTGGAATACAACGTTACTATTTGGTCACCTTATCTTATCAGAAACATTACTTTACTTGAAAATGTACAACGTAGGATAACAAAGACTGTCACACGTTTATCGCGTCTGGAATACCATGAAAGACTTAATGCTCTTAATCTTCCAATTCTCAAAGACAGACGAGATCGAGGAGATATAATTCAGTGTTTTAAAATCTTAACAAACTCATATTCAGTTGACTTATCTCACCTGTTTTCTACAGCCAACAATGGTCGTTTGCGGGGTCACATTCTTGAATTAAATAAGGAAAATTTTAAAACTACTGTGCGTTAGAAATTCTTCTCCAACCGTGTTGTAAATAGATGGAACTCTCTACCCAACCATATCGTCTCAGCCGTATCAGTCAATTCCGTCAAAAATTTATACGACGAATGTATCAGCCGAGGAATCATTTGATAGTGCGTGTAGTGTTTTGATTCGAGTGCGTGAATGGTCATTTTAAATCCGTACTTAGTGTTGGTTTGTTATGTTTTCTTGTTGTTACATTTGTAATTTTAGTTTTAAAAGTAATGTAATGTGAATTTTTTTGTCTACTTATATTTTAATTTATGCTGTTCTTTTTATTGGGCATAATAGGCGATTTGCCTCTGCCCTTATTTTTATAAATAATAATAATAATTCGTTCAGGAAGACATCAGCAACGCTTTTGGCTAATAAAGGTGTTTATATCATAAATTATATTTTGGTACATTTGTTCTTGATGGTTGCGAATGTGCTGATTGTGGGGATACTTCCTAAATAGGAATTATCTGCTAATTTCTAAAAAAAAACGTAACATATTAGTTACCTATTTCAAATGGATCCGGCAATCCTATTAAAAACCAGACATTTAGTAAAAGGTGCCATAACGTTTCGAATTCATAATCTATTAGTGCGCAGTTTAATAGAAAATAATGTTATGTCCAATGTTGTGGGAGTCCTGGCCTACAGACTCGTGTACGAAGATAGCCTCCGTTTGATTTTTACAAGACACAAGGTGATGGTCAAAGACCCAACGAGAACGTATTCAACTTTTAGTCGAAGACAGAGAGAACAGGAAATATCTCTCCGGTTAGATACGCTCGTTGGTTAACATATACAAGGTACTCTATTAGATATTCAATAAAATTATCGGCATTTTTCTCGTTTTGTACCAATTTATTATGTTTTTAATAAAGAGTGACAAAAAAAAGCAATATTTATGCTTTTTTATTCTGCGATAAGAAGAAGCTATAATGAAAAAAATTCTCAATAAAGCATTAGTTACTCGTAGTATATAACTGTAATACCCGTATTATGGTCGCTGCGTTAAATAATTTAAGCTTTGTAACCTTCAAAGTTACAGAATTTAAGAATTTTGCAATTAGGGTCAATTTGTATACTTACATTTTTCTTTAAATGACTCTGTAAACTTATAGAGAGCGAAATGTCACCGTAACCTTAAATATAAATTATTATTTCGCAGTTACCAAGTTAATATAATGGATTTTATGCCTTTATATATATATTTACTTGCCGATGAGGATAATAATAGGTATGAATAAAATTTTTAAAATAATAATAAATAATTCTTTACCAAGAATTAAGAATAATAAAAAACTCTTCGTTTTAACAAAACTATTTATTTAAAAAACTGCTTTTTTAAGCTCAATGACGATGCTAGTTGTCTAGCGAAACGGCTGTCATTAAGTTTAAAAAAGCAGTTTTTTAAATAAATAGTGGAAGTTTTGTTAAAACATAGAGTTTTTTATTATTCTTAATAAGATGGACTTCCGAAAAGTAAGGGTTGGTACAATCAATTTAAATCTTTACCAGTTAATTCATTTTAGAAATCGCTTAAAAATAGAAAGACGCGTTTTGAGGGATAACGAAAATCCATTCGAAATATCGGAGTCAATTTTTAAAAAAGTTATCGTCTTTCCCAACCAATTATTATTGAACAAATAATTGAACCGTTACGTCAACATGTAATCTTATTAAGAAGACAAGATTCAATTCCATTTCATTTAAAGGTATTAGCAGCAATAATTTTTTTTGCTAATGGATCTGACCAAAAAGCTGTGGAAAATTCTCATTTAAATTGTATGAGCCAGTCTGCTATATCTAAGGCAATAAACGAAGTCAGCAGGTTAATTACTATACATCTGGCACATATTTGGATCAAATTTCCAACATTAAGGGAAGACAAAGCAAAAGCACAAGAAGGATTTTATACCAAATGGAGCATAAGAGGTATTATTGGAGCCGTTGATGGGACTCATATAGAAACCATAGCTCCTCCTTCAACAGATGAAGAAGATTAACCTCATCTTTATATCAACCGTAAGGGTAGACACTCAATTAATGTGATGTTTGTATGCGACTCTGATTGTTTTATATCGGAGTTAAATGCTAGATACCCCGGATCTGTACACGACGCTGCTATTTGGCAGATGTCAGATTTACGAAGATTATTAATTAACAACTACAATCAAGGAGAAAGAAATTATTTTTTGATAGGCGATAGTGAATATGGGGTAGAACCATGGTTATTAACACCAGTCGACAATGCTATGGAGAATACACCAGAATATAGATATAATACAATACTAAAAAGAAGTTGAAACGTTGTAGAACGTACAAATGGAATTTTTAAATCCAAATATTTCGGTGTTCCTCCAAGTTTAGAATTTTGCAATACAATCCAGTATCAGCTGCTTTTATTATTTATGCATGTGGGGTTTTAAATTTTAATTTTAAGGTCTTTTTGGCTATCTGCCAAATCTTGTAGAGCCTTCACCAAATCTGTATGAATAGCGGTGCTTTGCTCTATTTTATTAAGCATTTTTTCTCCCAAAATATTTAACTACCTGTGTCTTTTATTTGGTATTTTTTTCTCTTTTTGTACTGGTTATTTACTTGTTGTACTCGTTTATTTTATTTTTGTACAAAAGCTGTTGGCTCTTTAACTTCATCATTTTCAAATTCTATTTCCGCTATTTATTATACTTTCATCTGGTACACTAATTACCTGCCCAAAAATTTCTTCAGTTAATCATCCCCATATATCTATTGCCCTATTTTCCAATTCATTAAGTGGATTGTCAATTTCAGGGCCTCCACCAGTACCTTCTCTTTCTGCTATATATTTTCTGTATTTATGCCTTACCTACAGAATTTTTCCAATCAGCAAACCTCTAAAACCAAAACATAATCAACATTAATGTTCTTAAATTAAAATTAAAAACCATGTATTCACTATTTAAAACTGAATTATATCTAAACTGAAGTTAAAAAATCAAATAATACCTATACATAACAGGTAGGCTGAAAAGTCCCCTGTCTACCATAGTAAAACATAATATTTTGACAAAATTCATTTTTTTTTATTCAACATAGTTGCCTTCAAGGGCGATACAGCGATTATAGCGACCTTCCAACTTTTCGATACCATGTTTCTAGTACTCTTTCGGTTTGTCCTCAAAATAGGCTTCAGTTTCGGCGATTACCTCACTATCAGAGCCAAATTTTTTTCCCGCGAGCATTCTCTTCAGGTCAGAGAAAAGGAAAAAGTCGCTGGGGGCTAAATCTGGAGAATACGGTGGGTGAGGAAGCAATTCGAAGCCCAATTCATGCAATTTTGCCATCGTTTTCGATGATTTATGACACGGTGCATTGTCTTGATGAAACAACACTTTTTTCTTCTTCATATGGGGCCGTTTTTTCGCGATTTCGGTCTTCAATCGCTCCAATAATGCACAGTAATAGTCGCTGTTGATTGTTTTTCCCTTTTCCAAATAGTCGATGAACAATATACCGTGTGTATCCCAAAAAACTGAGGCCATAACTTTGCCAGCTGACTGTTGAGTCTTTCCACGCTTTGGTGGCCGTTCATCGGCCGCAGTCCACTCAGCTGACTGTCGATTGGACTCACGCGTGTAGTAATGGAGCCAAGTTTCATCCATAGTCACATATCGACGCAAAAAATCGGGTTTATTACGACTTAACAGCTGCAAACACTGCTCAGAATCATCAATTCGTTGCTGTTTTTGGTCGATTGTGAGCACGCGCGGCACCCATTTCGCACAGAGCTTCCGCATACCCAAATACTCGTGAACGATATGTCCAACACGTTTCTTAGATATCTTTAGAGTGTCAGCTATCTCGATCATATTCACTTTACGGTCACTCAAAATCATTTTGTGGATTTTTTTGATATTTTCGTCGGTAACCACCTCTTTTGGGCGTCCACTGCGTTCACCGTCTTCGGTGCTCATTTCACCACGCTTGAATTTTGCGTACCAGTCAATGATTGTTGATTTTCCTGGCGCAGAGTCCGGAAACTCATTATCAAGCCAAGCTTTTGCTTCAACTGTATTTTTTCCTTTCAAATAAAAATATTTAATAAACACACGAAATTCTTTTTTTTCCATCTTTTTGAAAATAACAAAAGTTGCTTCACTAAAAATGCAATATCTCACAAACTAATAGTCCGACAGCTGTCAAATTTTTACACGAATCTTTTCAATCTATTTAAACCGAAAACCGTTTACACTACCACTACACCAACACACACTTTTATATGCCTGACGCGCGTTTCGATAACCAAGTTATCTTCTTCAGTGTGTTGGTGTAGTGGTAGTGTAAACGGTTTTCGGTATCATTTTCGCCAACGGTTCCAAATTCAACATTTTAATCTATTTAAAAATGAAATGGATTTAATTCTAGTGTCGTCATCTATAGGTCAGACGGGGACCTTTCAGCCGACCTGTTATATATTAGTATGTTTCTATTTACCTTTTTCCATGACCGCTGATAATTTTGGGCCTTTAGCTTTGGAATTTAATATATTAGTTAAATCCTTTATTGATCATTTATTTATTTATCATTTAAATAATTATCAGCAACAGTAGGATTTGTAACCCCTGATCTGAATATATCATCTTTTTCAATATAATTTAAATATTCTTCATATTGTTCCCTTGTAGTATTGGCAAGCCTTTTCTTTTTATTTGATGATGTCGAAGTTCTGAAAAAAAAACAAAGTAACTTATTTAATTTGGTAATTTAAAAACAAAATTTCCACTTACCCACTTATTTCCATTTTTTTTATAAAAATTAATCACAGCAAAAGCTTTTAAACTTACAAATATCAACAAATATAAACTAACAAATATCACAATAAATTTTATTTAAATTTTAGGTTAGAATACATTCATGAAGTTAGTTACAGAATATAATTTTAAATTTGACGGACCATAATAACAAAAATATAAATTCTTTATCTATCCTACTTATAGATGTATGTAACGTTAAATTCTTTATATTTTACAGTGATGACCATAATACGGGCAATAGAATGGGAAATGCCTACTTATGAAGATACAAAAGCCTAACAGACAATAGTAAACAGCCAGAGAAATGGGTGGACATACCCATTTAAATGTTAATCGACAGTTGTTGTTAATCGGAGTATTTCTTGGAACTTTTCGACAAGTTACTGGGGGAGTAGGACTTTCCGGAAGAGGGGAAAGTAGCCAGAGTGGTACGGGTGATGAAAACATGTAGAGAAAGGAAGCAGACAGAGGACTACACGCCCATCAGTCTGCTGTGCGATCATAAACGGAATATTAAGAACAAAGCACTTTCGGGACCAATGGAAGGAAGTAGAAATAATGATGCTAAGGAAACCAGGACCAGATGCCAAGTTTCCACAAAACTATAGTCTACTACCAGCGATGAGCAAAATAGCCGAGAGAGTCATCCTCAAGAAGCTAAACGAAGAAACCGAAGCAATAGGAATACTGCTACAAGAACAGTTCGGATTCAGAAAAAAACACAGCGCACCGGACCAAGTACTTAAAATTGTAGAATACACAACAGAGGGGTACAACAAAAATCAATCTAAAGGAGCCATCTTCCTGGACATCAGCAAAGCCTTCGACCGAGTATGGCACGAAGAACTGATATACAAGATGAGAGAAGCAGGATACACCAGAGAACTGACGAAACTACTACTCAGCTATCTAAAAAATAAAAGATTCAGGATAAGAATAGGAAACGCAAAATCCGAAGTAGGAGCAACAGAAGCCGGAGTACCACAAAGAGTAGTCCTCTCATCGGTGCTTTACAACATATACACGGCAGACATTTTAAAGACAGACAACACAATGATGGCTCTCTACGCAGATGACACGGCTATCGTTACAAGAAGCACTCAACCAAGGATGGTGACAAGAAGACTCCAACAGGCTATGGACTAAATAGACGAATGGTGCACAACATGGAAAATCCAAACCCGGAGAAAACCCAAGCAGTCTACTTTACTAAAAGTAAAGGTGAAAGAGCACGTGGAAAACATCACAAAGAAGGCGAAACAAGCAAGAGGAAGACTAGCCCGACTCATAGGAAGAAAATCCAAACTAGCACTGAAGAAAAAGATAAATGCAATTATTATTCCGATCATGTTGTACGCCTCCGTAGCCTGGGGACACACAGCCAAAACCTACAAAAAGAAGATACAAGCACAGCAGAACATCAGCTTAAGGCAAGCAGCAGACGACCCATGGTACATAAGAAATATACAACTATACAGGGAACTAGACCAGGAGAAGACAGAAGAAATCATGAAAGCCAGAAAAAGATTTGAAGAACTCAGAACACACCCGAAGACAGCACTTAGGGAATTAACAAACTACACAGCATTCGACTATAGGAGATATCCAAGACCAAGGAAACAGCTGGACAACTAAGAAGGAACAAAAGCTGTCAAGAAGCAAGACAGAAAAGGAACCACCTTAAAAGACCCAGCCCATCCCTAGGGAGATGCGCAGATTCTTGAGTAGGGACAGCTATAACAAGTGGATCCACTCTCTAAGATTACCTTTAGCCACAGTTCGTCGACTAAGGACCAACTTTTTAGAGGCAGCGTAAAACCCACACTCTAGAACGTCTAAAAAGAAGAAGAATATGTTGTATTGCACACGACGAGAAAATCGCATTATCTTCTCTAGCATAATTAGCGTCTTGACTGACGTCTCGACGCTAAAAAACGCTCTCGAAGAAAATACAATTTTATCGTCTTGTACAATTAATACGTCCAATATTCTATGAAGCACAAAATGTATTATAGCTAGGAATGGTTGAGTCTAGCTGATAGTGGGAGGCTGAGGGGTAAATGCGAAAAGACTTTCCTTAAACTAGGGTTAACGGCTCTAAAATACAATTTTATTTAACTTCTGTAAAACATCACCAAGCAGTTGTGAACCAAACGACAAAATGAACCTGGAAGTAATGACTGTCTCGTTGTATAGTACGTTTAAATATAAACAAAACGAACGTTTCGATCTAAACTTATACTAGTAATGGTAAATTCCTCCAAGGGTCAGTAAAAAAATATTCGGTTCTCTATAAGGAATGTGGGAAAGAAACTAAAACATAGAGTAGAAAGATTGTTAGGGAGTTGTTTTCGACTGCTTTTTCCTTTTCTACTGTGTACTTTAATTTACGTATGAATGGGTAGTTGTTGAAAGCTGGTCGTTTCTATGGAATAACGACTGTGATTATCTTTAACATTCAATAAAACCATCTAGACTAAATCAAATATGTCCGAATACAATCGGATTAAATCAATTTTCTACGTTTCTAAGAGAGAAATGAATAAATTTATGAAATACCAACGAGTTGGAATAATTATGACAAAGAAAGAGCGCATTCAGCTTTAATTGGCACACACATAATATGAAACTTTATAGGTATACACTGCTCAACAATTAAAGTGGATATTTTTTAAATTTCTGAAAACTGCGTACAAAAATAATATTTTTAATACACGACGATAAAATTCCATAGTTAGAAATTCTGCAAAAGTATATAAAACTTCGTCCATTACAAGTAAAGTCAAATCATTTGTTCTTAAGATACGTCAAAGGAAAATGTTGTGCTCAAGTAATAGGGAAAGGGACAATAGCGGGCTGGCCTTCTCAAATTGCCAAATTCTTAAATTTGCCTAATCCCGAGAACTATACTGGCCATTCGTTCAGGAGGACATCAGCAACGCTTTTGGCTAATAAAGTGTTGATGTCCTCGGATGAAAGCGTCACGGAGGTTGGCGTTCATCGACAGTGGCAGAGAGCTATGTGGAAGATTCTCTTTAAAATAAAATAGATTTTACCAAAAAAATTGTTATGTTTTTAGTATCAACGTTTATATATTTTTTTATAAATTCTATTGCCATGGAGTTTTTGTTGATTATCGTGGAGTTAGAATATTTATCTTATGTCAAGTATTGTCAAATTATTTAATGAGTTTATGTTATCTATAAATAATTGTATGGATATGAAATAAAGAAATATAAAAGTGGTGTCAGGTGTGGGGTGTACAAAGGTTTTTCTATTATTTATATGCTAGACACTTCACGTTATATACTGATAACAAACCTCTGTCTCAGATTCTGCACCCTGAAAAATCTTTGCCTACGCTCTGTATCAGTCGAATGGCAAACTATGCAGATTATCTTGCACAATTCGATTCCGATGTCATTTTCAAACCGACAAAACTCAACGCAAACGCTGACTACTGTTCTCGTGTATCTTTACCTGCTTCAATTAACAACATAAAACATCAAATTATGCATGAGGGGGAGGAAAATGAAGATTTTGACGAATTTGACCATTTTATCGTAGGACAAATCCAGCAGCTTCCAGTTCGTGCAGAGAATATCGCTCGAGAAACAGCTAAAGATCCCCATCTCGGAAAAATATTTCGTTTGCTGGAATCAGGACAAAACCTTGCTCGAGCTGGATACAAATCACCTAAACTAGAATACAAACTCTCTGCGAATTGTTTGGTTTTTGAGCACCGAGAGGTCGTCCCACCAAAACTTCGCCAACCTATTCTTAATGATCTACATGCAGCCCATTTAGGAATCGTGAAAATGAAAGGCATGGCACGTTCCTTCATTTACTGGCCTGGCATAGACGAGGATATAGAACGAATCGCAAAATCGTGCAACGACTGTGCGAAACATGCACACGCACCACCTAAATTTCGTGATCACCATTGGGAGTACCCGCATGGACCATGGGAGCGCATCCACATTGATTATGCAGGACCCTTCGTTGGAAAAATGTTGCTTATTGTTTCTGACGCTTATAGTAAATGGCTCGAAGTCAAAATCACACATACAACAACAGCAGCCGCTACGATAGCGATCCTTGATGATTTATTCACAGCTCATGGAGTGCCAATGATTATTGTTTCCGATAATGGTCCACAGTTTTCTTCCGTCGAATTCAGGGACTTCATAAAGAACGCCGGAGTTAAATACCATAAATTCACCGCTCCCTATCATCCTTCCACCAATGGCCAAGCAGAAAGAAACGTACAAACTGTCAAATATCATCTCAAGACAATGTCCACGACACCTGGTTCTCTGCAGCGCAACTTAAAATGAATTTTTGCGACAGTACCGTAAAGCACCACACTCAACCACGGGACAATCTCCAGCACAACTCTTCCTCGGATGTTCCCTGCGGACTCGCCTTGATTTGCTAAAACCAGACAGCCTGCACACGAGAATGGTTGAAAAACAACAAGCAAACTTCGATTCTTCTTTTCGTGTATTCTATCCAGCGCAATCAGTATATTTTCTATCTGGAAATCCGCGGATGGACAAATGGGTTCCAGGCACCATTATTTCGCGATCGGGAGATCTTCATTATGACATCGACTTCTTCGGAAAACGCTTCAAAAGACACGTGGATCAAATTCGGGGACATCAAAAAAACGAGTATCTGATGCCATCTAAATACAAAACTCCTTCAGAACCTCTTAACCATGAACATTCACCACAACAATGTCAAACACATTTCAGTGGAACAAGTTTGGTTCATCCAACAACCCTACCAACAACTTTCACAGCAGAGCAAAATGGACTACCAGAAGGCAATGTTCAGCCTTCCGAGCTCAACGTAAAGCCACCGATGGATGAACCGGAGGATGTTTCAGGAGCATTGTTGCCACCGCCACTTTTGATGCAAAATTCGTCTCCGAAAGAAAATAGGACACTGCCAAATACGCCACGAAGATCTTCCCGAGTTAAAAAGGCACCAGTACGATTTTCTCCTGATTAATAGAATTCCAAGATATGGATTCAATGCATCCTGAAGGGGGAAGAATGTTATGTTTTTAGTATCAACGTTTATATATTTTTTTATAAATTCTATTGCCATGGAGTTTTTGTTGATTATCGTGGAGTTAGAATATTTTTTTTATGTCAAGTATTGTCAAATTATTTAATGAGTTTATATTATTTATAAATAATTGTATGGATATGAAATAAAGAAATATAAAAAAAATATTGTGCAATACTAGTAATACTACTAATTTATGCGATTCTGTAGGAGTTAGAGTTAGAAGTAAAACCACAGCCCAAACAAGTGGGATTTCATTAAATAATTTAACAAATTTTACTATAAGTTTTAATATTAATAAATAATTAGTTAGTTTTCTTTATTCTTTCAAAAAATTAATTAAAATTAAAAGATTTTTTAACTGGACGGTAAGTGGACGGTAAACAGTCAAAAATAAATATTAAATCAAATATTATTTTAATCGGTAACAACAACTTAGTTCACCTCTGTACAAATATCAAAAAATTCGTACTTTTTAACTACAATATTAAATAAAATCTGTTACTTCTATAATATACCTGGTTTTTTTCATTCCCATAACTATCACCGACACTATCTGAAATCAAATTTATTTCTATTGTTAAGGACACTTAGCGAAAAATGCCCATAATCCTCGGTCGGTGTAACGTATAATACTTAATAACCCCGTGGTAATAGTAGTAGTAGTCTATCAATGGTTTGGTAAATAAAATTTCCCCAGCAAACAATGATAATCGATAACAATATCCTGATATGAGTCTTAGTTCAGTTGTTAACAAATGAGGGGAGCCCATATGTGAGACAATACTCACAAATTTCCCTTTGCCGCTCTTTACAACCATAGACGTACCAGCAGATATTGCCATAATATTTTAATAAATATTATTCTCAATTTATATTGTGAGATTGAAATCCACTTTATTAATGAAAATATTATCAGTAATAATATAACAAGAGAGTGAAAATAAATTGAAAATAATTTGACAGATTGTTTGAAAACTTGTTGCCAGGCAATTGCCAAATGGCAACAAGTTTGAACAAAATCTATCAAATCATTTTCTAATTTATGGAACTCTCGAGTTATATTTGACAAGATTATTTTTTGATTCACAAATTTTTACAATAAAAAAGATCAATAAATCGATCATAAAATTAAATCAGATAGGTCATCCATCTCAAATGTGGCTGAATCCAAACAGGAAGGATCCAATGAAACTCAAAGTAAAAACCACAGACTTTTTATTCGTTTAAATTACACTTATTGCAACTGGTTTCGGTCTCAATTAGACCATCATCAGGCTGTAAAGAACACAATACAATTGGTATACAAGAAAAAAGAAAACAATGGTTGAAAAAGATGCCGAAAGTTAAAGGTGTTAAAATTAATTAATATTAAACAAATATCTGAGACAAAATCGTTTAAGTATAAGTGAGAATATGTCAGTTAAACAATAGCTTTTACAAACTATGAGAGTATCAAATCATTTAACAATCTTAGCACTGCAATGATGAGCAATTATTATATAAAAGTAATGAAAAGGTAACATCTTAAACAGGTCAAACAACAAACCAATCAATCAATGTAAACAAATAGTTAGATTTACAGCCTGATGATGGTCTAATTGAGACCGAAACTAGTTGCAGTAAGTGTAATTTAAACGAATAAAAAGTCTGTGGTTTTGAGTTTCATTGGATCCTTCCTGTATCATAAAATTATTGAAAATTTTAATTTAATTAATTACTTACAATCTTTTAAAATCAACGCCAGAGTAGCTGTTGTAGATTGATCCAGAATATAATTTCTTTCTTTGGTGAAGTTCTTAAATTGTCTCCATATAGACTGATTACTTATTAGAGTATTTTTCAAAGTACCTAGTTTCTAAAATACTTTTTCGTGCAATCGCACGCGAAGTCAGTATTTCGCGTTCTCAGCACAGTCCGCGAAATTTAATTTCGCGGCCGTTACCCATAGCAACGGCCGCGAAACCAAACGTCACTTCCAAATTTGACATTTCTAAAATACTACAAAGACAAGGATTATTTTTTATTGAATACCAACAAATACATAAGTTATATTATTTAGGATGAATATTTACATTAATTGTACAGTTTGTATTATTACTTATATTTACTCCAGAAGTTGAAGCAACTACATCTAGTGTTTCTGAATAATGGTTATTGCCTACATTCAAACCAGATACCATATCGCTATCAGTATCAGACATTTTGCGTTTTGACAAGAACTGTCAAAATATATATTGAAACATATCATTTCCATAGCACACGGTGATATTGTTAAATGAATTGAAATGCTGTTGATTTTAGAGCAATAATATATTTATTTACAACTATCTATTTTAATAATTTTAACGATTGCACGAAAAATAGTGTGTATGCCATGGCCGCGAAACTTTTTAACGACCTCAAGATTATCTTGCCTCGGCCGCAAGCGGCCTCGGCGATAACTGTTCTTTCGGTACGTTAAAGAGGTATTTCGCGGCCTTAGCATACAAATAACTATTTGTAATTTCTGCATCAGAAAAGGTACTAAACCGATGTCTTTCACCCATTTCGCGTTGTCACAATTAAGTAATTATTTTGACAAGTATCTGACAGTTGTTTGGCAAATAAAAGCAACAGTAATTATTCCCGACAATAATCATAAGAGATTTATTCCCACTATAATAATGACATAATTGGTTGAAACTTTCCCTTGTGACAAATAAAGAAGCATTTCATTGGTTTTTAGAAACGTCAAAAAATAATCGTTGCTATTTTATAACGACAGTACCTACGAGTATGGACACGTTATTTATAACAAATTTATAAGGGTTAAATGTAACTGAAAAAAAATCAAGCCATAAGAAATCGATTACGAAATAAAAAGTGAAAAATTCATACAAATGAGACCCCTTCAGAACTAATAAAGGCAAATATTAATAATACTAAATTTATTTTTAAATACCCCTTGTAATGAGAAAATAATATTGGTTACACATACTCACCTCAAAAAGGGCCTTTTAATAAAATATGAGCACGCCATATTTTTTTTTGTAATAGTCGCTTATTAAAATAAGTAATAGATAAGCAATGTAGTGACGTTGTGATTTTTTTTAAAGTATGTGATTGCCATGTGAAACATTTTGGAATATAAGGGAATACCATGTAAATATACACTGGTCAACAAAAGTGGAATATACATAAAAAAATAAACAATTTTTTCATGAGAAAAAAAATAAAACAGAAAAAATTGAAAAATGTTAAATCATTTACTGCGCACCTTTAGCTTGCCTTACTGCTGTCACTCTATTAGGCAATGTCCTTATTAAATTATTAATAAATTGCTGAGGTATGTTTTCCCATATTCAAGTCGGTTTAATTGTCTAGATCCAGGCATGCTCAGAACAATTCATATGGGCTGAACATGGTGGCCAGTTCATTCTGGTAAAACCGTGATATTCAATGCGATCATTTACAACTCTCGTATGGGGAGCGCATTATCGTCGATAAAGGCAAATTGATCGCCTATTGTACCAAAAAATGGTGGAATGATTGGCTCTATAACCATTTCCCTATATCGTACAGCCACGATTATCATATTCATTAACACCACTAAATCAGTACGGCCATCATAACATATGCCTCCCACACCCACACTGACCCACCACCAAAAATAGAGGTGGGTCAAAAATTCATTGTATCACTGTCCTCTTTCTTTCTACACCAATTTTTGACCATCACACATATTGCAAACATCTATGAGCAAAGTTACCAATATATATTCAGATCGTGCTTTCTTAGTTTTGGGTTATTTTAATTGCCGAGTGGGATAGAGTCCGGAGCATCTTCTAAGTAACACTAACTTATACCAGACTATGGTCATGATAAAATTTTAAATCATAGAGGGCGCATGCTCCTAGACTTTATGGTTGATAATAATTGTTCTCCAGTATTAGTGTCATTGATCTAGTTTTTTGCTGCAATGATGAGCAGTCAATTGTCAAAGATTTCGAGGTTTTGCACTACATTAAAATATCTGATCATTTCCCATTTTGCATTCCCAGAAAATGCTGAATTAATTCAAAATACTATTAAAAAACTACACTGGGATAGCGAAAAGGCTTTTTTGTTTAAAAACTGACTTCAAAACTCTCCTAACGTGGGGAATATATCAAATGATCCTAATTTGTTAAACCAGAATCTTTGCGAATCTATTTGGGAGTCAGCTTCACCTGCAGGCATGGTCAGCGAAAAAAAAAATTACTCTAATAAAAAAAATAAGCCTTGGTTGTAAAAATTTAAAAAAACTCTATAAATCTTCTTTAAAAGAATGCAAAAGAAATATCTTTACTGACCCCTTTAAATCAATCTACTTTCAGTTCAAAATATCATACAGAAATATAATTAAAAAAAGCGACTTTGATAAAAAACTTATAAATGCCCTTTCTTTTACCAAAGATCAGGTATCAGGTATGCAATAGAAATAAAAATCCAATAACTCCTGAACAAAAACTATGTTTATTTCTAAGGTAAGCTTGGATAAGCTTTATTAATGTTTACATATTAAAAAACTTGGACAATGTTATGAATATTTTGGAAAAAGAGGTATTGTCGTACTGTACTCCGGTGAGAATGCAGGTAGAGGAGTCCTTGATGAAGACGAAGAAGAAGCTTGGTTTTGAGGGTTATAATTACTGCTGGTACCATAATAAGCTGAAGTTGATCGGGTGTGCTTAGTTGCTATAGCTACAGTCGTGTATTTATTGATTGACACTATGAAAGATTTAATTGTCACAATCGCATCTTTTCAAGTATCTAAATAATTTTCGAGGTGATTTTGCTTGTAAAAAAATATTGATCCTAACTCTTGCGGAAATTAACTTTTCCGCAAGAGTTAGGATAATAATTATTTCATACTTGATTTATCGCTGCAATGTAATATAAAAAAAACAAAATTTTTATAATGAAAAATACTATCCCTTTCATTTAATCTTTCTTTACTTGTAATGATTTTAAAAACCATTTTTCCTTTTTTTTGTAAAAATGGGCCCCAGTAAATCTCAAAAAAAAGTGCAAGACTTGCAAGAGTCTTGGTGCAAGACCAAGACAAAGACTGGACCCTGCAAGAACAAGACCAAGAACAAGATTGCTTATTTGACTGCAAGACCAAGACCAAGACCTGGTATGCAAGACCAAGACCAAGACCAAGACTAACCCGGTCTTGGACTTGGTCTTGCATTTGCTCATCACTAAATGTTTTAAAAACCTTCCTGACAATTGGAGAAAATTTTGGAGAAAGAGCAAGTTCCCATTGCTTGGTGTGAGGTTATTATGACTATGCTTCACAAGAAAGGGCCTCAGGATGACCCCGAAAATTACCGAGGAACAGTGCGGTCATCATAACATATGCCTCCCCACACGCAAACTGAGGCACCACCAAAAAGAGTGATTGGCGCCATAAAACGTTCATTGTACCGCTGTCCTCTTTCTTTCCAAACCAATATTCGACCATCACCCATATTTAGCCGAAGTCTGGACTCAGTAGCTCCAGTTCTGATCCGCAGTCAACCGTAGATGTGAACTGCGCCTTCTGGTTTTTAAATTACATGTATGCAACCTTCTTCTAACAGTTTGACTAGATAACACTCTTCCGGTAGCATGCCTAAAGAAGCTGCTAATTCTTGAAGCAGCAAATGTTCGGTTTCTTCTTGCAGTTACAGCTATAAAGCGGTCTTGAGCAGGAGTTGTAGCTCGTTCTCGTCCTCCTCCATGCCTGTACGCTGCAGACCCAGTTTCCAAATATCGATTCCATGCACGACTGACAACACTTTGGGACACATTTGGCCCTGTAGCAACTTCTTTTTGATTTCAGACTTCGTGTATCCAACGTACCAATGCACTGGGAAAGTGTGACGTGAAAATTTGTGTTCTATGCTGTTAAACTGGGAAATGTCAACGAAATGATTCTAAACGACAACATTATAAATCTTCAGAAATAATTTTTGTTTGAGTTATTTTGTTATTATTATACTTTGAAATATAACGGAAGTAACATAATTAAATACATATAAGCAAAATCTTTCCAAATTCGATTTTTAAAGTATCATTTTTGTAAGTATTCTTACAATTTATGACAATGCACAACTTTGAAGGTTATGTTATAATATTTTTACGGAAATTGTTCGTCTATCTACTTTAGTGATATGTAAATCTTATGAATGAACACTTTCCAATGAAAAAACAGTAATTAACTACCAAAAATCAGGAAAATACAATAAAATATTTAATAACACCTATAAAACATATCATAAAAAAGTTTTTTGGAATCATTTGGTTTGACACTTACGTCACTACTATCCCAGTCCATTGATCGAGTTCCACTGTTTTCACAAAGAATGCTAATAACATACATACTTCTGTTTCTTAAATTTGTCTCCGTCACTGACTGAGTAACCCTTCAAAGTGAATTCCCAATATCTGGGTTGATTACCGAAGCCAGACTGGCATTGTTTCGTTGTTAATTCTTGATTATGTGAGAACTATTCACTATTGTTTTAAAATAAAACATAAACTTCGTTATACAGGGTTTTTCGAAAACGAAGGCTTGCTTTGAGTATTTTTTGTGAAAGAAATAGAATCATTTTTTGGTTAACTGTTTTAAAAAAATGAAAACTGTGAAAAACAGCAATTTAAAATCAAATACGTTAAATAAAAATGAAAATATTTTTAAATCAAAGTAAATAATCAATAAGATCATAGGTTTCAAATGTATTTTTAAGCATACAGTTCACCCTTATGGATAAGAGGGAATCAAATTGTTGTTTTTCTACTTTCATTTTATAATACACTAATTAAAAGAATAATAGTATATTACGTAACTAGAGTTGTAAGTAACCCATTACGCACGAAGTAAAAAAGTTTACGCACGAAGTCGCGCAGCGATTGATATTATTATTGGTAATCTCTTCCGAGGTTCGTGAAGCGGTGTCTATTAAATTTTTATGTAACTGATTCACCTAGCCTTCCGCCACTGTAGATGATTTCCAGCCACCTAGTCGCTTTAATGATAGCATATCACCTCCTGCATCAACTAATACAGTGGCTGCCGATGTCCTAAAACAGTGGCCAGTCAGTATATTGCTTTGGTTCAGGCAGCTGAAGCTATTCAGCAATTTTATGTAGTGTACTACCAATTGTGTTTATCCCTAAAACCTGTTTTGTACATTTTCCATTTCTGTAATTAACAAATAAATAAAGGAAGTTCCACTCCAGGAGGACGCAAACTCATATACTTTTGACATATGGTATAAAACGTATCTGGTACTACAAATTAACGTCACGTTTTAGTTTTAGAATCTGGAATATTAATTACAAAAGAATTTCCTGTATCCTGAATGTCTTCCATTTTTATATTATAAGTTCTTGTTTACGGCAAACCCCACTTAATCCAATAATGAGGAAAACCAGAAAACCCATTATTATGTGATGATAATTACCTACAAAATATTTTAATTCTTTACCTTTGAACACAAATGCTTATCGTCTGGAGCATCTTTCAGATATGTATCAATTTGTTCTGTAGACAGGATTTTTGAAGATGGTTTCATAGTTTTTGATAATTCTGCAAAGTACGCAAGAAAAATCATTCTTCGAAAATGATTTTACGTTGTGCTTGAGTCGCTCATCCATAAGTTTTTGATAGGTAATTTCGCATCTTTCTTAAGATTTTCGCGGTAACAAATTTTGTGTGGCAGCTTGAGCTTTTTCTAATATTTCCGGCGGAGTGCTCATAATGTCATCATTTTCACTACTAGAAGACATTTTTGTAGGTGAAGTTGAGAAAATGTTTATTCGCATAGTAAACAGTGTAAATGACATAACATTTATTTTTGAGAAATTGTATAATGTGTTGTCGACTTTAAGGGCATTACTTTTTTAATTTAAATGGAATGTCTCTAATATTAATAGTTTTTTAACGTTTTTTCTTATTTACTAAAAGTATTAAAATCTACCAAAAAAAGTATTACGTAGATAAAAATTTTATTGCAATTTGATTACACAAGGATATTTAAGTTTTCTTATCTAAACGCACGTGTATGTTATGAGATCTTATTATGCATATGTTATTGTTAAAAGTCACTTACAAGCAATGTTGACAGTACGATTTTTGACGTTTACAGAAATGGACGCAGACAAATATGTTTATCCAGGACATAATGAAGTCTTAAAACGTCTGTTTGCTCGACCTCAATAGTACACACTAATTATGACTTCCTTGATTTAGCTTTAATATTACACTGTTTTGCTATTAACCATCTGTGTAAAAATTTTATTGTGTAAACCACTAAATATTTTCAGTTCAATTCTGTACATTTAAAAAAAATTAATACAAAAATCCTGGTCCTATACGATTCGTCCTAGGGGACCCGCTGTTGTGAGCTACAAGCATATACACTAAGCCATCAACACATTTATATATGAAACATATTAGAAACCAAAGTAGCTTCTGAAACAATCAAATTTAACTCAAATCTGTCAACGTTATTGTTCGTGTGCGTAGATTTATCTGTATTTTAATATTATTTGCTAAATTGTGGTAAAAAACAAACGAATCTGCGTACATATACACACAAATCAAATATTTAAAGTCACAAAAACATTGGTTTTGATGTGATTTCTGCACCACAGATAAAATTTACCAATTTATTGTTCTGATATTACAGCTTCCTAATGAACTTGCTTTAACGCCACTATATCAGTATCCTCTTCAGAAGTTAGATTTATGTCTAATGTTAACAAAAAAATGAGAATAGGACCTTTTATGAATCATTTGCGTCAAACAAAAATGAAGATTCTGCCCACCAAACCGAAGTAGAGTCTGATCATAATAGTAGTGGATGTGAAGATACTTATTAATATGTACCTTTTCAATATTTGTACGTTACATTTTGTGAGAATAATGTATAAAAATATGAATGTGAATTGAATAAATAAACTAAGCTTTTTGCTTTATTGCAAAAACAGCCCTTGTCAAAAAAACTTCTATTTTTATCTCTGAAATTGAAAAAAAATTGCATTTATTTATTATAATTAAAAACACTACTTTTTTTACAAATTTATTAATGCTTATGACATGAGAGTTCTAATTCCTTATATACTTAATTAGTTTTGTTTGATTTCCGAAAAAAACAAAATACTGACAAGGGCTATTTTTGTAAAAAGCGCATCAGTGGACTAGTTTAGTGATTTTTTTTATATTTGCATCTTATAAAATAGGTTTTTAGTGGTTCAACTGTACAAATAAAATTTTTATAAAATTAATCCTCTAGCCATAATCGGCTTTTGAAATTTAAATTTAATGGTTACATACGTCATAAGTGGTAAGTGACGTGTTTCAATAAGATTGGTAGAAAATTTGCGATGTGGTCGATATGCTTTAATATTAACCGAGAAACTTATCTCTCTCTCTTATTTGTTGTCATTAAAAAGAGATAAACATATCGATATTTTTGTTCTCTGATTGACACTTTATCAAATAAGGAGTAAAACACTAAACAAAATATTCTGTCATTTTCGTTAGTTTAATTTGTTGTTTGGTTGTGTTTGGATTATGAAAGAAATTACTTCTATACTATTTTTGGTTCGAAAATAAAAATCCCTAACACCTTCTCTTGGTGTTATAGCGGTTCCTTCAAAAATAACCAATAGAAGTAATTGTTCTCTCGGGGAGCAACCCTTCTATCGGTACAGTGAGAGAACGAATTTCAAGAATACTGTTTTGGCATTTTCAATAGAACCACGCCCACTTTCTATTGGCTGTTCTATTCTATCACCGTCAAGAATAGGGGTCTTGTTTGTTTATTACAGACAAACACGATTTTCTATCCTGTCATATATCTTGTCAACTGGTACAATCAGTTAGTCACAGAACACGGTGTTTTGTGCCGCCAGTTCGTTGAGAATACTTGAAACGAACTAAACTGTGACAACGTTGACTTTTAAACACACTTCATTATTGGTTATTAGTTGGCGCTACGTTTAAAACTTACTAATTATTTATTGCTAAATTTTACGAAATGAGAAAAATTACTTGCAAAATGAATACCAATATAAGTAAGTAGGTATCTTATCCTAAATATATATTGCTATCATTTTGATTAATATGATCCTACTAAACTAGTCCATTATCAATAAGTAAGTATATCAATAAGAATAGATTTAACCTTTTTAAGGAACATTCTTGAGCGTATAACTGCTTGAGCATTAATAAATATTAATAAAAACTAAAAACAATAACTGAAAACTAACCACCATCAAGTATATCGAATAATTAAAAAAGGAAAATTGGTTAGATTATACATAATCAACGATCATTTGTGTTAGCACTTCAACAATAGAGTCTTTAGATCCCAATGCTTAATTAACCATTTTTTAATGAAAAACTTATCTTGCCACCATCCTTTAATAAAGCTTAACCAAATAAAAAGTTTATGTGGGTTAATAAATTAACTACTCTTTATCAAAATTAACCAATAAAGATTAATAAACTTAATTGAATTAAATAAAAATTCAAACGCATTGATTAAATTTAGTTTGTAGGAGAAACTCACATTTTAGCAGAAAAAATGTAAGGTTTTGTTGACAGCTCATATTTTTTTTAAAGAAAAATGTGGACGAAGATGAAGGTTAAAAAAAGGAAGTAAACTAAGTAAAACATAGAACTAATAGCAACTATTTACATTTTTACCTACTCAAACCTACTCAAATATGATGTATCCGATCTAACTCTCTATTCTGTGGTGCCGCAGATACATACAGGGTGTCCCTAGAAGTTTATTGGGAACGGATAATACTAGATAGATGAAATTTGGTATACAGAGGTTTTCGATACTTCTGAATTTTCAAATTTATAGCACGGTTATACTGGAAATTGACACCAACTTTACTATTTTAAATGGAATACTACATGTTTTTTCTTTTTTTGGTTAGAAAATTAAATTTACAGTTTTAAAGAAATTTAAGTTTTTTTGAAAAAAAAATGAAAAAAAGACGATTAATAAAATGTAAATTATTTCAATTAACTAATTGATAAAATTTAAAAATTATTACATTGTTTTGTCTAATATACTTTTTACTAACCTCTCGAACAACAGCAACAGGTATGAAAGGGCCACCATCGTCTCGTTCTCTTTCAAAAAAATGTATCAAGGGAAGCTACCAGTTCTTTGCAGCCACTATTTAGTTGTTTTGGCATTTTTCACTTATTATACTGCTTTTGTTCTTAAAAGAACAGTTTTTTTATGTTTTAAAATAACAACAAGATAGAATAACACAAAAACCACAAACAAAATGACAAATACAAAACTAAATATACTAATCGGTGACAACGGCAACGACGCGACTTGTCAATCACGGCTACCAACTTTATGTAAACAAATTTAAGTATTTTATATTGAATGAAACATTTAATTTGAAAGTTGGGCACGATGCTTGGCAATTAAGACGAAATTAGTGACGTGAATCAAATTTTGCTTTGCACCAACTATAGCTGTTTGTTTGCGAGCTATGCCAGAAGATTTTTTTATGTTACACCTAATCTGTTAGGTTAAATTTCATGAATATTTATTTTGCTACATTGTTTTTTTAACGCCTTGGAAAATGTTACCTTTTTTATTGTTGATTGTTAAATTTTTTCTTATTTTGTTAGGTACTTTTTGTTACTTTTTGAAACAAGTATATTTAATTTACGAGAGATATGCTATCAAAGGTCTTATGATAATTTTTCATATTAAGCGAAAAAAATTACTCAATCAGAATTTAAATTATGATCATCAATAGCTATTATAGGCAGAACGTACACAGTCAAAACAGAAAATATGACGTTTGTAAATAAGGAAATAATTTTAACTTAGAAAGAAAGAAAGAAAGAAATAAGAAAAATAAATTTAACTATTTCTAGTCAACTGTGTCATCTTGATGTTACCCGTTCTTCATTTAAGGTAAGAGATTTGTGATTGTTACTGAATCAACTGTAGTATTTGTTGATTATATTCGCAAAAATATTGTGACCATAATGTGTGACTTATTAATATTTAATGAATTATAACCACCTAAATTAGATAACCTGCGTTACTCAATAAGCGACAACGCCGCACGGTTGGTTATACCATGAAATTTGACCCAATCTCTCTTATTATTTCAAGCAGTGTTGCCGAAGCAAATCCAACGATATTTTGAAGCTAGGTATATCGGTGTTTTTGGAGAAGTTATAAGTAATACTAAGTGAAATTTAGTGAAAGAAATGGTTCGTCATTGTGTTTAAAATCTTCTGATTGAGTCGTAAAAGTTTTAGTTCTGATATTTAGTTACAGTTTTGGTTCTGAAATTAAAGTTTCGATTTTAAGCTTATTTGTAACAACTCGCCATTCTTCAGTCTTCCCTGGAAGCTCATTCTGGACCGTCCAGTGATCCAGGAGATTCCTGCGGTGGTGTAATAGGATATGAGCTATAAACAACTTCAAACCATATAAATTACCGGGACCTGACGGAATTTTTCCAATATTACTCCAAACAGGAGGGTGTCCTTTGTATCAACGGTTATGCGGGTCATTCAGAGCAAATCTTGCTCTAGGATGCATCCCAAATACCTGGAGATATGTCAGAGCGATATTTACACCAAAACCTGCAAAATCTGGACATATTAGGGACACACCTAGATCAATATGCCTATAGAGAAGGCCATGCCTACACCAACTCTTCAAAAGAGCTGAAAATGCGCTAGATAATAAAGAGGTCCTATTGGTGGTCTTTTTAAGCATAGAAGGAGCGTACTTCCTATAGACCAATAGTCAAGGCAAAGAGTCAAAAAGGAAAGTGTGCTAATAGCAACAACTCTCATGGGGGAAACAATGTTATTTCTTGCGACCGGAGGATGCCCACAGAGGGAGTATTGTTCCCTCTGTTGTGGAACCAGGTTATGGATAAAATCATTAGAACCCTATACAAAGAAGGACACAATACCATAGGGAACTTTAATGACCTGGGTAAATTCAAGGTAAATTGAAGAATATAACCAGAGATCGACTACAAATAACACGTAATATAGTTGCACACTGGACAGATGAAGAAAATGAAGAAGACTTGAAGATCAGTCCAAAAGAAGAAATAGGGAACAACTTGGCTCACTTTGTCTTCTAGAAAAATCAATAAAGAATGCAGAGAAATGTAGAAGATGACATTTTAAAAGTGTCAACAGATCAAATGCTAGTATGAAATAATACAACTAAGAAATACAACTTCTAATTGATCTGGTATACTGTGTTCAACAATATAGTGCCTACAATAAAAGGTGACTGATGGTAATAAACCACTTTTATTGCGATCGTCTGTCACGGTTTATTGCTTATGGTCAAAATGTGCACACAGGAACGGATCTTGTATTTCTATAATTTGGGTTGAGTATCATTTATATTTGTGTTCCCGTAGTGAGAGTAAGTATGTGCTGTTTAATAATTTTTGTGAAAAATGTTTCGTCCTTGAGAAACTGCATCAGCGGCGCCCTGTGTTACTGTTCCTGTTCGACGACGAGTTTTATCCCTTGATGCCAAAGAAATCGTCAGACATGTTCATAAGAAGCTGGTCCAAGGGGGCTGGGCTTGTATTCCTGCTGTAAGAGAAACCAGCGATTTGACAGGGATACCGGAATTATCAGTGAGAGTTCACATTTCGAGGCCAATGACGGTGATAAAGATTTGATAAGAAAAACTATCTACTCTATGTACGAAGAAAACTTGGTGCCTACTATCAGATCATTGCAAACAAGACTAAGGAGCTCCACTGAGATAAGGATATCAATTGGAAACCTATGGACACTTTTATCCAAACTAGGTTTCAAATACTGCAAAATTGACAAAAGGCAAGTTATTATGGAATCCCAACGGATTAGGCAATGGCGTTTTGAATATTTGACTGTCATAAGTGATTACAGGTCTTTACAAAGACCAATAATCTATTTGGATAAGACCTGGTATGATACCCACGATACACCAGCAAAAGGATGGACCGATGGAACAGTGCGATGCCAATCAAAAGCTCCATCGAACAAAGGAAAAAGGATCACGATTATTGATGCTGGATCAGAAGATTGTTGGATTCCAAACAGTTTGGGACTTTTGGTGAAGATCATTCAAGATTCGCGTTGGATTACCACCAAGATACTACAGCCGAATTGTTCGAAGATTGGTTCGAAAACACTTTACTGCCAAATATTCCCCCGCATAGTGTCATAGTTATATGAACAATGACAGTTACCATAGTCGCTAATTGAAGAAGGTTCCAGGCTCAAATACAAAAGCGGAAATCCAGGAATTTATGCTTCAAAACAACATGTACTTTGAAGAAGGATATAAAAAAAACGCAGCTTTTAGAGGTTCAAAGGACATTTAGCATACAGAAAACATATGTATGTGACACAATTGAAGCATCCAGAGGACATACACTTCTTCGTCTTCCTCCTTACTGCGTATTCAACCCGATTGAGCATATGTGGAGAAAACTAAAGACCCAGACGCTGATTGTTGGAAAAGAACAATAAACCATGTTATAAAAGTGGAGGATTCATACAGGGCATTTCATATTAACATAGAACCCCTTATAATTAATGTAGACGACGATAGTGATAGTGAAACTGAATTGATATACCTGTTAACATATTTAAATTTTTATTAAATTTTATTGTGAATATCCTTTAATATGCGTTTATATTAAAAAATTATTTTTGCAAATTTAATCCTGCCCTGCATTCTTTAACCAAACTTGCCAATACCTGAGATAAAAGTTCCTAAGAAGTTTATTATCACCATCAGTCCCCTTTTATTGTAGGCACTATATTGTTGAACACACTATACACAAACGGATCAAAGAATGAGCTCGGTATTGGAGCGGAAATATACAGCACATCAGGCAGATTCGAAGGTAGCTTCCCACTTTGCAAACACACCTGTGTTTTAAGCAGAAGTCTATGTTATACTTGCTTGCGCAAGAGACAATAATACAGAAGGCATATCAGGATCCACAGCGACAGTCAAGCTGCCCTTAAAGCTTTAAAAAGGTCTAAGTTGTCATCTAAGTTGATATAGGGTTACACTGGAATGGATACCAGGATATCAGGGAATCGCTAGCAATAAGAGAGCTGACGAATTAGCAAGGCGAGAATCGTCAACTTCACTTAATGGACCCGAACCGGCTGTAGGCATTCCTAAACTGTCTATCAGGTCTTGGTCAAAAGGGTGGGCTAGAAAGAAACATAAAAATCACTGGATAAACACGCCCAGATAAATACATGGGAAGAAATTCAGTAAAGAATCATCTGAGAAAGTAGCAAAAGAAAGGCTCATAATGGACAAGAATAAACTACGCATCACTATATACAGGATGACTTACGGGACACTTCCCCGTTTGAGAACACCTGCATAAATTAGGGATTTATAACGGAGAACTTACTTGCAGAAGGTGCAAAAAGGAAACAGAAACAGTGCTACAGCAAAAAATTATTTGGTGAAGCTTGAAGATGAAAAAATAGTAAATTTAATAGTATTGAATTTGGGAAATATTGAAATTTATTGTAGTAATCTTTACTTTGTAAAAGTCCATTTTACTAAGAACATTGAAAATAAAAGTTTTAACAAAAATATTTGTACAAAAAATTGTTGTAGATACAAAAAATATAGTATAAAAACTACTATGAAATATAATTATTTGTGGGGTTAGTTGAAAAGATTGTGGGTTAAAGGTACATGATTTTGTAATAAGTAAAACTATGGCAAAACAGCAATAGTTTGCCATAGTTTTACTTATTACAAAATCACGTACCTTTAACTTTTTACTTTAAACTTGAATTTTACTTCTATTTGTAATTATTTGCCATATTTGAAATGTTTTATCTTTAATCATTGATGTAGTCGGACAACCGCTACCATTCGCTCTTTTTATAACTATTTTTGATTCTCCTGATACCATTGTTTTCTTTATAGCCTGATGATGGTCTGAAGACCGAAACATGTTGCAATAATTTTTGAACCTTACTATTAAACGTTGTGGATAGACTTTGAGTTTTATTACTACGATTATCTACATCATCCACATTTGAGAGATGGATTTCCTTTTCAATATGAATAAATTGAATAGAAATAAAATAGCTGTTGGTACAATTTTCTTTTTTCCGATGAATCAACTTTCACATTGAACGGGGAAGTAAACAGACAAAACTGTAGATATTGGTCAGAGGAGAATCCTCATTGGATGCGTGAGACACATACTCAGTATCCTCAAAAGTTGAACGTTGGGGCAGGTATCATAGGTGATCATATTATTGGTGCTATTTGTGTAGATGGAAATTTGACAACCGAAAAATATTTAAGCCTAATTAGAGACGAAGTTGTTCCTGAGTTGGCCAACTTATATCCCAACGAAATAGATCCGAATCTACCGGATGAAAATATCTGGTTCCAACAGGACGGAGCAACACCCCATTATGCTTTAATTGTAAGAACTTACTTGAATGAAATTTTACCCAATAAATGAATTAGATGAAGAGGTACGTACTATCGAGTGGCCAGAAAAATCGCCGGACCTTACACCCTTGGATTTTTTTCTGTGGGGTTATCTCAAGAATAAAGTATATGCAACACAGCCAACTAGCATTGCAGACCTAAAAGAAAGGATAACTACAGAAATACGGGCTATTTCAGCTCAATCTTAAATAAAGTTGGGTCGAATTTTATAGGAGACTATGTTATTGCCAACAACAAGATGGAGAACATTTTGAGCATCTGTTTTAATGTAAAAATCAATTACGTCAAGTATTTTATGTATTTACTATCTTAAACAAAATTATAAATAATTTAAAAATTTCACCCTGTACAATTCATAATAGACCCTACATGGCAGGACTGTTCCAGTGAGTACTTTAGTACTAGATCTAGTACTATTTGAAGAGATTCAGTACCAAAGTACTTTTTACTGAAAACTAGTTTCTTTGTTTAATGTTCTTAGTAAAGTGGACTTCCACAGAGTAAGGGTTAGTACTATAAATGTAACTACTCTAAATATTGTTTTTAGTGTGGTACAAATAATTTTAAATTTTGGCGCCTAATAAAGAATGGTTAGGTTAAAAGAAGAAGAGTTTATGTTACATCACAGAATATTCAAATCATGGTTTGTAATTCTGTGGTTATATGTCAATGGTCGATTTCCGAAATTCTGTGGTTGTTATCTGAATTGAAGTTGTGGTTTGTAAAGAAAAAGTTTTAAAATAAAAATATTTGTTACATCCTACGTTTTTGAAGTTTATTATTGATATCCCATTAGGTAATTTCATATTGTGATGTTAGTTTTTTAGTTTTTTTAGTTTTAGTTTAGTTTTGTTTTAAATGAAAAATTTCGTTTGCCTCTACCAATACCCAGTACCCACCTCAATTACTGTAAATTTGAAGAAAAGCAGTACTAAACTGTCAATTCTAGTACTTTTTCCAAATTAAATCTGGTACTATTTTTTTAGGGCTAGGAACAGCGCTGCTACATGGTATAATTCGTTGAGATCGTAATGTTAAGGAGCTTTTAAAATAATAAAAACATACAGGGTGTTTCATTAAAAATATAGATCATGGACCATGTCAGACTTGCGTGTATCACCCTGTACATTTAAATTTATGTTTTAAAAGCTAACATTTGAATTTCAAAGTTGACGGGTCCCAAGAGCTTGATATTAGATGTTTGAGAAACTGGAGGAACAATAAAAGCAGTGCGTGTTCTTTTAAAATATTTATTATTATTTCTGAGGCTTTAAGTTTAATTAAAAATAATTTGCCTTATTTTTCCTTATTTTTAAAATAAGGCATCACTTTAGCCATGGTTTAAATTTTGGCGAATGCTCCGGGATTCAAAATCGACGTAAAACGAGAGTTCGGTGTTAACATGAGATCATTCAATATTATTACCTTAGTTTTTTTATTATATAATTTAAATTTAACACAAAATATTTAAATCGTACTATCTGTTTCTCTATGTCCCTCTTTCTATAGGAAAAATTATTGCTTTATTAGAAAATTTTGGTGTTTAGCTTAGAACATAAAATAGTAAGAAAGGAGTTTATGTTATATCTACAATGTTAAAATCTGGCGACGGAAGTCGGCCATATTGGAAAACCATTTATGACTCATACTTTGTTTACAAAATTTAAAAATAAAAATTTAGTTTTCTATTAAAAATTTGGATTAATTATTTATTGGTAAGTAGCTATTATTATAGTAAATATACATTATATATACGTAAACTATATTTTTATGTTTAAATTAAATTAATACTTTGTATTGATCCCTAACCTATCTACTTAAATTGACATAGGCGTATCAATAATGGAAAGAGAATATTTTATTTTAATTATCATTTATTTACAACTTTTTGGTTAATCTCATTACTGTATATGTCAATTATTTTTATGTCTATGGAGTATTCTAAAGCAACGTTGTACAATAAATGCATTTGTGTATTAATTAACACATTATTACATTCACAGTTTCCCACAGGATGAAAATATTAGACGGAAATGGTTAAATATTGTGGATAAAGATAACTGGAGTCCAGACAAGAATAGTTTTTTAGACTAACATTTTACAGAACAATCATTTGATAGAATTTCTTCAGTAATTATTTTACTAGTACCAAATGCCTACAATTAAAATCGCAAGAATGAAATATGTAAGTAATTATTACATCCACAAATTGCTTTAATAACATTGACCAAATCTTTATTTTTTCTCAAATTTATTTACAGATATTTTACCATATATTTCACTAATATATACCTTTTCTATGCAGGTAAGTACTAACGACCCTTATGCTGAAGAGATAATAACTACTAGCAGTGAAACTATTTCACCAGTTCCTATTCCTGAAACTCTACTATCTACTTCTCAAAGTCCTCGTAGGAAACAACTTATAAAAAGCATCTGTGTAGTATATTTAAAAACAAGAATTCATTATATATGTAAAAGTAAAATAAATAATGTAGAAAAATTAGACATGTTTACACAAAATTCAATTTAAAGGCCAATAGTGGTAGAATGAAAAATGTTAATAAAAACTGTGTAGTATTTAACTGGTTTTATTTCCTTAAATCTAGTACCCCCATTTTAGGCAATGTTATACTATTTTTTTTCCTCTACTTTCCTTATTAAAATGGTTATTTTAATATATAATGATTAGTGTCCATACGGAATAATAATAGGTATGTTTAAATAAGGACATTATTTTTCTACAAATAAAAATATAGGACGCCACTGTTAAAAAGTAACTTCCGGTAGCCATCTTGGATAACCATCCCGGTCACCTGTCCTTGAACGAGCAATACTTCCTTACTATTTTATGTTCTAAGGTGTTTAGGCTATTTTCACTTATCATTCTTATTTTTGTTAATATGTTTTTAGTTTTTCTTTGAAGATGTGTTGTTTTGTGACAATTTATAATTTTATTTAACAAAAAAGAGGTAGTATGACACTACAAAAAATAAGGTAGTCATTCTTACTGCCCTATAAGTTCACCCCTTTTCATTTTATGTACCTATTTGAAGTTTCTATATTTTTCTTCGTTGATTGAGTACAATTACATTATTTTATCTTACTGTAAATAACATAATTAATCAACTAAGAATAAAAGGCAATAAAACAATAAAAGCTTGTGTTATATTTGGAATTTTATATATCTAAAACGATAATTTTGGGTTTTATATTAGGAGATATAATAAGGCATTCTTTTTCTTTTCAATTTTTTTCTTCGGTATAAAAAATAGAATACCTTCTAGAAATTGCTCTTATTTTGTTCTTTTATTTGTAAAGAAAAAAATTTTTGGTAGTAGTTTTGTTCAAGGTAAAAAAAAGTAACCGAGGGTTCGTTCTCGATATCCTCATTCAATTTTCCCGAAATTGTTAGGTCGAAAATACAAAGGATGGCTTTTGGAACATGTTTGAAGAAGGCGAACGTGAGAAACGTCCGGTACGCAGGTCGAATTTTAAATTCAAGGGTCTGAGAGGATGCTTTACATTTTTTTTAATATCCCAAATTTTGATACCGTACGCAGATTGTGCTAAATTGTTATATTTATCTGAAAAATACCTTCCGAGAAATCAGTAGGAAGTTCTTGTATCTACAAGCAAATTGGCGGGAGATTTAAATTTAATTTTAAATTTAAAAATATTATATTACGTAACTAGAGTTGTAAGTAACTCATTACGCACAAAGTAAAAAAGTACGTAATGGGATTACAACTCGAATAACGTTCTATGAAATAAAGGAAATCGCAATTATTTAAACTTCAATAGAATAATTATTAATAACAATAAAACAATTATTGTAAGTTGTTGGTCCCTTATACCCTACTGGTGATGAACGGTTATCTACAGTATGATGCAAATGTATGGAATAAATTCATTATTTCAGAAACAGACGACTTTAAAAAAAATCTTAAAACACGTCAATTTTAACTTTTGAATGGCTATTTTTATCGCTGAAAGATTACCCGTGCGTCATTGTATGTAAGCATACGAAATGGATAGAGAAGACAATTTAATATTATCGTTTGATATTTATAGAAAAGGACAGCACATAGAAAAGCTGTCGGTGATATGATCGTTGAATCGTGACGCACGGGTAATCTTTCAGCGATTCAAGTGTAGATGTGTTGGACATTACGTCATTAGTGATGTGATTTTTTTAAATACAAACCGAGGTCACGTGACAGCTCATTTTAAAGTTCTCCTTATTGTCTTTGCAACAATGTAATTATTGGAATATTTATTTCTACAGGGTTAACCAAAATTATAAACTTTGTTAAGTAACATATGGAATCACAATAAATATTCATTCACTGAACTAAAATACACTAAGAACCGCCACTGGGAATAAAACAAAATAGTGTTTATTGTTGGTTCCGAAAAAAAATACATTGATAAAAACAATGCTACATTATAATTTGAAATTAATTATTAGTAAGTACTCGGAATTATTTTTACAAAAATATTTAATGTCATCATCAAACATTCTGTATTCGCCGTAAAATTTGAACATTCGGCAATGTTGTCACCTTTGAATGCAAATTGTACTTGTATTGTACTTGTATTTTTATTCTGTGGTAGTAACGTGTTTACCCACTTCACCTCTCGATGCTCTGAGAATGATTTTCATAAAATTTCATATCTGGTTAGATGTGTGTTAACAAGGGATTAAAATATAATTTGAAGTTTTTCAAAACAAGTTATAAATTATTAAAATTTTTATTTACAAATTCTTGAAAAATGGGTTGCTAATATATTAAATTATTAATTACAAATAACTAAAAGATAATCTCAAAATTAACAACAAATGAATTGCATTTTATTATAAAAAGTATTCGTTATTTATAGATCACTATATATATTTAAAATGGTTTCGGCGGGATGTACCAAATATGAAGATGATGTAAAAAAAATATGGAAAAATTATTAAAAAAAAATAAATTCAACTACAGTACAGCGGATGTGGCAGAAAAATTAAGGGAGTATGGAAAAAAAGTTTCAGGGAAACTGAAACTTACCAAATTATGGAGAGTATGTTAAAGCTTTAATTAAATATGAAACATAAATTAACTGTAATTATTATTTTTTCAGAATTTATAATGGCAAAATATACAACAACAACAGATAACATCGCACTGGATAACTGCAGTTTCTACTTATTTATCAGGAGCAAAAGACAGAGATGGCGGACGGGCCCAACGCAGCATACATATTTGATTTTTTTATTAATAAATATATAATTACTATCATGTGTATATAATTATTAATCCCATTGTTTCATTAATTGTTAATACTTGGCATTTAATTGCGATAAATTAATAGCAGTTAAAAACGTAGTAGTGGAAACAAAGCCTGGCCCAGTACTGGCAATCAATGCCTGGCCCAGTTCAAACAACCAAGACTGGCACAGTCCTGTCAACCAGGTCTGGCCCAGACCTGGCAATCAAAATTGGACCAGTCCTGGCACTCAAAGCCTGGCCCAGGCTTGTAAGCCAGGGTTGGTCCAGGATGGGTAAAAGTCTGTAATGATAACGATGGGCCAGGCTTGGTTGCCAAGAGTGGCCCAGTCTTGGCAGCCAAGCCTGGCCCAGCCTTAGCAACCAAGCCTGGGTCAGAGTTCTACATAGTTGGCCCAAGCTCGGGCCAAGACTGAGCCCGTGGTAATTTCCCCTATGGGTAACCCTGTAGAAATAAATATTCAAATTATTACATTGTTGCAAAGACAATAAGGAGACTTTGAAATGAGCTGTCACGTAACCTCGGTTTGTATTTAAAAAATCGTCGATGACGTCATTAAGCCATCACTAATGTCCAACACATCTATAGCAGTTGATGGCCATTCAAAAATTAAAATAGATGTGTCTAAAGATTTTTATTAAAAGTCGTCTGTTTCTGTATAATTGTAACGTCAGAAGATGATTGATAATTATTATTGGTAATCACTTCCGATATTTGTGAAGCGTTGTCTTTTATGTGACTAACTCACATAGCCTTCCTCCACTGTAGAAGATTGCCAGCCACCTAGTCGCTTTAATGATCGCATATCACTTCCTGCATCAACTAATATAGTGGCTGCCGATCTTCTAAAACAGTGGCCAGTATATTGCTTTGGTTCCGGCAGCTGAAGGTATTCAGTAATTTTACGTGGTGTACTACCGATTGTGTTTATCCCCACAACATATTTTGTATATTTTTCATTTCTGTAGTTTCACTCCAGGGGGACGCAAACTCATATACTTTTGACTTATGATATAAAATGTATCTGGTACTACAAATGAACGTCTCGTTTTAGTTTTAGAACCTGGAATATTATTAACAAAATAATTTCGTGTATCCTGAATGTCTTCAATTTTTATATTTCTAAGTTCTTGTTTACGGCAAGTCCCGCTTAATCCATTAATGAAAATAACAAACCCATTATTATGCGATGATAATTACACAATATTTTAATTCTTTACCTTTGACAACAAATGCTTATCGTCTGGAGCATCTTTTAAATAGGTATCAATTTACTCTGTAGACAGAATTTTCGACTTTTTACTTTTATCCATCTGATCGCTGTGTCAGTAGGGTGATAGTTTTGGATAATTTGATACGTTGATGTTATTATTAATGTTTAGTGTAGTTCGAATAAATGGCCCATAATAAAGATGGCTTCATACTTTCTGATAATTCTTCAAAGTGAGAAGAGCAGGTAGAGAAGTGATTGTGGGGAGGGACCTAAAAGCGAAATCACCGTTGTGGGGAGCACCACGAGCAGACACCAGGGGGCATCTACTGGCAGAGTGGGTGGATGTGCTAAGGATGAGCGTCTTAAACGAGTCAAACGTACCCACATTCATTAGGGGAACCAGTGAGTCACACATAAACGTCACCGTCGCTACAACAGGGATGGCAAGTAGGGTAAGGAATTGGAAGGTAATTAAAGGGGAAGAGACGCATAGCTTGCACAGGTACATCGTCTTCGAAATGAACATCGGGGGAAGGAGGATGAGGGAAAATGACTCAAGCGACAAAATAAATAAATACAAAATAGATCAAGAAGTGAGAAGACTGATACCAGTAGATAGGCGAATAGAGCTAGAGGAGATGAAGGCTAAATTGCAGGAGGCACAGGGAAAGTGCAAAATAAAACAAGGGGGACCTGGTAGGAGGATGCCCTATTGTTGGACTACAGAGATTGACGATAAGAGAAGAGAATGTGTTGCGACAAGAAGGAGGGTGACACGAGCGAGAAGGAGACCAAACGCCCACCCAGAACAAATGGAAGAAGACCTCAAAAGGAAAAGAAAGGAACTAAAAGCACTAATAAATACTGCGAAGAGGGAAAGTTGGAAAGAACTATGCGCGGCCCTGGAGGAGGATACTTGGGGAGATGGTTTCAAGATCGCGATGAGAGGTATGAAGAAACCACCGGTGCCATACATTTTGAGCACGGAAAGAAAAAAGGAGCTTGTCAATAAGCTGTTTCCAATTGCGGAAAGGACAAGTTTTGTGCCAGTGGAGTCGAATAACCCGCTTCCGTTTGAGAGAGAGGAGGTAATATCAGCGGTATAAAAATTGAAAGCGGGGAAAGCGCCAGGACGCGACGGCATCTTACCTAAAACGGTAAAGGCAGCAGTTGTAGCTGCCCCGGAAGAAGTGGCAGTCATCATGAACGTGTTGCTGACAGGACACAGATTTCCCCCGCAGTAGAAAAAGGCTGCAGTGGTGTTTATTCCGAAGGGAGACCCACAAAAACAAACACCGGCCTTCAGACCGATTTGTCTGATACCGGCGCTGGGCAAATTATACGAGATCTTAATAAGGGACAGGCTGGAGAAGGAGCTCGAAGAAAAGGCAGGTCTTGCAGACACACAGTATGGTTTTAGAAGGGGTAGGTCTACGGTGGATGCAATAGTTGAAGTTTTGAGGAGGGCAAAATCGGCGGGTAAGTGGAGCGTCATGATCCTCTTGGACATACGCAATGCTTTCAATACGGCCTCGTGGAGAATTATTATAGATAGGTTAACTGACATCGGAATAAGCGGGTATCTAATAAACATCGTGCAAGGATACTTCGAAGGTCGAGCGATATGCATAGGAAAATGCTACACAAGACAGGTGACACAGGGAGTTCCGCAGGGGTCAGTGTTGGGGCCTACGCTATGGAACATGTTGTACGACTCCATATTGAGAATAAATCTGGGCAATAGATGTCACACGGTTGCATACGCAGATGATCTCGTATTGATAGTTGGAGGGAAGGATAAAAAGGAGCTCATGGGGGAGGCAAATCTGGGGCTGATGAAAATTGAAAGATGGATAGAGGAGAATAAGCTGGAGCTTGCTGGGGAGAAAACGGAGGTGGTAGTGATCAATGGAGGGAGGAACACTGAAGACATAAAGTTTGTAGTAGGCGACATGGAAATAACAGCAAGCAGAGCGGTGAAATATTTAGGATTGTGGATCTCGCAAAAGGGATGGTTCACGGATCATATCAGGAAGTCGATAGAGAAAGCTGAGAAGAGTGTGGCGGCTCTCACGAGAATTCTGCCAAATATAGGGGGCCCAGCTTCGAGGAAGAGGAAAGTGATATGCGAAGTAGCTCAATCCATATTGCTGTATGGAGCGCCAGTGTGGATCGATGTTATGAGGGTGGCAAAATATAAATATAAATAATTGATTAAAACTATTAAATTAAAAGATAAACTTATGTAAAAATCAATATAAGATATATAGAATTATAGCTATTAACGTGACACCTTTTTAAGAACTACAAATAATTTCTATTGTTGAAAAAGGATTTAAGAATTAGTTTTTATTTTTATTTAAATATCAAAATATTTCATCAAAAAGATGGTCATCTACATTTGAAACTTCTTGTTTCATTGTTTTGTTAAATACAGTTAACTAATTTTAATAGATTCAAGTAAAAAAAGCTGGTCTATTAAATGAAAGTTATTTGCATCGCCAGCTTTGTGCTTTCGATATGAATAAAGGTCCGTACGTTATAGAGACGATGTAAAACGAATGCATTCACAAAAAGTTTAAAAGAATAAAATAAAAGACTATCGAAACCCGGTCGACAATCTTCAGTTGTTCATTCTCAGCCTCCTCCTCACTCACTCGGGCTGTTGTACATACACACATCCACCCTAGTTCTCAGAAACTGAAACTCGGCCCAAACCGAAACCAGTCATTTTTTGGGTTAAGAACCTCTCTGACGAAAAATTGTGAGAATTTAAATTCAGTCTTTCTTGTAACCGATTCAGATTTATTTACGTTTAACTGTGCTTGGTAGAACAGGATTGTATTTAAAGAAAATTAATATATAAACATTATTTGACGATTTAACAAGAAAACATTAATAAAGTGAATAAAAATAAAATAGGTGACATTAATGGATATAACTTATTATGTGAAGAGAGTGTGAGGGGTCGCCGCTTGTTTTGAGTTATGCTAGGGTAGTGATTAGTAGGCGGGGGTAACAAAAATGATAACTAGGTGCATCATTGGTAGTTGCTAATAAAGGTTAAGTAAATAATAAAAACAATTATTAACCTTTGTTAAAATCATAAGTACACTTCAATACAATAAACACTTTGTGCGGAAAATAGGTTATAGTTCATTTGTTTGAAGTTGGCAGCACAGTGAATTCATTATAAATGCAAATCCTTCAATGACCAAGGAAGGGTGGTTCATGAAAAATAACTATACATTTCTATTGAAACATAGTCGTAGTTGTTATTTTTCAAAGATTTCAGCCTGTAATTAAGGATTAACTAACCCAAACGCAATAGAAACCGTAGATAATATTGTAACAACAACTGAATAGATCCTATGACCGTAGAACCGAAGTTTTTTTAAAGCATAATTCAAATTAAAATAAAAATTAAAAGTAAAATAAAAATATGCTACATATTAAACAGTAGGAATTAAATATAAATTAATGCAAATGCTCTGACATTATCTAAGACAACCACTGCAGCATTGGCATAAAGTCCAATAGCTGGGAAAAATAATCTTCAAAAACATCAGAGGTTATTTCTTCGTGGTAATCTTTGGTTGACTTTGATACAAAGTCTAATAACCCATTTTATACAAAACCATGTTCACTGCCAATATGTGTGATTATTGGTCTGTGACCTTTTCCTCGAGAAGCATTTAATGCTGTTTTGAATATCCCTTCAAAAATGCCTGACGGGAATTTGAAATATTGGTGTCCATTTGTCCATCCATGCTTTAGAAACAGTGTGTCCGAAACTTTTTAATACTTCTTCTCCAGCAAATAATTTATTCTGTATCATTCAAAAGTTTTCGTTTTTTATGAGACTTATACTTAAAACCAATTTCTTTTAGGAGTTTCCATAACGCATTTTGTTCAAATTTGGGTATCGTATCTACTTCTGCTATAACAGTCTTGTCCACAGTCTTGTCCAAAGTCGGAATCTCCTTATGTAAGTACAAAGAATAGATTTGTCTTCTAATGATATCTTTATTAAAGTTATCGACCATAATAGACTTTTTTCCTACGTGTTTTTTTGGTTCACTAACATTTTCCTATTTTAAATGAGCCACTTGTCCTGGAACAAAACTGGAACGACGCCATTTTCACTACCGAAAATGTTTTTGTAGTAAAATAATAAAAATATAGATCACAATGTAAACCACCAACACTAACGAGTACCTATATTTATATGTATTATAATATAAACAAATCCTCAATTTATAGACTAATAACGTACCTGTTTTTGCAATTATACAAATAGGGTTACCTTAATCCCTTAACACCCCTAACGACTATAATGTTGTTCTGTTTGTTAATGTTTCAATATTGATTTTTTGTAATCTAAACTTCAGATTATCAGTCTATATTCTTTATTTATTTCATACTTAACTACTGAACAATTGCTTCTCAATCATTGCTATGATTTCTGAACACTACATTCTCTCCTCTCTTCTCAATTGCTAACTATTACATTCCTGTTCTAAACAAATAACAATGAAACTATACTAAAGATATTAGTCAGACACAAAATCATTGAAACGATGCGGTCTTCTAATCTGCCTAATTGGACGAATATCTGGGGACCTGAATCTTCGTCAATTGTGGGCACATCATCTTCGCTTTCTACTTCTTCGATATGTTGTTCTATTCTTCTTTCAGATGCATCTTCTACTTCTTGTACAATTTGATCATTGTCAAAAATTAAAAATTTAAAACGAATCTTCTTCGCACGTGCTGGATAACGTTTCAACAGGGGATTCTGTACTAAAGGCGTAATAAACGATTCTGATCGAGGTACTGCTTTGAGTAGCTTGAAGAAAGATGCATTTCGCTCAATATTCTCTCTTCTTCTTACAGTGATTTTAGTCCCACTCGTCTTTATAATCGTATAAAAATTAGGATCAAACATTGGTGATAACGAATTTTTCTTCAATTGTTTGCACAATACTTGATCGCCAACTTTGAATTGGTGATTGGTTGTATGTCTTCTAGCATCAGCGTAATATTTTTGTTCCAATTTCTTCTTCCTGTCTTGAGTAATGACAATAATATCGTTTTCTCTTGAACTGGGCAACATTGGCAATAAGTTATTGATGTTTCTTTGGAAAACTATCTCAAACGGTGATTTACCTAGAGTCGAATGTGGGGTACTTCTATAGTTCAGAAGAAACTGATTAATTTGTGAATCAAATTTGTTAGATTCTAGTTGGGCACATTTGAGCGATTTTTTGAACGTTTTCACGAATCTTTCGGCTTATCCATTTGCTTCCGGCCAGTATGGAGTGATTCTCTTGTGTTTCACATTGTATAATGATAAAAATTCTTGAAACTCACGTCCATTAAATGGTGGGCCATTGTTAGACTTTAAGGATTGTGGAATTCCAAAAGAAGAAAATGTTCGCTCTAATATTGTTTTAATATGTGAAAAACTGGTAGAAGGTACCACTTCAGCTATGGGATATCTAGAGTGTTCATCCACTAATATAAATACATATTTCTTGTTTGGAAATGGACCGGCGTAATCCACATCTACTGTTTCAAAAGGTTGATTTGGGGAAATTGTAGAAATTATGGGGTCACGTTTATTTTGGGGTACAACTGCTTGGCAAGAAGTACACTTGTTGATAAACATTTCTACCATTTTGTCTATTTTAGGGAACCATAATTTTGTTCGTAATAATTGTTTAGTCTTGACCAATCCTTGGTGTCCTCTGTGTGCGAGTTCAATAGCTTTGTTTTGTAGACCTTCAGGTAAAACTATTCTTTTGATTATCAGTCTATATTCTTTATTTATTTCATACTTAACTACTGAACAATTGCTTCTCAATCATTGCTATGATTTCTGAACACTACAACGACCACAATTATTCTCGCAAAAATCGAAAAACAAAATATATTATGACTACTTATCCCTTACCTAACAAGATTAAAATATGATGATTAAAAGAAATTTCTTAATACCGATATAAATAAGTACGTGCGCTACTGATTTAGGGTCTTGTTCGCAACATTTTACGATTTAATGACTTTTGTTAGCTACCAACTCCAAACAAATAAACTATAATCCTTTTTTAAGGCTATTTTATCGATGCACTCTTTCAGCTTTTCTATTATATTTCGCCTATTTATGAATAAAACCGTTAAGTTTTTGTAGAGACACTCAAAAGAAAACTCCGAATAATCTATAAATTTCAGATTTTTATATTAGGTTTCTGTTTCTTTTTTAAGAATAAAAACTAATCATTAATTTTGCACATTTTTAAAAATCAAAATTTGGAAACCCACAGATTTCCTTATGTTAATTCGTTTTTTAAAACATTCTACTTATATAGTTGAAGATGCTTTTTTACGATTTCTTAGTTGCCAACTCCAAACAAACGAACTATAGTTAAATTTTGACGCCTGTCAATCAGAGCCGTATCTAGGTACTATTGCCCCTGTGGTAGGCCCTTTTTTAGTTTTAATTTAATTGTCAATTTCTTCGATTCTATCATTAAATAAAACCATTCACAATTTAATACAAAAAATGCAGGGGAAGTTTAAAGTTGTCGACGAAATATAATTTTATTGTCAAATGTCAGTTGATAACAGAAGATTCAAATTAATTAAGATTCCAAATAAAAAGCAAACCTCAAAAGTAGGTTAAAATCATTATTATTACGAAACAAATAACAGAGTAAAGTTACTACAAACATAGAAGAAAAACAACTAAAAACAAAAACCAATAAAACATTAATTAATTAAATCCGAAATAAAACAAGAAGAAAAGACAACGAAACCGACAAAAACTAAAACAACCCGAAGAAAAAAATCCATAAAGTAAACAAAAACAAAGTTCCGAACAAAATATAGGGGAAAGTGGAAAACAAGTTACGAACAGTGATGGCGCTGGTTCTTAATATGTTCCACTTCGAAATTTTCTTCCAAGTATTAATCAGAAACTCAAGACACCATAACCTATAAATCTTTAACGGACCCCCCAACAGAGGTAAGTAGAAGGAGGAGTAGTTGTCCACAAAATAGCGACAACGTCCGACAGAAGTAATAATCTATTGAAAATTCTACGAGGCCTATCTTTTATTTACAAACTTGACACATCTGCACCTTTTGTGGTAAAGATGTTGGGACTACACATTGGCGGAGGTCTTAGAAGATTTATGGGGACGTAATAAGCGTGAGGACATTGTAAAGGAACAGTCTATTGTAGTCTGCTTGTTTGGTGACACGAATAGTATGTGACAACTTCGACTGAAATGTAATGACAATATCTACATCGAATGGGTAAGCGGTTTTTTGTCGTAGTTTTGAAAAAAATGTTATTTTTCTATTTAAAATGTACGGTATATTTTAAATCTTCGAGACGTTCAATAAATGCTTTAGTCATAATATATTTCGTTATAAATGCTTTTATGATGACTAAATTTAGGAGAATTAATGGTAAAAAATATAGTAAATGATTTTCTCCACGATTATCACGGAATTTGCCAATTCTGAAATCAAATTTTATTACAGAATGCTGGATATCCCTCTCTTGAGATTGAAAACAAATCCTGCAACACTTCTGCAATTTAAATGTATTTATCCACAACTATTAATTAATATATCTGTCAAATATGCAATTTTTATCAAGTAATGCCATGCATTAATATATAGAATTGAATAATAATGACAGTTCGATGGAATAATATTACCTAATCGTTACGTCAAATTTGACAATTTGTGAATTTACTTGTCATTGTATTTACTATACTGTGGCTGTGTTCGGGGAACACGCTATTTGCGCCATTTGGCGCTATCTAGTACTATTCCTCGTTTGCGTTATATGGCTCTTGGCGCACCATAGCTCGAAAGCGTGCTCCCCGAACACACTGTCAATTAGTTTGTGAGTTATTTGGTGTGAATCAGATTTAGACGATATGTCTTGTACACCGCCAGACATTTTAAAATTAGCGGCTAGCGCTACAGAACATATTATGGAGTGTACAAAAGTTTTATGGATTGGTAAGTGGCACAAAAAATATCGTCTTCTTCTGACAATGTTTTCCTAGTGTATTTTGTTGAACTTCTTAAAACGTCAGTCCGAGGGCCATCAAAAACTGAAGATATAGAAGATTACAATGGAGCTCTTATAGTGAAAATACCTTTCACAAAAACAAAGATTCCTAGATCATTTACTGTATCAGGTGAATGTTGAGATATTTGGAAAAAGTATATAAATCTTCGACCATCTCATGCTAAATGCCTATCATTATCATTATCAGAATGGCAAATGTACTATTCAGGGAGTAGGTATTAACAAATTAGCTTCTATGGCAAAGCACATTGCTACGTTTTTAAAATTAAAGAATCCCGAATTGTACACAGGATCATCTGCAAGCATTTGCGTTAGCGCAGGCGGTGACATTACAGCAGTAAAGCAGTTAGGGGGATGGAAATCAACCACAGTTGCCAAAGGTTATATAGATGACAACATAACCAATAAAATAAAAAGAGAAACAGATTTCAAACGAAATTAACAAAAAAACTAACTCTACAATGAAAAACCTTGTACTAGCTCTAATGACAGTCCAAGCCCCATGATTTTCAATCAGACTCAGATGGCAGACAAAGTTATCCCTGGCATGAATTTTAACAATTATAATGTAACTATTAATTATTATTATGTAAGTAAATAAACATAAATTTTTTGTGTATTAATAACATTACCATTAATAAAAAAAAATTCATTTGAAATATATTATGCATTTTTTTTATAAACTTATGTACATAGTTGTGGATAAAGTATAGTATTCAACACGCGCATAATGGCTATTACATGCTTGTTGAATAATATACTATTACATTCTCTCGCTTGTAATAAAATAATATTCTCACACTGTTTAGCAATAATAGCATTACCTTTGACGCAGTTGATTGTCATGCGTAGTTTAAGCTTAACTGTCAAAATTATTATTGGCAGTTTCGATTTCAAAATAAGTATTATGAATTTTTCCAGTGATTCAGAGTTAGAGTGTGAAAATAGACCACCTGAAATTACAAACAATGTAAATAATACATTGGATAATTTATTACCACAAAAATCAAAACCTGAATATGAATAGTATTACAAACTTTTTATGGATTGGAAACAAATAAAGAAAACAAATTCATTTTTATTTTTATTTCTGTATATTATAATTTAAATATTTTTTCTTGATTTATCACAATATCTTGATTAATAAAAAATAGTATTGACAAAAAGTAATTAAATATTTTAAAAGTTAAATCTCTAATTCTAAATAAAAACTCTTTCTACATCCAACCACAAGTTCACTTGATGTTTATAAGTAAACAATTTAATTTCAGTAAAAAAGATAAAATAAGTAAGATGGGTAAATCTAAATTCAAACAAAAACCTTTTTGTCTAACTCAAATTTTCCGAAAAAATACTTTACTTGGCGCTACTGATATTGATGTATTTATTTTCCCCATATCGCCAACAACACGGAAGATATGGCATCGCTACTGCTAAAGCGAGGCAAGAGTATATTATAACATAAACTCTCTGAGTGGCAGGCATGCAAGCGATGTTACTGGAAGTTATAACAGACTGGTAGACTGAATTGAAAAAAATGGTAATAGGTATATAGGGTGTCGCTGTAGTATTAGAGAAAAAACAATGTTATGGGTTCTATTATCGAGCGTTGGTCAAAATAATAGTATTTCATTAACTATCTTAAAAAAATCACTAAAAAATTGCTAATTATATAACTTGTTGCAAAATGAACGTGTTTTTTGCACTAGATGTGAAGGGATCCAACACATCTTGTACAAAAACACGACCTATTTCTGCTAGACAGTATCAAAGCCATCCTTCTTAGTTTCAAATTTCAAAACATATTTGTCACAATAATCGCCTTAGTTTTGTTGTTAAAAATGAGGGATCTGAGTCTGATTCCCTACCTACTGCCGTTGAAGAAACTGCAAAAGCTGTTGTAGCAAAGTTGCTGCCATGTAGGTATAGTATAACTAAAATAAGTTGCTACAAAGGGTACCGCCTACCGGCAAATTTTCCTTTGTCGGAACATTGTCTCCATAGGCGTGTATGTATTGATCACATAATCGTTGTAAATTAAGCTCTTCTATACTTCATGGTAATTCTTTCTTTGTTATTACCATTTCCGGACTAATGTTCCTATTTTCCATAAATTCTAAAATATCTGCCTTCTTTGAACTAGAATTTGGAATTTTATTTAATATCCGCGAATGATAGGAAGCATTGTCCATAACGACCTACTGTATTTGAAGGAATGTTAGGAAGAAGCTGCTCTTGAAACCATTTTTCATATATATCTGCAGTCATATACTCCTGATAGTCGGCTGTACATTGCTTAATATTTTTCGCAGGCAGTAGTAACGCATTTGGTATAATAGTATATTGTTTAACGAGTGACGAAAGTAGCATTTTTTGAAGCGAAAGAACAGTTTTGGTAATGTTCTTGAGCTTTAAAAAATACTTTCGACGAGTAAAACACTATACTTTTTATACAACCCAGAGTATATCATAATTATCATAAAAAATCACAATAAAACTAAATTTTATTTTCAATTAAAAATAACAACATAATTCTTAAATACTATCCTTATATCTACTTATGATTTAAATATTGATTCTAATTCACTTTCAGAATCGGAGCTCATGATTTCAAATAAATACTTCTAGAGCAAACTGACAATTCACAAGAAACGTCAAACTAATGAAAACTGGGCACTAGATAAAAATGGTGAAACGTTAAATTAATGAAACCAGTGCACTAGATAAAAATGGTTTTTAAATCCAATTTAATTTTTTAATTTATATATTTATTAAATAAAAAGTTGTATTCTAATTATAAAAATAATTCTTGTTTGCTTTTATTAATAATTTAAAATCGTAAAAACATTATATACCTATGCAAGCGCAAAAAAATGGTTAAAAATATAAACGTCACTTTCGTCACTAGAGACGAAAATATATTCTCTCACTTGCAACGGAAATCGCGTTTTCGCTGAACGTTTACTATTACAAAATAACGTCATTTTATATAGGGTTGTAGAAAAAAACGTTTTCACTTCCGGCTTGAAGATTATTATATGCTTTCCTCTCGAACATGGCGCATTTAAACAACACTTTTGAGACTGATCTACCCAGCCATACTGAACAGTGCCATTTGTGTCAAACCAAGTCTCATCTAGGTATACTATATGCTTTTTTAAATCAGGATACTTCCTAATTTTATCTAAATACTCTTATCGGAGTACAACAATACCCCGCGATTCCATTATAACCATTCGTTTATCTAATTTCTTATAATTAAAAGCGCATTCTAATAGTACACCGCGTAAATTTTCTAAGCTTTTATAATTACAATCAGAATAATCTCATAATTTCTCTCCAACGATTTCTAAGGTCAGTACAATATTTTATTGATATAAATTATAAACCGTTCGCTTTATAACATTTTTTGTAGCATCGTCAACATTTGCAAATTTTGGTTTTTTGTTTTTCCGCACCCGCGAATGATCTATAACGTCACCACGCCTAATAACCCGAGAAATAGTGTAAATAGAAATTTTACTTAAGGCTTTATTATAACCGCATCTGATTTTTTTATTATCTTCATTTTTCAAACACTGATACATATTTAAAATAACCCTCTGACACTGAATGTGTAAATCTTTATTGCAAAATTCGCTACTAACCTTAACTGTTGGCGATATCATATCTTCTGAATTTTAATTTTGATCTGGATCTCCATTTTCTGATTCAAAAGATCTCCAAAACGCTGCCATAATATATGTAACTAATTTAAGGTTATCAATTAATATGCATAAGCAAGAAATTGAATTGTTTTATAAAACATTGACATTTAATAATATTCAGTTACCAGTTAATATCGCTCATCTGCTATCGCTTAACCAAAAACATATTTTGGAACTCATATGTAATTTCTTGCACATATAAATATAATACTATAATAAATCATTTTGTAATTAAAAAAAATCTGTGGCAAATGGATTCGTTTCCCTGCCAAAATCATACACACATACATACATACAATTAATATATGCAAAAATTACAATATGTAAACCAATTATTAAAAATTAATTACCGAAACAAAGATATATCTAAAGTTAATACTTAACTGCTTCAAACAAAAATCTGGACTCTCCCACTCCGCACTAGACACCGACTTTATGAGTTATATAAAAACTGCCGCAAAAAACCACCCCGAGACCCCTGCACGCAACAGAATACAGCGGACCATTAAAAGCCGTCAACAAGTCGCGTGCGTACCGCACTTGTTTTCGCGCTGTACAACTACCAGTCTAGAGAGAGCTGGGTTCCGACGATACAGAGTGGATGTTTAACGGGACAAATATGTTGTTTTTATGCCATTCTTTCTACTTTGAAGCCTAGTATAACAATTTTAAATGGATTTTATCAATTAATATTGGAAAGACTATACGTGTTTATTTTCCCAATAAAAATGTATATTTAAAAATGGAATCTGATTTTATCAAAGAGTGATAAAATGAACAACATTTTGTATCTAAAATGAGTGTCAAAACTATTATATTTCGTAACTGAATTACAAAAAATATATAAAATAATATATTACATAACAAGTGTTGTAATGATGCCTTTTTACACGATGCCGTAAAAAGCATCATTACAAATTTTGTACCACACTTTTTATACTACTGAAAGTCTGACATCTGAGTACTTTACAATTTTTATTTATTTACATTTATATTTATAGTTATATTCTGGCAACTATTGAATATAAACGACCCAGACTTTTCGAATACACTGCCCAATTCTACATTAGTCGAAATCTATTCTTGAATCATCACCAGTTTTTCTGTATTTTTGGTTGCTGGAGGTGCGCATTGCGTTTTTTAGCAACTGGTACTCGGATTTTCTGGAGCGTTGGGCTTAATATCGTCTAATGATAAATTTTCTTCATTATACTCCTCATCCGGACAAATCGAAGAGATTATTTTGTCAGTCAGCTGTGGACTTCTTTGCGCTCATGGATTTGTCTATGTAGCCTTCTGCTGCTGTGGACGTTTTCCAGCACCCATGTTTCTTAAGTTGCAGCAAATCTCCTCCTGCATATACAAGCAGCGTTGCTTGTATATGCTTGCTTCTACGAAAACAATGGCCTGTATATTGGGTGGCATCGGGTAGTTTCAAGAACTCAGCAATTTTGTTTTGGCAGGTATGATAACTTGTTTATCCCAACAACTTGACGGGTACAGTTATTGTTCTGGAAATTAAGGAAAAAGCTTTGAATATTCTTATCCTCTATTAGTTTTCTTTTTTTCCATGTGTCTTTTACATATTTTGTACGGCTCTCTTGATACAAAGAATGATCTTTCAGTTTTCGTTGTAGTATCCAGTATGTTCACCACGTAGGATTTTCCGGTATCTTCAATGTCGTTTAATTTAATATTTTTCAGTTCATTTTTGCGACATGCGCCAGTTACACCCATAATAAGTACAGTCTGTTGAAGATATAAAGAAAAATGTTACTGCTAATGTTTTTTTAGATTGATAATCAAAGAATGTAAATGCAACAAAGATATTATCAAAGTAACTTTGAACTATTTACCTTATCTAATAGATGTTAACTATCAGGAGCTTCTATTAGAAATTTATTAATATCTTCAGCGCTTAGGGTTTTGTGATTTTTTTGACTTGAATACGTCGCTTTTTCGTTTTAAAAATGCTCTTACTTTGTCATAGGTAGCAATGTTAATTGAGACCTTAACATTGAGTACATCGACCAAATCGTAGATGGTTTGTATTTTGTTGCTATCTTTCCGAAATATGCCATTAAAACATTTTCAGAAAATAATTTAATTTTTTTGTCTTGCCGCCAATCCATAATTACTCCATATTGTTCATAGCGATCCTTAGACATTTCCGGCAATAAATTATCCAGTGTAGCTGCTGTCATTTCTAAAATTTCTGGCGGAGTATTACTAAAGTCCTCTTCAGAGTCTGACGACATCTTGAAATTTTTTAAATTTATTCTTTATGGCTTATTATAATAAATTTTCAAGCACAGCGACTATATATTCACACTATGCTAATGTCAAACTTGAATAATTTTCTTGTGAAACTTTTGACAGTTCAGAATTCTTTTAATTTCAATGCTCACTTTATACTTTCAAAGCCGACCATATAATAAATTCAAAACTGCAACAAAAACTTCCCCATTTTGTAATACCTACTTTTTATAACAATTTTTGAAAAGTTCGATTTTCAGTCAGACAAAACTATTACAACAGTAGTAGTAAAAATCATTTTTCACTATTTTCCATGAACATCCTTCACTTTATCAAACAAGAGATTATTTCTCTTGTACCTCTATAGTCACAGTTTTTGTTCTGAAATGTTATCTTTCATAATTCCTTAATTGGAAACTTGTAAAAGAGCAAATACAACTTTTCCCACATTCAAATGTTTATTATTTTATTTTAGTAATATTTCTTTTCTTTTTTATTTTGACAGTTTTCGTATTAATGTTAATTATGCTTTTTAAATTTACTCGCTGATGTTAACTTTTTCAAATTATTTTTAATAAAATTTAGCTGATTTCAAAGGTTTCCATTTTTTTTTTTGAATTTTCTTTTAAATTTGCTTTCTTGCTGTTTTTGTATTTCTTGATATTACTGATTACAATATTTTGGAAAATATAAAAATAAAACCAAAAGTAAAGTTTTATTTTTGGCAATATTTAAAAAAAGTTCTACAGAGTTAAATAGAAACAAAGAAGTTTAACCTAACCTAAACCTAATATTTGAAACTTTAATAGGTCGATGTTTGGCAACGTGGAAATCACACCGGATAAGCAAGGTCGCCGAGAAAACGATAAACAGCCAGCAAAAATAGAAGCAAAATTGAAACCATACATACTGGAGGGTTTTCTAAGACCTGTCCTCTTCTTTCTATGTGATAAAAGCAACTTTCTTTTGTCTACTTGCGACTGCACTTACAAGGGTCTTATTTAAAACGATTATACTTTACGACCTGGGGTTTTGTTGTGAAACATTTATATTATATATTTTATAACCTACAACAATCGAAAAAGATGTTCAGTAATTTCTGTTTTTGCGAGTAATAAATCTTATTTTAAAAATACAGGTAGGTCAGCAAATACAAAACAGTTTTTCTTAAACAAAAATTCTAGATGTATGTTGCGATGTACCGAGCGTTAAAGATTATATTTACAGAATTTAATAAATTTGCAGTAAAGCTAGATTTTGCTTTCACTTTTCATTATTATAAGGGCATTATTACTTATTTCAATTCGGTTGATTTTGAACAAAATTAATTCTTTTTGTGTAATACCTACCCGTAAATATTTGGTCAATTGTAGATCACTTTAATGTTTGCTTCATCAACCCAACATCTGATTCTGGACTAACAAAAGAAGCTTCTAGCGTTTGGCATTCATATACAAGCCAAGAGGTTACCTTCGACCTTGCTAAAGTTCATTTGTTTGGAGTTGGCAGCACAGTGAATTCATTATAAATGCAAATCCTCCAAAGCCCAAGCAAGGGGGTTCATGAAAAATAACTAAAAGTAGTATACATTTCTATTGAAACAGTCATAGTTGTTATTTTTTTAAAAAATCCAACCTATAATTAGAGATTAACTAACCAAAACACAATAGAAACCCTAGATTATATTGTCACAACAGGTAGCTGAATAGATCCCATGATCGTAGAACCGAAGTTTTTTTAAAGCATAATTCAAATTAAAATAAAAATTAAAAGTAAAATAAAAATATGCTACATATTAAAAAGTAAGAATTAAATATAAATTAATGCAAAAGGCACTTACTCTTTTAATTGTCGGCTTCCATTTCGTCGTATTCATCCGACGATGAGTCGGATTCGTTGCCTGGTCCGATAGGAATTATTCCACAATCGTTCTTCTTTCTTCTTCACATATGGTTCATGGCATTGATCCAATTTTCCCGTGTTACGTTTCAAAAAGAATTTATCAAAAGTTGTCTAACGTCATTCAATTTGAAGGTTGTATTGTTTCTTGCCACCTCACCTTTTACTTGTACCTCGTATTAATTTGATAGGGTTTAATTAACAGTGATAAAGTGGCAAACGTAATACAGTTATTCCTTTTTTCTTTGCCATTTCGTCAATTACATATCTTTTATGTTGTAATTTGTGACACTTTGTAATTTGCAGTAATTCCGTTTTCAGCATGGTGTCGTCAAAACGTCATTTTTCCATGACTCCGTTGGTAACTTTTCTACCACTTTTGAATGATAACTGGCATTATCTAAGGCAACCACTGCAGCACTTGGCAAAAAGTCCAATAGCTGGGAAAAATAATCTTTAAAAACCATTTTCTACAAAACCATGTTCACTGCCAATGTGTGCGATTATTAGTCTGCGACCATTTCCTCGAGGAGCAAAACAAAATTACCCAAATTAAAAAAATCTGGTGTTTGCAAAATTAATTGTCCAGAATGTAATGCTGTATATAAAGGTCAAACACAAGGAAATTTTGAAGTAAGATTTAATGAACACTTAAGAGCATATAGATTAAAACAACCAGATAAGTCAAATTATGCAAAACACCTACTTGAACATCCAACCTTACTCTTACACACTAATGACATCCAAATACTACACACTTGTGATAAAAAACAAAATTTAGATTTCCTTGAAGAACTTGAAATAAAAAGACATCTAGCAGATCCACAATTTAAAGTTGTTAATGAACAAATAAATCTTGGAAATTCTCCACTATTAAACTGTTTACTTTGATTGAGTTTACATTTTATACATAGATAAGACATAATTGTAAAACACAAATATATTAAGTTATTGTAAAGATCAGCATGATATAGTTTTTTCCTGGTTTTTCTATATCATTGCACAGTTATACCGATCTTAGAGGGAATTACATCCAGGATAATCCCTTAGGGCTATTAACATCTAAGCTTTAATATTGTTATGTATTATTACTTCCATACTTGGTCTAGCCTTAATACTACCTAAACATCAGGAACCTAGCTACAAACAAACAAAATGTAACTTAAATGTCAATCTGACGATGCTTCATAGCGAAACGGCCGTCATTGTGATTTAAAATATATTTTTCAAATAAACTTGGAAGTTACGTTGAAACGAAGAGTTTTTTATTATTCTTCATATTAATGATGTTTGTGATATCCTCTTTTGTAGGTCTTGTGAGTCATTGTATTCTAAGATTATTTTTTCCTCATCATTGTCTATTTCAGGGTTTTGCATGCCATATAATTCTTTGAAATACTCCGCCCATATTTGCAGGCTTTCCTGTATTCCCCCTACTAATTGCCCCTGTTTGTTTCTACAAAATATTGTGTTATTCTGTTGTCTGTTCCTTCTCTGTCCATTCTTTATATTCTGATAGAATTCTCTGGCTTGTTTTTTTACATATGAGTTTTCTAAGTCTTGCATTTGTTTTTCGATATGTTCTCTTTTTTTCTTTCTACACAGTTTCTTGACCTCCCTCCTGTATTTTTCATGTAGTTCTTTATTTTCAGTCGTGTTATTTTGGAGTTTTTTCATTCTCAGTTTTTCTCTTTTAAGTATCATTTCTTTACACTCCTCATCAAACCAAGCCTTTTTAAATTTTGTTGTTTCTTTGTTTAATAACTTTGCAGCCTCTTCCATTATTGTTTCAAAAGCTTTCCATATTTCGTTCACATTTCTTTTATTTTCAAATTTGACATCTTTGTTAATTAGCTTTTGGAAGTTTTTGTGTGTCTCTTCTTCTTTAAGTTTTTCCATTGAATATTTTGCTTTTGTCCTTATTCTTTTAGAAATTGGTGATGGCCGTCTGTACTTTATTCTTGCCCTAACGAGTATATGGTCTGTGTCTAAGTCTGCTCCTCGGTAGCTTCTGGCATTTAATATATATTGAGTGTGTTTACTTTCGATTGCAATATGGTCTATTTGGTTGATTGTCCTACCATCCGGTGATATCCAAGTCCCTTTGTGAATATCTGCATGCTGAAAGTATGTTGTCATTATTCTTAAATCATGTTCTATTGCAAATTCTATTAACTTCTTCCCATTATCATTATTCATCTCATGTTTGCTGTGACTTCCTATAACTGGTTTATACATTTCTTCCTTCCCTATTTTTGCATTAAAGTCCCCCATTATTAATTTTACATCATATCTGGGAATTCCATTATAGATTCTCTCTATATATATTATTTTTGTTATATAATAAATTTTTATTGTATGGGGTTCTTCCCTGTTGATCAAATAAATAAATAAATAAATAAAATAAATATTCTCGTAGAATTCTTCTTTTTCTTCTTCAGGTTTCTCTTCTATAGGGCAATGGACGTTTAGTACGCTGATCTTCCTGTACTTGTTTTTTATCCTTATTTTGCACATTCTATTTGATATTGGAGTAAATTCTATAATATATTTTTTTAATTTTTTTGTTGCAAGAAACCCGGTCCCCAGCCTACTGTCGGTAGTTCCACTGTTGAAAAATATATACTTCCCTATTTCTTTGAGAAAATGCACTTTGTTTTAAATGAGCCACTTGTACTGGAACAAAACTCGAACTTGACGCCATTTTTAATAGCGAAAATGTTCTTGGAGTAAAATATTAAAAATATAGATCACAATATAAACCACCCTCACTAACGAGTCTTATGTATTAGGATATAACAAATCCTGAATATATAAACTAATAACGTAGCTGTTTTTGCAATTATACACAAAAGGTTACGTTAATCCCTTAACCCCTCTAACGACTACAATTATTATTCTCGTTAAAATCAAAATATATTCTAAATATCATATTATGACTACTTATCCTTTACCTAAGAAGATAAAAATATGATGATTAAAAGAAATTTATTAAACCAATATAAATAAGTACGTGCGCTACTATTTTAGGGTCTTGTTTACAACATTTTACGATTTAATGACTTTTGTTGGCTGCCAACTCCGAAACAAATAAACTATAATCCTTTTTAAGGCTGTTTTATCGATGCACTCTTTTAGCTTTTCTATAATATTTCGCCTATTTATGAATAAAACCGTTTAAGTTTTTGTAGAGACATTCAAAAGAAAACTCCGAACAATCTATAAATTTTAGATTTTTATATTAGGTTTCTGTTTCTTTTTTAAGAATAAAAACTAATAATTAATTTTGCACATTTTTTAAAATAAAACTTTGGAAACCTACATACTTCCTTATGTTAATTCGTTTTTTAAAACATTCTACTTATATAGTTGAAGATGCTCCAATTACAGATAAAATAATTTTGCAAAAATTGCTTTTTATTATTACCTACGCCTATAATTTTGAATTTACCTTCACTATTAATGTGGCTTTCATAAACTAAATATTAATTAACTGTTGTTTTCTAGTATAATGAAAAAACTGTTAAAAAAATATAAAATAAAATAAATAAATGTCATCTCCTTTCCTAACCACACCTTACCAACACATTTTCTAGTGAAGAAAAGCTTCGACACAATCAACCGAAGTAATCGAAGTATTACTATAGATACTATTTAAAATAACATAATTAATCGTGGATAACTTGAGGGGATATTTAAGATTAAAATGAGTTTATTACTAACCTACCATTATTTGAATCTCCTTTGGCGTTCACATCTTTAAGAATCTAAATAATTTCATGTTATTATTGTGATTTTTTAGCAAAGTCTCCGTTATACATTTTGCAATTTGACATCCGCGTTCTGTAACGCTGTATAACAGAAATTTTCTTGTGAATATTATTTAAGTAACATTTTATCCAGACTTTAGATTTTAAATAATGTAAAAATTTATATTTTAGAAACTATTCAGATGTTTTCAATAGTCGTCAATAGGGGAAAATAACAAAGTAGCCTTACTTGGGCACTTGGGCATCGGGGTTACTCAGTTGTACCAAAAGATAGCAGGTAGAAAATTTGCGATAGCTCAGTTGTACCAAAAAATTTCTAGAGGGGATTAAAGGATTAATATGAAGGTTAGGTTAGGTTAGGTTAGGTTAGGTTAGGTTAGGTTAGGTTAGGTTCGGTTAGATACTTATATAAAACTAAAATATGCATTACTCCCTACTACTTTCTCAACCTAGTTACTTCGGTGTGTCCGGATGCACCGAAGGTCAGGGTTTTCCCGTAATCCTATACTTAAGTAAAATTTAAATCCGTTTATTTTCTAAAAATTCAGAAATTAATTGGAATTATCTACCTGGAATATTTTGGTACAACTGAACTCTCAAAAAGGGATAACCTTTTCCGCTACCGGATTAAGTCAGGTAAAATTGGTACAACTGAGTAGTCCCCTTGGGCATATCGGTATTGAGGGGAACCAAAAAGCGGACCTTTAGCGAGAAAAAGTGCTGAAGGAATAATTTATAGGCCTAGATCCATTCCTATGCACAGCAAATAACGTAGCCAGAAGAATAATATGGAGCTGGGTAAATCGGAGGTTACTGTTAAGGATCCCTATAAAAAGATGTCTCAAGAGCTGATGATTATAAGCAGACAGGACCTACAGATTATGATAGGATTCTTGACTGGACACATCCAGCCTTAATGGGTATATGTAAACATTCAGACTGACAGAGATTGCGGACTGCAGATTCTGTCAGGATGAGTAACTGCCGACAGTTTAGGGGACTAAGGATCAATAAATTTGTTGTTTAACCACAATTTGGTATTTTTTTTTATATAATAGTATAGTCGCATCCACCAAATGGTTATCAGCGACGGTACAATACAATCATATAGTAAAAGAAATAATAGTATAAAATAAATACATTCTTCACCTGTACATTAAACTAAATACGATTTAAGATATTAATGTCTTTTAAGAAACACATAAGATTATTGACAGGATAATGATCGCCAAGTACTAGTTTTAAATTTGCGGGGATGTTATATAAATTGCGCTGAACATTGTATTTAATGCAGTCTATTAGTATGTGTGTAACAGATAATGTTCTATTACATGTGTCACATTTAGGTCGCTCAGTTTTAGTTATTAAAAACAAATGGGTCATATTTGTGTGTCCCAATCGTAATCTAGAGAGTATTACTTGATGAAACCGATGTGAAGGGAAATTTTCCCAGGGTTTAACCGCTAATTTGACTTGTCTTAACGCTGAGTCACTACACTCCCACTCCCTTTGCCATTTACCGAAAACTTTGCTTTTGTAAAACGCTTTAAGATCACTACCAGGACTTTTAAACATTGAGACCGCGGTATCACTACTCACTGCAAGACGCGCACATTTGTCGCTTTTTCATTTCCTTGGATGCCAATGTGGGAAGGTATCCAGATGAATTGAACCTCTCTTAAGTCCTAGTTTTTCGATGGGATGAGTTGGACATAACTTTTGTATTGATGTAATGGAAGATAGAGAGTCTGTGAGAATGAGGCAATTTTTGAGATTGGACCTATTGACATATTTAAGAGATTCATATATTGCATAAAGCTCAGCTGAAAATATACTGAAGGTCATTGGCAATTTAAATGAAAACTGTTCTTCAGATGTGATAAATGCACAGCCTACTCCATCAATGGATTTGGAAGCATCTGTACACATATATATGGATGTGATCTTTAAAATAACGATTAAGAATTTCTTGAAATTTATTTTTAATGACAGAGTTGTTTGTCTCAGTTTTATTATAACAAAGGAGTTAAAAGATGCAATGTAAAGGTTTTAGTAACCATGGAGGGGGGTAAGTTATTTTGTTCGGAAATATATCAATAATATTTAAGTTAAAGTTCTTTGGTGTAAGTCTTAATCTTTCATAGAATGGCTTTCTAGTAATGAAATTAGTATTATCTTCAATATCTTGTTGTCGAAATACTTGTTGATATATTGGTCTAGTAATATCATGAGCAATATTTGCAGCATATGTTAGAGTTAACAATGTTCTACGATGGTGAAGAGATGGTTCTCCACATTCTACATAAATACTTTGAATAGGTGTTGTTCTAAATGCACCCAACGAGATTTTTAGCGCGTTATTATAAACGGTGCCCAATAGTTTTAGTGTCGAAAAGCTAGCAGAGGCATAGGCTACCGAAGCATAGTCAATTTTTGATCTAATTAATGATCTATACAAAGTCAATAGAGTAGTTTGATCCGACCCCCAAAATTTGCTTGATAATGTTTTTAAAATGTTTATCTTTTTGTTACATGATAATAATTTGGTATTATTCGGCCCAATACTGTGTGATATTCGCCCTAATACAGAATTTTAGTTTAATCTCTAATAACGTGGGAAATACAACCTAAGTACATTCTGGTTACTTATTAATTAATTTATGAAATGGATAAAGATATTTTGATAACATCATTTCATATACTGATATTATGTATCCTCAAGAAGTCTTCGACAAGCTTGAAATAAGGGAAATGGAAACAATTCACTACATGCTCAGTTAGACTGAATGGTAGGGGGTGTACCGAATGATTAGCAGTAGACTACGTAATCCAGTTCAGATGAAGACTGGGTCAGATGCACGAATTAGTTCTTCTCGATCTTCAAGTTTTCGGCGACAGAATGAAGCAGGTGTAGTATTGTTTATATTAAATATTTAATAACATTGCAATATCTACAGGGTGATTGATTAGTGTGAGGAAGCTCAGTAGATCTGTTATAGTAAAAATTACAAAAAAAAATTATTAACAAAAGTTTGGTTTGTCAGAAACTGACAATTTGACATTATTGTTTATTAATTCAGTATTGTGGTACACTGTAAATTAGCAAAAATTATTATTAGCAACAATATTAATTCAATTTAAATTAGAAATAATGAATTTTACTACTAATGAATTGGTAGAAATGATCTGGATTTTGGGGGAATGCAATAAAAATTCATTCTCCGCTAGAATTTATCAAGAACGGTTTTCAGATGGGCGGCAACCTGGACAAGATACATTTGAAAATTTGAAAGATCGATTTAACCGCACTGGTTCAGTAAATTATGAAAAACATGAACGAACAAAACCGAGTGTGACAGAGGAAAACGAAATGAGTGTGTTGATGGCAGTTACAGAAAAGCCACATACAAGTATAAGGAGTATTTCCCATGAACAAGAACTTAGTTACTACTCTGTTCAAAACATTCTATCTAAAAACAAGATGCACCCTTATCATATTCAAAAGCATCAAGAATTAAACAATGATGATTTTCAGAAACCAATAGTGTTTTATGAATGGGCTTTAGAAAAAATTAATGAGCAGAGAGATTTTTTTTGGTTATGTCTTATTTGGTGATGAAGCTACATTCCATCGAAACGGTTCTGTTAATAGGCATAACTTTCACTACCATTCAACAAGTAATCCATACCACATAGTAACACATAGTCAAACAAGATGGTCTCTAAATGTGTGGGGAGGTATCGTCGGTAACTATGTAATAGGTCCATAATTTTTTAGATTTTTTTTAGATTTTATCGTAAATCAGTTACCGATATTATTAGAAGAGGTTCCACTTAATATACGTGAACAAATGTGGTTTCTACAAGACGGTACTCCTGCGCACAACAACGAATTAGTACGTGGTGAAGGGATGGACCGGTCAGGTGGCCCCCAAGGTCACCAGATTTCAATAAAATGGACTCATTTTTTTTGGGTTTCGTTAAGAACGAAGTGTATAAAATACCTCCAACAACAAGGGATGATATGAAAGTTGGAATCCGAATTGCATTTCAAAATATTTCGTCACAAATACTTAATAATGTAAGCAACTCTTTCAATGGCCGCTTTCAAGCATGCATAAATGTTTTGGGAGGTCATTTTGAACATCTTACTTAAGTAAGATAAGTTAAAATTACTGTTGTTTTTTATTTTTCTCTGTTGTTATTTTTTTTTCTTAATTTTCAGTCGGTTATTTTAAATAAAATTTATTTGAAATAAATTATTTTCTTTTCAGTGACAATATTTCGTTAATAAATTAATAAACAATAATGTCAAATTGTCATTTTCTGACAAACCAATCATGGCCAACTCACAATAATTATTGGTAAACGTTAAAATATCTACCAAATTAATACTTTGATGGAAAAATACTTCATAGTACTTCATAAAATTTGAAGTATGATATTAGTACTTTTCGATAGTGATATAAAATACAGGGTGTTCTATTTAAAATTACCAAGAAATTAATGTACTAGCATTTTGACTTACCCTGTATTTGATTTAACGAATATTATGAAAAGGAATATGCTTTATAATTTTTAACAATTATTAAAAAACTATGGTTGCAATAGATAAAAGTTCCTATTCTCCCTTTTAATTATACAGGGGGTTAAACTTGATACGATTTTCAGTTAATGTTGGTTATAACTTTTTAAATACCCGGTATAACATAATAAAACTTTACCTTGTTTTGATGTGGAAGTGATGCAGATTTCGAATTTAAAATAAAATACAGGGTGTTCCATTAAAAAAAAAACATAAGTTTGGTGTGCTACCATCTTATGGAACACCCTGTAAGATTGTAACTAATTTCAAAATGTGGAGTTTAAAGCTGCCTACAACTTTTGTTAATAACTTTTTTTTGTAAATTTTACTATAACAGATCTACTGAGCTTCCTCACACTAATCAATCACCCTGTTTTATTCCTTCCCTGCAAATTAATCGTGTATTAGATGTAAAGTAAATGTTACTACAATCAATTTCTTTAGATGTAAAATTAGATGATGTATACGTGGATTAATTTAGAAACTGCCCAACAATTGAAGTGGATATGACAAATATTTGTAATTTTCTTTTGCCATTAGTTAATAAATCAAAATTCGATCAAATAAGTTAATCTTTATTTTTCACGTTGCAATATCCCCCCAAAAAAATAAACAAATTTTTCATGAAAAACAAAACAGTTACTGCGCAGGTCCTTTCACGAAAATTAATATCGTGCTGTCACTCTATTTGGCATGATCCTTATTAAATCCTTAATAAATTGCAGAGGTGTGTTTTCCCATATTCTCTGCAAGGCATTGAAGAGCTGTTCTAGGGTTATGGGGGGCTGTTCGAATCGGTTTAATTGTTTACCGGGTGAACATGGTGGCCAGTTCATTCTTATAAAACCGTGATATTCAATGCGAGCATTTACAATTCCCGCACGGTGCGGGCGCGCATTATCGTCGATAAAGACAAATTGTTCGCCTATTTCACCAAAAAATAGTACAATTATTAGCTCTGTATCTATGTCCTTATATTGTACAGCCGTCATTATCATATTCATTAACACCACTAAATTAGTGTGGCCATCATAACATATGCCTTCCCTCAAGCAAACCTAGCCACCACCAAAAAGAGTGGTTGGCGCCATCAAACGTTCATTGTATCGCTGCCATCTTTCTCTCCACACCAATATTCGACCATCACACATATTCAGCCGAAATCTGAACTCATCCGTAAACATAAAGCGCTTTTGAGCAGGAGTTGTAGCTCGTGCTCGTCTTCCTCCATGCCTGTACGCTGCAGACTCAGTTTCCAAATATCGATTCCATGCACGACTGACAACACTTTCACCCGTATGCATAGTCGATCTCTGACGAAGCGCCGAAGATTCGCCGATCGCCAAACCAGAATTTCAATGCATAGTTAGCCGCTGTCTGTTTTGGTCATGCGCTGTTTATCCAAATTTGGCGACTTGCCGGAGAATCGTTGGAGATGGTTATTATTATCTCCGTCGAGTCTCCGAGGGTAGTTCAGTGTTTATTTAAAGTGCATTTTGTCCCAGAGTCGTTTTAACTGGACTATAGTTCTCTAAAAATTTTAGATAAGATTTATTCTGAGCTTATGATTTACGCGAATATATTAATCTGCTCCAAATATGTAAAGCCATGTAATTACAATATTATAAAGGAAAATATTCTCTTTCTGCAATGTTCAAGTTTAGCTGGTAATAAAGCCATTATCTATAATTCATTACTTTTCTGAACAAGTTTTCATTGTTTTGTTTCCATTTAAATTTTTTTATTGATTTCTAAAACTATCCCTTTTAGGAAGCATACATTTCAAGAACCATTAAAGTACAGGTCTCTGTGGTACCTGAAGACAAAATATTCATGTTTTAAACAAGTGTTATAACTTTGTTTTCATGCACTAGGTGATAATAATAATAATTACTAAAATTAAACCTATTAGAATTGGATATTAATACACTTAAAAATTAGATACCTGAATATTATCTTTGGGTACCTGTCTTACTTGAAGGCAAAATTTCGGTATTTTTATATTATTTACATTAGTTTTCGGAACAATAAAGTCTGTTTCAGAAATAAATATGAAGAGCAATAACATCTTATTAGGTATGCAAAAGACCAAAGGATTACAGGGTGGCCCACCAATAGTTTATCCCATTTCCATGATTTGATCACAGTTTTGATCAAGTCACCTGTACTTGAGTAATTTTTGGTGACACCCTGTAGTCGTTTCGTCTTTTGCATGAGGAAAATGAGGTTTTATGGCTCTACATATTTCTGACACTATAGTTTGATCCATATTTTTTATTACTAAAAAAATATATTTTATTTATGTTTATGATGGCATATTGAAGTTAAACCATTGTTTATATCTAAGGTGTATACATCTAATTAAACGTTTATGCCCTTTTCCAAATTCCAATTTAAAAGCTGTATAATATACAATGGTTTTAGAACTACGAAAGTTTATCTTAAATATAAAATTAACTATATTATTTGAAAGCGTACGCATCTGTTCTTTTGTTTCCGATTATAGGATGTTTGCCGAAGATTTCCACAAAAATATCCTTCTCATGTCCGGAATATTTTGCAGCCATTTTCCCAAAACACAAATTAAAAAATCGTCGCTAATAAAACAAAGCACAACAAAACACGACGAGTACCTAAAAGATAATAACCTTCAAACCTTTTAAATTTTAAAAATCATCACAAAACCAATAAAACTTCATAAACAAGCCCTTCGCGCACACTCAATACCTAGGCTGTTCGACGGCGTACCGCTGGCGAAAAGAGGCGAGTGAGATTGATTATGCATCGTAAAATTTGAAGTCGTCTCTCCGCCGGCGAATCTCCATGAAATCCTGACTCCACGCCGTAATTTTGCCGGCGATTCGCCAGAGATCGACTATGCATACGGGTGTTTGGGACACATTTAGCCGTGTAGCAACTTTTTATTGACTTAAGCCTTCGTTTATCCAACGTACTAATTGATCGAGTTGCACTGTTTCTAATCGCCGTAGCGCCATTTTTTTTCAGGTAAAAAGATTTATGGACTACAGTAACAATGTTAAAGTCACTGCAAGCACTTCTACGCTACTAAAATGTTAGTATTTTGAAATTGAATTCCTGCAATTCTGGTTAAAGAGATAACAGCGAATCAAAAAGTACAAAAAACCGCCAAAAACAATTCGCTATAAACAGAGTTTACTGATAGCACGAAACCTATATTTTTGTACGCAATTTTCTAAAATTTAAAAATATCCACTTCAATTGTTGAGCAATTTATTTCGTTTATATTTTATGTGTTTATCTAATGTATATAATGTACAAATATCTATATACTACTACTATTAAATAACGTTATTTACACCAACTAACGCGGAAATCAAACAACAAGGCACAAAACCGCTAATCGTACAAGTACCGTGAGTACTCACAATCCGGTATATCTACGTGACATCGCTACTTCTCTTCGTACTACCTGCTGCTTTTATCAAAGTTTTATAATGCGGTTTATAGTTAATTGATTTAATAGTTTTATGTAACAGTAAATTATGTAGTATCAATTTAATACTATCGTATCGGAGTAAATTTTATAGTTTAATAACTTTAGCGTTATTTGATAAAACGAAAATATACAGAGTGTTTTCATAGTTAATGTGTAACTGATAAAGTTTTACATGTTACAGTTAAACAGTTAAGTAAATATGGCTCTTGTTTTAAAACATGATTGAAAGAAACCTGTAAGAATGTTTTCAGTAGTAATAACCCTAGGAGATTGATAACAGTAGTTTACGTAACAAGTTCCGGAAGTGATGTTTTTCGGGATGAGTAGGAAGTTTCCAGGGAGAGCCGTAGGCAGATGATTTCTTCGGGCGTCCAGAGATTTGTGCTGCTTTCATTGTTTGTTCCCTGACCTTGTTGGAGAGATTACCATAGCTTGTTATTTCTTATCCAAAACATTTGAAGAGATTTACTTGTTTTAATTTGTATCTTATCGGGTCTTTGGATGTTACTAGGCACTTAACATGCAATAGTCTTTGGAGATATTGGCGACAAGAACAGTATCGTTAGCATAGCAAATGGCCCTAAAGACCCAATTTAAATCCAGCTGTTCTGGGAAGATTTTTTTATTATTTTGTCCATCATTAAACTAAACAAAGTAAATCATCCATATCTCTAATGTTACGTTTTTGTTTTTGCGGAGAATATTGTTTGTTTACAAAGTGAATAAATACGAAATGGACGAAAAATAATTGACACAAGAAAAGAAAAACCTGCCATCAGATGTAGAAAACGCAGCGTTGGAAGCAGAAAGTTTATTGTTCCCACAAAAATCTGGGATGATGAATAAGAAAGAATACCAGTCTTTTAAAAAGTGGAAAAGCATTAAGAATATCAATGGCGTGAGGAAAAAATACTTTTGGCGAAATTTTCTGAAAAGTCGAAGAAAGCGATGATATCGTCATTATGGTCGTATTATTCGATGCTGAAGCGTACGTTGTTGGTGAATGAAAATTGTGACATTTTTAAATTCAGCAAGTTAACCACTTTACTAAAAAACTTGAGTAGACGATACAAAGCTAAAAAGTTCAAAACCATGGATTCAGATGACCATATTAAATTTCTGACAGAAGCTCTTGATGACGTCTATTTGTTGGTGAAGGTTATTGCCATTTTTGGTATGCATGGAGCGACTAGGTCCGATGAATTGTACAAATTAGAAATTTTTAATGTGGACGACAGAAAATCGGTGATAATCGTTTCATTATCTAATACTTAAACCAAGCAAGTCGTTTTGTATTGCTGACAAGAAAAGTGGAGTGAGTTTCTTGGAAATTGTGAGAAAGTGTATTTATTGCCTTGCTCCCCAAAAAGTTCAAAAATGTACACCGGGCATTGTTTCCGTTTGGGTGATAATTCAATGATCTGTTTCATTGTAAATCCAAGATGATGGTAATAAATTTAGTCATGATTACTTATAGGTGTCAAGTGAAAATGCTTGTCTAGTAGAAAACTATTCATTCAGGTCGATTCTGTTTGCAATAACAACATGATTATTAAAAAGATATTACTTTCATAGCAAGTTTTGCCAAAAACGGTATTCTAATCGTTAGTTTTAAGCAATAAGATCTGTCATTTATTAATAGATCTTGCTAAAAAGCTGGCTATCTTGGCAAGGTACTTTTTATACTGGCTATTACCATAACAAGGTGACAATATTGTGAAAATGGCACTCCCATTATTTTTTCGAGTCGATTTTTTAAATGAGTATAAAAATATTAAAAATAAGTTGATTGTAGTAACCTTTAATTTGTGGAAGTCCATCTTATTGAAAACATAGAAATAAAACTTTTTAAAACTAAACTTCCAATTTTTATTAAAATATTGATTTTCAACTTAATGACAGCTGATTATGAACAAGATATTTGGAAAAAATCACAGGCAGAACTACAAAAACTAAACAAATCACTAATTAAAAATCAGTGATAATTATAAATAAAGTGATTTTTCTCTTTTTAAAATATTGATGTGAGGGAAATTGTGCTAGCCACTTATTTAAATGCACTAGCCACTTCATTTCACCTCTGTAATAAAATGACTTGTTCTATCCCTGTACGGTTTTGTGGGTGCATTTTGCCTTTGTTAAAACTAATATTTTTCCTAAACAGTTTACTCATAACTACATTTGTTTTTTAGGAGATTTTTTATTTGAATGTTACTACTAATTTTGTTAGGTTATCCTGCAAAAACTAACCTCAAATTCTTCTTTTTGATCCCAAAATGACACGAAACAATAATAATTCCAGTGTTGTCAGCTTTAAAATTAGAAATATTTAGCATTGTAAAAACAATATTGTTATGAATCAGAATAATAACAAATATTGCTGTCGGTCCAAACAGAATACGAATTTAAACTACCATATTGTTATTGTTTAAAAGATTTAACAATATGGCTACTAAAACAATGTTTAAACAGAATCGACCTGATTATGAAATATATTACAATCCTAGTTGGCTTTCAACAAAATGGCGTATTTCTCTTAAAAAAATGTTAGAAATAGGTTTTCATATACCAAGAGTATACGGTAAGTTAATGATCTTTTGGATCACTTTTTAGTAAAAAGCGTTAAAAGATTAGAATTGAAAGGAAAGTTTTAAGGAGTATACAGTATAGATTTAATGTATAGTATTTTTCACAGTAAATGGTATTGGCTTATTAACTACTGCAATAAACTACCCGATTTAATCTCAATGTGTAGAAAATCATCAGGTAAAAGATGCAAATGTGCTACAGGGTCGAACTTAACAAATTTGAATTTTGCATAATATAGGAGACATATAAGTAATTCATTTAAATGTTACAATTCTATTCTATATTTAGTTCAGTGTCACTATCGCTATCCTCATCTAAATTAATTATAATTGGCGTAATTGATTTCACAGAAAGGTACGAGTTTTCAACATTTATAATATGACTAACAGAATTTTTATAACTCTCGGTAGGAATGTCATTCATACAGTTCCTAATTAATTCTACCACACAACCACTTAAAGTCGGAAAAGTATTTTTTCCGGCACACTCGAATTAAGTTGGTGCCACATAAGCTCTATGGGATTGAACACGCAGTAGTAGGGAGGTAGTCGTAGCACTGTATGTCCCAATTCTTCTGCAATTGTATCACAAACATTTACACAAAATGACTACAGCACTTGTAAAAGTTCTTTTTTTGTATAATTTTCCTCAAAATATATGTCATTTGCAGCCATGAAGTTTTGAATCTCCAATTTCGTAATCTTTGAGCCAGGAATTTTTTGAAATTTTCGACTATGATAGCTTGCGTTGTCCATTACTATAACGCTGTTTGGCGGAATGTTGGGTAACAGACAATTTTTAAACCAATCTTCAAAAAGCTCTGCTGTCGTATCTTCGTGATAATCAACCCAAGAATCCTTAATATTTTTGGCAAAAACCCACACAGCGTTTCGGATCCAACCATTTTCTGATCCTGCGTGCAATATTGCGATTCTCTTCCCTTTATTTGATGGTGCTTTTGTTTTACACTTATCAGAGGAATCAGACCATCCTTTGGAAGGGGTGTCATGCGTGTCAAACCACGTCTCGTCGAGGTAGAGTATTGGCCGATTTTCAGACCGGTATTTTCTTATTGACGTTATATATTCAGAACAATAGTTTATTAAACGTGTGGATTCCATTATTACTTGTCTCTTGTCAATTTTGCGATATTTAAAGCCCATTGCAGACAGGGCTCGCCAAAGAGTAGTGAGGCCACAGTTGATGTGAGTTTCGTCATTGATGAGGCGCTGTTTCAGACTTTTGATTGTAGGGACACGCTGCTCATCGTACATAGTGTATATTTTTCGCCTTATCAAATCTTTTTCCCAGTCGTCTAGACTTTTTGTGACACCGGAATCTTTACGCTTTTTTCTTGATTCCATGGAATTTTCAACAATTCGTGTAACTGAAGTAAGAGGCACCTTCGTCAAATTACTGGTTACTCTTGCTGCAGCACCCGCGTTATATCCTTGCTGAAGTAAAGAATTATACACATTTTTTATCACGATTTTCGCGTCACAAGATTCTTCTTGAAGGAACCACTGGAATAAGTACTGTTACTTTTTGTCCACGGACGCCACATACTGCCTATTCTGTACGTTGGGGTATAAAATCTTTGCTATTGTTATAAAATTATTACACGCCGTAACACAAGTGAACACTTCCAATGAAATACAAAGACTAAAATGAACAAGAAGTGTAAGCTGTAGAATAATCCAAAATTACCTGGATCAGGTCCTTACACATTTATGATGTGCATCTCGGTTTTTACAACTTAAGAGTCTAATTGGTTTTATTATAATCCTTCAGTCAATAACATTTATTGTGAAAACTATTATATATTAAATTTTAATTTCTGATTACCAAACCATGCTAAATCTATATGGCACTGGCCACGGGCTCAAGGTGAGCAAAGGGACAAAAAATAGAAGCCACAACAATGGCAAACTCTCCTATTCTTCAATAATTTCACTGTACTTTAGATGAATAGAAGATGGCTCAAATAATACGTTAGGTGCAAATTTTTTCTTTCTTTCTTATCATAAATACAAGTCATTCTGCCAGATATTCTGCCTGTTGTATCATTCTGGTCAATAAATCAGTATACCAATTTGCTTTAAAGATTTTTGTCTAAACAGCTAAAAAACAATCCATGGAAAAAAAAGATGTGCATACCTATTATACAAGATTCGTATATTTGGCTCCCAACGTGGGGAAAATTCAGTAAGTATATTTTATTGACCTTATAAATAGGGGGCGCTGTTTAGTATATTTCTACAAGCGCAATAGTACGGACTAATCAGTCTATAAATCTATACTGTACCCTGTTCCAATTGTGGTGATTAATACCTAACGCTGAAGGAAAAAAAATTAAAAAGAATAGAAACAGCAAAGTAAATTAACATGAATTTCCAAATGATGAGCCCATTTTTATATTTATGTCTTTAATTGAAATAATTTTTTTCTCTTAAGAGAAATCAATATATTCTTTCAGATGACATAGTTATTATTATGACCGTCGATACACCCGGTAGGATTAATGGTAATACAATATTATTTTGTCCCCGTTTAGTTACTAAAAACATTGGTTGGCCTGGCACCTACTTTTACTTTTCCTTGTAAATATTTCACCTTGTGAAATAGTAAAAGACCATATAAGGCCATCGTGTTATTTTGCTAGAAAACTGACAACGAATTTAACATAAACGCGTTTTATATGCTCATAAGGCGTAATTTTCATTATTAAATAAATGTTTTAATGATTTTGTCCAATCACCATAGGCGTACTATCAATAACTTTGATATACACAGATTCAATTTAAAAATGGACTACAAAAGTTCATCAAACTCTGTGTTTAAATAACATACAACGTAAAATCTAAAATGAGATGATATTTTTGCAATTAATTAATAATATGCTATGGTAGTCTGAGTAAACTTTTTCATATTTATTCGATGGAATAGAGAAAACATGGCATTTCTTGTTATTTGCTAGCTGTTGATTTTGTAAGTTGTAATTGGTTATAAATTTTGTACTTTTTACTTTTGAATAGTAGATTATAGCTTTTCCAAATAAAACACAATGAATGCAGAGAAATATTAATTTTTAATTTTTAATCAGTCAACCAAAAATTTGTAAAATTCTAATAACATTAAGAGAACCTGGACTTGTTAAACATCTACGAATCGTCGACAACTTAAAACTTGTTACTTTATCAAATGTGCGTCAAGAAGTGCATCTACATGTCTGACGTGTTTTAAATTTCCGCTTTGTATAGTTAGAAATATTACAGTTAAACCTAGTTTTTTTCACATAAAACCAAAATCAATTAATAGTGTATTACTCCCCTAAAACACTTTTTATCCCCGAATAGCCCCCGGAGGCAGATCTCAACCCTTCAGAGACGCTTTACAGAAAGCGACTCAAAAACGAAAGTAAAAAAATCATTAATACATCACCAAACCACTTTGAACGCATTTCGCTACAAAAAAACACAGCAAACTCAAGAAGTGTATAAAAAACATATCCTTAAAGTGTGTAGAATCCATACTCCAAAAGTGTATAGAAACCAAATTTCCAAAAGTGTACAGAAACCATATTCTAAAAGTGTATAGAAAACATACTCCAAAAGTGTATAGAAACCAAATTTCCAAAAGTGTACAGAAACCATATTCCAAAAGTGTATAGAAAATATATTTCAAAAGTGTATAGAATACATATTCCAAAAGTGTATAGAAACTGAAACCGAAAAGTGTATAGAAATTGAATCTCAAAAAGGTACAGACATCGATGAACTGGAGTGCAGAAATGGGTACAAAACAAAGGACAAAAATGTGTACAAACCATAAACCACAAAACCGATCAAAACACTGAAAAGTGCATAGAATCTATCACTTGCGCTTCAAAGTGTATGGAACCCTCTACGTCGGTTCCAAAGTATACAGAACATCCGGTCTTTGAAAACATCTCCGAGCCAGAAGTCGCCTTCATTAGAAAGGTGTTTAGAACTACAAGTATTGGAACACAAGAAAATACTATCGGCTAACAGCTCAATCTTGGTCAATCTTTCAACACCTAAAGGCGATAAATATATTATTGTAGAATCCTTCAAATCCTTAAAGAGGATATAGCCCTTGTCATATTTTTAGAGAATGAGTAGCGAAGGTAAATGTTATTTAAAAACTACCAGGTTTATTCTCCATTGGCACCAGAGGGAGTTCCAAAACTCTGGGAAAACAAAGACGACATCATTTATTTACATCGACTCATCAATATAACCTTAATCGATCTAGTGTTAAGTGTTGACAGTTGTGCTAAGAAAAATTATTTTAATAAGTGTGAAATCTTCCAAAGTCTGCAAACGCACATGACAGGTTTTCGGTTTTCAGTTTTCAGCATAATTCCCCAGGTTTTATCTAGTTTCTAAAAAAATAATACATGTCTACATTTGCAGATAAATAATTTTCGCACTACGGCACTGAACAATCATTTTTTGATAAAAAAAAATGGAACCAAATATACAACAAAGAAATAATCAAACGAAGTAAACCATCCATATCTCAAATGTGACTAATGGGAAACCAAATGAAAAACGCAAAGTCTATGTCACAAAATTTTATTCTTAATGGAAAAACAATAATATCTACTAGTTTCGGCCTAACATAGGGGCCATCATTAGGCTATAAAAAAGGTTAATTTGTACAACTAAAAAAACCTTTTTTATAGCCTGATGATGGCCCCAATATTAGGCCGAAACTAGTAGCTATTATTGTTTTTTTCATACTGTACGGTAAAGTGCCATTTCCCGGACTCGATTGAGTCCGGGAAATGGCACATTACGGTACAATTGTACTTTACCCAATGTTGTTTGAAATAATAAGTGAATCAACATAAACTATTCCAGTTTTTGAAGATTGACATTAATTGTACAACTGCTGTTGCCAGCAATATGCAACAATCAGGTTTATCAACAATATAAAGGAACAGCAATGGGTAATTGTTTATCACCATTTATAGCCAACCTTTTTATGAGCAATTTTGAAACGCAGATCAGTCAAGAGTTCGAGTATTTCCCAAGGATATGGTGTAGATATGTGGACGATATTTTCGCAGTTTTCAATACGAAGAAATCATCAGTAGAAGATTTAAATTCAAAATTCACATGCATAAAATTCACGTTTGAACTAGAAAATAATGAACAGTTACCATTTTTGGACACATTAGTAATAAGAAATAATAACAAGTTAGAATTTGACATTTTTAGGAAAGACAGCGCTGTATAGGTATATTCCGGTAGATTCTTTTCACTGTAATCAACACAAAATGGCAAGTTCATTTTCCTTTAAACAAAACAAGATATAACAGAGAAAATAATTTAATTGAGGATATAGCTGTACTTAATGGATATGAGAAAAAACTAATTCATAAGCAAATCAATCGCCATAGTTTTAAGAAATCTCTTTGTGAAACCACCTTTTTCCAGCAAGAACACAATGATAGGAAATTCATTTCATTACCATTTATCCCTCAGTATACCAAAGGATTGAATACAATTTTCGGCACGGTGGGATTAGGTTTAGTTCATAAAACTAGTGGCACCTTGAGACAATTGTTAGGAAATCCGAAGGATAAGAGAAAAAATCTGGAAAAAAGCGGTATATATGAAATAAGTTGTAATAATTGTGATAAAAAGTATGTTGGGCAAACAAAAAGATCGGTTAAAACTAGATTTAAAGAACATTTAGCTCATCTAAAATATGGACGTATAGAAAAATCTAGTATTGCCGAACATGCTTTTACCAAAAACCATTCTGTAAATGTAGATAGTTTAAAATTGTTAAAAAATGTATCGAACAATAGATTGTTGGATGCATTTGAAAGTATAGAAATTATTAAATGTAAAAATAGATTAAATAAGGACAAAGGGCCTATCCCAGATAGTCCACTTTATAGTTTATTATAAGAAAACTTATTGTAAAAATGTTTTCGCGCTAAAAATTGGCTTTGCCGCCAAAAGATTTACCGCGAAAACATTTGGCGCTAAAAATGTTCTATATATAAGGTTAGTTTGTAGACATAGCTTTAGTTTACCTTCGGTCTCTGAAGAAGATAACTTGGTTATCGAAACGCGCGTCAGGCATATAAAAGTGTGTGTTGGTGTAGTGGTAGTGTAAACGGTTTTCGGTATTAATGGAGTTGTTGATGAATTTACAGTGTTTTCTAAATACGTGTGGCTGTCATGTAGCACTTCAACAAAAGTTTCGCCCCTTTGGATCATTCTTGCAATCTTGTTTTTGCCTTCAATCGATTCTTCTATATACTTTTCTGCAACTGAAGAATTATTCCATCCACCGTGCTGTTTTAGAACTTTAAGGTCAGCTCCAGCATTGGCCAACAACGTTGAAGATGTTCTCCTGATGCAATGACCTGTATACTTTTCTGGTAGGTCTACTTTTAAGAACTCAGCTATTTTCTTAGGTGCTCCGCCAACAGTATGTATACCAGCTCTTTGACAGACATTTTCCTTGTCTATAACCCACCAAAAGAGCTTTCAGGGAGACGTGTTGCCGTAAATTCATGTATTTTATAAACACATCCAAATAGTGAACCTCATCACTGTTAATCACAGTGAAAGCTCCTCGAATATGCGTTTTTGTCTGGTTAATCTTAACTACTAGCTGAGTACCCGTATCCTCCACATCACTAATTTCTAAATTATAGATCTCTTCCCTTCGGCAACCTTCAGCAACTCCAAGTAATGCTATCACTTTGAGTAATAGAGATTCTTCATCTGGAGCGTCCCTTATGAAGCATTCAATTTGTTCCTTTGTCAGCACCTTCGACTGGTTTAGCTGATGGTCTACATTTTGTTTTTTCAAAAAAGCTATCAACTTTGGGAAACTTGATATGTTGGCATTCTCATTAACCATAATAATTGATTTTACCATCGAGTATTTGGACCATAATGAAGAAGGGTTGAATGTTTTTGAGTGAAAATAGAAACTGTTGAAAAGAATATTTTAAAAAAAAATCCAAAAAGTAAGCCAACATCACATTTTCATCAGCACTACTTTTCAAATTGTGTTGTTCACGCCAGTTGCAAAACAGGGCATATTATTTTTCACATATTTTCGCAGACTTATCTGGAATGATTTGTCCTATCGCTTTCGTAGTTTTCTCAGCAATTTCATCTAACTTCAGATTCATTTTTTCTGCAGATATTTCGTGTGTGCAGAAAAATTCAATATGTCTGCCTTTATTTACATTTATTTACTTGGTAACCGCTGTTCATTTTTTATTTATAAAGCAAATCAAACATGTTAAGAATAAATCAAGTAACATAATTTTTTCACAGCAGTCTACATGACTTACTAGTAAAATGATCAAATATGTCATTTCAGTTTCATATTTTATTGCGTTTAAAACCAAAGGCAGTATGAAAAAAAATAGTACAATACACGTACGTGAAGTGATTATTACGGTACTCGGCTCCTTCGTCGCCTCGTCCATAATCATCTTTCTCGTACCGTAATAAGTCACTTTCCGGACTTGTAACGTAAATAACTATAACAGAACACGAACATCAGAAATACAACTAAAATAATAATAAAACTAACAGTAGTATTTGGCACGTTTATGTGACGTTTTGACATGACTCTTTATCTTGGGAAATATCAGGTCCAGTGAAATAGTCCCTGATAATTGACTCCGATTTGTCTGAATTTTAAAATTTGTGACATTTAATGGGTTAATATAAAGAAAGGAAAATAATCACCATTATTTTCAAAACCATGAACTATTGAGTTATTTCATTTGCGAAATACTATTGGATCTGTCCTTGTTACTTTTTTTAAATTTTTAGTAAAATAAAATGAATAAATGAAAAAAAATGCAAATAGATTTTGCATGTAAACTTACTTTGTTTATTGCTCACAATATTTTTCTTTTGAAATAAGACATAGTTTGGCTTACTTTTGATCTTTTCACCTGGACTATCTCATGTGGACACTGTGCGGCAGGTGCGGGTCACCTGGGGCTCTCAAAACCGTGTGTAAAGAACAGGAGGCTCTGCCAGGTGGGGCATAAGAGCACGAGCCTGGCCCCATTGCACTGGTATCGTCGTAAACGACGATGGTCGACACGGCCGGCATCTGCCGTACACAGTTGGCGTTGTATCGAACCACTTTTTGACAATCGACGGCTTTCTTCGAACCAACTTTTTTTATTTCTTTTAACTTATGATTAATAATAATATACAGGGTATTGTTAATCAAGTGTATGTTGAGAAAGTTCAAGAGTTTTTTCTTTTCAAATTAACCTACTATTAAAGTATTGTGAATTGTGATACATTTTTTTGACGTTTGTACTTATAGTCGGTAGGTATGTTACAAAAAAATGAGTTCAAATATTTTCAAATTTAATAAATAATTAGATCAAATAGAATATTAAAAAAAATAAAGGTTTAAGCATTAAAAATGCTATTAGCAAAAATTAGATTGCTACAGAAATTATAATACCAATTAAGTCCCATAAATCAAAACTGGCACATATTTATATCTATTTTTAAAATAATTAAAATTGCAAAGTACAAATGTTGATAAAGTATATTTATCAAATTACAATTAGGTATGTAAAAAATGGAATTAGTTATAATTAACACTTCAATAACTATTTTATGCAATAAAATTATTTTTTAAGTTTTAAGTAAGTAAATAAAAGTTTTCTAGAGCAATAAGCTGTATAATATTAATTTAAATGAAATCTTTAATTAGGAGAAATTATAAATTAAATCTCTCCAATGAAATCAAAAACAAAAGGGATTTTTTAAATTTATTCCTTTTCTCATGTTACTTCTTATATAATCGGGTTAACTTTGATAAAGAAATCGAGCTCATAAAACAAATAGCCACATCTATTTATTGCATTTGATAATTAAATTAATCAATAAGAAAGAAGAGAAAGTGTCACTACAACTAATATTTCCTAAATAAACTAAAGAAATTAAAAGTTATAAAAATATTACATATTGTGGAAATATTTCCAATGCAATATTAAAATTAATAAATTTGACAACATCAGCATTAATATTATTTAAAACACAAAATATTGTTGGTACAAAATTGTTAAATGTAAAAAAAAAATTACCCAAATTAAAAAACTCTGGTGTTTACAAAATTAATTGTCCAAAATGTAATGCTGTATATACAGCATGATGCAAATATATGGAATAAATTGATTATTTTCAGAAACAGACGACTTGTAAAAAAATCTAAAACACGTCAATTTTAATTTTTGAATGGCCATCAACTGCTATAGATGTGCTGGACATTAAGTCATCTACGATTTTTTAAATAAAAACGGCGGTCACGTGACATCTCATTTGAAAGGTCTCCTTATTGCCTTTGCAACAATGTAATCATTTGAATAATTATTTCTACAGGGTTAACCAAAACTGTTGGTTTATTAATACAATTAACTTAGAATAATTGCTTACTTAAATACAATTACATTACAACAAATGGTCAAATTGCCGACCTTCAGCAATGATACAAAGAGAAAGGTGTTTTCGAGGACTTCAGGTGTTATTTGTGCAATTTCCGTTCGAAATCGCTCCTTCAACTCTTTTACATTATTTGGTCGATTTTGATGTGCTCTGCTCTTTAAATATCCCCACAAAAAAAGTCTAACGGAGTCAAATCTGGAGACCTTAGTGGCCATTCGATAGACCCCCTTCTACTTATCCACCTTCCTGGGAAAACGTTATTAAGGTAATTTCGTACCTCAACGCCATAGTGTGGGGGAGCCCCATTCTATTTGTACCATAAATCATTTCTATTTGGAAAAAGCTGATTTAGCCGTGGCAACATATCTATTGCTAGATACTTTGTTATTGTCTTATGTTAACATAATGTGATATAAAAATGGAAATGAAAGCAAGAGTATGTAGGTAGTATAGTTTTATTGAAAAAATACAAAAAATACAAAATGAATACGAAATCATAGGACAACAGATTCCAAAATAGGTTAGGTTAGGTAACAAAAAGTATTGATGATTTGTCGGTTCAAAACAATCCATCCTTATCAAAAAGGAGCGTCATTAATAAATCATGAAAATATCGGTGGCAAAATTACCCATAGGATTAAATATACCTGGTGGTGTGCAGAGAATTTACAAATTTACTAATGGCGAAATTATCTGTGTCCATAATTAGAATTTTTGTCTTCTATATAGATTTTATTCTATATTTAAAAAAAAAATGTTCCCCATCTCTATTACGAGCAAAAAATATTATTTTTAATTTATTAGAAATTTTCCAGTGATTACATTAAATACTTAAAGCAATCGATTTCAATTGTGAATTTAATTTTTTTATTTAACTTTAGAATAAACAGTATTTTATGAAATTATGCGATTAGACAGACAAGAATTGTTTACACGGTAGTACAAAACGTCTGTGTTAATATTATTAGTAGTCGTAATACACACGCCTCACCATCTGCCTCTCCTTTTACTTGTAGCGCCGTTTGTGGCTTAATCAGCTGCATACTTTCATCCACACCTGAATATGTATATTTTTATTACTCAGTACATTTTCACTATAGTAAGAATATAATTAAAACATTTCTTTTTCACAAAAAGGTGTTGTAGTTGGCACATTTTAATGCACACAATCATGGGTTGATGTTTGGCCACGGACAAAAAAGAGACTATTGAATAATTTGGCAAAATATACCTGTTGAGGAAGTTTATATATTGTAATGAATATTATATGATTTTAATTATTACAGGTTAATAAATTTTGACTGATTAATATTTGATATTATTTAAATGTTCTAAAGTAGCAAGATCTACTTTTTCTCAGGGTGGTTATGTCCTGCAAGCTTCTAGTTGGAAAATTAGGTAGGTATATGAATGAAAAATTGATTAATTATAATTACAAATTTGTTATAAAAGAGTTAAATTAAAACAGTAATATATTGAATGACTAATAAAATAATAAGTAAGAAAATAAGAAAAAAGAAAGGCCTTTTATTAACTAGAAAAGTACTTTTTGATGTTGAAATTGGGTCAAGAAAATTATTGTTATTTATGCAATGGTAAATAAGTTATCGAAATTTATTAATTATAGAATATCAAAAAAATTCTTTTTTTTTTATAAATTATATAACTACTACAAAAATTCAAATTGCTTTACAAAGTTATCTGACCTTAATAGGTAGAGACTTGCTGTCTGATTGGTGGAAAAAACCGGAGTCGCTCTATGAAAAACGGAAACCAACGAAGGTATACGTGAAATCTCCGACTGTTGAATAAAATCGTTGTTGATAGACGTTTGGTTTCTTGTTTAATATAATTATTCCTCCCAAACGATTTATGGATATAGTTCAGTGTTGGATTATAATTCCTTTAATGTTATTATAAATAGTAATTACACATAGTTTCTTCTTTTTTATACACCGAAAATGTTTTTAATTACACTTTTGATTACTTTGGTGATAATTTTAAACTTATATGCTTAATGCCACTATTTAGCACTTTGTTTTACTTTTTGATTACTTTAGTAATACTTTTTTAACTTGTATTCTTAACACTTTATTTTTAATACTTTTTAAAACTGTTTGTTCACCCTGTTCAAACTGACTGTTCACACTGACCGATTTTATATGACTTACTTCCCATGATATCGCCCTAACGACTTCTGCTCAAGTCTTTTTATACACTTCTAACCTTCCAGAAATTTCTTGAAGGTTAGGTTTTCTTTTTTCACATGATATAATTAATTTCTTGAAATTTCTGGTAGGTTTAAATAACATGTTTATGTACAAAATATAATATTGATACATTACATAATAAAAATTATTTCTAAGTTAAAATTGTATTACAAATACACAAAATATATAATAAAAGTTATTTAATTAAGCAGGTAATATAAAACAACTTCTGTTGATATTATACTTATACTATTATTGAATATTTAAATGTTACAATACGGGGTTAGGATAAAGTATGGAACCAAGTAAATATCTTTTAAACGAAAAGAACGATATTTATGAAAATTTGCAGGTGGGTGCAATGGAACAAAACGCATCTGATGTATCTACATCTTTTTGATAATAATATACTTCCGGTTTAACCGAAAATGCCATCAACTTCTTTAATTTAAATGGGACACCCTATATATTTTTACAGATTTTGAAAGAGCTTGTTATTTTGAATTCATACATACTGAGTTTAATGTAAACAAATTTGTAAAAACGAGGAATAACTCACTGTTAGTAGTACATACAATAGATGTACATTTCATTATTTTAGAATAATGAGAAACAAAATTACTACAAATGTTCAAAATGCTTGCCGTTTACTTGCTCACAATATGTCATCCTATTAACAAATTCTTGAGTCATTCTTTCCAAGACTTCTCCACGTATTAGTTCACATTTATCAATAATTCTTTGTCTCAATTCCTGTAAGTTTGTTTGTCGTCTAACGTAAACACGTGATTTTAGATAACCCCAAAGAAAAAAATCCGGAAAACGAGCAGGCCACTCTATGAGTCCTCTACGTCCAATCCATCGATTTGGAAAATTCGCATCCAGAAAATCCCTAACCCGTCTATCATAGTGGGGAGGTGCTCCATCTTGTTGAAACCAAATATTTTGTGGTAATTGCTCATTCTGTTGAAGTGCAGGAATAATTTCGTTATTTAGTAGATCCAAATACTTGTCACCATTCAAGTTTCCGTCGATAAAAAATGGGCCTATAAGCTTATTTTCGACAACTCCCATCCAAACATTTAACTTCTGTGGATGCTGGGTATGTGCTTCATGAATCCTATGAGGATTCTCATTTGACCAATACCTTGAGTTATGGCGATTAACTGTTCCATTGAAACAAAAAGTTGCCTCATCGGAAAAAACTATGCTAGAAGCAAAAGTTTCGTCGACATTACAGATGTCCATTAGCCGTTCGCAAAATTCCAGCCGTCGGTCAAAATCATCGTATGACAATTCTTGAACCAACTGTACCTTATACGGATGATACTTTTAACTTTTTAATATCTTTCCTACAGAACGTCTACTGATACCATGGTTTAGTGCCAAATTTGTGGTGGAAGTTTGAGGTGATTCTTCTAAATCGTTTGCAATATTTTGTTTATTACCATCCCAGTAGTATTAAAACGTTGTAATGTTTTAGTTAATGTTGAGCGTGAATTAGGATTTCTCTCCGGATGCAAATTATTAAAAATATGACACACTTCTTCATGAGTTCTAACACGATCACCATAACCGATCATCATTAAAATTTCAATAAGCTCTTTTGCACTTAATTGAACCATTCTAAATTGTGCAATTTATTTCGGTCAATTAGAATTTGACACTTGAAGAACAAAAGACGTACTAAACAGTACTTGTTTATTTATTACTATGCATACAAACAACATCAATTAGTTTATCTAAATAGTTTTTTGCTCTAATGCAAAAAACTCAAAGGAAGAAAGTGCTATATTCCTCATTTTTACAATTTTTTTTACACTAAACTCAGTATGTATGAATTCAAAATAACAAGCTCTTTCAAAAATATATAGGGTGTCCCATTTAAATTAAAGAAGTTGATGGCGTTTCCGGTTAAACCGGAAGTATATTATTATCAAAAAAATGTACAGCAGATGCGTTTTGTTTCATTGCACTTACCTGCAAATTTTCATAAATATCGTTCTTTTCGTTTAAAAGATATTTACTTGGTTCCATACTTGTTTGTTTTCCATTTTTTTCAAAATCATGCAGTAAGACAGAGCAGCAATCAATTACCCCAAAAACCAGAAAAAACCTAAATTAAAAAAATTTTGTAGCATAGTTATTGCATCCTCAAATTCAAATTCAGAAATTTGCCGCGTAAACGACTAGATCCAACATGGCGGGTGGCTTACGTCACTACTCATATGTGTAATTGAAAGCGCCATCATTTTATTGTAAACAGTGTATCTGCGAGTTTGTGCGAAGTTTTATATTTAGATTTATTCATTTCTTTTCTTTATTTTTTGTTGATTTTCATAAAAATAAGTTAGTTAGACATTTTTTAATGCAAAAAGTACAAAATAAGTACTTACGCTGTTGCTTTTACATTTCGAAATTCAGCTGCATTGAAACCTAACCTAACCCAACCTAATCTAACCATGAAAATGTCTAAGGATGGTAAATTGTTTGACAATGCTTTCACAAACCATACTGACGACATTTTATGATTGCAAAACACAAATAAAACCAATAATTCACAATAAAATCAAAAATAAAAGTCCAACTCTCTCAATTACCACACATTAAATGTAAACAAACTGTCATCGATATGAGTTTTGACGTCACGACCAATGAAGGTGCGTTTCGACTTCTATTTGAATTTATCGATTTTAACTTACTTTCAATTTGATATTATATAAAAAATAACCAGAATTGTTGCGTTGTAATGAGTTTAGGATTAAATATTTATAATTTACTATATGATTGCAAAGGAATTTCATTGATTTATTTCTAATGAAAACACCGAATTGGACTTTGCTTATTATTTTATTATTAAATAGATTTGTATTTTAAATATCATATATTTGACTCAAATAATAATAAAATAAATATTTTATTTGACGAATATTGAATTTTTTATGTTAGCTCAGTGCTAAGAAAGACTTGAGATCTTATCTCCAGGTGAGGTGATTGTTAGGGCGAAGGTGGATGTGTCTGAGGAGAACGCAAAATATGTTAAGAAGCAAGGATGGATTATGGACGAGTAAATGGGTGGTCATGGGTATGGGAGACTTAGCGGTGTACAGCATATACATTAGCCCAAATGTAGGTCTGGAGGAGTGTGAAAGATGCATGACTGGGCTGTAGGACGATTTGAGGGTGTCAAAGGGAAAGGGGGACATTTAAGAAGAGTAGTGACAGGGGACTTCAACGAAAAAAATATTGTATGGGGTGGGAGTAAAACATAAGGAGGGAAGTGATTCTAGAGGTGTTAACATCCAACGGGTTAACGGTCCTCAATGTTGGGTTGCTGCCCACCTGATGACTGGAAAAAAGAGTGAGTAGCTGGATGGTGATGGATGATGAGGAAAGCTTGAGTTTGCATAGGCACGTGGAGACAGACATAAGTAAGATGTAAAAAGAGGTTGCAGAAGGAAGAAGGCAATGTTGGACGAAGACCGAGGCGGAGAGACTGAGGAAGAAAGGTGAGTAGATAGAAAGAGGGCTCAGGCATAGTGTGAATGTTTTGTATGAAGTGATAGAAGGGACGGAAGTGTGGCAACAGGCGTGTATGGAGTGCTAATTATTGGTGGAATGAGTAAATAGAAAAGTTGTGGAAGGAGTGCAAGAAAGAACGAAGGGTGTTAGGGATAAAAGGTAAGTGTAAGAGTAAGAAGAGATACAATACGAAAAAGAAGGAGCTTTAGCGGAAGGTGGAAAGTTCGAAAAGAGGTAGCTGGGAAATGTTGTTGGAAAATTGGACAATAATCCATGAGGTAAGGTTTATGAGATAGTAGTGAAAAGAATTACTGATGATACTAATGATAAAGTTGGATACCGAACTCTAAATAGAGAGAAGACCAGAATAGATCTTCAAAGATCTTCAAAACAAAAAGCCCCTTCGTTACTAATCTAAATAGCTGTTAAATTTCCTAGTTCCGAATTTTATGAGCATTTCCTAGGTAAGTCTGCTGAAGGCAGCTCAACTTAAACCAGCTTGCTGCGCAGCCGAGGCTAGCAAGTTGCATGCTGGACTATAATAGAAAATTTGTCGTCCTTGGCACATAAATAACTATTTAATAAAGACTAGAGTTTAAATTTAACTTTTTTGTATTCTATTTTACTTTAATTTAAAGTGTAAATAAAGATCGAGACTAATTACCAGTGGCATAGCGTACCGTGGTGGGCTCCTTATAAAAATTTATTTGAGAGCCCTTAGAAAGAGTAAAGATTTATCTATGAATATTGTCTGTCAATTTTTTTTGCTAACTAATCACTACATTTTTGCACAACAATTCAAATTAAATATAAACTCTCCTTGCCTTTTTTTCGGCAAACTTATTTATTAAATTATTTATGCCTGAAATAACTTTATTTTTAATATGACTGATATGACTTTTTTTGGTTTCTTTCACCGTCCCTTCATAATTTTTATACAGGCTGATTCGCGTAAGAACCGACATGTAGTAAGGACATGTAAGGGAACTCAAAATAGGGCGATTTAACGCAACTTACCTCTATGCCAAGTTGCTTCCCTGAGAAGTTATAAGCTTCAAAAGAGAAGTTTTAAATTTAGAAAAAAAATCAATATCTCCCTTATACTTGAATTTAGAAGAAACACATTTAATACATGTTGTGGGTGTACCAAGAGCAGTAAATGACAGTAATTAGAGTTCAATCATAGTATTTTACAGGGTAGAGGGGGAATAATGCGACATAAAAATGACAGATATTTTTTTAACCCTCTGACGGATTTAAAAATTGTTTACTTTGTTTTGTGGGCAATTTAATTCTGTTCTAATTATTTTTTGAAAATCCTCTTCGTTTTCAAAAAAAAAGTCGAATAACTAAAAACGCGTGCTAATCATCGAAAATTTAAAAGTTGGCTATGAAATTAAACGTCAGTCTTGACAATCGTTATTACTACATCCTTGCTTGTTTCTGTGTTTGTTAAGTTTTTCTTGTGTAGTCCACGTGTATTTTAAAATATATTTTTAGTGAATTCGAAAATAGAAAAAAAAAACATATATTTTTTCCAGTATTTGATTTGTTTTCAGTGGTAGTCGAGAAAGGATATATTTTGTCAACATATTGTAAATGAGGGTTGTCACTTTCTTAACAAGAAGAATCTCTTTTCCGCCTTAACGACTACCAAACACAAACCACGATAATTTACAGCCCCTGTACAGTCTAAAAGTATACCTAAACTATTTAGACGATTGATAAATTCCCGTTACTTACTACCTCTTCATTCTAAAAATACCAATGGAATCCGTCTGCGTTTTACAACCCCCGGCGGTACTTTTTTTGTGACTTCCTATTCGGACTATTATTAGGTTGTGTGTGAATAGATTTTCGACCTTGTTTCAAAAGGGTGCATGGAATTAGATCCACTATTTTTATATTTTAAGGTTAATTTTTTTCCAAATAAAAATCCGGTCGGTTTCATCTAGGTAAGAAACTAGAAGAATGTATTTTTTATATGATATGTTTGTAATATAAAAATAATGGCGTAGGATTTCTGATTCAAACCAAATAATTTTGATTTCGACTTTTCTAGTAGTTAAGAACAGTAAACAACTAAACGTTTTAATGAAAATTCCACTTTTTATTCGAAAAATAGGTTTTTAAAATGCAATTACAGCTAAGAATAATAAAAAACTCTTCGTTTTAACAAAACTTCCACTATTTATTTAAAAAACTGCTTTTTTAAACTCAATGACAGCCGTTTCGCTAGACTAGCATCGTCAGATTTACATATTGGAGTTACTATTTGTTTGTTTGTAGCTAGGTACCTGATGTTTATTAGGTAGTTATAAGGCCAGACCAAGTATGGAAGTAATAAGACATAACAATATTAAAGCCTAGATGTTATTAGCCCTAAGGGATTATCCTGGATGTAACACAAATATATTAAGTTATTGTAAAGATCAGCATGATATAGTTTTTTCCTGGTTTTTCTATATCATTGCACAGTTATACTGATCTTAGAGGGAAATACATGTCCATATTATTTTATATTTAAAATTCATCGTCAGATTATGGAGATGTTGCGACTTGCAAACAACCTCAATCAAGAGATAGATTTAGATTGGACTTTATCACAATCCAAGTTCCATAAGATGATTTTCAATCATATTATTAATAAAAACTGTTAGTGTTGATTCCCTTCAATTCTGATTTTGTTTTTGTACTTTTTTTGTCTTAAATGTGAACTATGATAATTGTTTGTCAATAATAATAATTAATAAATAAATAAAAAAAATACGACTCCCCGAGTCTTTCCTCCAAGTTCTTCACTTCTTCATTCTTCCAGCATCTAAACGCGTGTCCTACATCATCCTCCACTTCACACCTTTCACACACTCCAGTCTCTCTTTTCCCAATCTTGTGAAGATATTCTTCTCACTTCGCCGAATTTTCTATTCATCCATTCTCTCCTACTTCCAATTACTCTTTTTAGGGCACCTTCATACTCCTTCTACCTTATTTCCATTTCCTCCTCCATTCAATCCATAACTTCCTCTCTCATCACGCCCGTCCACTGTAGTCTCCTGCTTCTAGCCATCACATCCAATGGGTAGGATCCTGCCCCACCACTGCTGCTGATAACCCCTTCCACTGTCCTGTGCCCTTGCTCACCCTCAGCAACATTCCTCTCTGAACCCTCAGTAGTGGTTTAATCCTTGCATGTACTCCCCCTCTTTCACCCCACACTACAGCAAAGATACTTTGCTCAAACGTTCTACCAATAACTCTTCTTTTCCCTTCTCTTCCTTTCACATTAAACATCAATCTCCTTACCCATGCCGCACGAATTTTCGCCTTCTGCGCTGCCTTCGACATGTGGTTTTTGAACGATAGCTGGGTACCCAACCACACACCTAGGTATTTCACCGATTCCTCCATGTGAATTTTCTTTCCTTTCACCATCACCTTCAACTCCCTGTGTCCCTTTACCAGTAATCCCACTGTCTTCTCTTTGGCCACCCCCAAACCGAATTCCTCTATCTTTTTCACAATCTTTCCATACATTTTCTCCGCCTTTCTTTCTATCTCTGCTTCTCTCTTTGCCCTTAAATACCAGGCATACGTCATCCGCATAAAACGTAATCTCGCATTCATCTTCAGCTTTTATTCTACAAACCTCACCAAACATGCATTTCCAGACCGTCGGTCCCAAAACCGACCCTTGAAGCACTCCCATTTCCGCCCAATAGCTCCGTCCTCTCGAGTGAACCAAAAGTTGCTGGTTCTAGTTTCATTTTGTCTCTTCCCTACATTTGCCTAGAATTTTTTACCATTTTAACAGGTTGATTTCATTCATAATATATATTTATTATATTTTGGTTGTGTTCAAGTGAAAATATTTGATTTCCCCTTCAGCTGTAAATATCGGAGAAATATTTGTATTTAATTATTTTGAGTAGCTTCATAATATGGTGAAATAGTATATTGTTCAACATAAAGTTGTCGATTGCCAACGAGTGGCTTGAGTGGGTAATCGACAATGGTGCGTGAATTGCACATAATATTCTGTATTACAAATGCGGCGATGTATTAGGTTACAAACTGTAACCTTTACAGTTCCAAAAAGCAAGGAGCCAATTTGTAACTACAAAACTCTCCAAAAGAGATCCCGGCTAAGAGACCCTCTCCAGGGGGTGGTTCGACTCCATGTTAATGTCTACCATAGAAAGGATTGGGATGTATAAGAATAATTAAGGGCGCCACTATCTTTTTGTACGCTTTCGATTAAGCAAACAAACTTCATAAAAACTAAGATGAAAAAGATAGAAACACCTTGTAATTAGTTTAATTAAACAACAAATAAGGAAGCTACTTAAAACAAAAGACCGACCACGCTACACCCTTAAGACTTATAGTCTAAGGTATATAAATGAAACGGTTTTTTAAAAATATTGATTATTTATTGAAACTGTACTGGCCGGGAATGAACTGAAACGAATTGTAAAAAGTGGACTTAACTTTAGGTTTCTGTACTGCCTAGAAGGGCGGCTTGCGCTTCTTCGTAGAGAATTAGGGGTAAAGGTTTCTGGGTGACATGTTACAAAACAAATAAAAAGTGTTAAAAATGTGCATTTTCTAATGTCTACTAGTGAATTTTACTTTTCCACTATGAGTGATACAAAGATTGTTGATGTTAAACAGAAAGTTGGGAATCACACTACACTTCCCTGGTGGGAAATATATTTATTCCATAGAGAAGTGCTACAACAGTAGTAGATTTTAAATAAAAAATGTCGTAATATGTGGGTTTGTCAAGCTGAGCATTGTCTTTGACAGTTTTAAACCCTTTAGTAATATAAATACAGTTGATGTAGGATCTGCTATGTCGAGAATTTTGTTTCAAGACTGATTGAATGAGGTAAGATCTGTAGTAGAGTTTGATTAATCATTGTTTTTTTCCAATCTTTTATTCCGTCATATTTCTAAGTTACCGTGGGTTTATACAACAAATAAGATAAGATAATAAATAATTAAGAAAGTTAAACATACGTAAATCAATGGAAACGTTTATATACCGATCTGAAGTAAAATAAGGAATAAGATTTAAAAGAAGAGTTGACCAACTTCTAAGTCATCTTATTTTTTACATGAAAATGGAAGTGCGCATATTATACAGAAAATATTGTTTTATGTTTCAAGCTGTTATCCTAACCTAACCTTCTTTATTTGTTTATGTTTTCTGACAAATTAGACGTGATTGTATTAGTTTAAATCTTTTTTTTTATCTTATTTGCTGTATAAACCTACGGTTAATTTTTTCATGACAGTTCCTCTATTTTCACTTTGTCGCAACCTGTTCTTTCTAGTCAAACTACTCCGCAATCCTTTGAAGTTCTCTGTTATAGTTTTATAAGTTTCTTTAACAAGTATTCCCACCTGTATTACCCTCTACCTGTCCAGGCTATCTGTTGAGGGGTATTATATAAACACGTAATATTAAAGACCCTTTTTTTAGAATTTACAATCACGAACTGTCAGACAATTATAACAATATATCTTTACAAACAATATAATCAATTTTAAATGATTGTGCCCTTATGAAGTAAACTTGCACGAAAATATGCAACATACAATTGCTCATGTTGAAAACAATCCTGCCGCAAGATATTTCCATCCAGAATAAAAAGAATAAAAAAGATTCTGCCGTAATTGGATTGGTCACGGTGGGGAATTTTAGTGGCCACCTTGAAGCCAACTGAATGTTTTTGATAGCTTACCACATGTTATATTAAGTATAATAAACAAATATTTGGTTAAAAAATGTGTATCTGCTCAATATGCTTTACGTGCAGTGGCGGATTTACAAATTTGCTGCTTGTAGGCATACAGTATGATGCAAATGTACGAACAGACGAATTTAAAAAAATCTTAAAACACGTCAATTTTAATTTTTGAATGGCCATCAACTGCTATAGATGTGTTGGACATTACGTCATTAGTAATGGCATAATGACGTCATCGACGATCTTTTTAAATACAAACTGAGGTCACGTGACAGCTCATTTGAAAGATCTCCTTATTGCCTTTGCAACAATGTAATTATTTAAATATTTATTTCTACAGGGTTAACCAAAATTATGAACTTTGTTAAGTAACATGAAATTACAATAAATATTTATTCACTGAACTAAAATACACTAAGGACCGCTACTGGGAACAAAACAAAATAGTGTTTATTGATGGTTCCGAAAAAAAAAACACATTGACAAAAACAATGCTACATTATAATTTGAAATTAATTATTGTAGTAAGTACTCGGAATTATTCATACAAAAATATTTAAATCAATATTGTCATTGCCTCGTCTTTATTCGTCAATGATCTGTGAATCTGCCAAATAATAGACGTCAAATTTTTACTCTTCGAGTTTTTTGCCGACATTAATAACAGCATTTACAAAAATGAAACTAACAGAAACAGAAGTTCGTAATTTATTTAATGCTAAATACCCCAATCGCGATCCAATTACTTAATCAACAGTAAGTAAAATAGAAAAAAAAAATTATAGAAACGGGCCATGTTAAAGATCTTCCCAGAAGTGATAGAACATCAATATCCGAAGCCAAAAAACTGGACGTTTCAAGAAAATCCTCATATCAGTTCTAGGCAGGTCGCACTAGATAATAATGTCCACCAATCAACTGTTGTAAGAGTGCTAAAAAAGGAGAAGTTGCATCCATACAAAGTACATCTGGTCCAGGAGCTATTAGAAGATGACTTTGACAGAAGAATCGAATTCTGCGAAATCGTTATGGAACAATGTAATAGAGATCCGGGTTTCATACAAAAGGTACTTTTTCAGATGAAGCGTCTTTTATGCTGAACAGTCACGTAAATCGCCAGACATGTCGATATTAGGCAAGTGAAAATCCACATTGGATGGAAGAGTATAGGACACAATATCCCGAGAAGGTGAATGTTTGGGCCGGCATTATAAACCATCAAATTGTAGGGCCATATTTTTTTGAGGAAAACCTAACTGCTGCTAGTAATCTGGTATTTCTTCAAAATTATCTGTTGCCACAGCTGAATCAGCTATTTCCAAATAGAAATGATTTATGATACCAACAGGATGGGGCTCCCCCACACTATGGCGTTGAGGTACGAAATTACCTTAACGTTTTCCCAGGAAGGTGGATAGGTAGAAGGGGGCCTATCGAATGACCACCAAGGTCTCCAGATTTGACTACGTTGGACTTTTTTTTGTGGGGATTTAAAGAGCAGAGTATATCAAAATCCGAATAATATCCTAATGTCCTCGAAATCGTTAGGAAAGAATTTACTGCTCACTTTTCTCATTGTATCATTGCTGAAGGTTGGCAATTTGAACATTTGTTGTAATTTAACAAACCTCGGTTTGTATTTAAAAAATCGTCGATGACGTTATTACGCCATCACTAATGACGTAATGTCCAACACATCTATAGCAGTTGATGGCCATTCAAAAATTAAAATTGACGTGTTTTAAGTTTTTTTTTATATTTTGCACTTATAAAAATCTTCATTATAAAACGCATTTGCGTATCGTAATGTAACTTTTACGCACGCAAATTTTTGTTTTAAATGGTTGGCGACATGAGTGAAGTTTCTAAAGGCAAGACTATTGACAATGACATTTGTAGCTAATAGCAATTTATTAATTTTATATTGTTCTTTAAGAAAGTATCTGTGAATATGAATATAATATTTTACTTATATAATATATTATTATTGGTTTATTATTCATTTTAAAATATTTTAAAACATTAACATTTGATAATCTAAATGTCACAACTGTCAAATTTTATAAATTACACAGTGCTGCCGACATACTTTTTAAAATAAAAATTTTCGTAATTACATAAAAATAAAAAATTAATTTAAAAAATGGTAAAAAGGGCAAATTATAAAAAATATTATAAACAACTTATTTCATATGGCTGTTGTGACACTCGTTCTTTAAAAAACTCATCGCTTCGCGATTCGTTTTTTAAACTTGAATTCGTGTCATAACAGAATTCCATATGAAATGCGTTGTTTAATATACTATTAAAGTCGTCTGTTTCTGAAATAATGAATTTGTTCCATACATTTGCATCATACTGTATAATAATAATAATAGCTATTGCTATTGTTTTGGATATGTCCAAAATTAGGCCACTGAAACAATTAAAGTTAACCAGAAATTGTACATAGCTCTATTTAAAAAAAAATGTAGTCCTTATTAATTTTAAAAAATTATATACATCTAACAAAAAAGTTATTTTTATGGTATATTTGTGTGTCTGTATAACTATATCTGAACTCGTCCGACTGGTTTCTTTAAAATTAACTGGTAACTTCTTGTGGTTACTTTAATGATGTACCCATTCACATTAAGTGTTAAAATCTCCAATTGAGAAAGCATTAAATCGATTAGAGTATTTCTATCACTGTTAGAACGAACACCGTGACTTTCTCTAAATCGTCAAACCTGCTGCGATAACGCAACACTGATAATTGGGCATTTCTATACCATCTCGCAGTAAAAAGATATTTTTGAACAATTCAAAAATACGTTCCTACTAAAAAAAATGAATTTTTATTGAATTAATTTATGCAATAATTAGTATTTTATAACAAAAAAATGTCTGTCCAGATATACAAATTTCGCGCTAGAAACTGTTGGTATAGTTCATTTGTTTGGAGTTGGCAACATAACTTATTACTTCCATTCTTAGTCTAGCCTTAATACTACCTAAACAACATAAGGTACCTAGGTACAAACAAACAAAATGTAACTTAAATGTCAATCTGACGATGCTATTCAGCGAAACGGCCGTCATTGTAATTTAAAACATAATTTTTTCAAATAAACTTGTAAGTAACGTTCAATCGAAGAGTTTTTTATTATTATTAATAAGATGGACTTCCAAAAAGTAAGGGTTGGAACAATAAATTTAATTCACAATATAAACCACCAACACTAACGAGTACCTATATTCTTATGTATTAGGATATAAACAAATCCTCAATTCACAGATCAATAACGTAACTGTTTTTGCAATTATGCACTTAGGGTTACCTTAATTCCTTAAGCCCTAACGACCACAATTATTCTCGTTAAAATCAAAATCAAAATCTAAATATCGTATTATCCCTGACTTAAGAAGATTAAAATATGATAATTAAAAGAAATTTCTTAATACCGATATAAATAACGATTTAATGACTTTTCTTAGCTGCCAACTCCAAACAAATGAACTATAACTGCTGAAAAACAAACCTGAACATACACTTTCCCAAGATGTATTAAAAAATAACGTAATACTAAACGCAGATGACTTCGCCCTCCTGAATTTATATATTGTTAATATTAATTATATTTTTGCTAATGTGAAAAAATATAGGAATAACGTTGTCCATCAGCCCTCAAATTCTTATCGTGGAGCCTTTGATTCATGCAAAAACCCTCTCTGCACCCTGTCTAAATTGGTTAAGACTTCGTTTTTTAAATTACCTTCTTTCCCCATCAATATTTGCTTGGCTATATCTTTATATATTGATAATTATTATGAGAAATAAACACATTATTAAAAAACATAAAAGTGACAATAATAACTTATTATTTACATAATTTAATAATTATTTAAGTTTTACACAGGTATTCATTTGTTCTGTAGACAGGATTTTTGATTTTTTACTTTTAAATCCATCCGATCGCCATTTCAGTAGGATGATTAGTTTTGGATAATTTGATAAGTTAATGCTATTATTAATGTTTAGTGTATTTCTCAGCATCGAATAAATGGCCCATAGTGAAGATGGTTTCATAATTTTTGATCATTCTTCAAAGTACGCAAGGAAAACATTCTCTGAAAAATATTTTACATTGTGCTTGTGTCGCTAATCCATAAGTAATTTCGTATCTTTCTTTGGATATTCGCGGTAACAAATTTTGTGTGGCAGCTTGAGCTTTTTCTGATATCTCCGACAGAGTGCTCATAATCATTTTCACTACTAGAAGACCTTTTTGTAGGTGAAGTTGAGAAAATGTTCATTCGCATACAAAACTTGATGGTGTAAATAGCAAGACGTTTATTTCCATAACATCACCGAATACGGAACTACGAATAGAAATGAAAGCAAACTTATTAATATTTTTAACACAACCATAGGATGGCGCTGATCGTTGCGTCTACTCATTTTAATTATCCTATTTTTCAGAAGAGGTCTCTCTACTAATACTATTAACTACAATACTTTTTAATTTAACATATCTGTATTTGGTGAGAAACAGTTTTAAGAAAATTAAGAAAAGAGACAGTAGTTCTGAGAATCAGGAAAAGAGCAGGAGTTTTGTCTTCAGTTTTTTTAGTTTTGTTGGTGTATATCATCTTTGGTTTTGTGCTTCCAAATAATTCTTCATCAATCCCCCCTATCAACCCCCCTTATCTAAAAGGAAATGTTGTGTACAGTCGGCTTTAGAATAGCATATACATGTTAAATGTGTATTTCGTTTACCTACCGAAGTTATAAAAACGTCCTTCTTAAACAACATAGGAATGTCAATTTTTAAAACGCCTACATTCAATGGTTTTTGGGGATTAAGTTTATTTACAAGGGTCAGAGGGACAGGCAATTTGTCAATAAAATACCTTATGCTGCAAACATTAAAGATGTGGGCGTGGACAACTGTTTAACTGATTTCAAATTTATTATTATTTAAACCGTGATTGGTTATACACAATAAATAGGCCGTCCTTAAAATTAATTCATTGTAAGCGATTTGAGTTTGAAAATGTATATGCTATTCTGAAGCCGATAGTATCTACATGTACAAATCGTGAAGGCAAAATGCATCGTTTTCCAAAAAATGAACCAAGTGTGTTTAGTGAGTGTATTTTAAAGATACAGTCTTTAAATTATAAGGACTTGTCAGTTGAAGACATTTATAAAAAATATGTGTTTTGTGAGGAACATTTTTCTAGTAACTGTAAAGTTTTAGGTACCAAAAGAGGTTTTATAAGAACAGCAGTTCCAACTTTAAATTTACCTGGTAAGTGAATAAATCAAATTGGAATTTATAAAGAAAGAAAACCTGTACTAGCAGATCATGCAAACGTTTTTATTCTGAAAGGACTGTATAAACAGTGAAAGCAACCATTAGCTTTTACATTTAGTGAAGGAGCTCATAAATTCCAAGGCATTAAAAAATTTGCTGAAGGTTCTAATCTGCAAATGTCAAAATATAGGTTTGAAGGTAGTATCGACAGTTTGTGACCAAAGTGAAAATAATGTCGGAGCTATTAGACTGCTAATGAGTGAAACGAAGGAGGAATACTTAAAAAGAAAAGAAGAGAATAGAAATTTTGGTTTTGTGATCAATGACCAAGAAATTATTCCCATATTTGTTGTCCCTCATATTTTCAAGTGTTTGAGAAATAATCTTTTGAAACATGACTTGTATTTTAAGCAAAATAAATAAATAAATGATCATTTTTTGATTGTAAACATATATATTTAATTTAGTTTCGTTGAAATGTAGCTGTCTATTTTAAGGAATCTGTATTATCGACAATACTTTTTAACACAACCGCTGCTACTCGATGTCGCATACGGATCTAGACAGTAACTAGGTTCTTGCCATTCTATTCGTAGTTCCGTATTCGGTGCATAACATACTATAAGAAAATGATACTTATTTTTGAGAAATTGTATATTGTGGTGCCGACATTTAGGGGTATTGCTCTTTTAATTTAAATGGAATGTTTCTAATATTAATAGTTTTTAATGTTTTTCTATTTACTAATAGTATATAAATCGACCAACTAAAGTATTATGTAGTTAAAAATTTTATTGCAATTTGATTAAACAAGGATATTTAAGTTTTCTTATCTAAACGCACGTGTACGTTATGAGATCTTATTACGCGCATGTGATTGTTAAATGTCACTTACAAGCAATGTTGACAGTGCGATTTTTGACGCTTACAGACATGGGCAGACATAGCAAAACTATATTATAGATGTCTATGTCTTTTTTTTGTAGAAAAGAATATACCAGCTGAAAATTTTGAATTAAGTAAAATAAAGGAGTTATTCTATTTTGCTGAACCATTGAAGCTTGCAAATAAAAATGTTGGTGTTAAATTTTTATTTGATTAGCTTCCCAAACCTGTTTCCAATTTAAGTAAATACAGCATTAATCTATAAAAATATCACTACATTTTTTTTTCTTTAAAGGTAATCGTAAATCGTTTGTTAAAATCATATTAAATTTTTTTCCTAAAACTAGTACTGCTGGTGAATAAATTTTTGAGGCATATAAAACATAATATTTAAAACCCAAGTGTAGCCTCCAAGTCTACCTAACATTTTTATTTTTTAAATCATTAATATGTAAAAAAATCAGATTCTTTTACGGCTAGGCATTTTTTATGGGAAGTATCTAAATAGAAACGGTAATTCTCGAAATTAAGAATGACATTGATCAAGGCCAAACAGCACACCTCGTTTCGAGTAATTCTTGTTAATGTAAGGTCCGTTATTGGAAGTAAAGGTGGAAACACAAGCTACAAATTCCCACTTTAGGCTTATGTCTGTTAATCTGATGTATAAAAGTGGTTGTGTTTTTTCATTAACTATTTAAAAAAAAACTATAGGCTGTTTTAAATTCAATATTTAATAAATGCGAAACCACTGGATTTTTAGCAAAAACTAATAAACAAATAAAATTAATTCAGCAGTTAACTTAACCCATAAGTATATTGGGAGTGCTGCAAATGAAGGTTGTCTCTGATAAAGAGGATTGTTATGATTATTTTTTTCACCTGTCAAAATATCACAGTTTTGTGATTTCGTCCAATGAAAACGCTTAATCTACAATGTTCTGTGCTAAATGCTAGCCAATCATTCCGTTTTATACTGATAAAACCACTAGTCGTTTTGCCAGTATTGATAAAATTATAGAACTGTCAAAAATACAATATCAATATTGAACAATTAAACAGCGAAAATAGCGAAAATTAGTGAAAAGATAACGATAAATTATTAAATAAAGTGGTTTTTGTACAGAATGGTTCAAAAAATAATCTTCTCAATTACTAGATCCGAAAAATCTGATTTTGGTGTCAATCGATTCGAAATGACAAATATAAAAATGTTCCTAAATATCAAAATCCGTTTTAAAAAATTTCCTATTGTTATTAACAATTTGAGATTTTAAAAAAAGGGGGTTTACATTTTTGCTAATAACTCATAAACTATAATAGCTAGAACAAAAAACTGAACGGATTCTTAAAGGGCAGGAAATTTCCAACAAATAAGTCCAAACTAACCGAATTGTAGCTCAATTATTTATAGGTCTAAATTAATGTTGAAAATGGTCGTCATCATGTTTTCTATTGGAATGTAATTCAATGTCCGTTGGGGCATATAGCCCAGGAAGTAGTTGTTTATTCATAGAAAACGGTCAAGCTTAGCTTGGTATAGAAACTATTAAGTTTCTTTACCTTGGTTGCAGGTGCAGTTTTTTTATTAATTTGCACCTTATTGAAATTATTTCATGTATTGTTATCCTGAAATATGTGATATTTTATTTTTCACCAAATGGGTAGGTACTTTAAAACTAACCTGGTTCTGCATGCATTTAAAACTTTTAGGTAGTTACCTACTGATAAATGTGATTTTGTAGGTAAACTTTAAATAGATATGCCTAATATTTTTTATTTTGGGAATTTTTTTATAATATAATCATGTGAAAATGTTAAAAAAATATTTATTCAAATTATAACTGTGTTTTTACGGTGCTCACGACAACTGACAACTGTCAATACTATCTAGTGTACAGGTTAAATCAATGGGAGGGGTAAGGGCATTGATTAAGTCAATAAAGTAGCGTCTGTTAAATAACAGATAGATTTAAAAAACTGTCACAAAAAGAAAAAAGAAAATCCATTCAAAACATTTGCGAGTTCTAATGCCAGCTTTCTCTGACTTTTTCGTTTCCTTTACCCCAGTTGCCTTCTTCTCTATATTACCACTAAATGTCTTTATCCCTCCTATTTACTTAAAGTTATTGAAAGATCAATAGGTTAGGAGTATTTTCTCTTAAAAAACAACGTATTTATTAAACATTATTATGTGTACACCCACTTCCATTCTGTATCTTGATTATTAATGTTTTAATAAATTAGTTCATAGATACCCAAAATAAAATACATGTAATGTGAATTTAAATCTTCTGTCACTGTTGAATCTTTACTTTTTATAATTAAAAATGGAGTCTAACAGCGAAAATAGATTTAGTGAAAAGAAAATTTTAAGGACTCGCGGTATTACCTTTGAAAAAAAATTACTGGATTCAAAAAAGAGGATTATAAAATTCAGGATAGTTAATAAAATTGTTTCAAGTTTGTGATATTGATTCATATTGCGCTAGTTTTATAGAATTTATGTAAATGTTAACCATTTTGTTGAACAAGATGTTTAAATTTAATATATTATTAACGGTAATATAACAAGACGTTGGCTAATTTTGTTGGGTCTAAAGTATGAGAATATTTTAATATCAATTTGTTGAGAGATATAATTTTGGGACTAATAATCTTTAATCAATCCAAAATTATGTCGAATCAAATTGTAAAATATTCGAGAAATTTAGTAACAACAAAAATAACACAGTCGTGTTATATTTAGGAAGATTACTTCCCGAGAAGATTAAATTAATTTCAGACAAGTAAATTTATTAACAGAATCCGAACATAAGGAATACAACTTGTTACATGTAATAAAGGGTTCCAATAATTTTAAGCACACAAATATTCCATAAAATAAAAGGATACAGTAATATAGCAAAATATATTAAGTAATTAAAGTAAGTACATTAAAAGTAATAATTATTGCACTTTTAACTTGGTTGCTTCAAACTCAGGACCCGGTCTCTCTCCGTAAATCCATCACTGGAATTATCACATATCTATCTAAAACAAAAAAAAAAAAAATTATATTATTATAAGTAAAATATAAACGTACCTTTATAATTACAATTACCATTGTACAATATTATATCTGATTTATTATTAAAATAATACTTAATATAACCTAAGCATAATTAACCATGTCAGTGTTAAAAAATTAAAGAAAAATTTAAAAATTATTTAAAAAGGACTACTTAATATGTAGTAAGAAATTCTTAAGCAAATTCTTTGAAGAAAATTATTTTGTGGAGAAATAATAATTACTAAGTAATGTTGGATTTAATCTATAGAATTTACCAAACAATTTGGTCTATGATAACTCCTCTTTAATGAGGTTACTTTTTAGGCACTACGCCACTGGAGGCCTCTAATTTTTTTTTCTTTACGTTTATTTTTTTTCTTGTGGATTGTTTTAACATCTTTACTCCTACACCACTTCTGGAGATTGTATCAAGACGTGTTGTGCTGACTGGTGTGATAATTCCAAGGAGGACTGCCCTGTATATTTTCGTTATTATTATGACACTTCCCAGAGAGTAATTAGACAAATTGAACATTTCACAACTTCAACCAATCTTAGATATGATATTAGATAGTACATTCCAGGGAAGACACTGCAATGGCAAAACACATATGCAGTGAGAAACGGCTGAGATGGGCTATGCACACCTTCCAGCCGTTCAAAACCCCTGGAACGGATGGAATATTTCCTGCCCTACTCCAACAGGGCCAAGAGGCAATAATTCCACACCTGATCCGAATTAGTCGGAGCAGCCTTGAACTGGGATACATACCAGAAGCGTGGAGAAGGGCCAAAATCACCTTCATCCCAAAAGCAAGGAAACGGGACACTACGCACCCCAAATCCCTTAGACCGATCAGCTTCACATCGTTTGTTCTCAAAACGATGGAAAAAGCTGTAGACAACTATATTAGAACAGATATCTTGGAACAGGTGCCATTGCACTCCCGTCAGCATGCGTACCAAGCGTGAAAGTCCACGGAAACCGCTTTAACACAATTGACTGACGAAATCCAAGACGCTCTGAATAAAAAAGAGACCGTGGTATGTGCCTTTCTAGACATAGAAGGGGCCTTTGACAATACGCTACATGAGGTAGTCAAAAGAGCACTGATTGAGAAAGGAGTAGATAGAACGACTTCCATCTGGATGTCGCAACTGCTATCTACAAGAATCGCAGAAATGGAGGCAGGACAAGACACTATCTTCATTAATGTGACCAGAGGCTGTCCACAGGGGGGAGTTGCATCCCCGCTTATGTGGAGTCTCACTGTAGACAGTCTACTTAGTCAATTGACCAGGGAAGGCATACAATGTCAAGGGTATTCGGACGACATGGTTATCCTGGCAAAAAGGAAGTATGAAAATGTCCTCTGTGATATTGTTCAAAGAGGACTGAACTTTGCAAAACAATGGTGTGACTCGGTGGGACTCAGCGCTATCGAAAGATGTGTGGAATTCAAAAAAACTACCGCAGACAAGAGATTGTGATCAGAGATTGTAATCAGTTCGAAGATGGCTTGGGAATGCCTATGCAAACTAAAGGAACTAGGCCAGAAGAACACTGTCACCCTCCTATGGGTCCCAGGACACTTAGGAATCGAGGGGAACGAAACAGCAGACAAGCTGGCAAAAAAAGAGCAGAAACCCCACATTTGGGACCAGAACCATCCTGTGGGATCAGCAGTAGAGTAATCTTAGGAAAACTAAAGGAAGAAATGGAGAAGGAAAAATCCAAGTACTGGAATCAGCTGGAAGGACTGAGGCAATCTAAGACACTATTGGGGAACTATGACCAGAAGAGATCTCTTAGCTGCCTCAACCTCAGTAAAAAAAGGCTCCGAATTCTAACGGGAATATTAACCGGGCATTGCCGGTTAAGAAGCCACATGAAGAAACTAGGGTTAGCAGGTGAAGCAAAGTGCAGATTCTGTGAGGAAGAGGATGAAACCTCAATACACATACTCTCAGAATGCCCTGCCTTGCAGAATTCTAGGGCCAGATACCTAGGAGCACATGAAATAGAAGAGGGGGATCTACCTGATTTGAAGCCCGACGATGTCCTAAACTTCCTCAGGAAAATAGGACTCGAAGAGCTGCTATAAATCTGAGAAAACATCAGAACTTGGCAAGTAAGGGGGACACAATAGATCCTATAGGTCGCAGTATACTTATCACCCCTAATTCATACATACATACATAGATAGTACATTTCACATAAATATAGAAACATTGTAAATCTTATTCATATGCAAAAGGTTCATTTCTTTCATAATTATTTTATTTTACTTTTGAGTAAACATCAAAACTAAATAACCTCTTCTTAAGATCAAAAATAAAAGAATTACTAATAAGGACATAAAACAAACCTAGTATTATTTACCGAACCCAGATTAAAATCAAAGTGAGAACCTGAGATGGAGATATTAAACTAATTAACTTTCTAGATGAAGTTAAATGTTATTAACAATAAGCTGAAAGAGATAGTATAAATCAATGTGTAACAAACTATAATTATAATAAAACTGACAGTAGTATTTGATATTTTTATGTGACGTTTTGACGTGACTATTTCTCTTGGGAGAAATAATTGACTAATAGTTGACTCCGATTTGTCTAAAATTCAAAAATTGTGACATTTTATTGTTTAATATAAAGAAAGGAAAACAATTAGTTCTAAATGTTGTACTACTATCTTGTTCAGTCTAAATATAATTTACGTTAAAGGACTACTTTAATGGATTTATTGCAAATAAGAATAAGCTCGACGTCCAACCCAGCCTCGATATAGATTTAACGCAAAAGTCATTCAACTTGTATTCGCTAGAAAATATTTCAATTAAGAATTTGAAATCGATTCGTTACATCTTGTTAAAGTACGTGAATATTATTACATTCTTGGTATGGTTTTTTAAACACAATAGAACTTCTCGGTATTTTTTACACACTTGTTAGTACGCAAGTTTTTTTTAATGGTTCTTCTTTATTTCTTTTTAAGATTGGGTTTGGTTGCTGTATTTTCGGCTACTTGACAAACCGTCCTCGCACACTATAATTTTGTTGTTGGAGAACAGAGACTTTGCATCCATCATCTCTGATTATAGTATACACATCAACATTTATACTGCATCACTTCAAACTTTTCAAAACAAGTGTGTCTAAAAAAATTAATATTGTCACTCTACTTTTAGATAAAAATAATGTTATAAAAAGATCCCCTACCAGAAGAAATCCTGATTACTTAAAAAAGAACTAAATGGATGTATACTAACGAAAACAATGAGCTTTATATATTTATTTTTACTTTCCTAATTAAACTGACAATTAATATTTTTATCTGTCAAAATCATTTTTTTTATTATTATTCAGTTTAACGTGCTCGACAACTATGGCTATTTACACATTTGCAATATTACAGTTGCATTTACAATAAATAATTAATGATTAGAATAAGTTAGGCAAGTTGTTTATGGTTAAATTTTGTTATAAATTTGAATGTCCTTTAATAGCTGAATCACTGCGAAGATTTTAAGCGGATCACTTAGTATAGATTGTAGATCTTCTTCGATGTTTAGCTGTTGTCTTCTAGAACTATGTTGACGACATTCGGTCAAGATGTGTTGAACGGTAAGGAGCCATTGACAGAACTGGCAAGATGGTTTAACTCTTGACGCCATCAGGTAGTCGTGCGTAAGTTTGGTATGGCCTATTCTAAGTCTTCTTAGAATGACCATCTCTTTTCTAGAGAGTTCAGGAAGAGTTGGTCGATCAATGATCGGGCGGATTTGATGCAGTTTAGTCTGGTTTTGGCGCCAATGGAGTTGCCATTTGCAGTACATCATTCTCTTAATTTCTGATTTCAGATCTTTATATATCTGGATGTTGGAAAAACCAGTAGTGGAAGTGGCAGATTTTTTTGCATAGCTATCAGCGAGTTCATTGCCTGTAATACCAATGTGTGAAGGTATCCAGATAATATTGACTGTTACCCCCTGGGAGTTAAGATTTTGATAAATATCGTGGATCTTTTGAACGAGGGGATGGTCAGTGAATATGTTGCGTATGGAGTGGATTGCTGCTAAAGAATCTGTATAAATAGCAATGTTTTTATTTAGTGGGGTGAGGCTTTTGAATGCTAGGAGAATACTGAAAATTTCGCCGGTGTGGACACTGCAATGGGAGGGAATATGTGAGGAGGTTAAGAGGCTATGGGTATTTGTGACCGAACAGCCTACACCTGATTCACTTTTTGATGCGTCAGTGTATAAAATTGGGAAATAATTGTTTTTTTTTAAATAATTTACATAAAATTTTGGGAATTTAGGTGTCATATTTGTCATATTTACACAGAAAGGTATTTGAACAAGGAATATGTTTATGCCAAGGAGGAATAAGTGAAGTTGGAAACGGAATTATATGAGAAAGGTTGATGTTGCTTATTAACGGTGAAAGAAGTTGTGGGATAGATTTTATTGTAGATTAATTGGATTGGTTGTTTGGTGTATGAGTAAGGAGTAAATGCGTTGGATTTGAGGGATTAGATGTAGCGGAAGCTGCCTATGAAAGGAGAAGCTGTTGACGTCTCAGCCAGAGAGGAGGCTCGTTAGCTTCGATGCAAAGACTTTCTGCTCGACTTGAGCGAAAGGCTCCTAGACACAATCGTATAGCGGTGTTATGTACAGATTTTAGTAGGTTTAAGTTAGTTTTGCAGGCAGACATATAAATAAAGCTACCATAATCAATTTTGGAGCGAATGAGAGATTTATATACTTTAAAGAGAGTATTTTCATCGGCACCCCAATTGTGATGCGAGAGAGTTTTAATGATATTAAGTCTGAGAAGGCATTTGTCCTTAATATCCAAAATGTGCTGTTTCCAATCTGCTGAATTTGATAATTTTTGATTTTTGAGGACATATGGATAAACCTAGGGGCTTCATTCTACTAAGAAGTAGGTTAACTGCATTTTGTAGTAATGAGCATATTGTGGGGGTAAATTTTCCATGGCAGTATAGTATCAGATCGTCAGCATATAGGGAGAGTTTGACAGGACTAGGAAAGCTTCTGGTAAGGTTATTTAATGCAAAAATAAATAGAGTGGGACTTAGTACGGAGCCTTGAGGAACACCATCCTGTTGGGTGAGGGGAGAGGTAATGACACCATTGACGGATACCTGAAATTTTCTGTTAGATAGGAAGTTTTGGATAAAGGATAGAATATTGCATTCAACTTTGTATTTTTTTAAAGTGTTAATAATCGCTGATCTGGAAATCGTGTCAAAAGCGCCCTCAATATCAAAAATGGCTGCGATCAAGTTGTGTTTATTATTCATTGCATCCGCAATGTGTGTTTGGAGAAGTACCATATTATCATTAGTAGAGCGGTGTGGTCTAGAGAGAATTTTATGTTTGTTAGGAAACCATAAGAGTCTTTTATTTATCATGGCTCAACTCAATTATCCTTCCAATCAACAAACCCGATCATCCTTCTTCATTGTCCCAATCTTATAGACCCATCTCATTGACCTGTACCATGTGCAAACTTATGGAAAAACTTGCTCTTGGACGATTTTCCAGATTTCCGAGCTCTAAATACCGCCGGTAGGTTCTCGATACATCACTTTGGTTGACCGCAATAATTGCAGCAACCTCTCTTTGAGAATGACCCATTTCAATAAGTGTCCTTATACGAACCCTATCTATTCTATCGTTGAAATTTCTTCGAAAAGCATTTAAAATAAAAATTACAATAATTACAAAAATAAAAGTTGTAGGTAAAGGACACAGCTGACTAAACAATATTTTCAGGCGATCAGAAGGCTCTTCAATATTATCACTTGCCAGTTTTTTTGTTCTTTTTTAACGATATTTTGAATTAAAAATATAAACACAAAATATATTGTTCAGAATTAAAAATAATAGCGTCTTAAAATTTTGTTAACGTCTGTTTTCATTGGATATACATAGTTAAAATACTTTTGTATGAAATAGGAATAAACAAAAAATGATTTGAAAGGGAAATAACAATTTATTGAAATAATGTTTTATAAAATTTTGTCAAGTTAATCCAAAATAATGAGAGTATTGCTAAATTTATGAAGTAAAGTCATTTAAATGTCACAAAACTTTGTGCTTTATATATATTGTAATGAATATTATGATTTGAAATATTATTTTATTGATTTATTTGATTGATTGATATTGATGTTCTTTAAGTAGCAAGATCTTCTTTTTCTCAGGGGTGCTTTGTTCTGCAAGTTTTTAGTTGGACAATTAGGTATATATGAATTAATAATTGATTAATTATAATTACAATTTTATTATAATAGAGTTAAATTAAAACAGTAATATATTGAATGTTGAATAATGATAATAATTAGTAGAAAGAAGAAAAAGGAAAGGCCTTTTATTAACCAGAAAAGAACTTACTTGATCTTGAGATTGTAATAAATTAATTATTGTTATTTATGCAATGGTAAATAAGTTATTATCGAAATATAGTAATTATTGAATATCAAATAAATTCTTTTGTTTTTAAATTATAAAACTTAACTAACTACTACAAAAATTCAAAATGTTTACAATGTTATCTGACCTTAATACACGTAGAGTCCTGCTGTTTGATTGGTGGAAAAAAATCCGTAGTCGCTCTATGAAAAACGGAAACCAATGAAGGTATACCTGGAATTTCCGACTGTTGAAAAATGTCGAGGTTGTTTGTTGTTAGATGTTTGGTTTCTTGTGTAAAATATAATTGTTCTTCCAATTCGATTTATGGATATAGGTAGTCCAGTGTTGGATTATAGATCTTTTAATGTTATCATAAATAGTAAGTACACATAGAATTTCTTATTTTTTTATACGCCGAAAAAGTTTTTAATTACACTTTTGATTAGTTCTTAATGTCACTTTTTGGCACTTTATTTTACTTCTTGATTGTTTTAACTTGTATTTTAAAGTCACTATTTAACACTTAATATTTTGTATACTTTTAAAAACTGTTTGTTCACTTAATTAAAATTGACTGTTCACACTGACTGATCTTCTATGTCTGACTTCCAATAATATACTTCCTCCCAACGACCTCTGCTCAAGTCCTTTTATAGGTTGCTAACCTTCCAGAAACTTCGTTTATAGTTCTATGAATTAGTCATTTCTAGAATAATATGAGTATGTTTATCTTTCCTATGTATATCTAGACATGCTCACTTCGGCTACTGTCGATCACAATATAGTAAAAATATGTCTGTCTCCTTTTTACACATTATATAATCAATTTCGCGAAGTTTCTAGTAGGTTTAAATAACATATTTATGCACAAAATATAATATTGATACAATACATAATAAAAATTATTTCTAAGTTAAAATTTTCTTACAAATACATACACAAAATTTATAGTAAAATAATATAATAAAAGTTATTTGATTAAGTTAGTATTAAACAACTTCTGTTGATATTATACTCATTATACTATTATCGAATATTTAAATGTTACAATATATATAACTAAACATGGTCTATGATATATTACACAAAAAATAATATACTAAGTGACATAAAAATCCGAACACCCAGTTTAAATGATTTTATTCACAATCACATATGTAATGTAACCATTATCGACATTTCAAAAGTTAGAAAGTAAAACTTTTTTATACAGTAGCACTTCCCGACCTAGGTCGGGAAATGGCCACTTCCCGACCTGTCATTCTTCTTCTTTTTTATTATTATTTACTAAGCTTCTTAATTTTAACTCGGACAACTCTCTAATTATTCCATTAAACTAATCATATAATTGTTCATTGCTGCAGGTAGTAGACTATGACAATGACGTTTCTCGATTTCTCATTATATTGACAGTAACTTCAGATTAAAAAGAAAACTCATTTAGTAAAATGTCTGACAGTGATATAGAAATGGAAAATACTCCTCCAGAAATAACTGAAATGGCTAACAGTGTCATTCAATCTTTGCTTCCTGATAAAAGTAAAACACGTTACGAAAACGTATATTCACAATATAAGAAATGGTGCACAATGAAGAATGTTAACATCGAATCTGAAACAGTTATCTTAGCATATTTCTACCTACCTTAGTCTAAGTCACCTCTTATTTCATTTTGTTAAAATACCTTAATACCAATAAATATTAAATAATAAGAAGAAGACAATTATTGATTATTTAGGACATACGAGAATACTAGGTATTTTAGAAATATACATAGTTTATAAATTGTTATTTTTAAATTATTTTCTGAAACAATTGATTGTGAATAAAATAGTATACAAACCTCAGTAGAAAGTTTCCTACTGTCTCGAGATGTAACTGACTTCGGCGCTACGCGCCCCAGTCAGTTATCTCATCTCTCGACAGTAATGAAACACTTTCCACCTCGGTGTGTAATATACTATTATTTGTATAAAATTTTGTGTAAGTACTTACTGAAGCATAATAAGTAAATGATGAAAATTTCAAAATGATTGCATTGCTTTAAAGCCCTTTTATCTTTAATAATGTGTGGATGCACCCCGATGTGTTACGCATTCTCCAACGCGCCTAGGCATGCTTCTGATCAGGTGGTCAATGTCCTCCTGTGGTATCTTATTCCAGGCAACCACCAACTCCTCTCGAAGTTCTTCTAGATTCTGAGGAGGACGTTGCAAATTGAGCAATCTCCCATCTCCCATCATAGGTATCCCACACGTGCTCAATTGGGGATAAGTCGGGAGATCTTGGTGGCCAAGGTAACAATGTGACATCATTATGTTGAAAGAAGTCTATTGTGACTCTTGCGACATGTGGTCGGGCATTATCTTGTTGGAAAGTTGGATTTGCCAGGGTGTCAAGATAGGGTAAAAGATGGGGTTCTAGAACTTCTTGGATATAACGCTGCGCGTTTATGTTACCTCTGAAGAAGATTAAAGGTGATCTCGAACCATAAGCTATAGCACCCCAAACCATAACTCCAACAGTTTGATGAACATGCCTTTCAACAAAAAATCGTGGATTTCTCCTTTCACCACGTCGTTTTCTAACCCTCGCTCGACCATCGTGCATGCCTAAACAAAAATCGAAACTCGTCACTAAAGACAATATTGTTCCATTCCTGATCCCAGAGTGACCGTTCTCTGCACCACTCAAGGCGATTACGTCGGTGTTCTGGAGTTAAAGGGAAGGCCCAGTGTGGTCGGTATGAAAACAGGCCAAAACGTCTTATTCGTCGGTAAACACTTCGCATGCCAATAGATCTGTGTTCTGCAAACCATTCATTTGCAATGGACCTGTAGTGGAGAATCGGTCCCCTAAGGCCAGTAATCTTAGGCGGTTATTCTACGGGGGCGTCCAGAGCACCTTTGCTTATGGTTTTCTCGAAGCCATGCCTGACAACATCTAACCACGGTGTCTACACTTCTTTGTACTCTAACTGCAATTTCCCGAAAAGAAAATCCAGCTTCCCGAAGTCTCACTATACGACCCCTATCAAACTCACTAAGTTGACGAAATCGTACAGGTCTCCGTACCCTAGGCATCGTAACCAATCGTAAAGAATGTCAATAACCAAAATCCGCAAAATTTGGATCTTTACTACGGCCACAATATTCATTTTTGGATTGTTAGTGGATTTCAAATAAAGCAGTATAAAAACCGGAATCTTCAACTGATAAAGCTGAAAATTTTAATAATAATTGTTTATTTCAGTAAAATAAATATATTCACCAAATTTTATTTAAATAAAATCATTTAAACTGGGTGGATTTTTATGTCACTTAGTATAAGTACGTAAGTAAGTAAGTATAAGTAAGTATAAGTACACATTTTATTTAAAAATAACTCGTTGTAGCGAAACAGCTGTCATTGCATTTAAAAAATTTTTTTTAAGTACATTATTCGCCCAAATAAACGACACTGAAAAACTGTTCAAAGTGCTCGCCATTGCATTCCAAGCTGTACTTATAACGCTTAACAATATTGTTTAGTAAGTTATTAAAAATAGGCTGCTGCATTCTTCTGGAAAAGGTCAAATGTTTTCACGGAGTGGCCGGTGGATTTTCTGTAAAAATGGCTTGTTTCAGCATACCCTGTATGTAAGCATAAAGAGTTGTTGGATAAGGTGAATGAGAAGGGTAAAGAAAATTTGTGTTACTGGAAATTACGCGCTCTTCAAAATTTTCTCGAATCAGATCTAAGGATTCTGTCATGGTATGACAAGTAGCCCCATCCTAATGAAACCATTGGGTATTCAACTGTATGTTTCTGGCACGACAGAATTGTCTGAGATCAATAAAAAATGGTGTCAATTAAGTTTATTAAATTTCACAGGCTTCCAGATTTCAGTGTCTTTTGTTTTGTAGCATACCGCAAAAGGTGGAGGATTAATTCAATTGTTTACTTGCTTATTATTCTATTATTTCTATTTTTAATTATTCTTTGTACTCTGATTGTTACTCTTACTCTTTATTTATGTATGATAATTTTTAAAATTAAAATTAACTTTTTATTAATCTCTTAATCTTTTAAATTTACGAATTTTTTGATCAAACTTTCCTAACGTTATTTTTCTTCCCTCTATTTAACTGCTATACACCTACACAAAATGATGCTCTTCCATGTTGGATGCTCGCGCTTCGTTACAAATATTATTTATTCTGGGAATTGTGTCATATTTCTTACTCGAAAAAAAGGAAAAGATATTCACGTAGTTCATTTTTGTAGGAGCGAAAGTTTACAAAAGGAATTCGAGGATAAGAAATATCGTAAATGTTTCAAACACGAATTTATTTTACATTTGCTCTATTTTTTTGGATCATTTTATGATTTTTATGCAAATTGAAACAGATTTTAAAAGCAGCTATATGTATTATATTTTTCTTTCAATCTGACGCCTTGGTTTCGCTGACACCCGCATTCGTCTTGGGTGACAGGAGTCTAATTTTCCTGCTAATCTTTCACATCGCCAGTTTTTCTTCCCTGCTTTCCTCTTTATTATGTTCTCCACCCGTTTGCTGACCATGTTCCAGTGTTTTTTTAATTTCATCGTTTCATGTACAATGTTACCTGGTGTTAGTATGTTGCTGTTTGTATGATCCCTGAAAACTTTCCAACAGGGGCAGTTCTTGTTATCCCCAGATAACGCTTAAATCATCCTTGTATAGTTAATGACTGTGTCAGGAAATAGTTGGTGTCCATGCTTATGGTCAATTGTGCCACAGTTTTTTATTCTCCCCATTCCACTCTTTTACTGTTCGCATTTTTTTCACCGTTGTAGCTAATTTTGAATACCTCTAGTTGTCCAATAAGTAAATAGGGATATACAGTATTGTAACGGGTTGACAGATTGACAGTAACGTGAAATTTGCTATTTAGTAATTATAGTTCATTTGTTTGGAGTTGGCAGCTAAGTCGTAAAGTCGTAAAATGTTGTAAACAAGACTCTAAATCAGCAGGGCACGTACTTATTTATATTGGTATGAACAAATTTCTTTTAAGCATCATATTTTGATCTTCTTAGGTAAGGGATAAGAAGTTATAATACGATATTTATAATATTTTGTTGTTCGATTTTAACGAGAATAATTGTGGTCGTTAGGGGTGTTAAGGGATTCAGGTAACCATATGTGTATAATTGCAAAAATAGGTACGTTATTAGTCTATAAATTGAGGATTTGTTTTTATCCTTATACATAAGAATATAGGTAGGTACTCGTTAGTGTTGGTGGTTTATATTGCGATTTATATTTTTATAATTTTACTCCAAGAACATTTTCGGTAGTGAAAATGGCGTCAATTTCGAGTTTTATTCCACTACAAGTGCGTTTTCTAAAAGAGAAAAATCTATTGTTTTAAATGTTCATGATGCACTAATATATCAAGATGCATCAGCAACTTTTCGTGATGTGGTGACTAGGTGCTCCAATATGACCGGTGTTAGTGTTTATCGATGTTTAAATGAGAGAAAACAGGGAAATGTTAATGAACCAAAAAAACAGGTGGAAAAAATTCCATTATGGTCGATAACTTTAATAGAGATATCATTACAAGACGATATCATTTGGACGAAATACGTTGTTGAAACTCCTAAAAGAAATTGGTTTTAAGTATGAGTCGCATAAAAAACGAAAATTTTTGAATGAGACAGAAGAAATTATTTGCTGGATAACACAATAATTAAGAAGTATTAAAAAATTTCGGAGCGAGGGAAGAACTATCTTTTATTTAGGTAAAACATGGTTGAATGAAGAACACATTGTTTGTAAAGCATGGATGGACACCCGTCAGGCATTTTTGGAGGGATATTCAACAGGATTAAATGCTCCTCGAGGAAAAGGTCGCAGACATTGGCAGTCCACATGATTTTATAGAAAATGGGTTATTAGACTTTGTATCAAAGTCAACCAAAGATTACCCCGAGGAAATGACCTCTGATGTTTTTGAAGATTATTTTTCCCAGCTATTGGAATTTTTGCCAAGTGCTGCAGTGATTGTCTTGGGTAACGCCAGTTATCATTCAAAACTGGTAGAAAAGTTACCAACGACGTCATGGAAAAAAGGAGATATTAAAGAGTGGCTCCAGAGCAAGAATATTTCTTTTGACGATACTATGCTGAAAACGGAATTACTGCAAATTGAGAAGCGCCGCCACAAATTACAATATAAAAGATATGTAATTGACGAAATGGCGAAGGAAAAAGGAAAAACTGTATTACGTTTGCCACCTTATCACTGTCAATTAAACCATATAGAATTTATATGAGCACAGGTAAAAGGTGAGGTGGCAAGAAACAATACAAATTTTAAATTGAATGACGTTAGACAGCTTTTGATAAACTCTTTTGGAAAGGTAACACGGAAAAATTGGACCAATGCCATAAACCATGTGAAGAAAGAAGAACAACGATTGTGGAGTGTTGATATTAATATTGAAGAACTGTTAGAACCCATTGTCATTCCTATCGGACCAGGCAACGAATCTGACTCCTCGTCGGATGAATACGACGAAATGGAAATCGACAACTAAAGGAGTAAGTGCTTTTTGCATTAATTTATATTTAATTCTTACTTTTTAATATGTAGCATCTTTTTATTTTACTTTTAATTTTTATTTTAATTTGAATTATTCATTGAAAATAATTCGGTTGTACGGCCATGGGATCTATTCAGCTACCTGTTGTGACAATATTATCTAGGGTTTCTATTGTATTTGGTTTAGTTAATTCCTAATTACAGGGTGGACTCTTTGAAAAATAACAACTGTGACTATGTTCCAATAGAAATATATACTACTTTTAGTTATTTTTTATGAACCACCCTTGCTTGGGCTTTGAAGGAATTGCATTTATAATGAATTCACTGTCCTGCCAACTCCAAACAAATAAACTATAGTTAATATGTTATCAAATCCTTTGAATAATTCAGATAAGAAAGATCGATGAGGAATGCCCATCATTACTGAACTTTTTATATTTTCATTACAAAGTCAATAAATATATTGTGGTTTAACTGTACCAAAGTCATAATTTCAGATACATATGTATTTAATCTGTTTTAAATGCACCATAAAAAAATGATAGATGCATTCAAGATAGATACACCGTAGTGGTTTATAAGAAAAAAATGTAGAACGAAAATTTGGAGGCAAAATTATTATCATATTATGATAATTTTAAAACACAGGAAATATATTATGTGCTGCTCTTTCTCATTCGTATTTTTTTTTAAATAATCTATTTTCTGGTTGTGAATATAATGGATCCGAATAGACTAGGTACACTTAAATATTATTTGAATTAGGCACTTTCAAACCTGTACACAATGTTATCTTAATGACTTCCTTTTATTATTGTTTGTCAATTCAAAAGCAAACAATACAAAATATTTGTTAATCAGCGAATAAACAAAATCGTCAATTTTTCGTTGGAAACAAACAGAGTTACAGATTTAATAATAGCTGTCTAGTGGCCTCGATTATAATCCACAACTAACAAATTTCATATTTTTATCACGCTTGTAACTAGGATGTTTTTTTACTGAAATGGTATGTTTTTTACAGAAAATAACAAAGTAATCTTACTTTTGACACCTAGGTATACTGGCACTGAGGAGAACGAAAAAAGTGGGCCTTATAGCCAGAAAAGGTGCTGAAGAAATATTTATAGGCCCAAAACCATTCCCAGCTATAGTGAACAGCATAGCCAGAGGAACAATATCGAACTGGGTAGATAGTATTGAAGTCATCTTTGAACAGTAAGAAATAACGGTAACCACTTTGAGATTTTTGAAATGGTCCACATAAATCAGTGTTCACCTGGTAATTTTGCTCGTTCTCTTGTTCCAAATTTTCCTCTATGCATTTTACCATAAATACAACCCTCACAAAGTTCACTATCTAAAGCTACTTTAAGGTCAAGCTCATAACTTAAAACATCTCTGATATGTCTTTTGTTTTGATGACCAAAACGTTCATGGTAGAGTTGCAGTAAATTTTCATTTGAAACTGTATTTATTTGAGCTGTTACCTCTGGTTTTACTATCTGCATGGCAAGCTTATAAAGACCTCCATATCTACTTCTTTTTCCTGTCAGAATGGTTTTTCCACCAACTATAAACTTACAATCCTCCGTACTTGAAGTAAACTTGCTTAAGGTTTGCTTGTCTTGTGCATGTAAAACAGAAAATAAATTTTTCTTAATCTGAGGAACATACCACACATCGCAAAATATCTTCTTTATCTTGAATGTTAGCTTGAACCAAAACTGTTCCCTTACCAACTGCTCTTATTGTATCACCATTTGCTGTCGTTATAGTGTGTGGGTCTTGAAAGTATTGAAATGTCTCAAAAATATCACTTTTATTGGTGATATGACTTGTAGCTCCATTATCCACAAACCAGTAGTTTTCTTCGGATTCACTTAATAAAACATTACTAGTCAAAGATAACAATGTCATATTTGTATCTGTTACCTTGTGTGTTCTTGAACTTCCTGGTTTTGGAGGTCTACCGTCCTCTTTCCATTTAGAGCATTGTTTTACTTTGTAACCTTCACGTCTACAGTAATTACATACCAGTTTCTTTTTAGGATTACCCTTTTTCTCTGCAATTAATGTCTCATGGTGATTTAATTTACCATTACCTATTAATGCATTTTCATATTACAAAGTTGGTTTGTTAAATTGTCCACAGTTCGATCACTTTTTGACATAAGCATCCAACTTGATTTAAAAGAAAAATATTCTTCAGATAGAGATCCTAATATCTTACAGACTAGCAGTAATTCTGGTAAATTACAATTACATTTGATACCTGTTGTAATTCTGTCTTTTGATATTTCTTTTTGAAGTTCATTCCAGAGATTCTTAAACTTAGATACGTGAGTTGCCATGTCATCTTCAATTTCTTTTCCATAGTTAAAGAACTGAAGACAAATATCATAGGTCTTGTCTTCAACATTTCCATCAAATAACCTATGTAATTCAATCCACACGTCTCTCGCACTTGTAAATCTCATAACTTTTTGAAGAGTATCTTGTGTCATATTAATAGTAAGAGCTAGAAGTACATTACAATCTGCAGCATTAAAACTTGCTAAAGTTCTTTCATATGTCGCTTTTTGTTCTGGTGTAGCACCTTCTGGTAAAACAGGAGAAACTAATTTACCTTCCAAAACATTAACGGCATTTGGAATACCTCGTAACAGAATATTCATTTTATACTTCCATGTATCCCAATTATCTTTTCCTTCAAGTAGACCTATTTGGACTTTGGCTGGATCCATATCTTATTCTACTTTTGGATACTAATTTTCTTATTACAAATCTTTTCTAATTCTTAAAAAAACCTTGAACCACGCTCTGCTACCATATTGAAGTTAATCTTCAATTTTAATTGTGTCAAGATATTTTTGTAAATGTCCAAAAACTTTAATTTAATAAAGTTTAAATATTCCGTCTTTTCTATTCAAAATCTACGAAAAACTTCAATAGATAGGAGGAGACGTTCTTACTGGTTCTAGCTTTGAGGGTTTAAGACACCCAAAGGCATTTTTAAGAGATCTCTCTAAAAAGAGATCTGTCATACAAACCGTAGGGAAGAAAAGGGAGAAGTCATTGTGGAATAAAAGGTGATGCTGCAAAACGGGAAATTTTCATAATACTAGAAAAATTAAACTAGGAATTAGTAAACATGATATAAGGTTAAAATGGCCTTTACAATACAACACCAAGGGTATCAAACATATTCCCGCATCAGCTTCCCAAATACATTCCACGTATAATGTTGTTTGGAATTGTAATCAACTATAGGTTTCTATTATAAGGCGATTGAATTCCAACCATGAGAGATTTTCTTCTTATCTCCATAAAATCTATAATCTGTGTGCGACCAAGAAACTTTGATAATATTAACAAATTATTTTAGGAACGCAGAAGCTCAAAACCAAGGAATTAATTATATAAGGAATCATATAACATTTTAGTAACGATATACACTGTTGAACAATGGATATTTTTTCAAATTTCAGAAAATTGCGTAAAAAAATAATATTTTAAATATACGTTTCATGCTATCAAATGTCAGTACAACTAATATTCCCTCAACAAACTAAAGAAATTAAAAGTTATAAAAGTATTACATATTGTGGAAACATTTCTAATACAATTTCAAAAATAATATCTTCAGCAACATCTGCATTAATTTCATTCAAATCACACAATAATGTTGGTACAAAATTGTTAAATGTAAAAACAAAATTACCTAAATTAAAAAAATCTGATGTTTACAAAATTAATTGTCCAAAATGTAATGCTGTATATGTAGGTCAAACACAAAAAAATTTTGAAATAAGATTCAATGAACACTTAAGAGCGTACATGCTGATATCGGTGGGTGATAGAACACAGTCGTTGGAATTTTCAGAACTGGAAGTACTGTATGTTTACGGATGGGTCCAGATTTCCTATGAATATGTGTGATGGTCGAATATTGGTGTGGAGAAACGGGGACAGCGATACAATGAACGTTTGATGGCTCTTTTTGGTGGTGGCTCAGTTTGCTTGTAGGGAGGCATACAGTATGATGCAAATGTATGGAATAAATTCATTATTTCAGAAACAGACGACTTTAAAAAAATCATCGTCATTAGTAATGGCGTAATGACGTCATCGACGATTTTATTAAATACAAACCGAGGTAACGTGACAGCTCATTTGAAAAGTGTCCTTATCGCCTTTGCAACAATGTAATCATTAAAATATTTATTTCTACAAGGTTAACCAAAATTATAAATTTTGTTGAGTAACATGGAATTACAATAAATATTCACTTAACTAAATTACACTAAGGACCGCCACTGGGAATAAAACAAAATAGTGTTTATTTTTGGTTCCGAAAAAAAATACTTTGATAAAAACAATGCTACATTATAATTTGAAATTAATTATTGTAGTAAGTACTCGGAATTATTTTTACAAAAATATTTAAATCATTGTCATGCAATTGACTCGTCTTTATTCGTCAATAATCTGTGAATCTGTCAAATAATAAATTTTTACTCTTTGAGTTTTTTGCCGACATTAACAAAAATGAAACAGAACGAATCGAGATTTTAACCATGATTGGTTATGGAGAGAGAGTGAGGACTCAAGCAAAAGTTCGTAATTTATTTAATGCTAAATACCCCAATCGCGATCCAATTACTTAATCAACAGTAAGTAATATTGAAAAAAAATTAGAGAAATGGGCCATGTTAAAGATCTTCCCAGAAATGGTAGAACATCAATATCCGAAGCCAAAAAACTGGACGTTGTACTGGCGTTTCAAGAAAATGCTCATACCAGTTCTAGGCAGGTCGCACTAGATAATAATGTCCACAAATCAACTGTTGTAAGAGTGCTAAAAAAGGAGAAGTGGCATCCCTACAAAGTACATCTGGTCCATGAGCTATTAGAAGATGACTTTGATAGAAGAATCGAATTCTGCGAAATCGTTATGGAACAATATGTAACAGAGATACGGGTTTCATACAAAATATACTTTTTTCAGATGAAGACTCTTTTATGCTCAACGGTCACGTAAATCGCCAGACATGTCGATATTGGGCAAGTGAAAATCCACATTGGATGGAAGAGTATAGGACACAATATCCCGAGAAGGTGAATGTTTGGGCCGGCATTATAAACAATCAAATTGTAGGGCCATATTTTTTTGAGGAAAACCTAACTGCTGTTAGTTATCTAGAATTTCTTCAAAATTAGCTGTTGCCACAGCTGAATCAGCTATTTCCAAATAGAAATGATTTATGGTAGGTACCAACAGGATGGGGCTCGCCCACACTATGGCGTTGAGGTACGAAATTACCTTAATAACCTTTTCCCACGAAGGTGGATAGGTATAAGGGGGCCTATCGAATGGCCACCAAGGTCTCCAGATTTGACTCCGAATAATGTAGAAGAGTTGAAGGAGCGATTCCGAACGGAAATTGCACAAATAACACATGAAGTCCACGAAAACGTGAGGAAAGAATTTACTGCTCGCTTTTCTCGCCTTTCTTGCTAAAGGTCGGCAATTTGAACATTTGTTGTAATTTAATTGTATTTAAGTAAACATGTATTCTAAGTTAATTGTATTAATAAATCAACAGTTTGGTTAGCCCTGTAGAAATAAATATTCAAATGATTACATTGTTGCAAAGGCAATAAGAAGACCTTTCAAATGAGCTGTCACGTGACCTCGGTTTGTATTTAACATAATCCTCGATGACGTCATTACGCCATCATTAATGACGTAATGTCCAACACATCTATAGCAGTTAATGGCCATTTAAAAATTAAAATTGACGTGTTTCTCAAATAATGAATTTATTCGATACATTTGCACCATACTGTATGTTATGATTTAGTGGTGTTCATGAATATGACAATACCTCAGCAAATTATTAAATTTAATAAGGACCATGCCAAATATAGTGACAGCACTAAGGCAAGCTAGGGGTGGACCCACACGATATTAATTTTCGTGAAAGGACTTTATGACCTGCGCAGTAAATGATTTAACATTTTTCATTTTTTTCTGTTTTATTGTAACTGTTTTTTTTTCATGAAAAATTTGTTTATTTTATTTTTTTGGGTATATTGTAACGTGAAAGAATAAAGATTAACTTATTTTATCGAATTTTTATTTATTATTAACCAATGACAAAAAAAATGACAGATTTTTGTAATATCCACTTCAATTGTTGAGCAGTGTATTTAATGAAAACAAACAGATGATTTTAAAAATGGGCATAGTCTAGTGACAAATAATTTTCCACACACAAATACATCTCGATTAAGTTACTTTTCAATAAAGAAGAAAGTAAGCTGAAATTAGTGTCGCCCTCGTGTCAGTAACGTGATAATTCGGTTTTATAGGTAACTTAATAGGATTTAAAATCAAGGTCTATTTGAAACGATTCAAATTTATGCCGTCACGAGTGGTATATTTACACAAAAAATGTATATGTAAGTTTCAATTTTAATTATATTAATGATAATCGAAAACATTACTGCAGTTTTACTGCCGACACGTGGGATACGTCTATACTATACCTACGTTTTTAATTGGAGTTAAAGTCTGATAATGCAAAAAGTGGAAGTCTATAAAAGGTTTATGTTTTTATTGATATACGCAATATTTTGTACATTATGCAAATGATGAAAATTATCCAGTATTTTAAGACGTAATGCCGTTTGTATAATTGAGTAATGTGTGTGTATTCATTTAATTCGATATTATTTTTAAATCTGGATCGGGGCCAAGATATTTCTTAATTTATAAATATCAGTATCTAGATCGTCCTTGTTCCTTTGCGTTTTAATTTGTAATAATGCATTATTTCAAAACGGAAGTAACTTTTTCAAGTTTTAAAATTGTATACCTTTACATTAAAGACGTTTCGCATAGAATAATAAAATACACTGGTCACAAAAAGTATCGCGTAATTTTAAAAATTGAATTATGGTGTAGATAAAATACACATTTTTCACATTTTTTAGAATATTTTAATATGAGTATTTTTATGGTATTCTTTAGCTATACCGAGTGTCCCAGACTAATTTATCCAGGCTATAATCTATATAGAAAGGACAAGGAGTAATTAATCATTCATTTAAGTAGATTTCATAAACATACCAAAATATATTTTAAGAGGGTATACCGTCAGGTACATTTTGTATTGAACGAATGAGTTGCAGCTATGCTAAAGAATATACTATTTAGGTCAGAGGTAATGAAATGTAGTAATTTTAATAAAAGAAAGTGATAGAGGTACATAAATTTCAGTAAGTTTGATAAAGAAAGGCAATACAGTTTATTCATTATAGAAAACAAACCAATCTGTAACAATAATTATTTTATATATTTTTGTTCTTTTTGTAAGAAGATTAATTCAAACTTTGAACGCCATATTAAAGTGTATTGGAAATGGAATAGATCAGTTTTCGTCCCATTCGAGAATCTTTATTAGTTTAAGAGATATAGCCTGGATAAATTAGTCTGGGACCCTGTATGAAAGCCCAAAATATTCACAGTTTAAATCGCCTTTTTGTTGAAAAACAAAAAATGAATAAATTTTAATAAATCCTATTTGCATTATTAACATTTTAAAATTTCTTGTGTGCAGTACGTTTTTTTAATTTTTTATTTGGAAGTGTCTAGAAACATTTTGAGTTAAAATGAGTAATTTAATCCCGGAACAAGCAGCTCAAATCGTGGCTTTAGTTGAAGATGGACGATCTCAGCAATATGTTGCTGAAGTCATGGGAATCAACCAATCCAGCGTTTCTAGAGTCTTAAGAAGGTTTAGAGAAACTGGAAGTTATAAGAGAAGACCAGTTCCAGGAAGTCCCAGGTGTACTAATCCTGCAGATGACCGTTATTTAAGAATTCAGACTTTGCCAACTCGTCATGTTACAGCCAGGCAACTGCAAAATGTTCTCTCTGGAGTCCGTAATGTTAGAATATCTGTCAGTACGGTTAAAAACAGATTAAGGAATTTTGGAATCAAACCCAGAATGGCTGTTACTGCTCCATTGTTAACCATAGCATACCGTGAAGCCAGAGCACACCGTGAAGCACGTTTAAGGTGAGGCAAGAGAACATGTTAATTGGGATATTAACGATTGGGCTAATATTCTTTATACGGATCAAGATTTTTTACTTTTTGGATCCGATAGACGTATTCCAGTTTATAGACGCGCAGGTAAGCGATTTGCTCAGTGTAACATAAGAGCAGCCAGAAATTATGGAGGTGGTTCGATTATGGTATGGGGAGGCATCTGTTTTGAAGGCCTCACGGAGTTAATTGTTTTTCGCACGGAATTACTGACTGCTGATCGGTATATAAGGGAGGTCCTTGAGGAAAATGCAGTGCCATTTGTTCCAATTATTGGAGATAATTTTATTCTAATGCACGATAAAGCTCGACCGCACGTTACCAGAATAACAATGGAATACCTTCAAGAGAATGATATCCAAGTTTTAGATTAGCCAGCAGTTAGTCCAGACCTTAACCCAATTGAACATGTTTGCGACTACCTGGACAGGCACATAAGAAATCGTAATACTGCTACAGATGAGCTGGAAAATGTTTTAATAGAAGAATGGAAAATTTGGATATGGATTACAGAGGTGACCTGATAAGAAGCCTTCCACGGAGAATGAGAGATGTTATAAGAGCCAGAGGTCGCATTACCAGATTTTAAAATGTTAAATTTATCGTTCAAATTTTTTATTTTGTTACTTTGTGTTATTTAATTTATGCGCATTATTTTTTGATTTTTAATTTTAATCAAATAAACTATTTCGAAACATAATTCCAAATTCATTTCCTATCATTTCCCAAAAAAATGAAAGGAGAGTAATATAAACTTTATTCATAACGAGTCTAGTTTATACAGTGGACGGCTAATTTATAGAATATTATCATTATTTCGAGAACCGTCGAGTTTTGAGGGTAATCCCGAAACAGGTCGATTTTTGTTATAAAATACCCATGTTATAACGTACATGGAGTAAGGATGACGTCACCGGTGTGGGTGTAGTGACGTAATCGTTAATTTTTTTAAATAGAAATCGGTATAATGCGACATCTCATTTGAAGGAGAATTTAATTCACAATTTAACGACATTACATTTGTAACTAAAATATTTTTTTAAGGGTACAAAAACATTTTTTTTATTTAAATTCAATCAAATTACAACTAATGATTTAATTCATAACGTCCTTTAAAGTAACCAAATTATGCATAATAATTATTTTAAATTAAATGTTCCAAATGTCATCCATCGGTTCCTGCCATGACTTTCTGAAATAAATACTTAAAAAAGCAAAAATAAGTAAAAATAATAATGACACAAAAAGTTATCTCATAAACACTGAAACTTTTTGTCAAATGTTAAATCAAGCAAGTGATATTGGCATAGTTACTGTAATATTTATTGTCGTAAATATTTTTTGATTTTGTGAATTATCATCAGTTGTCAATTGTAATTTTTACTTTTGAATACTAAATTATGGCTCACCTAAATGAAACACAACGCATAGAAATATTAATTCTTAGCGGATGTGGAGATAAAAAAAGAACACAGAACGAGGTATGCAATTTATTCAACGCAAAATATCCAGACAGACCCATCAGCCAATCAACAGTAAGTAAAATAGTCCGAAAATTTGGAGAAACTGGGCACGTTAAACATATTCCAAACGCTGGGCGTCCTAAAATTGAAGACAATGTGAAACTTGATGTTTTATTACATGTCCATGACAATCCTCACAGTAGTTCAACACAAATGGGTGAATATGCTGGAGTTTCCCAACGATCGGTATTACGTATTTTAAAAAAAGAAAAATACCATCCCTACAAAATTCAACTACACCAGGAATTAAACGACAACGATCTCGATCGCGGCTTCAATTTTCTGAAATTATGCAGGATTTATGTATCGGCAATCCACGTTTCATCAATCAAATCCTCTTTTCCGATGAAGCCACATTTTTTTTACGTGGTACCGTGAATCATTAAAATTGCAGGTATTTGAATCAAGAAAACCCACATTGGATGACTGAGGCACACACGCAATATCCTCAGAAAGTGGATGTATGGGCAGGGACCATCGATGACAGAATCATTGGCCCTTTTTTCTTTGAAGAAAATCTAACAGGAGAACGTTATTTAACTTTTTTGAGAAATCAACTTATACCTGTCCTTGCTAACATGTATCCAAATGCCAATAATGCAAATTTACCTAGTGACAATATCTGGTTTCAACAAGATGGAGCCCCTCTGCATTACGCACGTGAAGTACGTCAATTTTTAAATAATTGCTTTCCCAGGAGATGGATCGGAAGACGAGGTTTTATAGAGTGGCCAGCAAGGTCGCCAGATCTAACACCTCTAGACTTTTTCCTGTGGGGTTACATAAAATCAAAAGTTTATGTCAATAGACCCCAAAATTTACAGAACTTAAAAGATAGAATTAGGCATGAAATGAGTCTCATTACTTCAGAAGTAATCCGCAATATAGTGTGTCCGTAGAATCGCATATTGTCAAGAAACCGATGGATGGCATTTGGAACATTCAATTTAAAATAATTATTATGCATAATTTGGTTACTTTAAAGGACGTTATGAATTAAATCATTAGTTGTAATTTGGTTGAATTTAAATAAAAAAAAATGTTTTTGTACCCTTAAAAAAATATTTTAGTTACAAATGTAATGTCGTTAAATTGTGAATTAAATTCTCCTTCAAATGAGGTGTCGCATTATACCGATTTCTATTTAAAAAAATTAACGATTACGTCACTACACCCACACCGGTGACGTCATCCTTACTCCATGTACGTTATAACATGGGTGTTTTATAACAAAAATCGACCTGTTTCGGGATTACCCTCAAAACTCGACGGTTCTCGAAATAATGATAATATTCCATAAATTAACCGTCCACTGTATAAGGTAATACATTTTTAATAAATGTACCCAGTGTATTAATAACTTAAGTACACATATAAAATATTTTTCTAAAAAATGGCCTTTTTTGACGAATGTTTATATTGTCTAATAAAAAATTACTAAATTCTTAAACTATTTTTAAACAATATTTTTTATAACATCTACATAACAGATCTACATAATTTTAGACACCAGTTCTGATTCTGTACCAAATTTACTACCAATATTTTTTTGGTGTTTTATCTTATTTCAAATACTTAAAGAGAGGAATGTGATTTCTAAATAAAATATATCATTCATATATCAATTGCATTGAACATGTGTGTAGAATTATATAGGCAACAAAATAGGCTCCTTTAACTCTACCCCAGTTGAATAATGAGTTACACGCAATTTGGAAACGTATACCGCAGCAGTACATCAATAATTTAATACTACACTACAATATCTATTTACAACATTTATACTTTTCTTATGTCTCTGTGTAAGATTGTGAGAAAAAAGTTTGCGTTTGCCAAAAAAATGAAAAGTCGAACAACAAGCCCTAGAGATTATTTTATTTAGATCGATTTTTTTAAAGTGTCTATTTTGACTTACATCAACTTGCTCTCTACTAAGTTTTTATTTTTTTGTATAGTTTTTCTAATAAATAAAAAATAAGGAGAGAGCTAGTTGATATGCAACAAACTGAATCTCGTCCTATGGGGGCCTCAGTCTTCGGGCTTATGCTCTTCCTTTCACTATCTTGGTTCGGAGATGGTTTCCAGGTGTCTTCTGTTTGGTCCGGGATGGTGCTTTGCACCTCTATCCTCCTATCTTCTTTTTAGGCTTTTCGCTGCCTCTAAAAAGTTAGTCCTTAGTCGACGAACTGCGGCTAAAGGTAACCCGAACTCAGAACACCTGTGTTCGGGTGTCCTGAGTTCGAATCTTCTTCTGACTCTGGCTTTCATGATTTCTTCTGTTTTCTTCTGGTCTAGTTACCTGTATAGTTGTATTTTTCTTATGCACCATGGGGCGTCTTCTGCTTGCCTTAAGCTAATGTTCTGCTGTGTTTGTATTTTCTTTTTGTAGGTTTTGGCTGTGTGTCTCCAGGCTACGGAGGCGTACAACATGATCGGAATAATGATTGCGTTTATTAGATGTATCTTTGTCTTCAGTGCTAGTTTGGATTTTCTTCCTATGAGTCCGGCTAGACTTCCTCTTGGTTGTTTTACCTTCTTTGTGATGTTTTCCACGTGTTCTTTGAAGGTTAGTCCTTTGTCCAGTATCACTTCTAGGTATTTGGCCTATTTTTCCATTGGATCTCTTCTCCTCCTATGTTAATGTTTCCTTCTGGGTTTTTCCTTCTTTTAGTAAAGTAGACTGCTTGGGTTTTCTCTGGGTTTATTTGGATTTTCCATCTTGTGCACCAATCATCTATTTGGTCCATAGCGTGTTGGAGTTTTCTTGTGATTGAGTGCTTCTTGTAACAATAGCTGTATCATCTGCGTAAAGAGCCATCACTGTGTTGTCTGTCTTTGGAATGTCTGCCGTGTATATGTTGTATAGCACCGGTGAGAGAACTGCTCCTTGTGGTACTCCGGCTTCTGTTGCCCCTACTTAGGATTTTGCGTTTCCTATTCTTATCCTGAATCTTCTACTTTTCAGATAGATGAGTAGTAGTTTCGTCAGTTCTCTGGTGTATCCTGCTTTTCTCTGCTTCTCTCATCTTGTATATCAGCCCTTCGTGCCATACTCGGTCGAAGGCTTTGCTGATGTCCCTCCAATTGATTGATTTCTAATGGTATCCCCCAAGGCCCTCATGGTATGCAGGAACATTGCAGGAAAGAACTGGGGATGCAACCCACGTATTCTGCAATGGATGTACACAGCAATAGTGAGACCAATAATCACATATGGGGCAGTGGCTTGCGGAGCAAGGACTAATCTGAGTACTACGAGGAAAAATCTCTCGAAGATTCAGAGACTAGTCTGTTCATGTATCACTGGAGCAATGGGAACTTGCCCCACTGCTCCAATGGAGGTGATTTTAAACTTAACCCCACTGCACATTCTGTTAGAAAGTGTAAGGAAGAAAACGATATAAAGAATGATCAAAGAAGGAATTATCAGGGAAAAACCTCGATCACTTTATTTTGATCAAACTCGGGAAATGCCCCAAGATGATATGCCAAAGAAATTCAACTTTGTGAGAAAATTCATCACAAGGTTGAGTAATAAATCTGAATGGGATGAAAACACCATACAGAATTTAAATCAGAATACCATAAAGTGGTATACGGACGGTTCCAAGCTAGACGAGGGAACTGGGATAGGAGTTTTTGGACCGAGAGCCAAATACTCAGAAAGCTTGGGCACATACCCGAGCATCTTTCAAGCAGAAGTCCGCGCCATCGAAAGATGTGTGGAATTCAATATTGGAAGAAACTACGGCAGACAATAAATTGTGATCATGTCGGATAGTCAAGCAGCCATCAAAGCGCTGAGTTCAAATATAATCAGTTCGAAGATGGTTTGGGAATGCCTAGGCAAACTAAATGAACTAGGCCAGAAGAACACTGTCACCCTCCTATGGGTCCCGGGACACATAGGAATAGAGGGGAACGAAACAGCAGATAAGCTGGCAAAAAAAGGAGCTGAAACCCCACATTTGGGACCAAAACCATCTTGTGGGATCAGCAGTAGAGTAATCTTAGGAAAACTAAGGGAGGAAATGGAGAAAGAAAAATCCAAGTACTGGAATCAGCTAGAAGGACTGAGGCAATCTAAGATACTACTGGGGAACTATGACCAGAAGAGATCTCTTAGCTGCCTCAACCTCAGTAAAAAAAGGCTCCGTATTCTAACGGGAATATTAACCGGGCATTGCCGGTTAAGAAGCCACATGTAGAAACTAGGGTTAGCAGATGAAGCAAAGTGCAGATTCTGTGAGGAAGAGGTGTGCTCCTAGGTATCTAGGGTAGATACCTAGGAGCACATGAAATAGAGGAAGGGGATCTACTTGATTTGAAGCCCGACATTGTCCTTAACTTCCTCAGGAAAATAGGACTCGAAGAGCTGCTATAGGTCTGAGAAAATATCAGAACATGGCAAGTAAGGTGGGACACAATAGATCCTATAGGTCGCAGTGTAATTATCACCCCTAATTCATACATACATACATAATTGTATCCCTCTGTGGATTCTGCAATTTTAAGTACTTGGTCCGGTGCGCTGTGCTCTTTTCTGAATCCGAACTGTTCTTGTGGCAGTATTCCTATTACTTCGGTTTCTTCGTTTAGCTTCTTGAGCATAGTTAGTCAAATAAATATATAACAAATAACTAGAATTTCGTTTTCGCTTTTATCTTTTTGCTTTTCTGGAAGCAAAAGGTTCTTTATTAATTAAAATATATGTTTTTTGAGTTACATTCAATAAAATGTAATTCAGCTTATTTATATCAATTACTTAATTAATTTAATTAATTGGAAAACATTCTCAATAGCAAATAAGATAAAAGAAACGATGGCTTTTAAATGGATCTGCCTTAATCTGATGTTTTTTGACATCGCGGTACAAATATCACCAACAATCGCCTGAGAGAAAAGACAATTAACAGATTTTGTATTTTTTTTGTAAATAATATCTGTGGTAGTAATCAAAATGATTCTAAAATTTAATAAGAACTACATTTAATATTTTGTCTCTACAAAACAACCTTATACACCTGTAATGGCACACGACCAACATCTTAGACAACTTTTTCTAGGTTGTTTTCATTTCTAACGACTATCCACTAATTTGGTATACTACACGTGGCGCTTATCTTTTGAATACATTTCTAGTCTTATTAGTAGATGGCGACAAGGGTACTACATCGATTATCTAAATTTACTCGAAAAAAAAAGTTCTCACGATTCAATTAATTTACAAAGAGGACACATTTAACAATGTGTTTTAGGGTCAATCGTATTTAAAAAATTGTGTCATCAAATAATTTGATTGGGAACCTATGAGTATATTGAAACTTAACCAAAGAAAGGTTAGGTATTAATAAACTTTAAATTGTTTTTGTAATTTTATAGATGTTTTAGAAGAATTTGTAACACATAGGTATAGGGTAATTTTAATAGTTTATTACGGAAATACAAAAATACAGCGGTATAATTTACAACATTGCTTTTCCCATTTAGTATTCTGTAAAGTTTAGCGAACTGACGAATTTCAAATTTACATGTCTTCCTTTATACAGTTCTTTTCAGATAAAAGTATCCGACTTTAATAACTTTTTTAATAATGGTAATTAGGAAAAATCCAAAAACACGTCAATTTATGTTGGAAGGGGCAAGCATTATGGCTTATTTAAACTTAATGAAAATGTCACCCCCTCACCCTTAGCAGCATTCCTATTTTTTAAATTACTTCTCATATTTTTTATGTAAAATTTGGATACTCCTCTTTGAGCTGATTTCAAAAATGTATAATACTTGTAGGTTAAAGTGGTTAGTTAATGAGATAAACAATTTTTCTTTTAATATCACAAATTTTACTTATTTTTTACCTTCACCTTATATGCCTGTAATAAAATGGATTGTACAACAGTTCCAACTCTTTTATCTTTTTAACTGTGCTGTTTATTATGAAGTTACAATAAGTGTTCAAAATAAGTACCATTCACTTTTATTCAATGGTATAATCTATTTTGAAATGCCTTTCTGACATTGCTGGCTTAAATTCATCCAGAGATTCTGGTTGGGTAGCATAGACTTTTGTTTTTAAATACCTCCATAAAAAGAAGTCTGGGGGTGTTAAATCCGGTGACCTAGGTGGCCACTCCATCATCTGCCCTCTTCTACCTATCCAACGAGCGGGAAATGTTTCGTTTAAAAATTGTCGGATAGGCATAGGGGAGCTCCGTCTTGTTGAAATACCAGTAAATCTTCGGAAAGGTTATCATAATTTTCTATTATTGTTGTAATACGTGGGTCAACCCCTTCCCTGAGTAACTCAAGATATGATTCACCATATAAATTTCCGTTGATGACGGGCTAGGGGCGAGGGGGTGGCTTTTCCAGTAAGTTTAAATAAGCTTGCCCCTTCCAACATAACTTGACGTGTTTTTGGATTTTTCCTAAATACCAGTATTACAAAAGTAATTAAAGGTGGATACTTTTATCTGTAAAGCACTATATATAATTTTTGACGTTACATTCTTCTCTCGAATCTTATCAAATGTGCATGTAATTAGTATATTACGTAACTAGAGTTTGTAAGGAACCCTTTAATCACGAAATAAAAAAGTACCTATACAAGTGCGTAATGGGATTACAACTCGTATAACGTACTATACTTTTTCTACGCCCATCTATTTTCTTCTATGAAATAAAGGAAATCGCCATTATTTAAACTTTATTATAATAATTATTAATAACAATAGAACAATTTTTTTAAGTTATTGGTCCCTTATGCCTTAACGGTGATAATGACGATTGATAATTATTATTGGTAATCCGATATTCGTGAAGCGTTGTCCCTAGCAACCACTTAGCAACAATAGACGTCGCTATTTTATTCAAAATATTCTATTTACATATTTGAAGGTGAATTTTATACCACATATAAATGGCAGATAACATTTATTAGATATAAGATTGCATTTAATATACATATTTAGAGTTATTTGAAAATATATATTTGATTCGTTTCCATTAACCCTACTTTCTGTCTGTATAAATGAATCATAATATAAATGTACTTAATTACGTTTCCCAGATAAGTTAACATTATTTTTATGTAATTAAGTTAATTATTTTAACATTTATAAAATTATTATTACCGAGATACTTTTTAAAAATACTTACAAAGCTGTTTCCACTTGTGGATACAATCTTAACATATGAAAGACACTTTTTACTCGTTTTGTACTATAATTTCACTTCAGTTACTATACGAAACCGTTTTAAATATTAAGAATGCACTAAATGTTAATATTTTGCGAGAAACCAATCAGTAACACTAAATTAATCACTCAAAAATGACGAAAATGAGTTTTACTACAATAAGGAGTACATTGAACCGACATATTTAAAATCTTTTACACGTTGAGCGTCTGCCCATGCGTCTGACGTCTACCGCATGCGCACACGATCATTTATCAAAAAACATCCCATTTTTTATTGTTCTTATAACTTGGTTGTATGCGTGAAGTTTTATACAATTATTAAAAAATGTCCAGTGATAGTGAAATGAGTTTAACTCCACCCAATATAACTAATGTTAAGTATTTAATTATTATACAATAAAATGATTAAAAACATCTATTGTTGCTCTTGTTTAATTATTATTAACAAAAAGATGATTAATGCAGGTATAAGTAGGTCGTAGGTAAAGTATAGTACGTAACTATTGCTGTAAATCATTTTACGCACTCACGGAATTACTCTGCATCGTGCGCAACTACTCCATTCGTGCGTAAAATGCTATTTACCATACACGTTACGTAATATACTATTATGTGACTGATTAACATAACCTTCCTCGACTGTAGAAGATTGCCGCTTTAATGATATAGCATATGACCTCATGCATCAACTAATGTGGTGGCTGCCGAACTCCCAAAACATTGGCCAGTATATTGCTTTGTTACCGGCAGCTGAAGGTATTCAGTAATTTTACGTGATGTACTACCGCTTCTGCTTATCCCCACAACCTGTTTTGTACATTTTCCATTTCTGTAATTAACAAATAAAGGAAGTTCCACTCCAGGAGAATTCATATAATTTTTACATAATGGTATAAAACGTATCTGGTACTACAAATGAACGTCTCGTTTTAGTTTTAGAATCTGAAATAATAATTACAAAATAATTTCGTGTATCCTGAATGTCTTCCATTTTTATATTTCTAAGTTCTGTTTACGGCAAGCCCCACTTAATCCAATAATGAGGATAACCTGAAAACCCATTATTATGTGATGATAATTACAAAATATTTTAATTCTTTACCTTTGAACACAAATGCTTATCGTCTGGAGCATCTTTCAGATATGTATCAATTTGTTCTGTAGACAGGATTTTCGAAGATGGTTTTATAGTTTTTTATAATTCTTTAAAGTACGCAAGGAAAACATTCTTCGAAAATGATTTTACGTTATGCTTGAGTTGATAGGTAATTTCGTATCTTTCTTTAGATTTTCGCGGTAACAAATTTTGTGTGGCAGCTTGAGCTTTTTTTAATATCTCCGGCGGAGTGCTCATAATGTCATCATTTTCACTACTAGAAGACATTTTAGTAGGTGAAGTTAAGAAAATCTTTATTCGCATACAAAACAGTATAAATAATAAAATAATATTAATAATTAATTCTTGTAATATGGCTTTCTCTCAGTAGCTTGAGCATCCATATTAATTTTTTTTAAATAATCTTACCAAGAAGTTTTTTCATCAAACGTTGGTGATTTGATGGTAGTTTTCAAGTCTCAAGTCTTTGGATTATTTCTTTGCATTGATTGGTCATTAGTTGAGTTAGTTGCTACACGAGTTTAGCTATTTTATTGGTGGGCTGATATATCTGGCTGGATATTTGATAAGTTAACTTATTTCTTCCAGCTGGATATTTGCTGAGATATGTATTTCCTTTAGTTGGACATTTGATGGGTTATCTTCTTAGATAACCCATCTGTTTGGCTGAATTTTTGCCGTATTATTAAGCCAAACAGATGTGTCTCCAAAATTAAATATTTTCCTTATTCCACCCTTGCAAATTGTCTGCTTCCATCCTTTATGATTCACTTGTTATAAATATTATAATTACAATCAGTAAAAGTTATAATTTGTTTCCATAAATACCATAACAGTAATGAATAATTTTAGTAAAATAAATTTTTAACCAGGATCTTTTTGGTTTTGGGTAACGTTGGAAAGCTTACAGCTGGACAGCCTGATACCCTCCTATCTTTACAGATTAACCATAGTTTTTTTTAATCCACTATTGATCAATTATGATGATCTATTTGTATTTTAAAGCTGCTCATCTAGCCGTATCCTTATGATGAAGTTAACTTCTGGGGTAGCTTAATTAGCCGTAAATAAAGCATTTTTATTTGAGATTATATAGTGAATTTATAATGAGAGGAAATTATTAATACATTTTTTCGAATACAGTCCTGTATGTTTTCTTTGAACTAGTAATAACGAAAACGAGTAACACTGCAACGCCCTCACACGTTTCTCGACCTTACCATCACTCCTGAAAATTTTGAATCCCATCAGGTTCTCTGTGCTTCTCTTCCATTTTTCCGGCAAGCCATAGGCGGCTCCTAAAACTATTTCTAAAAACCAAATTTTATTTTCAAATTTTCAGAGCTGATAATATTTGATTTGTAAAATTAACATTATACTGAAAAGTTTTTTGAATATAATTAAAAATAAAAAAAATATAAGAAAGTCTCTATTATTTAGAGTGTTTTATTTTTTTTTAAATTAATTTGTATTTTATATTATTTGATTGTGGCAGGTATTTTACATTTTATGTTGAATGCTGTCTCTTTCCATTACCATTGGATAACGTATATACTTTTTTCACTTAATGGAGTTGTTGATGGATTTACAGTATTTTCTGTAATCGCGGAAGACGTGTGGCTGTGATGTAGCACTTCAACAAAAGTTTTGCCCCTTTGGATCATTCTTGCAATCTTGTTTTTGAATTCAATCGATTCTTCTATATACTTTTCTGCAACTGAAGAACTCTTACATCCACCGTGCTGTTTTAGAACTTTAAAGTCAGCTCCAGCTTTGGCCAACAACGTTGAGGATGTCCTCCTGAAGCAATGACCTGTATAGGGGAAGGTATAGGTCGAAGATGACGCACCTAGGCAAATTATTTTTTATTTAAGGGTTAAAAAAAATGGAGCAACTTTGAATGCCACTAGCCTGTAACTAATATATTTCTGCAATCAATTGCTAGGTTTTTATTTAAATTTAATAACGGGAACTATTTTTTATGCGACTTTTAAAAAAAATATAATTTGCGTCATCTTACCCTCCACTGGGGATAATATGACGCAAGGTGTCCGTGAAGAATACGCAAGTATGATTTACCAAAAGCGCAAAAAATTATTTGGGAAACAAATATATTTTTTAATACAGTAATTAATAAAATCTAAATATATCATCACAATATCGTATTAGACTAAGAACAGAAGTCGCAAACGCAGGTCTTTTGGCACCACTGGAGAAATAAGTGCAAGAGAAATATGTGCACGTTTGTTTATTAAGTTTTGTTTTGTGGGTGTCCTTTCACTTTGAGGAGACTGTTGGCTGGTTGACGGACGTGGTGATTTTGATTCTCTTATAGATGGAGTTATCATTGAAGGAGGTGTTCCCGGAGGTGCAGGTTCAGGAGAAACATCTCTCTCTAAGTTAGCATTGTTTAAATTGCCAGCAGGAGAAAAGTCATTTTCTGTGAACTTATCACAGTTTAATGGAAAAATACTACAAGCTCCGAAACCAGAAACTGCTTTGATGACGCAACCTGCGTCAACTTAGCCCATTCAGCACAACTCACAAAAAAATCTTATCAAAATTGTTCTTCATCAAATATTTAACAAATAAACCTATGCTAACCAAGAATAAATGTCACTTAATCCTATAAAATTGAACAGCATACACAGGAATCATTTTTAAACAACAACTTACCATTTTACAAACAACAATATTTACTGAATCAATAATAACAAAAATAGCACCTGCATCACTTTTAACTGTCTCATAGATACGTGCGTCATCTTAAACTCTGCGTCATCTTCGACGTCCTTCCCCTACTTTTCTGGTTGGTCTAGTTTTAAGAACTCAGGTGCTCCGCCAACAGTATGTATACCAGCTCTTTGAGACAGACATTTTCCTTGTCTATAACCCACCAAAAGAGCTTTGAAGGAGACGTGTTGCCGTAAATTCATGTATTTTCTAAACACATCTAAATAGTGAACCTCATCACTGTTAATCACAGTGAAAGCTCGTCGAATATGCGTTTTTGTCTGGTTAATCTTAACTACTAGCTGAGTGCCTGTATCCTCCATATCACTAACTTCTAAATTATAGATCTCTTCCCTTCGGCAACCAGCAACTCCAAGTAATGCTATCACTTTGAGTAATAGATATTAAGAATAATAAAAAACTCTCTTCCACTATTTATTTAAAAAACTGCTTTTTTAAACTCAATGACAGCCGTTTCGCTAGACAACTAGCATAGTCAGATTGACATATTCTTAATAAGATGGACTTCCAAAAAGCAAGGTTTAGTACAATCAATTTAAGTAATAGATATTCTTTATCTGGAGCATCCCTTATGAAGCTTTCAATTTGTTCCTTTATCAGCACCTTCGACTGGTTTGGCTGATGGTCTACATTTTGTTTTTTCAAAAAAGCTATCAACTTTGGGAAACTTGATATGTTGACATTCTCATTAACCATAATAATTGATTTTACCATCGAGTATTTGGACCATAATGAAGAAGGGTTGAATGTTTTTGACTCAAAATTTAAACTTTTGAAAAGAATATTCTTTAAAAAAACTATTCTTACCACCTCCAAAAAAAAAGCCAACATCAGCAAATCAACCATGTTAAGAATAAATCAAGTAACATAATTTTTTCACAGCAGTCTACATGACTTCCTAATAAAATGATCAAATATGTCATTTCAGTTTCATATTTTATTGTGTTTAAAACCAAAGGCAGTATGAAAAAAAATATAGTACGATACACGTCCGTGAAGTGATTATTACGGTACTCGATTAGATATTCTTGACACGGTTCCTTCGTCACCTCGTCCATAAACATCTATCTCGTACCGTAAAAAGTCACTTCCCGGACTTGTAACGTAAATAACTATTGTTTATACATGCAATAAGATATTTTATAAAGTTAGAACCTGCTTAAAGAAAATATTAAGGAATGAAAAAGGTTTAATGTGACGCCATTGTTCTAAATTGTCGTCTGCTTTTCTATTCTCCCGTCTCCTCTTTTCCATCGTTTCTCGGCTGATTTACAGGGCAGAACAATATGCTCTTGCTATTTCTCGATCTCTTTCTCTGCCACCCCAACTAGTATTTTCCTCAGCTCATAACCATAAACCTATTCAGTTCAAAATAAAAGAGTTGTTGCTTTTCACGTTTTGCCAATATTATATACTTGTGATTGATATATTTTCTTCCTGCTTTTCACGACAAGAAAAACGTTAAATTTGCATATTAATATTCTTTATTGTACAGACCTACTGCATTTTGCAAGTTATGTATTTAGAAGGCAATGAAGTTGAATTTATAGAATATACAGGAAGCACTTTTGCCAATTCTAGCGAAACGGCTGCTTTGAGTTTTAAAAAAGCAATTTTTTAAATAAATAGTGGAAGTTTTGTTAAAACGAAGAGTTTTTTTTATTATTTTTACTTATGCTTATGTCTTTCAGAATCTGGTACCTTTAAGAATAAAAGATATTTTGGTCGTCATCGCGAAGTCAGTAGAGTGGCATTAGAAAAAGTTGTTCCTGACATAATAAAGAACATCTTGAAACAAGTAATAGAAAAATTACTGGTGAACTTCATATAAATCAGGGTGCAGTATCTCGTATACAACGTGTACAAAAACTTTTTCCACGTGATTTTCAAGCCCCGTTACATTTTTCCCGATGGCTAATCCAAAGAATTGCAGATAATATTTTTTTTAAATGTGTTCGATGAATAAAACTTTTCCCGAGAAGAAATTACAAATTTGCATAACATTCATGTATGGAGTGATGAAAATCCCCAAATAATTAGTGAATGCCATCATCAATACCAATTCTCTGCAAATGTCTAGATTGGTATTGTTGAAAATTGTTTAAGTAGACGACTTTTTTTACCTGCGAGGTTAACTGGTTAATCATACAATCATTTTCTTCAAGAGGACATACTTCTTCTACTCGTAGAAGTTCTCTTATACATTACACAACAAATGATGGTGCTCCTGCTCACTTTAGTTTAGATGTTGGTCAGTATTTGAATAATATTTATCAGGACCATTGGATAATGTCTAGGTAGACCACAAGTTTGACCAGCTCGTTTTCCAGATTTAATCCCTATGGATTTCTATATCCGGAGTTTCAAGTCTAGTTTACGAAACGCCTGTTGACAACTTAGATTATTTAAACAATCGAATTAAAAAATCTTTTTAAACAATTCTAAACATCCTAGGGATTTTTCACCGGATGCGTTGATCAATGTTGCGTATAGCAGAGTCCTGAATTATGGTTCAGGGTGGTCAATTTCAACAATAGTTATAGTAATTTTAAGTTTTTTTCTTTTTTGATGTAACGTTTTTTTTAAAGTGTATTTATTTTGTTTTTTTTTCCTTTCCTATATTCATTATATTTAATCATATTTATTTATTTATTTATTTACCTAAAAACCAAAACACTTTATCAAAGAAATCAAAGAGACCAATTATTTTTTAAATTAAGGATAGTTATACAGATTTTTTTTTATTTTCAAATTGTGTTCTGTTAAAAAGTTCTGTAAAAAGAAGAAGGGTTATATGTTTCAACTCCTTAGATAATTAGAAAGCCATTAAAACAATACCTGTAGATAGCCAAATTATCGATAAAAATAACCCATATTCGAGAAAAAAAAATTACTTTCCTCAACTTTAAGTGGATGACACTTCTTGAGGAAGCATGCAAACCTACATGCTTATTGAGAAAATACTTCTAATATTTTATGTTCATTCACAACTTTAAATTGTGGATCTGCTAGATATCTTTTTATTTCAGGTTCTTCATGAAAATCTTAATTTTGTTTTTTATAAAAAATCTGTACCTAGAATTTCTATTTATTTGGTTTGTGTGAGTATTTGTGTTCAAGTAAGTAAGTAAGTGTTTTAGAATTGATTGTATTAACCTATACTTTGTGGAAATCCATCTTATTATTAAAAAAAATATAACTTCCATGATCATTTAAGTTAAAAAATTAATATTTTGAATAAAAAGTGAAAGTTTTGTTTTAAAAAATTTTATTTTTAATGTTATTAATGTGTTTTAGAATCTATGTGCTCTTAAGTGTTCATTCAATATACAGAGAACCAACACAAACAGATTTAACCTTACTATATAATTCAAATCATCCTATATCACATAAATTAGCAGCTGAAAATTCTATGATACATAAAGATTCAATTTCAATGGACAAAATTAACTCTGATAAAGAAATTGATATATAACAAATAGCTGCCTCTAATGGCTATCCAATATATTTGATAAATACATTATAATTAATAAGAAAGAACAGAAAGTGTCACTACAATTAATATTTCCTAAATAAACTAAAGAAATTAAAAGTTATGAAAATATTACATATTGTGGTTATACCTATTTCCAATACAATTCCAAAAATAATATCTTGGGTATCTTTTAGAACACAAAATAATGTTAGTACAAAATTGTTAAATGTAAAAACAAAATTACCCAAATTAAAAAAAATCTGGTGTTTACAAAATTAATTGCCAAAAATGTAATGCTGTATATTTATATAGGTCAAATACAAAGAAATTTTGAAGTATTAAAACAACCAGATAAGTCAAATTATGCAAAACACCTACTTGAACATCCAACCTCACTCTTACACACCAATGATATCCAAATACTACACACTTGTAATAAAAAACAGAATTTATATTTCTCCAAGAACTCGAAATAAAAAGACATCTAGCAGATCAACTATTTAAATTTGTTAATTAACAAATTAATCTTGATAATTCTCCACTATTAAAACGTTGACTTTGATTGAGTCTTCATTTTATACATAGATAAGACGTAATTGTAAAACAAATATATTAATTTATTGTAAATATCAGCATGATATAGTTGTTTTTTTGGTTTTTCTATATCATTGCACAGTTATACTGATCTTAGAGGGAATTACAGTCGGCTTTAGAATAGCATATACATGTCAAATGTGAATTTCCTTTACCTACCGAAGTTATAAAAACACCCTGCTTCAACAAGATAGGAGTGGAAATTTTTAAAACGCCTACAATTACTTACTTCACTAAGGAATAAAAAATAATAAGAAGAAAAAACCCTTGGAAGAGGTGGTGGCCTAACCAGTTCTGTGGTGTTGTTCCGAAATAATTGTTGTTAAAAAAAGAAATAGATATCAAATTTAAACAAAAATTGGCAAAAACATTTATAAGATCAATGCTTTTTATTTTTTAATATATTAAACTTATTGGCTTATGTTAAAGGGGTATTTAAGGGTTATAAAAAATCATTAAAAATAAACGAATATAAAATGTTGGTTAGGGACTTTTTGTCAATACTCCTTAAAAAGGGGGGGGGTGGGGGAAGGTTCAAACTTGTTATAAACAAATGTCATATAACTTTTTTTTGTTTTTTAACCGATTTCAATGATTTTGGCGTCATTTAAAAGAGTTTCTTCTGTTTAATCAGATGCATAACAAAAATACCAAAATTACACAATTTTGTTTCCGCTAGGGAGTCTAAATCTGAATATTTTATTTGATATCTTAAAATTAAAATATCAATAGTTAAATAGAAAACCAAAATCCGTGCCAATGTTGTCGTAAATAGCCAACGTTGTCACAAAAAAGGAATCAGTAAAGAGGTTGCAATTAAAAACAAATAAAACCGTACTGTATGATACACATGGACAATACACGTGGAGAACTGTTTGACTGATTTCAAATTTATTATTATTTAAACCATGATTGGTTATACAAGATAAATAGGCCATCCTTAAAATGAATTCAATACAAGCCATTTGCTATTCTAAAGCCGATAGTACATCCAGGATAATCCCTTAGGGCTACTAACATCTAGGCTTTAATATTGTTATGTCTTATTATTTCCAAACTTGGTCTAGCCTTAATACTAACTAATCAACATCAGGTACCTAGCTACAAACAAACAAAATGTAACTTCAATATGTCATTCTGTCGATGCTAATTCTAGCGAAACTGCTGTCATTATAATTTAAAATCTAATTTTTTAATAAAACATGGAAGTTAAGTTTTATTATTCTTAGTAACATGGATTTTCACAGAGTAAGGGTTAGTACAGTAAATATAACCATTTAATTTGTTATAAATTAGAAGAATATAGTTCAAGGTCAATGTTTGTTAATTAGTGTGATTTATAATAAAGAAGAATTAAGTTCATGGTCAAATATTTGTAGTGCAAGATGTAACAAATATAAAAATAACTTTAAAAAATGGTATGGTTGGAAACTGTAAGTCGATTTATTTATTGAATAATTATATTAAATCAAGCAATTATAATAAACTTGTAACAATACATTTGCTTTTAATAAATTATATTAAAAACAGTTCATCTGTCTAGAAATTTTTTTGTTTTGTAAGTTTACTATAAGATATCCCAGCAATGACACGATTTTTAAGGCTTATAAATCAAGAATTATGTAACCGTTCGTCAAACGGACCACAATTTAACTTTCAAATCAGAAATTAATACCGATAGAACACCTACATCATTATAAACACAATGGAAAAGAAAGTCCCAGTTGTAAATACCTTAAACTAACTTAACAACGTTGCCAGTTGTTTCACCAAAAAAATTACAAATAACTACAATTAAAATCGAAGAGGGGAATTTCAAATTTGGCAAGACTGCCTGAATTTAGTGAAAAATCTGGTCATTTTTAAATTACAAGAATGTGGAGTAGATGGCGGTATTGGTTTCAAATTAGTATTTTTATTGCCTATAAATTCGAATATTTTTAGAGCTTGTTGACCTTCTATATCTAAGACATGAAAGTATGAATTATGACTTTATTAATTATATTCCAAAACTGTCAACCCCAGACAATGGAAATTAAAATGTTTTCAATAGGATTGTAACTAATTTTATAATTGGTATCTTTCACACAAATGAAAAACTATGAGCAATACCTATTTATTAAGTACCTACCATATGTTATTTATTTTTGAAAGCACTTTCAGTTTTTCAATGTAAAACACATTGTGATATGGATATCCTACTAAGATATATTTTTACTATCTGATCACAATTTATTTTAATTAACTATTATTACCCACCTACAACTTACAATAAATCAAGTACATATATATTTTTATAGATTATTAATGAAATAAATTTCATAAAAATGGCCAAAGTACATTTTACTTCTAAACTATAATGACTGAGTGATGCAGATCAAATTTATTTTTAAAATATATATTGACATAGCTATTTTGCATATTAGTTATATGAAATTTTTTCTTGTTAATAAAATTAGCCTATGTAGTATCATACTAGCTGTAATTTCTATGTAAAAATGACATCTTTTGGTGTCTATTTCCCTGTAAATTTGTTTTTTGTAACTAAATCATAAGCATTACCTGGACAGTATATTATGTCGTCTTTGGATTCATATAAAAAGCTATAACTAGGACATCTCAGAGTTGATGCTTTATTTTTTCCTTTGTCTACTTTAAAAACTAGGATAAATTTTGAACCTGGAGTAATAGCCCAAACAGGTTATATTCAATTTATAGTAAGTAGTATAGTTCAGAAGAAGTATAGTAAAATTATAAATAATTTTATATATTAATTCTAATCTTTTATTTTTTAGAATTTTTTTAAAAACACTGGATCTGGACCAATATACACCGTGTTCACGGATGGGGTATACTATAGGTGAAAAATATTAGTTTTAGTGAAAAATGTCATTCTTGATAAAAAGTTTTGCTTGTTCTGAAACCCCATAAAATAAAACAAATTTCAAGTTTATTAAAATTCATATAATTTTATAGCCAGTTTTATTTATATTATATTATTATATTTTCATACAACTGAAATGTTGAATCTGGAACCGTTGGCGAAACTGATACCGAAAACCGTTTACACTACCACTACACCAACACACACTTTTATATGCCTGACGCGCGTTTCGATAACCAAGTTATCTTCTTCAGAGACCGAAGGTAAACTGTTTACCTCACTGAAGAAGATAACTTGGTTATCGAAACGCGCGTCAGGCATATAAAAGTGTGTGTTGGTGTAGTGGTAGTGTAAACGGTTTTCGGTATCATACAACTGGCTATAAAATGAGACGGATTTTGAAATAGTTGAATTTTATTATATTTTATGGGGTTTCAGAACAAGCAAAACTTTTTATTGTAGTATATATGTCGTAGGCGTATTTGAAAACCAGGCTTTTTATAAAATGCCTAGGCTTTTTCAAAATGACTTGGCATATTGTAAAACCATTATATTTCTACAATCTGACTACAATTTTAAGGCATATTATAAAATGCCGATGAGATTTTAGGCATATTGAAAAAATTAAAACATATTTTACAATTCACCTAGTTTGAGTTAGGCCTTTCGTAATACACCTCTGCCTTGTTTCGGTTGACAGACGTCACTTGTTTTCTTGACAGCTGTCAAGCGTCTCCAGTTTTACGTTTTATGGTGCCATCATGGCCAATTAATTTTTATTGTCAAGTTATAATTGTTACCATTTATGAAAATAAAATATTATAAAGGAAGAAGTAGTATTGATTGATATCATCAAGAATAATATTTTTCACTAAAACTAATATTTAAACATTTTTCACCTATAGAATACCCCATCCGTGGACACGCTGTAGAACCCATGGCATCAACATGAAACATATTTTGCTGTTGCCTAATTTTTTAAATTATAAATATTTATTTTAGTGCACATATCACAGTTGGATAACGCTATAAACAATGTAAAATCCAACGCAAATTGTGAAAATAATATACTTCAAAATTATTTTTTATATTTTGCACTCATAAAAATCTTCATTATAAAACGCATTTGCGTATCGTAATGTAACTTTTAGGCACGCAAATTTTTGTTTTAAAAGGTTGACGACATGAGTGAAGTATCCAATGACAAGCCTATTGACAATGACATTTGTGGCTAATGGCAATTTATTACTTTTATATTCTTATTTAAGAGAGTATTTGTGAATATGAATATCATCTTTTACTTATATAATATATTATTATTGGTGTATTAGTAATTTTAAAATATTTTAAAACATTAACATTTCATAATTTAAATGTCAAAACTGTCAAATGTTATAAATTACACAGTGCTACCGACATACTTTTTAAAATCAAAATTTTCGTAAGTTGCATGAAAATAATAAATTAATTTAAAAATGATAAAATGGCAAAATATAAAAAATATTATAAACAACTTATTTCATATGGCTGTTGTGACACTCGTTCTTTAAAAAACTCATCGCTTCGCGATTCGTTTTTTAAACTTGAACTCGTGTCATAACAGAAGCCCATATGAAATGCGTTGTTTAATATACTATTTTTTTACTTCTAGTAAATTATAAGCGAATATTAATATAGACAATAATTAAGTATTTAAAAGCAAAACACTAACATTAATATACTTTGACGAGAAATAAGGTTAGGTTATGTTAAATGAAGTTTGAGTTTGGGTTTGGAGAATTAGAATAGACATATGTCTCAGAAAAAAACGCCACCAAAACTGTTGAACTAAATTGACAGGTTGGTGTAATGTTCAAATTTTGCGTGCAACAAATCTCAAAAAATATACCTTTTTTAACTTCATATTTTGCTAATAGCATTCTTTATGCTTTCTTGAAGAGTTAAGCTTCTGGCGTTAATATTCGTGAACACAAATTGTCAAACTTTTTCAAAACATACCATCACTTAAACGCCAATATCTCTTTATTACAATATAAAACTCAACTAAAAAAACTTATCTCCTAGAGAAAGGTCTAAGCTATATCCTGTTAAAATTTGAATACTTAATTTAAAGGCGTTCTTTAGATTTGTTGTTTACAAAATTATTGAAATTTTGGGTACAATTCAGGCTTGCCACCCGTTTTCAGCTGTCGCATTTTAGACGCCCCTCATAATAAATAGTTGTTTCAAGAAAAATCGAGATGTCAAGTATTTTGGTATATAAAGCGGGTCATTTGCGTAGTGGTAGTAGTAGTGTTCGTTCAGCTTTTGTGAAGTTTAAAAGAAAAAACTTTAGTCTTATATTTATAATCTTATATTTATATCTGAAGAATTTTAAAAAATCAGGTTTTCTTATCTTTTAAAAACGGGGAAATTTCAATGCATACTTTTAAATATCCGATTATCTTTTAACAGCATCTACACCCGCAAAATCTAAAAATCAACAATCTCATACAATTTAGATTAAGTTCGCTCTCTCTCTAGATATCGCAAAGTTTTTAGATATTACTTTAATTTCCTGTGTAATGAACCTAATTTATTTACCCTAATCAACAACAACCGTTCACTGTTACGTTGCAACCGTTTGATCTCTTTACTAGTGAGTACTTTCCTTCATGATTTCTATTATTATGGATTACATAAATTTTCTAAGTGATCTCCTTTCTTACAGTAAAATGTAAAAGTATCAGTTTCATTTAATTGTTATATGTCTCGGTGGCTTTCTATTTGGATCAATACACTTTTCAGGACTGTATTCGAACAATTTTTATCAATAATAAAAAAAGGAATTCACATTCATTCATTCATATATTATTGTCGTCAAGATGTTTTAATGTTAAAACTGTTTATTTTTTAAATTTAACTAATTTATATGATTTTAATGTGTTGTAATGTCTCTTCTGAAGAGGTTTTATCTTTTAACGAAGTAACTCTGATGATGGCCTTATAAGCCGAAAGCGCTCAGTTACCGAATTTAATGTACTTTACACACTTAACCTACGGTTTTTAATATACAAAAAGTTTCCTTCCTTAATTGTTTCAAGTGTTTACAAAGTCTACCGTCTTTTATTTATTTATTTATTAATTTGTATCAAAACGATATAGGTAGGTACATATACATATGGTAATAAATACATTGGTCAATTTCTATCTAAATCATTTTCACCAAAAGACAAAAATCTCGTTGTTTTATCAACTATACTAAGTGACATAAAAATCTGAACACCCAGTTTAAATGATTTTATTTTTATAAAATGTTGTATAAGTACTTACTGAAGCATAATAAGTAAATGATAAAAATTTCAAATTTGTGGATGCACCCCGATGTTGTTACGCATTCTCCAACGCGCCTAGGCATGTTTCTAATCAGGTGGTTAATGTCCTCCTGTGGTATCTCATTCCACGCAACCACCAACTCCTCTCGAACTTCTTCTAGAGTCTTAGGAGGACGTTGTAGATTGAGCAATCTCCTATCCGTCATATTCCACACGTGCTCAATTGGGGATAAGTCGGGAGATCTTGGTGGCCAAGGTAACAATGTGACATGATTATGTTAAAAAAAGTCTCTTGTAATTCTTGCGACATCTGGTCGAGCATTATCTTGTTGGAAAGTTGGATTTGCCAGAGTGTCGAGATAAGGTAAAAAATGGGGTACTTAATCTTCTTGGATATAACGCTGCCCGTTCATGTTACCTCTGATGAAGATTAAAGGTGATCTCGAACCATAAGCTATAGTACCCCAAACCATAACTCCAACAGTTTGATGAATATGCCTTTCAACAAAAAACCGTGAAATTCTCCTTTCACCACGTAGTCTTCTAGCCCTCGTTCGACCATCGTGCATGCCTAAACAAAATCAATACTCGTCGCTAAAGACAATACCGTTCCATTCCTGATCCCAGAGTGACCGTTCTTTGCACCACTCAAGGCGATTACGTCGGTATTCTGGAGTTAAAGGGAGGACCCAGTGTGGTCGGTATGAAAACAGGCCAAAACGTCTTATTCGTCGGTAATCACTTCGCATGCCAATAGGTCTTCCGTGTTCTGCAAACCATTCATTTGCAATGGACCTGGTTTTTTTTATATTAAAATTTTCTACAACCTGGTCTAAGACCAATGAGTAGCTTTTTTCTTATTCCTAATATACTAATCAGCTAAATATAAGAGTCACTCTTTGATGTCTTCTTAGTTTCTACTGTTTTACATAGGGCACATTATTCTTGCGCACTATTATTTTACTTTTCTTTTGCACTACACTAACTCATGAGGTTTAGTCCTCTTCAGTCTTCTTTTCTGGTTTGTGTGATCCAGGAGCTGTATTGCCTCGATGTTCTTATGTTGGTGAAGTCTTCCTTCATGGTTTTTTGCAGCTTCTTTATCTACATACTCCACCCTTAGGTCCCTATGGAGATCTTCGTTACGAATATACCAGGGTGCATTGACAATGCCCCTTAACATTTTATTTTGAAAGGTTTGTATTATTTTAATATTACTCTTTTTGGTACACTCCCATAGTTGTATTCCATACGTCCAGATCGGTTTTAGAGTTTGCTTGTAAAGGAGAAACTTATTATGTGTTGACATTGCCGAATATTTACCCAGAAGCCAATACATTTTTTTATATCTATAGCCTAGTTCTTCACGTTTCTTTTTCACATGAGCTTTCCATCGAAGCTAAGCGTCTAGTGTTAAGCCAAGATATTTGGCAGTAATCGCATATGGAATTTGTTGTCCATTCATATATATTGGTATATATTCTATCCTTCTATTAGTAAAGTCTACATGAGTTAATTTACTTTTTTTATTATTATTATATTAAGTAAAAGCCAAGAATTTACATTCTGTATAGCTCTATAACTAAATTTGGCATTAAAGAACAATATGAATAACTTATAATCTATATCTAGTGTAAAATTAAACATAAAACATGTCCAATTTGTCCAAACGATTTTTAAAAGAGTTCACAGAAGGCAAAAAAATATGTCCTGTGTTTGTTTTATAGTTTTGTTTTTTCAATTTTAAACTGTGACCCCGAAGCCTTTCATCTAAATTTCTTTCTACTTTCATTTAGTTTGATCTTCCACTTTTCTGTCCATTGTTTAAATTTATCAATTGCATTTTGTAGTATACTAGTTGTTTCTATGTTGTGTTTGCCAACTGCCAAGAGGGCTGTATCATCAGCAAATGTAGTTACAGTATTTTCATCTAACTCTGGTAGGTCACAAGTATAGAGAAGGTACAGGACCGGACCCAAAACGCTACCCTGTGGAACCCCAGCTTTTATTTCTTTAAGATCAGAATAGTTACCTTCCTGTTTGATCCTAAAGTATCTGTTGGTTAAATAAGATCTTAACACTTTTGTGTGTGGTCTAGGAAGCATAGGGTGTAGTTTATGAAATAGCCCTTCATGCCAGACCTTGTCAAACGCTTGCGCTACGTCCAAGAATACAGCTGAGCCGACTTTCTTCTAATGCATTTTCAATGATATTAGTAACTCTATGGAGTTGATCTATAGTGGAGTGTTTTTGCCTAAAACCGAACTGATAGTTTGGAATTAGGTTTTTTCTTTCTATAATTGGTTGTATTCGTTTGAGGAGTAACTTTTCAAATAACTTAGAAATAGTAGGTAGTAACGAAATTGGTCTATAAGAAGTGATCAGATGAGGTGGCTTACCTGGTTTTGGGATCATTACTATTTCGGCAACTTTCCATAGTGACGGTACATATTTTAATCTAATTGCAGTGTTGATAAGATAAGTTAATTTTACAAGAGCTTTCCTTGGGAGCTGTTTTAATATTTCTCCTGTAATTAAATCAAATCCAGGACATTTTTTTGGATCAATATTAAATTTATTTTCTGTCATTACTTCCTTTGGCGTTACTAAGGTTATATCTTCTTCATCTTGTATAGGACTTTCTTCCAACGCTTCAACGAGTTCTGCTTCAGAGATATGTGGTTCAAAGGTTTTTTCTAGGTGTGTGGCAAAGCATTCCGCTTTTTGCTCGCTACTTCTCGCCCAGGTACCGTCATGTTTTCTTATTGGCGGAATCTGCATAATTGGTCTTTTAACCCTTTTCGTTGCCTTCCACAGAGAATAATCCGTAGTTCTGTCATTGGTTAACTCACGCAAGTAGGAGCTAATAGACTCATTTTTGAATTCTTTTATGTCTCTTTCCAATTGTTGTGTGAGATTGTTTAATACGGTTTTATCTCGAGGAGCCCTACTGTGGAACCATTTATTTCTCGCCTTTCTTTTTTCTGCTACCAGCTTTCTAATTTCTTCAGGATAGTTGCAGCCCTTTAGCCGTGTTTTAATATTTGGAGTACATTCCCAAGCTGTTTCTTGGAGGTTTTTGTTAAATTTTTCGACCTCTTTATCAAGTTCTTCCTCTGTTCTAAGTGGTATGTTTAAGTTAATTTTTTTATCTAGCAAGTGTTTATAACTTACCCTGGACCTGGTAGTGAAGAAACGGTCCCCTAACGCCTTCTCGAAGCAATGCCTGACAACATATAAGCATGGTGTCTACACTTCTTTGCACTCTAACTGCAATTTCCCGAAAAGAAAATCCAGCCTCCCGAAGTTCCACTATACGACCCCTATCAAACTCGCTAAGTTGACCAAAATCGTACAGGTCTCCGTACCCTAGGCATCGTAACCTATCGTAAAGATTATCACGAACCAAAATCCGTAGAAATTTGGATCTTTACTACGGCTACAATATTCATTTTTGGATTGTTAGTTTCAAGAAAAGCAGTATTAAAACCCGGAATCTTCAACTGATAAGACTGAAAATGTTATCAATTGTTTATGTCAGTAAAATAAATAAATTCACCAAATTTTATTAAAATAAAATTATTTAAACTGGATGTTCGGATCTTGATGTATATTTACTACATTATACTATATTATAACCCTAAGAGAACAGCTCGCCAATGCCTTGCAGAGAATATGGAAAAACATACCTCAGCAATTTATTAATAATTTAATAAGGACCATGCCAAATAGAGTGACAGCACTAAGGTAAACTAAGGGTGCACCCACACCATATTAATGTTCATGAAAAAACTTTATGACCTGCGCAGTAAATGATTTAACATTTTTCAAATTTTTCTGTTTTATTGTAACTGTATTTTTTGCATGAAAAATTGGTTTATTTTATTTTTTGGTTATATTGTAACATGAAAGAATAAATATGAACTTATTTTATCGAAATTTGATTTATTATTAACCAATGACAAACGAAAATTACAGATTTTTGTAATATCCACTTCAATTATTGAGCAGTGTAGATAACTTGTTGGTCCATATTTACGTACAGTTTTGAACTAAAACTAAAAAAGATCAAAATTAATAAAAATAATGCTTCGGTAACGTAGTAAGACTGTACCAATTCACACTGGGAAAGAGGATTATGGAAATGTGAAAGTCAAAATCAAGAAAACAAAGAAAGAAGAAGGTGCCTTAACTAAAAGAATATGGAAGAGGTAGAGAAACGAAGTACCTAATAAAGGCATAGAGTGCAAAAATTATAAAAGATAAAATATAATTGAGAGCAGGCGAGAAAATAGTTATCTGTACAACCAGTTGTGTTTTCCAACGTGTTTCACACAATATTTTTCTAATTTTGAATAGAATGTGTATTAATTCAAATTTAAAGTATTTTTTCTAATTTTGATATATACCTAAAGTAACATTTTATAAAACTCATAGATGTTGTGAAACGTCAACATTAGTAACTGCTGTGTAATTTATATGTATCAGTAGTTTTTTATTCAGGTATAAAATTGAATAAAGTTATAAGACTTTTTTCTTATCAGGTTAGTAAACCATATTTAACGATAATAAAGAGGTAGTTCAAGTAATTTAGTATAACAATTATTTAGTACTTTTTGCTATTAGTTTTTTTTGTGAGGGGGGAAACCACTTGGTACCCGACCACCATCGATTGGGTAGTGTGGGTCTCTAACCCCTCTAAAAACCGCCTAGCTCCCCAAACCTTGGTACCGTCTGTTAGACATTACATCAAGTTTTGGCATCTGTCCTCTATTCTGCCATATCTCTTCCGCCTGGAAATGTTTTTCCTCCTCTTTTTTTTCATGACCTTTGTAACGTATCCAATTTGTCTTGCTACTAATCATGCTTATGACTTCTCCAGGGTTGTTTACGTTTATAGCCTACTTCAGTTTGGTCCTGTAGGTCTGCCAGCGTGGGCATACCAAGCATGTGTGGCCAACTGTGTCAACCTTCTGACAATACCTGCAAATATCCACTTGTTCCTTCCCAATCCTTTTGGTATAGCTCCTAAAGCCAGCATGCCCACTGAGGAATTGAGTGAACCAATAGTTTATTGACTTGTATTTACACATCAGCCAGCTACGTAGATCCGAAATTAAGGTTTTGTTCACTACGCCACGTTTTCCATGTGTGACCATCTGGTGCACCAGCGCTGAATTGTCAACTCTCTCCAGTTTCTTATCAGCTTCGGAGGCCCTCTCTAGTTGGTGTAATCTGGCTCTCTCCTAGTCTCTGAACCTAACTTTATTGACTTTTGCTGAGGTAGTGAAATTGTTAATTATTAACCAATGTAGAAAAATACAGGGACTACTTGATAGAACTAAATCTTAATCCATTTGACAGAATGTGGGATTAACTGTTGCAAAGACAAAATAAAGAAATATTTTTCCTTATATTTAATAGTTATATCCACGTACCTATTCAAAATCAATTGACTTATTGATGCATTTTCAAAGTTAGTTTAATCACAAAATATTAATGAACTAGAATTGAATCTTAATCGGCCAAGGTCATATTGTTTTTCAGGTCGCCGGCCGAGTCAATAGATGGCACCACAAGAAAATTATAATCTCACTTGTCAAATTTTGACAGATGACATAAAAAGAAATATTTTGAATTTGTATGATCATTTATTGTTTATATTCATTGGCAAAGTATCATCGTATTTCTATAAGTTGTTTAGTGTAGGTATGTTTTATGAATTTATTGTTGTTACTGTTTGCTTATTGTTTAGTTAGTTAATGCACTCTATACGGAGGGGGTAAGCATCCATTTGCAGGTATCGCCATGAAACTTTGGGAGTATCCATAGCCGTCGCCATTAGTTTTTGTTAAGGTAGGCAGTTGGTTGTATGTGAATAAATCAGTGGTAGCGTTTGTATTGTGTGGAATAGTGAATTAAACTATTTAATTCAAGTACAAAAAACTGTGAAGGAGATGCGGAATAAATGTTACTTACATTAAATGACATTAAAATAAATACTACTTCTCAGTGTTCTGTAAGTGGATATTTAATAAAAAAATGTTTACAACAACATACAATGTGAGCATTATTCTAAATCCATTGAAAATTTAGATGATTTAGCTTTATTCTGTTTATTTAAAGAATATAGAAATAAAGATAATAGTGTCTATGAAAATATTTTAATGCCTGGTAATAGTTTTATTATATTTATTGCTAAACTAAATAACATTTTTGAAAAACTATTTGAAGAATTGGCAATAAAAGATCATGTTCTTCAAACTATATTAAATATTAGTAGTAATGAAACTTTTATACATCCTTGTACAAATTTTCCATTACATTATGTAAAAAAATTATATTTTAGGTTAAAACTATAAACTACCATTAAATGTATCAACAGAAATTTTAAAAGTAATGAAAATAAAGATAAATTGTTAATTTGGAGAAATAAATAAGTGTTAAAGCTGTTGATGTGTTTTTTTATATCCTTCCTTACTAACGAGGAAAATTGCATGTAAGACATACATATTCGGTCATTTATATATTTTGCGTAGAAATTCTATTTATATGTAATTATTTAACCTAAAAAACCAATTTTACTTTTTTTAAAAGCAAATAAATCAACGTTTAGTTAATATTATTATTCTTGTTGAAAACAAATTCTATTTTTCTAAACTTTATGAAAATAACAATTATCTCAACAATAAAGAAAAATTTCAAGTACGGGTCTTATTTATAATAACAATTTTTTTAGTACTACCCTGAGCTTATACCACAAAACAGACTAATCAATTTTCTGTTTTGTGGTTTATACTCCCAAAAAATGGCCGTTCTTGTCTTATAAACATCAAAGGTGCCGACAGCGAGTCGATACTCTGGTTTGTATTATATACTCTGTGGTTATTGTTAGTTTAATATTTATTACAAATGTATTTTGTTAAGCAGAAAAATTGTTCAATAATATGTAATATTGAAAAAGTACAAATATTCATGCACTACTCTTGTTGAGAAAATACGTACATTAAATCTTTAATTTTTCAAGGTTCAGTTAAAGTAGTTATATGTCCGAAAAAAAGTGTTGTGTGCCAGGTTGTGCCTGGTTGTGCAGGTTTAAACACAATGTATTGTTTCCCAAAAATCCAGAAAATTTAAAAGTGTGGGTTGACAAAATTAATAGTGACAAAATCAAGAATATTTCTGCACAGATACTGTATAAGAATCAAAGGGTTTGTCGTATCCATTTTAAAGAAACTGACTATGTTAGAAGCTATAGTAGACCATAATATTTAAAAAAATCCGGTTCAAAGTGTGCTTATACCAACTAGCTTAAGCATTATAAAAAAAAGTAAGTTTTAAAAAGCTTGTATTTTGATGAACTGTTATGATTTATTTTAGACTGCCTGGCATTAAGTTTATACCTATACCAATAAAATGTATTGTTTAAAAAATAATGTTAATTGTAAAACTGCAAACTACTTTGTATTGTATGTATGATGTGCTTTGTATATAATAAATGCAATATTTATATAATAATTGCGATTCTCTTCCAAAGTAATACACAATGATAATGCAAACATTTGAATAGTATACTCAAAAATTCGGCCCTTCTCGGATACAGCGACATCTAAGGGTTCGGCCGGTTACTAGAATTTCATTTTTACTTTTAGTATTGCAGTTTCCATTCTAAATCGTTGGTTAATGTTTTGTGAGTTTAACAATAAAAAAAAAGAATATGTTATTGTTGCCTCTTCTATCCTGCACAATTTTTATTACTTAAATAACTTCCCTTTTTCCTCTATATTAATTGTAAGTAAATTACTAGCTTTTTATACTTCTAAATGGACAGTTTCCTTTAAGTAGAAGTTGATCCAATTTGGTGAAACATATAATGTATCGTTTACTCTCTCAAAGGTAGCCTCAGTCAGTTCTGCGCATTTTTGTGCGCATGTAGCGAAACGCAAAAAAATATAATTGGGTAATAGTGTTTCTCAAGCTTGCGGTGTATGCATAAAATTTACCAACGCGGGAGAGAAAGAAATATTGTCCATATAGGAGTCTTAAATATATGGGTTTGTCAGTTATCGTTTTTCAAACTATCCTCAAACTGCGCATGGTAGTTGTAGATATTAAAATCGTCTGCATCTTTTAGAGCTTCATTAATATTTGTGAAAAATTTTAAAATATCTGGACCTTTTAATATTCGATGCCATGCGAATGGACAGCTTGTTTCTCTGGATAAATGCATCCAGAAAATCTTCTCCTGGAGTGTTGTTTTTGAAGATCTTAACTGTTTTTCCTTGTTTGTCCAGGTATTTTGCGATTAACGTTCTCACATCCAGCCTAGTTAACGGGAAGCCCCAATCAGCCACTACTCCAAGAGTTTCTGATATATTGTATTCTTCCACAGCTGAAAGGACCCTTGGGTGGTCTACTGCTCCAGAATTTCTTCCAAGAATCTTACGACTTAAAGTTGTCCGAGGTACCTGATACGTTACCGCAGCTAATTTCTTTGACATCCCGCCTCCAACAGCTTGTATGGCTTTTTCCATATTTTCTTTGGAGTAGTCTTGGTAGGGCTTCGCCCCAGGAGTTCTCTGGTAGTTTCTTACCATTTTTAGTTACTAGTGACCTGTAACAAACGAGAGGGACATACAAATTTACCCAAAAAAAAACAGCAGAAGAAATTAAAAAAAAGACGTCATAGGTGACCAAGTTACCCCAGATTACGGTACACTATCAAGTTATTACAAACGTTATAATAAAATTAAAAATAAAAACAAAGGAAATACAATAAACTAGGTGGAAGAGAGAAATAAAATAAAATTATTAAAACGGAAGATTTAAATGTTCCAACGATGCTAATCATTATAAGCAAAGCAAAATGAACTATGTAGGTGGGATTTTAAATTCAAATTGGTGGTAAGTTAGATTTCTGCTTATTTTAATATTTTATAATATTTGTGGTTAAAGAAACTGATGATATTTTCTTTTGGAATTAATGCCTGCGAGAAAAGCTTTTTGTTGCTCTTTTGTAATTATTTAAAGGCGGTTATTGGCAAGTGTAGTTAATTTAAAAATAGATTTACTTATTTTTTTAAGAACAAAATGATTATTAAATCAGATGATGAATATTTGACACGGAACGATATAAACAATAAAATAATTCAAAAACCGAGCAGTCCGTTTCTTTATTTTTACTGTAAATCTGAGAGTTTTAACATTATTTCTTTAAGAATTTTTTTCCACTAAACAATTTCATCGTCTACCTACGGTATATTAGATTATTGTTATGGCAATTCATTTCTGATATTCATCGTCGTTGGGCCAGTATACATCTGTGTAATTTCTGTTATTTCCTCATCGAGAAAATTGAAATACTTTCTAGAATTCGTTAATAGTTGCATTCTCTTAGTGTGCTTATTTGGTGGGAGGAGTAATTCATTTAAAAATGAATTCGTTTCATCTGATACGGGTGAACGAAAATAACTACTATATAGAAGGCGAATCTTGGACCTTGGATATTATTTCTAGAAAAAATTAACATAAGTAAATATTGTTTACATAAACTAAAAAAAAACTACACCTATTTTATTAGATGGATTTGTAGTTACGTGGTGGATAATCAATAGAGCACCTGTTAATTAAATCCAATTATTATAATTACTGTAGGCACTTAAAATAACATTTAATCGAAGTAAATATTGTGTTTACTTAGCCCATAGGAACAAGTATTTCATTAAGTTAATTTATAGATACATGGCGGGTAATCCATAGAACATAAAGCAGATTATTTCAATGTTTGTTTATTTACAGAGGAGATGTTATAATCTTACCAAAACTTTTAGAAATCCGTTGAGGTATGTTAATTGCTGTAGTTAATTTATTTATTACCCAAACATTGATAGGTTAGGTTCTATGTGACTGGTAGTTCAATATCCCTTCAACTGCGATCCGATCCATTGTGGCTGACCCCTAGGCTTTAGTTGTTCTATCAGCCTCTAATGAAGCCCACCAGGGTAGTTGGCGACACTTCCATTAAGTGGGATCGAGTTGATGCAGACCAAATTTACTAATTCTAATGCTGGATTTCACCAAACCAATTCTTAAAGTTAATAAATACATAAACTGAACTCATGATTTCCTAAATAATGCAATTTGCATTTCCCCACGCGGTAAGTATAGTTTCCCAAGTGGTACAATAAAAACATTTTGGGTTTATTGGGGTTTAAAAAAGTTTTATTGTGGTAAATAAAAAGACAATGGTTTTAAAGTTACCTTCAAAGTATACCCTTCGTTCATAGAAACTGTTTAGCTTTAATACAAGCTTTAATGAAAAGCACTAAGAGTACAGAATAAGATTATTTAAACTTAAAGATTTTTTTAGTTTTAATCTAGTTTTATAAATGCTTTAATTCTAGTAACTATAAAGCCCTTTAGTTTTATGAAATACTGGAAGTCTTAGGTTCTAATGTGGTCATCGTCATGACATTTTAGTTTCAATGTAGTTTTAAGTAAATAATAAAACTTGTCATTTAATCTATTTGATCTTAGGGTTATTTTGTCAATGAAGCTTAAATAATAAAACTATTTATTATCTTATCTGTAATAACTGCTTTCTTAAATGTAATTAAAAAACCATTCTGAAACCAATTTCTTTTGGTTAAGTAAATTTGGTATCAGCTAAGGGTAATTGGTTTTAAATTTGACAATAATAAAACTAAAATCACTCCCTCTCCTTTCATGTTATAATGAACATGACCATGACACTCTGATGAGAAACATCAAACAGTGGTGTAGAATTTGGGCGTTTTTGCGAAATATTTAGCTACTAAAATAGAACAAGGTACTAAGTGGAAACTACACTCGTCACAAAAAGTATAGCATAATTTTAAAAATTAAATTATGGTGAAAAATAAAATATCACATTTTTCAGAATATTTTAATATGAGTGTTTGGTATCCTTTAGATGTATAAAAGCCCAAAATATTCACAGTTTAAATCGCCTTTTCGTTGAAAAACATAAAATGAATAAATTTTGATAAATACTATTTGTATTATTTACATTTTAAAATTTCTTGTGTGCAGTACGTTTGTTTCAATTTTCATTTGGAAGTGTCTAGAAATATTTTGAGTAAAAATGAGTAATTTAACCCCAGAACAAGCAGCTCAAATAGTGACTTTAGTTGAAGATGGACGATCTCAGCAATATGTTGCTGAAGTCATGGGAATCAACCAATCCAGCGTTTCTAGAGTCTTAAAAAGGTTTGAAGAAACTGGAAGTTATAATAGAAGACCAGTTCCAGGACGTCCCAGGTGTTCTAATCCTGCAGATGAACGTTATTTAAGAATTCAGACTTTGCGAACTCGTCATGTTGCAGCCAGGCAACTATAAAATGTTCTACTGGAGTCCGTAATGTTAGAATATCTGTCAATACGGTTAGAAACAGATGAAGGAATTTTGAAATCAGACCCAGAATGCCTGTTATTGCTCCATTGGGCTAATTTTCTTTTTACGGATGAATCAAGATTTTCACTTTTTGGATACGATAGACGTATTCCAGTTTATAGACGCGCAGGTGAGCGATTTGCTTGGTGTAACATAAGAGCAGCCAGAAGTTATGGAGGTGGTTCGATTATGGTATGAGGAGGCATCTGTTTTAAAGGCCACATGGAGTTAATTGTGTTTCGTACGGGATCACTGACAGCTGATCGGTATATAAGGGAGGTTCTTGAGGAAAATGTAGTGCGACTTGTTCCAATCATTGGAGAAAATTTTATTCTAATGCACGGTAACGCTCGCCCGCACGTTACCAGAATAGAATACCTTCAAGAGGTTGGTATCCAAGTTTTAAATTGGCCAGCAGTTAGTCCAGACCTAAACCCAATTGAACATATTTGGGACTACCTGGACAGGCGCATAAGAACTCGTAATATCGCTCCAGACAACCTTGATGAGCTGAAAAAGGTTTTAATAGAAGAATGGGTAAATTTGTATTTGGACCTGATAAGAAGCCTTCCACAGGGAATGAGAGATATTATTAGAGCCAGAGGTAATACCAGATACTAAAATGTTAAATTTATCGTTTAAATTTTTTATTTTATTACTTTGTATTATTTGGTTTTTCTAGAATAATTATTTTCATTATTTATGCCAATTATTTTTTGATTTTTAATTTTAATTTTGAAACATAATTCCAAATTAATTCCCTATCACTTCCCAAAAAAAATGAAAAGAGAATAATAAAAATTTTATTCATAAATCACTTATGCGATAATTTTTGTGGTATAAAATCTTACAGTTTACCAAAAAATTATGAAAGATAAACCATTTTGTTGACATTTTATAAAAATGTCGGTTTATTTATGAACTGCACTGTATTATTTTTAGTAAGTTTCAAAGTTCAAGAACGCAAATCGCGTATTCCTACTATTTTTTTGTATTAAGTATGGTTTTAATTAAACAAACTTCCTGTTAGTGACATTGCGAAAAAAACCTACAGTGTGGAGGTAAAACATTTAAAATATATTTTAAATCAAATATGGCTAAAGGTCAAGGATCTTTTATAACAATTTTTTTTTATTTTCTCTAAAATTATTCCGTATTAAAATTGCAATAGAAACTGTTAACACAATGGTATCAAAAAGTTTAAACTGATTTATGGAATTCTATTAATTTTTATTTAGGTTAAAGTACGATATGCCCCAAAACAAAAGACACTGAAATCTGGAAGCCTGTAAAATATAATCGCGTCATATGAAATATGACAATAATTGTCATGGTATTTTTAAATATTGTTTATTCTAACAAACTGTAAAAAAAAAAGTAAAAACCTTCCATGGAAACAAAACGATATGTTAACCTGTTATACAAAACTCTCACATTTGGCGCCCAACGTCGAGAAAAATACAATATTAAAGAATTTTCTATTGGCTTTAAAACTACTCACGAAAAAATAGGTGGATGGATTGCAAAAGAAATCATGAAATTGGTAGCCGATGGCTTGAATATTAAGAATTTAAGAGGTCTTATGATAGTGGGGTTAATATGACTGAAGAAGTCGTATCCTCGTTCCTCCTTGAAACAACAGCAATTATCAAATCTTCAAAAAAGAAGTGGCATCTACCTTATATTACTTTGAATTGGTTGATATGTCTGCCGAAGTAAAAGCTGGAAATGAGATATTTTGAATATGTTATGTTATTTTTTGGATAAGCTACCAAAAAATCATTTGATTATACTAATTTGTATTTAAAATGTTGGTTATATAAATAAGTAAATATCCATAATACCTATTGTTTATTACTTTTAAACTGTTGTAACATGTCTAGCGTCATGCTAACTTTCCTTAGTTTACCGCCGTCCCGAACTCTAAAATCAACTCTGACCCATCGTATATTAGACACAACTTATCACCACTAACAAACCTAGCCTTACAATAAGAACGCACCCGAAACAGAATCCTTACAAAACAGAGCCCTAGTAATGAGCAAATGCAAGACCAAGACCAAGACCGGGTTAGTCTTGGTCTTGGTCTTGGTCTTACATACAAGGTCTTGGTCTTGGTCTTGCAGTCAAATAAGCAATCTTGGTCTTGGTCTTGGTCTTGCACCAAGACTCTTGCACTTTTTTTTTGGATTTACAGGGGTCCATTTTTACAAGAAAAAGGAAAAATAGTTTTTAAAATCATTACAAGTAAAGAAAGATTAAATGAAAGGGATAGTATTTTTCATTATAAAAATTTTGTTTCTTTTTATATTATATTGTAGCGATAAATCAAGTATGAAATAGTTATTATCCTAACAAGTGCGGAAAAGTTAATTTCCGCAAGAGTTAAGATCAATATTTTTTTACAAGCAAAATCACCTCGAGAATTATTTAGATACTTGAAAAGATGCGATTGTGACAATTAAATCTTTCATAGTGTCAATAAATACACGACTGTAGCTATAGCAACTAAGCACAGCCGATCAACTTCTGCTTGTTATGGTACCATCAGTAATTATAACCCTCAAAACCAAGCTTCTTCTTCGTCTTCGTCGAGGACTCCTCTACCTGCCTTCTCAGCGGAGTACAGTACGACAATGCCTCTTTCTCCAAATGATTCATAACATTGTCCAAGTTTTTTAATATGTAAAAATTAATAAAGCTTATCTATGAACTTACCTTAGAAATAAACATAGTTTTTGTTCAGGAGTTATTGGATTTTTATTTCTTTTGCATGGTTTTGAAACAATGTCATCTTTTAAGTGATTTTAAACATAATCAAACAATACTGGTGTCAAACGAAAATATTGTCTAAATTTTTCATTTGTTTGAAGGTGACGATATATTAAGACTTCATAGACGCCTTCAGTTTTCCGTTTCTTAAAAATCTTACTTCCGACCTTTTCGTTTCTTCTTCCAACGAAGAATTGTCTTCCAAAAATATTATCATTGCCAAGTCCAAATCATCCATTTTTTGCTTTTAATACAGAAACACTCTATTTATTGTCAAATAATGAAACTAAACACAAAATATATAACAAACTATAAACTCACAAAACGAAAGTAAATACAAAAATGGATTTAGGGGGTCAATAACGTTAAACTTACTTTACATCTGTGCTCACCGCAAGACTCTTGCAAGCTTGGTCTTGGTCTTGCGTATATCTTGCAATGCTAAGTCTTGGTCTTGCATAAGTCTTGCACTGCTTGGTCTTGGTCTTGTTCTTGCAGTCTGAAGTTGATCTTGGTCTTGGTCTTGCATTTTCTGCAAGACCAAGACCAAGACCGCAAGACCAAGACCAGTCTCGCTCATCACTACAGAGCCCTTACAAACCGACCCTTTACCAAAGAACGCAACCGTCCCTCGGATGATTGCTGAGATTGTAAACGCCGATATAGAAACTGTCAGAAAAATTTTACATGACGAATTGAACATGAAGAAAGTCTGTGCGAAGTTGGTCCCAAAAGCTCGTCCGTCAACAAATCTGCTCAGATTTTCTTCAGAGGTTAGATGAAGAGCCTGAATTGATGGAAAACATCATCACTTGCGGTGATACCTGGATATTCCAATACGATGTTGAAACTAAGCGGCAACCCATGCACTGGAAAACTGCTGCATCGCCGAGAATTAAAAAAGCAAGACTTTTTCCTGTTTCTGAAGATCAAATCTGCCATAAAAGGAACCCGGTTCGAGTCGATGGAAGGGGTGAAGCGAAAAACGGCGCAGCTCCTAAATGCTCTTACAAAAGAAGACTTCGAGCATTGCTTTGACCAATGGAAAAAACTAATGGAACGGTGTGTGGCGAGGGAAGGGGAGTATATTGAAGGGGAGCATTCGATTGTAGAATGATTTTTAAAATAAAACACTTTTTCATAAGCAGTCTCGTTATTTAATAGCCAGACCTCGTATATGACCAAGATTATAAAGAAATACTGAAATCGTATTTTGTTTTATGTATTAATAGTGATCAACATACGAAGATGGTTACAAAATACCAAACAAACATCTTTGTTCAATTGTTGTAACCTGTATTTAACTTATATTTTTTATTATTACTGACAATTTCAGTAGGCGAATCGGGCGTAAAATTAATTGGATATTCATCACCATCACGTTTTATAATTTCTTTCATTTATTTCGTATATATTTCCACACGATATTACAAAATCATTACTAATAGTTTTCAATTTTTGGTAAGGAAGATACGTAATTGAAATTTTAAATTGAAATCTTTCGAAAAGGAAACAAATATATGTTATTAGTTTTATAATATTGTGATATGAATAAATAAATGTTGTCCTTATTAAGATACCGAATTTTAAATGTTTTATTTTAATAGGTATTACTGCATATAGTTATAACAGTTGTTTCGTTACATTTTTTAATCCTTCTATACCAAAAATTAATGAAACTACCAAAGAATCAATTATGTTTTATGTCTTACTAGGTAAGCACAGAATTTGATCAAGTCTTGATAGAATCCAAATACAAAAACGAAGTGTAGAAGCTCTCTTGTATTGTTCTTATTGTTGTTGTTGGAGTGAATTATTATTTAATAAAATTGATTGTGGTAACCTTTACTTTGTGGAAGTCCATCTTACTAAGAACAATAAATAACCGAACGGTTGAACTAAACATCCACTATTTATTCGAAAAATACGTTTTAAAATGCAATTATTATAGCTGTTTCGCTAATAACTAGCTAACAAATTTTTCATGAAAAAAAAACAGTTATAATAAAACAAAAAAAATTGAAAAATGTTAAATCATTTACTGCGCAGGTAATAAAGGCCTTTCACGAAAATTAATATCATGTGGGTCCACCACTAGCTTGCCTTTTGTGCTGTCACTTTTATTTAGCATGGTCCTAAATTGCTGAGGTATGTTCCCTCATATTTTTTGCACCAAATGCTCGCGAGAATTGTAAATGATCGCATTGAATATTACGGTTTTATAAGAATGAACTGACCACCATGTTCACCCGATATGAATTGCATTGACCGAAATGTCTAGACAATTAAACCGACTCGAACAGCCCGCTATAACCCTCGAACAGCTAGCCAATGCCTTGCAGAGAATTTTTTTTTTCGGGCTGAGATGGGAAATTCATGTTCGATGGGTCCTTATCCAGAACCCAACAATGTTGAACTCTCCCTCGAGAGGATACCTACCAATCAAACCCACCTCAAAACTCGCCGTTGTTCCCGTCTCGCAATCACTACCCTAGCATACTTCGGGCGGTCCCTCACACACTCTTCACCCATTCATACTGCTCGCCATCAGAACATTTTCTTCTTCTAAACATTTTCTTTACAACTTCGCTAACCTCTACCCATTCTTTCTCTCATCCTCTCAACATTATCTCCACCATGTTCTCCCAATACACTGTTTCCATTCGCCATTGGTCCTTTCTCCCCCACACTGCCTTCCCCTACCTCCTATTGTACCAAACTCCCCCCTAAGGGGTCCAGTGGGGCCACCAAATTTTTTACTTCCTCATTCCCATCCAGCACCTTTTTCCCCATACAACAATTCTCCCCTGTTCTGTGCCCTCTGACCCTACATGCTCTACAAAGGAACGCCTGCCTGCAGTTCTTGGCCATGTGCTCCTCGCTTTTCCAAAACCAACATCTAGCCTTCTCCTTGACCCCCTTCTCTATACACACCGCAACCTTGTGTCTTTTAGCACCACACCCAAAACATCTACCCTCCTCTCTACCCTCCATACCCCATTCCACCCCAATTTCATCTCCCTTTTCCCCAGTAAAACCTCCGCCTTTTCACATTCCGCAGTCACCACCGCCATCTTCATCCCGTTCCTCTCTCTTACCAGCTTAATCACCTTAGTACCTTTCTCCTTCTTAACTCTTCATCTTCCATCCACGGGTCTATCACCTTAACGGTTTTTGTCCCCCTTCCTGCCTCCACCGTCCTTGCTCCTGTAACCCTTTCCACCTCGCCCAGCATTTTCCTCACCTGAACTCCCTTCTTTGTTTCAATTATCAACTCCCTACTCCTTGATATTCTGAGTCTATCGACCCAGTCCCCCCTCATCTCCCCTAACCCCTTATTAATCTTTTCAATCCCCTCCTGATTCAGATCCCCAATATCCTTCAGGATAACCGCCTCATTCCTTTGTTCTCTTGCCCTTTAATTTTCTGTATATATTGTCACCTTCGTCCCTCTCTTTTTTACCCATGCTATTATTTTCCTTAATACTTCCACCCGCATATGTTCGAGCCTGTGCAGCCCAACACTGTCCCCACCATCAATATCTCCAAACATCCAACTCAGCAAATCAAAAACTTTCCTTTCATCCCTACAATACCCTTCCAATCGGCAGATTACCTCTTCTTCCTTCGTTTTTACCCCTTTTCTCTCTAAGATCTTTACTTCCTTGATCCACTCCATTTCCTCCGCTTTTTCTAACAGAATCGGGAATCTTTCCCGATACAATCTCTGGATCCCTCTCCATTCCACTCTCCTCCTTGTTTACCCACTCCGACCACTGGATTTCCCACCTTTACTACTATGCTCTCCCCATTTTTAACATCCCAAGCCCTATCTCTTACCTCCTTCCAACCCTCCCAGTCTCTTTGTCCTATCTCCCATCTTGATTGCATTCTCTCCTTTAAACCCTCCTTACTTCTCAACCGCTCTAATTCCCTGACCCTTCTTTCGGCCGCCATGTTCTGTTCCTCCAATTTTTTCACTTTTTTCTCCAGCCGCTTTACTATTCCCTTCAGATACTCTACATTTTCCCAATCTTCCCCCCTCCCAACCTCTCGATTCTCACCTCTTTTCTCCTTCTGCTTTCTTTTCTGCTCCCTATCCTCCAAAGGCGATACCTCCTTCCTCTTCACCGTCCACTCACCCGTCTCTCCTGCTTTATCTGGAGTACGTTTCACCTTCCTAGATTTACCAAAAATTCCCTTCCTTTCTTTTCTTCCTCCATTACTTCCTGTTCTATTATTTCCTTGCAATCCATTCCACATCCAACGAGTAGCTCGGGAATTGAAGTCCACCACCACAGAGCCCCGCTTGTGCTGGTAAGGCTGGGTACTCCGAGAGGTCACCAGGTATCGGTACCGGGGGCACCGTTTTTGACTGACTTCGCGCAACCACGGTAGCTAACAGCATGGATTACGGATTGTTTTTTGAAGTTTACTCCGCCAGGCTTTTTTCACGGTTGCCTCCGGACGCAGTAGCTACCGCTGCTCAAGTCACAAAACATGGCTGCCTCCTCCATGGTGCCGGTTTTTTATTGAGGTTTACTTCTCTATTCCGCGAGCAAATATTGGGGTTCCCATGCAGGATCCTTATTCATTGCTTATCCCGAGAGTTGGTCGGTCATGAGGCTCTTACAACTTAAAAAGCCCTAGTCCCTTGCAGAGAATATGGGAAAACATACCTCACCAATGTATTCATCATTTAATAAGGACCATGCTAAATAGAGTGAGAGCACCAAGGCAAGCTAAGGATGGACTCACACGATATTAATTTTCGTAAAAGATTTCATGACCTGCGCAATAAATGATTTTACAGTTTTAAATTTTTTCTGTTTTTGTTTATATTATTTTTTTGCAAATATTGTAACGTGAAAGAACAAAGATTAATTTATTTTATCGAATTTTGATTTATTTTTAACCAATGACAAAAGAATATTACAGATTTTTGTAATATCCACTTCAATTGTTGAGCAGTGTATTTCAAGCAAACATTATCTTCACAATTTTTATACAAAGAAATTTCAATCACTGTGTTTAGGCTGTTGCTATTTTTTTCTGCAACTATAATGTCATTATTCACACAAATAAATATACAAAGAGAGTTTAAAATAGCTATATTTTTTCGAAAAGCGTTTAATGAAATCTGGAAGACTACCCTGTGTCGTTTTCTCGCCATCGAAGTGGCTTACCGCTAATATTTGCTACTTATTTTATTCAGTGATATTTACCGACGTGAAACGGGTTTTTAACAGTCGAGTTGTAAGCATTGCTACAGGTGCAACTTCATGCGAATTCGTGGAGTTCCAATTGTCTTAACTAAGTAATTACCCTAAAGGTGGCTTACGAAAAAATTGTTGCCGATATAAAACTCGTCAGATATTCCCGCTTGGGATATTTACAAAAACAAATCGAATTAAAAATGCTAATCATTAGATGAGTTGTTCTATATTATTTAAAAAAATTTACACTCGTCAAAAAGTATCGCATAATTTTATAAATTGAATTATGGTGTAAAATAAAATATCACATTTTTAGAATATTTTAATATGAGTGTATGGTACTCTTTAGATGTATAAAAGTCCACAATATTCACAGTTTAAATCTCCTTTTTGTTGAAAAACAAAAAATGAATAAATTTTGATAAATCCTATTTGCATTATTTACATTTTAAAATTTCTTGTGTGCAGTACGTTTGTTTAATTTTGGAAGTGTCTAGAAAAATTTTGAGTAAAAATGAGTAATTTAACCCCAGAACAAGCTAACAAGCAGCTCAAATCGTTGCTTTAGTTGAATATGAACGGTCTCAGCAATATGTTGCTGAAGTCATGGAAATCAACCAATCCAGCGTTTCTAGAGTTTTAAGAAGGTTTATAGAAACTGGAAGTTATAATAGAAGACCAGTTCCAGGACGTGTCGAGTGTACTAATCCTGCAGATGACCGTCATTTAAGAATGTAGACTTTGCGAACTCGTCGTATTATCGTCGAATCCCAAAATTTGGCAATGGATGCGGACTCCTGTAAAGAAGACGGTAAGTCGCCTCAAAAAGAGGCTATTCCTCAAATCCAGCTACGAAGACCTTGAAAGCAGCTTAAAGTCTCTAGCTTTGCAAAGGGACAAAAAGCTCAAATTTAGCGGACAATTTCCGATGGCAAGAAAGTAAACACAACAAGTCAAATTTTTATAATAATACAATTTGACATTTTGTCTGGCCATGACAACGTTTTCTAAATTTTGTCACAGCTCTGATGATTTATGCAAACCTATTTTTTTCTACAATTTCAAGCTTCTTTAACTGTCGTTTTAAAAAATATATAATACATCACACTTCATAGAAATGTTTTTGCTTGAACAACAAGCCTCGTCTGCTATAAAAAAAACATTTTCATGATTTGTAATGTAATACATTATGAAAATTGTGTTAAACAGTTTTTTAGCTTTTTTGTTAGAATGCAATTTTTCACTTTTATCTAAAATATTGTGCCTTAATAGAAATCTAGAATTACAACCTACAATTTGACCTTTGGACAGCCAAAACATCAAATAAAATTCAAGACTGGCAAGTGTCTGATCATATTTCTATATCAGACCATCGCTGGTTGACTTATACGATAAACCAGGATCTCAGGACCACTGTGAAATCCCGCGATCCGAAGAGGACGGATGTAGCTCTATACAATCGACTCTTAAAAGGAGCTCTGCGGGATACAGAGGCCCTGACTCCAATAGTGAAGAATTGAAAATGTACACGTTATCTATCCAAAACAAAATAGACATTGCCTATGAGGAATCCTGTCCGATGAGGATGGTACAGACAGAAGGGACAACCAATAAATGGTGGTGTCCTGAACTGGAACACCTCAGAAAGACAGCGAGAACAACCTTTAATAAAGCAAAACGAACAAAACTCGAAGAGGACTGGGAAATATATAAAGCCAACCTCAGAGAGTACAAAAAAGTCTGCAGACAAAAGCAAAGATAAGCCTGGAGAGCCTATTGCCAGGTAATCGAAGACTTTGCGCAAGTCTCAAGGCTACAGAAGGCACTCTTAAGCGACCACCATAGGAGTATCGGCATCCTGACGAGAGGGAATGGCGACAAAGCCACCAACCTCCAAGAGAGCGCTGAAATCCTTATGGAAACTCACTTCCTAGGTTCTGTCTTCCCAGGAACGACGAACCAGACGGAAGTACCAATAACACCCTTACAATACGACTGGCAATTTGCTAGCACCATAATTGATGAGGACAAGATAAGGTGGGCCATATCGGGCTTTTCCCCCTTCAAAGCACTAGGACTTGACGGTATAAGACCAGCCCTACTACAATTGGGATTGGATATTCTTATGCCGCATCTGGTCGGAATATTCAGAGCCTCATTAGCTCTGAGGTATGTTCCCAGTAAGTGGAGAGAAGTACGAGTGGTGTTTATACCTAAACCAGGAAGGATGGACTACACCTTACCAAAAGCATTCCGACCAATTAGTCTCACATCATTCTTTTTGAAAACAATGGAGAGGCTGTGCGACCGGTATATAAGAGATGAAGTCTTAGTTCACAATCCACTTCATCCAAATCAGCATGCATATACTCCGGGAAGGTCAACTGATTCGGCCCTACACCAAGTAGTTGGCAGAATTGAGAGATCATTGGATAATAAAGAATCCACCCTGGGTATATTTATAGATATCGAAGGAGCGTTCGATAAAACGACTTTCCCAACAAGCACCCAGCAACTTAACTCCAGGAATATACCTCTGGTGGTAGGAGAATGGATACTCAAGATAAAATTTATGGTACTAACCCTTACTATGTGAAACGGCTGTCATTGCATTTAAAGAATAAATAGTGGAAGTTAATTCAACCTTTTAGTTGTTTATTGTTCTGATACTCAAGATGCTCTCTAGTAGAGCAATAAGTATAAATGTAGAAGACATTACTGTGAGAGGACTGGTCATGAGGGGATATCCACAGGGAGGGGTCTAATCACCCCTTCTTTGGAATATAGTCCTGGATACCCTGATTAATCACCTCAACAATAATTGTTTCTACACAATTGCACATGCAGATGACATAGTTATCTTGCAGACCGGCAAATTTGTGAACACACTGTGCGATAGAGCGCAGGATGGCCTCAAATTAATAGAAAAATGGTGTAAGGAACACTCACTGCCGATCAATCCAAAGAAAGAAGATAGAGATGGTCCTATTCACTAGGAAAAGAAGCTTATCGGGCTTAAAACCCCCGAAATCTTCAAAAGCAAACTAAACTTCGCTGAAGAGGTGAAATACCTCGGTATTACCCTCGACAGGAAGTTAACATGGAACTCGCACATTCAGAACAGAACAAAAAGAGCATATGTGGCATATGAGCGGTTTCGGAGGACAGTGGGATGCACATGGGGTCTCTCGCCCCGTGTACCTGATACCTGAATCTACACTACCTATGCTAACGTACGGAGCTATTGCATGGGGACCTAAAACTCTACAAGCAACGGCCATCCAAAAACAACAAAAAACAAATACAACGAATGGCTGGTCTGAACATCGCAGGAGCCATGAGAACAACACCAACCGCGGCAATGGAATTAGTTACTGGTCTGACACCTCTCGACCTGCACGTCAAGGAGGTTGCGCTAATGGTCATGCTACGATTGCGCACGGCTGGTGTAAACCCCGAGGTAGAAATGGGTTAACTGAGGCTGGGCCTGTGGAGGGAGGCACTCACTACGGTGCCTCTGCTAAAGGCGGCCGGTGACGCAATTGAACCCAGGTTTGTGTTTAATAAACCCTACAAAATACAAATAAAACAGAACACTGCGGCGGATGTTGCAAATGCAATATGCATATACACAGACGGCTCAAAAACCAAGGAAGGATCAGGATGTGGAGTCTACTCCAGATCACTTAGCCTAAGGATTAAATGGGGAATGGGAAAAAATACCAGTGTGATTCAAACAGAACTGGCTGGTATCTCAATCGCCGCAAAAGAGCTAACCAGAAAAGAAATTTCTGGCAAAAACATAATAATAATCTGCACTGATAGTAGACAAGCCCTACTAACCTTGAATAGACAACGTATTATCTCAGGGTTAGCACTAGAGTGCCACCAAGATTTAGCTAACGCCTTGGTAGATAATAAACGTTACACCCGTACTCAATCCCTTAGGAGATGGGATGAAACCAAAGGATGCAGTTTTGCCAGGATCACCCTGGGCGACCCTGAGAAGCTAGATCCGAATAAATATTTGGCGATGACCAGGAAGAACCTACGTTTAACAGTGGTATTTCTGACTGGACACTGTCAACTAAGGAAACACCTCCATATTATGGGGCTAGTGGACATACCTCTATGCAGGAGGTGTGAACAGTAAGATGAAACTGTCAGACATGTCCTATGTGAATGTCCGGAGCTATCTTCGACAAGAGAGTGTGTGTTCGGTGACTCTTGGCCTACTCCTGCCGACATTAAGATGTGTCCTGGTGACCTGTCTTCCTTCCTGGATCAGGCAGGATGGACAATGTCCTAGGAGGGCGACTCCTTGGGAGGATGTACAATGGGCCATATTGTGGCCTAAGTGCTGTGGGTCTATACTCACCCTTCCTACTCTACAGATAAAGATTGACCTTTGGACATGTTTGAAACCTTTTTTTTTAGACATCGTTAAAAATATATAGAATTTTAAACACGATATAAGCATAAAAAAGTGTAGAAATATTTATAAAAATCGTATAAAAATTGCTTTAAAATAATGAGCGGTACGGTTCAAAAAAAAATTTATATATTTGAATAACCATGTAAAACTAGAAATCTAAATAATTCGAAGGATAGTGAATTATTTAAATGATTATTGCATTCAGATTCCGTTTACCTTGATTATATTGTAAATATAGTTTTCTGGTTTTTAATAAATAAAACAAATAGAATAATATAAGATCCGGTTGATTAATTTTTAAATTTTCTATGAGAAGTTTAGCGAAATCTTCCTCGTTCAAATCGAATATTTTTTTATTAAAAAAATGAGAATGAATGGGATTTTTTTTTATTCCGTTAATACTGAATGTATTCAGCAAATTATGGGAATATCATGATGAATAATTGTTTTTAAAAAAATAGATATCAGATTTAAACAAAAATTGATAAAAACATTTATAAGATCAATTCTTTTTATTTTTTAATATATTAAACTTATTGGCTTATGTTAAGGATGTTTAAGAGTTTTAAAAAATCATTAAAAATAAACGAATAAACTAATTGTAATAAAATTTTATATACACCCTGTCCCACTAAGGTCTGCGAGGTAGTTCATTACAACATAAAGAAAAAAAAAATTATAGGAATTTTCTTCGAAAATCTCCGTAATATTTTGAATAAAAACCCTTCACTTTCCCAAGCATCGAGAACTTTTAATTTAGATGAAACCAGAGTCACCACTGTTCAGAACCCTAAAAAGATTATTGCAACAAATGGTGTCAAGCAAGTAAACCGTTGTACCAGTGGTGAACGAGGTGAGCTTGTCACAATGTGTGCCATTGTTTCTGCTGCTGGAACTTTCCTGGCACCAGTCCTAGTATTTCCCAGGAAATTTGTTAAGCCGCATATGTTACAAGGTGCTCCTCCCGATACATTAGGGTTAGCATCACAAAGCGGCTAGATGAATTCCGAATTATTTGTCGAGGTACTGGAACATTTTATCAAACAAACAAATAGTTCAATAAATAATCCTTCTCTATTGATTTATGATAATGCAGAGTGTCACATATCTGCAAAAATAGTGAACAGGGCTAGAGAGGCTGGAGTTTTTATAATAACGTTGCCTCCACATTGCAGCAATAAAATGCAGCCCCTTGATCTAACAGTTTTCGGTCCGTTCAAATCGTATTATAACAGAGAACGTGACAAATGGATGCTAAATAATCCGGGTATTCCTTTAACAATTTACAACATAGCCGAGTGTGTCCGCCTTACGTTTTTGGATGCTTTTACCCCCGGCAATATAGTTAAAGGATTTGGGAGATCGGGCATCCATCCCTTTAACCCCGATATATTTGGGGATGCAGATTTTCTTCCAGCAAGCGTAACTGATAGACTATTATTATAAGACACCGATAAGAGCACAGATGTATCTAATGAACCAGGTCCAAGTCATGTTAATGTTGCTGCAATAAATTCTGGTAGCGAAGATAATGATGTTGAGACACTAAGTCGACAAGCTGAAGTAACTGAAGTTGCCCAAGTAACTCCACCAAAAGAAGGCATTAGGTTTTTAAGCCCTGAAATTATACGAGGGTTTCCTAAAGCAAGACCAAGGAAGACTACCAGAGCACAAAGAAATAAAAAAGTGCAGTGTTAACCGATACCCCTGAGAAGTTAATTATTCAAGAAAAGGAACAAAAGAAGGCAATGAGCCAAAAAACTTAATCCTACATGAATGAATTAAAATCATTAAAAAAGGAAAAAACGCGAAGGTACCATCGAAGAGCAAAAATATTTCAGAAGAGAGCGATACAAGTAGTGAAAGTGTAGAGGAAGTCGATCAAGATCCCAATATTCCAGTAACAGAAGGAAAATTTGTACTCGTACGGTTCCCTGGTAGAATACACTATGTTGGGAAAGTTACAGGTAACAATGAAGCTATAATACTTCGTACTATTGCTTATTTTTTCTTTTTCTTTTAATTACAGAAGTAAAAGAGCAAGATGGAGAGTTCAAAGTATCATTTGTAAGGAAAACCAATAAAATAGACAATGCTTTTGTCTTTCCTAATGCTGAAGATGTCTCTTTTGTAAGAAAGACAGATGTGGTATTTGTGCTTCCAGATCCATTGCCCGCCGCCACCAAGCGACAATGCAACATTTTAAAAATTGGTATAAAATTTTCAGGACTCGATGTTCGATAAGGAGACTGAAATACCCATGTCTCACTGTGCCCCGCATGAGGTACACAGTGAGACAGTTTTCATGAAAAAATTAAAGGCGTGTTCACAATTTGTGTTAAGTTTTTCTTCAGTTTTAATCCATTCTGTTGTTGGTTTAAATTAAAATTAAAATTATTAAAATTAAAAAAATTTAAACCATAGTTAAGGAATTAAATTTAATTTTTGAAATTTGTGAGTTTTATTTGAAGAAATATGATTTTTGTCTCACTGTGGACCACCCTCCCCTATAGTAACCGAAATAATGAATTTATTCTATTTGGCTTTTCCACACTGTAGATTCTGCAGGTTCCTCTATTACATCTCGAGACCGATGCTAACCAGTTCCTTACGGATAACCTAAGTAAACGATGATTTTATTTAAGTAAATAATTTTTTTTAAATGTTTTCGAAAATAGAATGAGTAGAATTAAAATAAACAAATAGAAATAAAGATCTGAAAGTTACGAGCGATTTTATGATAATGTAAGGATTAATTAAGAATAATAAAAAACTCTTAGTTTGAACGTAACTTCCAAGTTTATTTGAAAAAATTAGGTTTTAAATTACAATGACGGCCGTTTCGCTAAGATTAGCCGTCATTGTAGTTTAAAACTTAATTTTTTCAAATAAACTTGGAAGTTACGTTTAAACGAAGAGTTTTTTATTATTCTTAATAAGATGGACTTCCAAAAAGTAAGGGTTAGTAGAATAAATTTTAGTAAGAATTAATATTTAAAAAAAATATTAATGTACACCCTGTATAATACATCCGCACTTCATAACGAATGTGATACTTTAAACTTATACAGTTCACCCTTATTTCCCACCTAGTTTGATTCAACAGCGAAATTTGAAAGATATGTGCCATTTAACGCCACCCACGTTCTACCCCCATAACAACTGGTGGGTGGGCAAATAATTTGATTGACTCTGACCTTTAAACTTTCTCAGAAAAAATCTGATATACTACACACTATTCGCCGTGTTTCAATCAGAAATAAAACATTTAAAAAATACACTGCTCAAAAATTGAAGTGGAATTTTTTTAAATTTCAGAAAATTGCGTACAAAAATAATATTTTAAATATACGTTTCATGCTATCAGTAAACTCTGCAGATAGCAAATTTTTTTTGTAGATTTTTTTTTCTTTTTATACGCTGCTATGTCTTCTACCAGAATTGTAAGGATTCGATTTCAAAATACTAACATTTTAGTCCAGTAGTCGAGTGACTTTAACTTAACATTGTTACTGTAGTCCATAAAGCTTAGAAACAGTGCAACTCGATCAATTAGTACGTTGGACATCCTGCAGCCCATGGCCTTAAAATTTGTAAGCATATCCTCAACCAACTTTTCGTAGTTTTCAACTTTATTATTTCCTAAAAATCCAGAAACTGTTGCTTTAAAACTGTTCCAATTTGCTTTTTGAGTACGATTCAGCAACGTTGGAAATTTTTCATCGGCGAAAATCTGTCTTATTTGCAGACCAACAAAAACCCCCAAAAGCTTCTGAAGTTTCATCCAGTTTTTTAACAAACTTTAATGTGCAAAGGCGGCAATAACTCTTTTTTCGCTTCAACAATCGGCTCAAATTTGACGTTCTGTTTTCCGACACACAATTCTGTTCTTACAGGCCATGACCGTTGAATATAGTATTTAGAATCCGCTTTGCTATCCCACAAGCACAAATAACACGGATACTTTGTATATCCACCCTGTAGCCCCATTAAAAATCCCACCATTTTAAAATCTCCAATCAGCTCCCCGTTATACTCACGATACTTTACAGATTCAAGCAAAATTTTGACACTTTCATAATTTTATTTAAGATGTACTGAGTGAGCAATTGGAAGAGACGGAAATTTATTTCCGTTGTGCAATAGAACTGCTATTAAACTTTTTGTAGAGATGACAATGAATAAACGCCATTCGCTAGGGACACAGGGTATGCCAATTGCTTCAAACATACCTTTAATGTCATTACAAAAACAAAGTCCATCTTCCTTCGTGAAAAATGTTGCAAACATTTCATGCCTAGTCCGCTGATCTGTGATTTTAACATCATCAAGCAAATTCCCCTTTTTTAACCGAGAGCTTAGAAGCTCTGCTTTATTTTTTTGCAAATTTAAATCTCTAATTAGATCGTTAAAATCTTCTGAAGTAATGAGATAGTGTTTCGGTTATTCAGGTGTAGGCAAAAACTCCTTATCGGAATTACTTTTATAAGAACTAAAAGATGAGCTACTTTTCTGCGATAATCATTTTTTTGGTGGCTCAGGTACTGGTCGTGTCAGGTCGTGAGCAATTGGAGCAGAAGAAGATTCGAGGTCAGGATATTCAATAGGTTTTGCATTTTTACCTCTACGTCTTTTACTCGGATTCACCATACAAAAGTATCAGTCAGTAAAATGGTCTTTTGGTTCTCGCCAAATCCTTGGTATTGCAAATTTCATAGACCTTTTCTCACCTCGATACCAACCTAAAAATATAAAAATAAAAATTAATATGCATGCAACCTTCTTCTAACAGTTTGACTAGATAACACTCTTCCGGTAGCATGTCTAAAGAAGCTGTTAATTCTCGAAGCAGTTCGGTTTCTTCTTGCAGTTACAGCTATAAAGCGGTCTTGAGCAGGAGTTGCAGATCGTTCTCGTCCTCTTCCATGCCTGTACGCTGTAGACCCAAACCCATAAGAGCATTCCCCAGCTGCGCACAGAACTGCTTATCATATTAACGTCATATTAACGTTGATCATGCCTATTTTGGTTTAGGCATCTCTGAAGGCAAACCTGCAAACCCTCCACAAACATGGTACAAGCTCAGTAGAAAATATGCTCTTCAAAGAACTAGAAACAGAAATAACTCTGGATCTTAATGATAATATAAGTATAAGGCAAAGGTACGGTTTGCGGAACTTGAAGATCATCCAAATGCTGAAAAAAAAGCTCTGCTGGATCCGGGTGACATACATTGGGAGCTCATCAGGCCAAAGGGCCAGCTATTATAATTGTAATCATAATATTCTGTATGTTTCAGGTAAACTAAAAAGAGGAGGACCAGAAGAAGGAGAACAAGAGGTCAATCTAATCTGATAACTACGAGAAGACGAAGGAAACTTCCCACAACAAGAAAGGCAACAAGAAGAGGATGCAGTCAGTACAAGTCGTTACAGCAACTGGTACGAAACGGACAGGAATAACATCCTTGTTCTTTGAAGTTTAAAACGGAGGTTAAGCAAACACTTCTGGATGGATCATGGGTGAGACAAAATTCGCCAAAAGAAACTACCAAAATAATAGATATAGAAATAATAGATATAGAAAAAATAGAAAAGGAAGTATTGGAGGAAGAAGGGGAAAACAAGGGAACTCTTTGGGATATTCAGGAAGGTAAAACGTACGTCAGATAAAGCGGGAGAGTTGGGTGAGTGGACGGTAAAAGGCAAGAAGTATCGCCTTTGGAGGACATGGAGCAGAAAAGAAAGCAGGAGGATATTGGAAGGGGGGAAGATTGGGGGAATGTAGAGGACCTCAAAGTAAAGTGGTTGTAGGAAAGGATGAAACAGTTAGAGGAACAGAAGAAGGCGACTGAAAGGAGGGTCAAGAAGTTAGAGAGGCTAAAAGGAAAGGAGGTTTTAAAGGAATGCAATCAAGATGGGACATAGGGCAAAGATACTGGGAGGGGGTGGAAGGAGTTAAGAGATAGGATTAAGTATGCCAAAAATGGGGAGGGTATAGAGGTTAAGGTGGCCGGTCATGCAAAAGTTAAGGTAGTAAGGGTAAATAAGGAGGATAGTGGAATGGAGAGATTGTTTCGGGAAAGGTTCTCGATCCTGATAGCAAATGGGGAGGAAATGAAGTGGATCAAGAAGGTAAGGACTACGGGGAGAAAAGGAGGGAGAAAGAAGGAGGAAGAGCTAATCTGTAGAATGGAAGGGGAAGGTAGGGAAGAGAAGAAGGTTTTTGAGTTACTGAGCCGGATGTTTGCAGATATTGAAAGTGGGTATCGTGTTGGGATGCACAAGCTTGAACATAAGGGGATGGAAGTGCTAAGGAAAATGGTGGCATGGGTTAAACACTGAGGCACAAGGATGAGAATATATACAGATAAGGAAAGGACAAGAGAAAAGAGGAACGAATCGGTAATCCTTAAAGATATCGGGGACTTAGATCAAGAAGGGATTGAAAATATTAAGAGGAGGTTAGGTGAGATGAGAGAAGAGTGGATCGATGTCGATAGACTCAGGATATCAAGGAACAGAGAGGTGATAATAGAAGCGAAGGGGATTGAGGTTAGGGGGATGCTGGGATGCATGATAAAGAGGTAAAGAAGAAATTAGAAGTGTAGTTGGGAAAGGAACTAAAGTGGAAAGGGAGATGAATGGGATGAAGATGGCGGAGGTGACTGCAAAATGGGAAAAGGCGGAAATTTTGCTTGGAAAAAGGAAGGTGAAATTGGGGTGGAATAGTGTTACATTTACGGAGGGTAGATGCTTTGGTTGTGGAGTGAAAGGGAACAAGGTTTCAGTATGTAAAGCAAATTAAGTCAAAGACAAGGCCAAATGCTGGCTATGCAGGAGCGAGGAGCACATGGCCAGGGACTGTAGACAGGCGTTTTTTTATAGAGTTTTTGGGGCTAGAGGGCACAAGGCATGGGAGCTAGGTTGTAAAATGGGGGAAAAGGTTTCCAGAGAAGGAAAAAAATGAGGGCCCTTGTGGATCCCTTAGAGGGGAGTATGGTAAAGTAGGAGGTAGGGGAAGATAGCGAGATACAGGACGAAAAATTACTGGTGGAGGGTATTACAAATAAATCTGGGGAAATGCAGGATAGCGCATGATATGTTGGATGAGGTGATTTTTAGGAGAAAAGTGGAAGTGCAGTGTGGATTTGAGGTGAATGCTAGACAAAATTCGCTAAAAGAAGCCACCAAAATAACATTAAATATTTACCAAGAAATGCCTTGGCATTAAATTGCAATTTTTGGATCCCTTGGTAAACAAAACGTTCTCTGTCAATTTATAGAACCGCCCTCGTGTAAACGGTGTAATTTAGAATTAAAACTTTGCTTTAATTACTTAATAAACATTCAATCAATACCGCCAAAACAGATCCTCCTGTATAAACATAGCATCGGTTAATGTAAAGTGAGCAATTATTTGCCGGCTGCGGATTCCATTGTTGCCCTTGCGACAATTCAACATCGAGTGGAAAAGAGAAGGGACTATATGACGACGTAGAGTGAAAAGGGCGGGTAATCTACCCGAGATCAATACGGCCTGTGGCGTTTTAGCCAGGCAGGCTAGAGAGGGAAAAGGACTTTGAGACTTGATACAAAACTTTATTAATAGGGTAGTGGAAAGGTTTGCCGGGGGAAACCGAAAAAGATACGTTAGTTTTTGGAAGGAAAAGGGAAATGAAGGAAAGATACTGTTTAATGTTTTGTGTCGGTTTAGTGTGAAATTATTAGGTACACTTTGGTGGGTCAAAACGATGTTTTACTGTACCTATGTTGAAAGGTGTTACGAAGGTCGTACAACGTTTTTCGTTTATTTTACATTATTATTAGGATACAAAATAATTATTATTAAATGTATATGTATATGTAGGTGTAAAAAGGTCAAATTCAGATTGGTCCTTGAACGGTTATATTATGATTATTTGTTTTTTTATCATATTTGAAAAAGGTTTTTTATATTAAACATAAACTATGTAGATAATATAAAATATTAATGATTCTCTTTTAACTACTTTAAGATATAATTTTTTTTATTTCCAAAACATTTCAAATCATTTTTAATAGTTATTGAAATTTTCTGTTGCATAATATTTATACCAGCACTGTCGCGTAAAATAGTTGTTATCCACTGTTATCCACAGGTATATCAATTACACAGTAGGGATGTGGAATATTGGGTGTTTTAAAAACGCGCAACCCATGCAATATTTTATTCAAATCGTTGCAGGAGATATAACTTTTTAACAACGATGAGGTTAAATCGTACCATTTTGGGGGAGCTTTAGAAGCGAACTTAAAAGGGTTCTGGAAGAAGGCCTAGACTATATATCTGCAAAGAGAAGGGTCATAAGGGAGAACTTCCAAGTAGCACCTTCAAAAACAAAAATATTAAATAATAGACGCGAGAGGCAGCTTAAGTCCAAAAGCGTCCCCGTGCTGCAGGCACATCATCACAGCAGAGCTTACAGGTAACCAAAACGCAAAGAAGGATATAATTTCTTTCAAAGATGCCCTATCATCGGTGAAGGCAGTGGTGATTGATGTAGGCTTCCCTGAAGTTCTTAGGGACTCCAGAGACTGAACGAAGCCCGCACCCTTGCGGACTGGGTGATAAACATTTCCCCTACCATTAAATCCTGGGAGGGTGCTACTCTCAGGGTATTGGAAAAAGATGAAATCCCCAAGCCACACACAGTCTTTGTCCCAGATGAGAGGGGACGAAGGTTAGATGCAGAGGTTATCTAGGGTCTCTGGACCTTATTAGGTAAAACGCCAGCGGAAAAGGGAAACATCAGATTCCGACCGCCAGCAGAGGAAAGCCAAGTCGAGAGGATAGAAACCCAAGAGGAGTTAGTGCCCATGTAGGAAAGAGATCCGACTGGAGAGCTCAGTTATCAGAACTGAGCATTAGTATCAGGGTTCTGCACGTGAACCTTCATCATGCTAAGGCAGCCAGCTCTACAGTATGTAGAAGGTTCGATAAAGAGAGAATAGACTTGGCACTCTTGCAAGAGCTCTGGTTGGACTCCAGTAGAGTCAGCATGCATAATATACAACCACAAGGTTGATCTGGTATTAATACATATAGTTGGTGCAAAACGTTTGATTCACGTCACTAATTTCGTCTTAATTGCCAAGCATCGTTCTCAACTTTCAAATTAAATTTTTCTTTCAATAAATCAATATAAAATACTTAGATTTGTTTACATAAAGTTGGTAGCCGTGATTTGCAAGTCGCGTCGTTGATGAAACATGGATATTTCATACCGTTCATGGCAAAATAATGATAAAAGAAGTGTCAAAACGACTAAAGTTGATGGTAAAAAGTAAACTCTCCGGTTATTTTAGTATAATTAATAGTATATGTCTCTGTACCTATTAACATGGTAATTTTAAATGTTTCTGTTCAATAATAAGTTTTATTTTTCGTAGATATATCATACTCCATGCTGGGAATAAAAATGGGTTTATTGACAGTGCGAAAGCAATATTTTCCTCAAAAACCAAATTAAGCGATTACCATGGTGAAATGAATCAGGATAATTTTTTAAAGTGGTTTGAGAACCAGCTGTTGATTAATCTCACATAACCCAGCATAATTGTTATGGACACTGCTCAATATCAAAGTGTTTTACTCCATAAAACACCGAATACAAGTTGGAACAAACCACAAATTAAAGAATGGTTGACTAGTCAAAACATTGATTTCGCAGAAAATATGCTAAAAGTTGAACTTCTGAACATTGTTAATAGGTATGAAATGAATGTAATATTTTGAATTTTAAGCTTAACTTTAAAAATTTCCTTGGGATAATCATTTAATTTTAAGAAATAAACCACCAGTCATTTACGAGTATATGTCTGACCATTTAGCTGAGCAATATGGACACAAAGTGCTACGTTTACCCACATATCATTGTATTTTTAATCCCATAGAACTGATATGGGGTACATCAAAACAATATTATAACAGACACAATGGCAGAGACGGAACCACTGAAACAGACTATTTAAACATGTGATCTGAAGCTCTTGAAACGATTACACCAGAAATTTGGAAAAAAACTTTCCACCATATTGAAGAGGAAATGTTTAAATGGTTTGATAGAGAGATATTGTTGGATACACTAGAGATTGCACCTATAATTATAAATCCCAATGAAGAAACTGAAACTAGTAGTGATAAATCTAATTATAGCAAAGAAAAACAAATATTATTATACTCTTTATTTTATTAAACCCATATACTTACCCAAAAGGAAAAAAAAATATAAAAATTATGTTGGCACTTTGTTTGATGTCACTTCAAAAAGTTGTTTTGGTTAGTTTTATTCGAATCGATCTTTAAATCTTGTAAACTTTTAAAAGTCCGGCAACACTGTCTATACGTGTCGACGTAAAATTATAATGACGTGTATCAAATTTTGTTTTGCACCGACTATACACTTTGTAACGCCGATCCTGTTAAAGGTCTACGAGGTCTACAGGAAAGAAAAATATCGCAAAACTCGATACGGCGATCGAATTACATTCGTTGTGAATTCTATATATATAAAATTTTTCGCTTTTTTAAATACGTAATACTTTTTTAAATAATTTAAAATGTCTAGTTTATCTAAACTTTTTTTTCAATTTTACTGGCTGTTGATTGATTGATAGATGTATCTGAATACTTTGCATTAAAAAAAACACACCGATATAACTCGTTTTCGGTTTATTTCCACGCTATTTTAATTCATATTACATAACTTACTTCATAATAATTTTTAAATCAAAATATTCCGGTACATAATATCGAGTTTTACCAAGAGTACCTTTTTGGTGTAGAATTAAACGATGTTTATGTTCACTTGGAGTTTTGACTAATAATTCTACCCTAAAAAAAGTTATGTTGAATAATACGTTGTATGAATCGTGTAACTAGCGCCCTCTATGAGAGTTAGTTATAAAAACAAATTCATGGGATATATCAGCTTCCAAAACATATTCGTATAAAATTTCATTGCAATGGTGCCAGTAGTTTCGGCAAAATCGTAAGAAATGTGTAATTTTTCATTTTCTTCAACGCCCTTTATCTTGAAAACGGATGGCGTTAGAAAAAAATTTCACTAGGCCAACCCCAATTATTTTTCTGTTTTTTATCTATCCTAGAGACGGTGTTACCTTTTTTTGAAACACCCTGTATAACGATATTTTAACTTTAATGTTATTGATTGACAGCAACTTGGTTTTTGAGAATTAATTGTTGTAAGGGGGTTTTGTGTAGCTAAATTTGTTTTCGTATCATAAGAGAGAAAATTTTGTCGGCAAAATTTTCGACTGATATGAAAATTTGTTGCTTGGCAATTTACGCGAATGAAATTCGACTGACGTCTGGTGATTTTGTCAAAATGTCAGAAGCGAAAATTGCCAAAAAGCAACAAACTTGAATAAAACTGATTTTGTGTAGGTACGGTATCCGCCAAAATAAACAGTACCGAAACAGAGAGTGCTGTGGAGTTGTTTATGTAATATGGATTTGTCACATTTGACTTAATTGTCATTAGTTGATATATTAATAGTACGCTGCAGTTAAATTTGATTTAAAAATGGTTCTAACAACGGAAGAAAAACTGTTTTTGGTAGAGCATTATTTTCGTTCATACGGAAAAGGTCGTAATGATGGTCCAAGCTTAGAACAGGTGTCAATAGAATATCAAAAAAAAAATTAATAAAGCAGCTCCTAGTAAAAGAGTGATGTTAGCTGTTGTTGAAAAATTTCGTAGCACTGGTAGTGTATTGTGTCAACGTAAAGGTTCTTCAGGTCGTCTAAAAACAGTATGCACTAACGAAAATGAAGGATGTGTTTTTAACCAAGTTGTACAATCATCTGAAAGAAGTCTTGTAAGAGAGATTCCTTGGATTTGAACGTCCTGATGTCATTGTAGAGAAACCACTCCACAGTCTTCGAGTTACCGTTTGGTGCGCGGTATCTGGTAATGGAATGATTGGTCCTTATTTCGTTGAAGATGATAATCAGAATCCACTTACTGTCAACCAAGAACGTTATAGAGGGAAAATTATTATACCTTTTGTGAGAGATCTAAATAACTTGTGCCGTGCACGAAATCTACAGTTTCGCACACAATGGTTCCAACAAGATGGTGCAACGAGCCATACAGCTGTGCGCACCTTAGACTTACTCCGTCAGCATTTCGATAATAGAATAATTTCTCGGGGAACAGACTTCGAATATCCTTCTCATTCACCTGATCTGACGCCACCTAATGCATACATTTGGAGCATAATGAGGGAAAAAATATTTCATTCGGAAAATCCGCCGGCGAATATTGCCGAACTACGGGAAATAATACAAAATATTTTTCGGCAGTTCCATCAACCACTTTTTATAAATATGTTTATTGATTTACAAAATCGATATGAAGCTTGTTTGCGTCGAAATGGTGAACATTTTGAACACTTACATTACAGAAATTAAAAATTAATACTTTCTTAATTATTATTATTAATTAATTATTAATTATTAGGTAATTAATCTTTTCGGTACTGTTTATTTTGGCGGATACTGTATTATTGACATGTAACATTTGGAAACTCGAACGTCCAGTTTAATTTGTTGTCCTGAGATTCTCGATTAACTTCTAACGAGCTTGCATTTGAGTGACCCGCTAATTTAATAAATTGCTGTTCAGCAACACCTTACTTAAACAAGGCTGTCACAGCTGAAGATCGATGAGAATGGTTTGTTATTTTATGTTTTTTTATGTCTATTCCAATTTTTCCAGCTGATATTTTTGTCCACTTAGAGACGATGTTTAGACAGTTTTTGAACCAAGATCCATTCTTCCAATTGGTGTGAACGGTAAGAAAGAGTCTGTCTGATAAAATCTTTGGTCCTCTTTATTCCATTAATTTCAAGAATAGGCATACAACATTTTCTTTTGATGAATTTCTTACCAACCATTTGCTGCTTGCCAAACTTTTAGACCCCCCTTGAGTTGTTTTCGAAAAAGTGCTGTTGTATTCAATTTGACGCGTAAATTCTCCTATAATATCAATTTCCTTCTGGAAAAAGTTAATCTTGCAGTTTACGGCCTCATTGCCTCTCAAAGCAAGTTAAAATGAGCAAAGGAGAATAAACTTTATTTGTGCTTCATCGGCGGTTTCTTCGTCGTAGCTTTTGATAATTTTTCATAGTTCTTTGGTGGATAATGCTTTTGAACTGAGTTTTCTTTTTTTCTGGACAACTTTGAAGCTACCTTCGCTTAGTATCTGTGGCCAATCTTGCACATTTGAAAGATATATCCGTGAAAGGGTCGATTTTTTTGCCGTATTCCGTACCATTTTTTGTATTTGTACCAGTTTTGCTGTTGTATTCTACATTGACTTTACAGACGACTCTTTATAGTCTTCGCTATTGCATTTTTTCATATTAAATTCGTAATCCTCGAGAATTTTCGCTAGTTCGGTTATGGTAGTACATTTTTCATAGGAACTCCGAGAATTGGTTCCAAATAGAGCTTCTGGACTTCTGTTCAATGTGACATTTTCCAAAACCAATTTTCTGATTTCTTCACCTGACCGGCACCCGAATTTTGATATTTCGTCTAGATTTATTATTTCTTTTCAAAATTGTTAAGACGCTTCAATGACGTTTGTGAAACTGACAACTACTAGCTTTGTTCGGGTTTACTTGATTACTGTTTTCAAACTGTCAGGATTCTGCGCACTAAAAAATTCTGTCTTCGGGTTTTTCTTGTACGGTTTTCGAACCGTTCTATAATTTTAGTTTGGTGTTCGGGTTTTATTTCTGACTGTTTTCGGACGATTTGAAAACTGTCAAATCAGTCCAAGGTTAAAAGTAAGAATTTTTCGTGGACTAATTGACGCATGCGCTTGGTCATTTCTCAGTCATTGTTGTTTGTAGTGTGCATTTTAAATTCAAATTATTTTTGGTATTTTAGTTTATTGAGTAGGTATATTATTATGGATTTATTGGCATCAAATGATGATGGATTGGAGATGGTAGCAAATATTTTTTTACCCGAATTATTACAGAAAAAAGTAAAAAATGAGAATTATGCCGAAGAAACAGTACCCCTATATAGTGATGAACAGTTTATCCAACATTTTAGGTTTGTGGACAAAATAATTTACTTTTTGTATCAGTTATTAAAAAATAAGGTGTTCGGGTTTTTTCATTTGTTGATAGTATTCAAACCGTACATAAATAGTCCTTGGATTTAGTCTACTGCACATCCAGTTGTGCGCAGTCAGCAAATCGTTCTCAAACCGTCCGAAAAACGAAACCCGAATAAAGCTATAGAAATACCAGACACCTTAGTAACTGATCTGTCATAATTTTGTCGCTGAGATATTACGTATTGTCAATATCAAACGTGCGGTTGCTATGCAGTTTTGACAATTAAAAATAGTCCAGTGAAATAGTCACTAAAAAAAATATATACATTTACCGGGCGTCTCACCTAAACTATTAAACTATAATAGCATATTTTTAATAAAATTTGGTTTTAGCAAATTCTTAAGTAAGGTATTAAAGAAAGAAAGTTTTGGTAAAGAAGATTCTTCTTTTTCTTTTCTAGATTATGTTGGATTTCTAAGTTCTCTTCACAATATTCGTCAGTTTTTAAGGATTTGTATTTGATTTTTTCTAGACATATCTTAAAAAATTGTTACTTTTACCCTGCTGGCCAGCACGCTGACCTTAAACTTCTTTGACTTTTATTTAAACCACTATTGACTGTTACTTTACTCTGATAATATTATAATGGATCTAACTCACATCCAGATATGCATAGCCACCTAATATCAGAGAAGAAACTATTTATTTTTTTACTTGCTCAAACATTACTTATTTCTGATTTGTGTTACTTCAGGTTTACAACTGAGAGTGAGAGGAGAAAAATATGGGTATCTTTTCTAGGCTGGGAAGAAGATAATTGTGGGATTAAACATCTTTATCATTTTAATGCAAAGTAAAGTTTCTATTATTCCATACGAAACTTGTATACTTGTAGTTTATTAATTGTTTCTGGGGGATCAGAACAAAGTTTGTACAAACGTGAAGCCGAAATAAGTCGATTATTTAGCTATTCTTGTGGTACTAAATTAAAATTATACCATTGGATTTGCACATTTTTACCAATATTACATTTTTATGAAACACCCTATATATCTCCCAAATATTCTATACAACCCCTCAAATTTATTCCTTAAAAAATCAAGTCACGAACCTCTGAGTATAATCTTTTTAATCCTTTTCTTTTGGTTATTTAATACCTATTAATAAATAGCTTAGAAATTAAAATTTAAGATATAATTACACTTTGGTTGTAAAATTAATATTAACGATAATAATTTAATTGAAAAACTGAGAGTTAACTGTTCATAAATATATTCCCATAAAAATAACTAAATATTACCCGCCCGAGATATTTCCATTTTTAAAAAATAGCACGTCACTGATTACAAACGTAAGCGTAACTCCTAAATAATGATACAGCGTTGGTAGCACGAGGACGAAACAAAGAGAATCGATTGGTATTCTTTGTCATACTCATAGACATTCTCTTGTAATCATTACGACAAAGCAAATAGAGTTTCCACTCATAATGTGGATTACTTCTTTTTATACAAAATCCTGTTATCTAGACAAATCCCAATGCTAACCATATACTTGCTACGTATGGCATAGTTTGCGTTCATTAAAATTAGGTAAACCAGCACTGGATGGTTTTATTTGATTACGAATCCATTAAGCTTTTGCTTTTAACAAGTTTAGGTAACAGTTTTTCTCCATAAAAATATAAAATTTAACACAAATGACGATTTATTAATTATCGTGCGTTCTAGTTGACGTATCGTCGCTTACAACAAAATTACCGTGATTTATCGATCCGTCCTCGTACTTAGATAAGTTACTTTCATTGTCATCAAATGCGGAAGAAACGAAACCTGTTTTACTTGAGGAATTTCAAGAATGAAACCGATTTAAAAATTCTAATGTGAATACAGAGACTGTTAAACTCCGGTATATGGGTTTAGAATGGTTTGGATCGGTACATTTTTAACGTATCATACTAGTACCAATAAATTTTAACAAAGCAAACATTAATCAACACAAATAAGTGTTTAAACAAATAAACGACGAACGCCTAGTAAAGAAAGACAACCGGTTTGTGGTCTAATATTGTAATTTTTATTGCATGATAATTAGATGAGACTGGATTACGTCACTCGATAAAATATGTACCTAATATTGGTACCGAAATAGTTTGGAAACTAATAAAGCACGTCGTAGGAGAAAGTAGGTTGAACTGTCAGAAAAAGTTAATGAAAAAGAAGGCGTAATAATTTTATTTATATATTTATGTACTTTTGGATGTCATATACCTAAAAAGGTGTAACGCCTGCTTAAAATTTCACATTACTTTTCTAAAAAAGTAAATGTAGAAGACATTACTGTGAGAGAACTGGTCATGAGGAGATGTTCGCAGGGAGGGGTCTTATCACCCCTTCTTTGGAACATAGTCCTGGATACCCTGATTAATCACCTCAACAATAATGGTTTCTACACAATTGCATATGCAGACCGGCAAATTTGTGAACACACTGTGCCATAGAACGCAGGATGGCCTCAAATTAATAGAAACATAGTGTAAGGAACACTTTTGATCAATCCAAAGAAGACAGAGATGGTCCTTTTCACTAGGGAAAGAAGCTTATCGGGCTTGAAACCCCCCGAAATCTTCAAAAGCAAACTAAACTTTTCTGAAGAGGTGAAATACTTCGGTATTACCGTCGACAGGAAGTTAAAATGGAACTCGAAAATTCAGAGCAATGCAAAAAAGCATATCTGGCCTATGAGCCGTGTCGGAGGACAGTGGGACTCACATGGGGTCTCTCGCCCCGTGTACCTGATACCTGAATCTACACTACCTATGCTAACGTACGGAGCCATTGCATGGGGACCTAAAACTCTACAAGCAATGGCCATCCAAAAACTATATCAAATACAGCAAAAGGCTTGTCTGGACATCATAGGAGCCATGAGAACAACACCAACCGCGGCAATGGAGTAAGTTACTGGTGTGACACCTCTCGACCTGCACGTCAAGGAGTTTGCGCTAATGGCCATGCTACGATTGCGCACAGCTGGTGTAAGCCCCGAGGTAGAAATGGGTCAATTGAGGCTGGGCCTGTGGAGGGAGGCACTCCCTGCGGTGCCTCTGCTACAAGCAGCCGGTGACGCAATTGAACCCAAGCTTGTGTTTAATGAACCCTACAAAATATAAATAAAACGGAATACTGAGGCGGATGCTGCAAATGCAATACGCATATACAACCAAAGAAGGACCAGGATGAGGAGTTTACTCCAGATCACTTAGCCTAAGGATTAAGTGGTTCAAACAGAACTGGCTGGTATCTCAATCGCCGCAAAAGAGCTAACCAGAAGAGAAATTTCTGGCAAAAACATAATAATCGGCACTCATAGTAGACAAGCCCTACTAACCTTGAATAGACAATGTATTATCTCAGGATTAGCACTATAGTGCCACCAAGATTTAGCTAACGCCTCGGTAGATAATAATATCATACTAAGGTGGGTAAAAGGGCATGACAGAAGCAAAGGTAACCGTATTTCTAACTTTTTGGCCAGTATGGCGGCTGGACTGAAAATTTTGGCGGAACTAGCCAAACGTTGCACCCATACTGAATCCCTTAAGAGATGGGATGAAACCAAAGGATGCAGTTTTGCCAGGATCACCCTGGGCGACCCTGAGAAGCTGGATCCGAATAAATATTTGGTGATGACCAAGAAGAACCTACGTTTAACAGTGGGATTTTTGACTGGACACTGTCAACTAAGGAAACACCTCCATGCTATGGGGCTAGTGGACACACCTCTATGCAGGATGTGTGAACAGGAAGATGAAACTGTCAGACATGTCTTATGTGTCTGGAGCTATCGTTGATAAGAGAGTGTGTGTTCGGTGAGTCTTGGCCTACACCTGCCGATATTAAGGAGATGTCCCCTGGTGACCTGTCCTCCTTCCTGGATAAGGCAGGATGGACAATGTCCTAGGAGGGCGACTCCTTGGGAGGATGTACAATGGGCCATATTGTGGCCTAAGTGCTGTGGGTCTATACTCACCCTCCCTACTCACAGATACAGATAAAAAAGTAATTAATTTTGGTATGTTATCGGATATTCGTTGGTGATGAAGTTTTAGTGAAACTAGAAAACAAGAAGAAGAATAAAAATATTTTATCTATCACCGTTGAGTAAGTATTTATCACTCAACACTATCACGGAAAATATAATTTTATCCAATTTGATAAAATTAAAGTAGATAAAAGTAAAATTAGTAGACCTGTTTGCTGGAAACTGTAGACCTAAAAAAAATAAGTAACGAACAGAAAGTGGCTTCGATTGGTTAAGAAGTAAATATTTTAATCGATTCGATGGAAAAAAAATTGTTAAGCATAGAAACTGTGGATCTGTTTGTAATGTTAAAACAATTTTATCCTACTAATGCCCGATTTCACCAACGTCAAATAAATCGACGAATAGCTATTCGACAAATAAGTAATAATATAGTAATTTTTTCACGGACTATACTTTTAGGCGCATGCGCAATTCGTTAATTTGCAAGGATTTGTTATAAAACATAACCCCACAATTTTAAATTTAAATCTTGGCGCTTTGTCATTCTTTGCCGATTTTTCTAATATTATTTAATTTTACAATATGAGTACGAAACGCGAAAGAAGCAAAAATTATTTAGAAGAAGAAAAGGAGAATCTTCTTAAAATAGTGGAAAAATATAAGCACATTGTAGAAAACAAAAAACTGATAGCGTTTGGTCCTTAGAACAAAAAGAAACAGGAAGGAGTCTGTCATATATTAACTTTAAGGAAAATTTGCGACGGAAGTCGGCCATATTGAAGCTCCTAGTATGACTCATTGTTTATGTTTACAGTATACTGTCAAAGCAATATTTGCATATAAATGTCAAAAATAAGCGCATAGGCGTATCATCCGGTTCTTATAAATACTAAAGAACACTAATTGTATTCACAGCCTTAATTGGTTGAAATTTATTAAAAATAAAAACCTTGATATAATTATTGTTTTTTTTTCGGTACGCCAATGTAAACGGAAATTAAAATTGACAATGGACTAGTTTAGTAGGATCATATTAATCAAAATGATAGCAATATATATTTAGGATAAAGTACCTACTTACTTATATTGGTATTCATTTTGCAAGTAATTTTTCTCATTTCGTAAAATTTAGCAATAAATAATTAGTAAGTTTTAAACGTAGCGCCAACTAATAACCAATAATGAAGTGTGTTTAAAAGTCAACGTTGCCACATTTTAGCTACGTTCGTTTCAAGTATTCTCAAAAAACTGGCGGCACAAAACACCGTGTTCTGTGACTAAATGATTGTACCAGTTGACAAGATATATGACAGGAGAGAAAATCGTGTTTATCTGTAATAAACAAACAAGACCCCTATTCTTGACGGTGATAGAATAGAACAGCCAATAGAAAGTGGGCGTGGTTCTATTGAATATGTCAAAACCGTATTCTTGAAATTCGTTCTCTCACTGTACCGATAGAAGGGTTGCTCCCCGAGAGAACAATTACTTCTATTGGTTATTTTTGAAGGAACCGCTATAACACCAAGAGAAGGTGTTAGGGATTTTTATTTTCGAACCAAAAATAGTACAGAAGTAATTTCTTTCATAAACCAAACACAACCAAACAACAAATTAAACTAACGAAAATGACAGAATATTTTGTTTAGTGTTTTACTCCTTATTTGATAAAGTGTCAATCAGAGAACAAAAATATCGAAATGTTTATCTCTTTTTATTGACAACAAATAAGAGAGAGAGATAAGTTTCTAGGTTAACATTAAAGCATATCGACAACATCCCAAATTTTCTACCAATCTTATTGAAACACGTCACTTACCACTTATGACGTATGTAACCATTAAATTTAAATTTCAAAAGCCGATTATGGCTAGAGGATTAATTTTATAAAAATTTTATTTGTACAGTTGAACCACTAAAAACCTATTTTATAAGATGCAAATATAAAAAAAAATCACTAAACTAGTCCATTGGTCGCCATATGCAAGCTCCTTTCTGGACTCAAGGTTATTTTGCATAATATACTCCTTCCTGTATCTTTTTATTCTAAGGTTTGGTCACAACAAAAAAATTTATATATAAGTACATATTATTAAAAACATTTTCAAACAATTTAAATTTTGAAAATGTATTTATATAATATATAATTCATATATAGGTATATTAATATTGACTTCAACATTTACCTTTCATAATACATTTTAAATTATATTCAAATTTTTAATTTAGATTCAAACTTTAATAACGAACATACAAATTCACATAAAGTGAGGTTAACCTGTCACTTTATTGAATGAATAAATATTTATTTGCCCTAAAATCGACAAATAATTTATCCGGGGTTTATTCTTAGAATAAACCTTATTTATCGTTGGTGAAACCGGGCATAAGATTAGTAGACTAAAAAATTCGCTTTTAAATCACAATGACAGCTGTCATAAACGTGGAAGTTAAGTTTAAATAAATAGTTGATTATTATTCTTAGTAAGATGGACTAAGATGTTGACGCTCTATTGTTACAGGATTTAAAATCGTTCTCCTTGGATTTCATCACTTTCATCGGCATTTTTTTCAATTCTAAACTGACTAACTCTAGTTCCAACTTTAAATTTTCCATTTTTAAGAGCCACTAATTGTGGGAGCAGGATTTCAAACTCTATTTCATTTTTTCAGGAAAGTTTATTGGTTTTGCATACCATAGGTATAAGTCTCTATTAGAAAGGTTGATATTTTTGGCCACTTGCCCTAGATAATCTTAATAAAACCCTGTTAAAGAAAGGTTGTCGCTAAATTAACAAAATTAACCTCTATATCTTTACCTATCATTTTGTCACTTTATGTGTTTTGCTTCTACACAATGCATAAAAATGTCATGCAAAGAAACTGTCTTGAATTTTGCATTGCAAATTGAATTTCGTGTCCCACAACACTGAAAATTTTACATAACACATACATTTTGCCATTACTATTTCTTACAGTTATGCTGTAGTGAAGAAAATAAGGGATTATTAAATAGAGTGAATTCACACGAAAAAAAACGAAATTTATTTGAAAAAATGAAAACAAATTAAAATTTGTCGATGAGCGGATAAATCTTGGAAGTTCTCCACTATTAAACTGCTTTTGCTTTTATTCTTCTTTTACAAAGACAAAATATAAATTAACCACAAAGTAATACAGGAAAATCCCTTAGGGTCACAGGTATAAATATACAATTTAAATTTTTGGAGCTTATAATAATTAACCTAAATTGCTTAATTTTACTTCAAACTTTATTGATGCGAAAAATATTAAAAAAATTATAATCTTGCTTGCATTATCTTATTTTTATAAAGCAGGAACTTGTATGTATGTATGCATGAAGTTAGGGGTGAGTACACTGCGACCTATAGGATCTCTTGTGTCTCCCATTACCTGCCATGGGTCTGATGTTTTCTCAGCAATCCTTTCATTCCCATTTTTCTAGGAAAGTTTAGGACATTGTCAGGCTTCAAATTAGGTAGATTCTCCTCCTCTATTTCATGTGTTCCTAGGTATCTGGTCCTGGAATTCTGCAAGGGAAAGTATGTATGTTGAGGTTTATTACTTTTCCTCCCAAAATCTGCACTTTGCATAATCTACTAATCCTCGTTTCTTCAACTAACCCTCGTTTCTTCACGTGACTTAATATTCCCGTTAACATCCGGAGCCTTTTTTTACTAAGGTTGGAGCAACTAAGATATTTCTTATGCTCGTAGTTTCACAGAAGTATCACAGCTTATCTTAGTCGTTCCAGCTGATTGGAAAAGTAGCAGTACTTGGATTTTTCCCTCTCCATTTTTTTCTTTAAAATTTGGGCATAACATGGTTCTAATTCCTGATGTGGGGTTTCGGCTTCTTGTCAGCTTATCTGCTGTTTCGTTCCCTTCTATTCCTAAGTGTCCTGGAACCCATAAGAGGGTAGCAGTATTGTTCTGGCCTACTTCATTTAGCTTGCCTAGGTATTCCCAAACCATCTTCGATGTGATTGTATGTGAGCCCATGGCTTTCTTATCTGCGGTAGTTTCTTTCCTTCCAGCTTTCTGAGTATTTGGCTCTCGTCCAAAGACTTTCCAGTTTCCTGTTTTAGTCTGAATCCGTCCGTATACCATTTTATGGCATTTTGGTTTAAATTCTGTATGCTGTCTTCATCCAATTCGGATTTATTCCTCAACTTTGTAATGAATTTTCTCACAAAGTTGAATTTTTTTTTGGCATATCATCTTGGGGCATTTCACAAGTTTGATCAAATTGAAGTAATCGAGGTTTTCTCTTCTTCTTTGATAATTTTGTATATTGTTTTCTTCCTTAAATTGTGTAGCTGAATGTTCAAAAGGGGTCAGCAGGGTTTATCGGAAAAATTTAAGTTTGCAAAAAAATGTCAGCGAAATTTGAAATAATCAGTAAAAGTTCAAGAATTTCAGAAATAGAAGGCTGAAAAAAATTAGTATATTACATAACAAGTGCGGAAAGTGAAATATTACGCACGAGCAAAGTTTAGCACAAGCCGCGTAGCGGTGAATGCAGAAACGTAACGAGTGCAAGAAATACACTTTCCAACGCGTTGTGTACACTATTTTTTATAATTATGAATTTTCTAGCTTTATTTATAAAATTTATTGTAATTGTTAGTCATGTTAAAAATTTAATCGGGTTTAGATATTGCATAGAAATATAATTAATTAAAATCAAATAACCACCTTTCTCAGGAATTACCATCAAAATTCTTTATTAATTAAATGATATTTGGAAAACTTTGGAGAAAAGTATATTGAGGTTACTTCAGCAATTTCGCTACGACAGCAAAGCCATACACATAAGTTAGTTATCACTTGAAAGGCATCAAGTGAAATTGAATGAAATTAAGATTATTCATGTTTTACATAATTTTGTCGATACCTTTTACTGAAAGTTTAAGCCGTAGATTTTCAGCTCCATCAATGAGGAAGTGATTACCGTTTTTTTACATTTACAATAATTATAGTTCATTTTTTTGAAGTTGGCAGTTAAGAAAAGTCATTAAATCGTAAAATATTTTAAACAAGACCCTAAATCAGTAGTGCACGTACTTATTTAAATCGGTATTAAGAAATTTCTTTTAATCATCATATTTTAATTTTCTTGGGTAAGGGATAAGTAGTCATAATACGATATTTAGAATATTTTGTTTTTCGATTTTAACGAGAATAATGGACTAGTTTAGTAGGATCATATTAATCAAAATGATAGCAATATATATTTAGGATAAGATACCTACTTACTTATATTGGTATTCATTTTGCAAGTAATTTTTCTCATTTCGTAAAATTTAGCAATAAATAATTAGTAAGTTTTAAACGTAGCGCCAACTAATAACCAATAATGAAGTGTGTTTGAAAGTCAACGTTGTCACAGTTTAGCTACGTTCGTTTCAAGTATTCTCAAAGAACTGGCGGCACAAAACACCGTGTTCTGTGACTAACTGATTGTACCAGTTGACAAGATATATGACAGGAGAGACACCTTGGACTCAGTCCGGAGACGAGCCAATCTCATTAAGGCATTAGGAGGAAAATTCGGCAGAACCCACCCCTCCACTCTTCTGCACACCTACAAAACTTTTATTCGCCCACTCCTTGACTACAAAGCAATTCTATATAGCACCGCCTCCACCAGCATCACAAGCACCATCCAGCCTTGTGAAAGAGCCATCATCCGATATTGCAAATATCAAAACCGTCTCACCCCCAGCATTGTAGTCTACCAAAACAAGAACATCACCCCCGTTCTTGAACGATTCCAAAATCTCCAATTTCGCTACGTCCAGCGCACCCTACTCTCCGACAACACCCAAGCAAAAAACACCCTAAAACTTCCATGGCAAATCAATCGCCGCTCTCGAAAACCAAAGAAAAAAATCCCCTATCTCCCACTCCGCTTACTTCAAGCAGCCCCCCGAGACACCCTCCCCGAGGAATACGAAGTATTCCTCGACACATCTCCCCTAGCGATTCGCTAAAACCCACTCCGGGGACCACCCCACAACACTATCCCCCGCCCCCGGGGGATACAATAATATATCAATCTCTCACTCAACATATCCCGGGTAACTCCTTCGAGGAATCTTCTTAATTCCTCGAATACCCCGCAAACCCCTCCCCGGCGCTCTGTCAGGTTATAGGTTTTCTGTGGTTTCCCTATAACACTTACCGAATGGCTGACAGGAAGGGAACAATACAGCCACAGCTCTGTACCCGACTCCCCACGATGTCCCATCGCCGCCGCCCCCCCAGCGATTTGGGCCCGTTCTCTGCGAGTTCTCCGAGTCAATAAGCCAAACCCCCGCCTCGCTACACTCACACTCACCGGCACTCTTCTGCCACTTTTCACCACACCGAGCCATTATCTATCTACCCCTCAACCCCACTCAAACCACCCAGGGCAATACGACTTCCACACAGCTACGCCACCCCAGCCCTGTAGAGGATATCAAATCCTAAATCTGGGCTCTTCTATTTATCTTTTAACCCTCGTATTCAAATCAAATCTCCACCAAATTTCTTTCGCTTATTCATTCATTCATTCATCTTGTTTATCTGTAATAAACAAACAAGACCCCTATTCTTGACGGTGATATAATAGAACAGCCAATAGAAAGTGGGCGCGGTTGTATTGAAAATGCCAAAACCGTATTCTTGAAATTCGTTCTCTCACTGTACCGATAGAAGGGTTGCTCCCCGAGAGAACAATTACTTCTATTGGTTATTTTTGAAGGAACCGCTATAACACCAAGAGAAGGTGTTAGGGATTTTTATTTTCGAACCAAAAATAGTATAGAAGTAATTTCTTTCATAAACCAAACACAACCAAACAACAAATTAAACTAACGAAAATGACAGAATATTTTGTTTAGTGTTTTACTCCTTATTTGATAAAGTGTCAATCAGAGAACAAAAATATCGATATGTTTATCTCTTTTTAATAACAAATAAGAGAGAGAGAGATAAGTTTCTCGGTTAATATTAAAGAATATCGACAACATCGCAAATTTTCTACCAATTTTATTGAAACACGTCACTTACCACTTATGACGTATGTAACCATTAAATTTAAATTTCAATCTATTTTATAAAATGCTAATATAAAAAAAAATCACTAAACTAGTCCATTGTGGTCGTTAGGGGTGTTAACGGATTAAGGTAACCCTATGTGTATAATTGCAAAAACAGGTATGTTATTATTCTATAAATTGGAGAATTTGTTTATATCTTAATACATAAGAATATAGGTACCTACTCGTTAGTGTTGGTGGTTTATATTGTAACCTATATTTTTATTATTTTACTCCAAGAACATTTTCGGTAGTGAAAATGGAGTCAAGTTCGAGTTTTGTTTCAGTACAAATGGCTCATTTAAAACAAACTGCTTTTTCTCAAAGAGAAAAAATATTGTTTTAAATGTTCATGATGCACTAATATATCAAGATGCATTAGCAACTGTTCATGATGTGGTGACTAAGTGCTCCAATATGACCGGTGTTAGTGAACGAAGTATATATCGATTTTTAAATGAGAGAACATGAAACATGAAATGTTAGTGAATAAAAAAAAACTGGTAGAAAAAAAGTCCATTATGGTCGAAAACTTTAATAGAGATGTCAATAGAGGACAAGTCCATTCTTTCTACTTAAATAAAGAGATTCCCAAATTTGGAAGAAATACGTAATGGAAAAACCGAAAATTTTTAAAAGATACAGTTCACTGTTAATATTTTAGTATCTAAATAAATAAGAAGTATTAAACAAATTAAGGTTAGTTTTTATCCGTTGCATCTAATTAAAATTTTATATCGAACATTTTTCAGAATAACACGTATATCTACTGAACACTTAGCTTCACCACCAGGGTATAGCGCAGCCATGATTAGATCTAATAGCGAAGTTTCTAAAAAACTGACGTATCTCGATTAATAACTAAGAAATCTTGGGACTTGGCATTAGGTCCTATTAAACAAGTACCAATTAATTTGTTCATAATGTACATGGCTGGTAATTCCATATCAATTTTTCCTATTATGATGGTAGGTATGCTGTTAATGAGGCCTTTACAAGCAATTTGGTCTACCAAAGCTACATTCAAAATGATGGAAACTTCAAATGCTATTTTACAAATTATTTTGTATGTTTTGGGTAACTTTGTTAATATTAGTTTGGCCTTGTATAAATGTCACAGTATGGGGTTATTACCTACTTATGCCAGTGATTGGTTAGCATTTGTAGAACCACCAATTCGACTTGAGTATTTAGGTGGAGGTATACAATTGTATTAAAATGCATAATCTTTATTTATAATAAAATTTAAAACTTAAAACTAAGAAACCATAAAATGAATTGACTATTTTTTCTTTTATTTTTTCATAAAGTGCACCTGGATCATCTACTTTGGGTACCTAAAAAATTAAAGTTGAGGTGTATCATACACCAAATTATTCGCTGGAGAACACAATACTTAAGAAGAATTAAAATGTTTCGGAGCGAGAGAAGAACTATCTTTTATTTAGATGAAACATGGTTGAATGAGGGACACACTGTTTCTAAAGCATAAATGAACAACAATATTTCAAATTCCCGTCAGGCATTTTTGGAGGGATTAAAGATCGCACACATTGGCAGTGAACATGGTTTTGTAGAAAGTGGGTTATTAGACTTTGTATCAAAGTCAACCAAAGATTACCACGAGGAAATGAACTCTGATGTTTTTCCCAGCTATTGGACTTTTTGCCAAGTGCTGTAGTGGTTGTCTTAGATAACGCCAGTTATCCTTCAAAAGTGGTAGAAAAGTTACCAACGAAGTCATGGAAAAATGGAGATATTAAAGAGTGGCTCCAGAGCAAGAGTATTTTGACGACACCATGCTGAAAACGAAATTACTGCAAATTGTAAAGCGCCACAAATTACAATATAAAAGATATGTAATTGACGAAATGGCAAAGGAAAAAGGAATAACTATAGTACGAAGGTAGAAGAACGATTATGGAGCATTGATATCAATATTGAAGAACTGTTCGAACCCATTGTAATTCCTATCGGACCAGGCAACGAATTGACTCATCGTCGGATGAATACGACGAAATGGAAGATGACAATTAAAGGAGTAAGTGCTTTTTGCATTAATTTAAATTTTATTCTTACTTTGTTTGTGTTAGTTAATCCCTAATTACAGAGTGAACTCTTTGAAAGACTTTTATTTATTTTTCATGAACCATCCTTACTTGGGCTTTGAAGTATTTGCATTTATAATGAATTCACTCTGCTGCCAACTCCAAACAAATAAACTATAACAGCCGTACCAAAGGTGATGAAACAAACAAACATCAAACCGAAAAGTAGTTTGGGAAAAAACATTCAAAACTTCTAAAGAACAATCTAATATAATTTCGATTCAAACACACAAAGCTAAATCAAATGAAAGAAAAAAGACAACTCCCTATACATTATCTAACCAAGATCAAATCCATTAAACTACGGGTCTTGTTGCCTAACTATGTATATCCGCAAAGGATTTCATCCGTTAGAGGTATATTGTTAAGTGGAGATCAAAGATGCATACACAAATGGTTGTCAAACTTATATTCCCTCACTCTTGGAGTTCGGCTTCATTCAATACAAATTACGTTTCGTCTGTATAATCCGCCCTCTTCGAATTGACAGACGAAGATGGATTCATTGAAATTGCCACATAGATTACTAGCTTGCGTTAATAGTGATTTTATTATTCTGCTTAAAACACAAAGTTTTAAATCAATACGTATACAGGATGTTACTTGTGGACGCAAACTGAAAGTACAGGGAGAAAAAGTGTATTAATTTAAATAATCTAATCTAAAATGTTGTCATACATTTGACATTTTCGTAATAAATATATACTTAAATGTTCTCCATTAGACTGCAGTGACTACAGAACAATAGTGCTTATGTTACATGCAAGCAAAATTCTGCATCACATCATAAACAACAGCTTAAAAGTTTTTTTACTGCCACAGATTCCCGACGAACAAACAGGCTCTGTTAGATGGAAGAATTTGTGGCTTATCTTAGAAAACATGGGAGTACCAAAACATATGATTATTCTGCTTAAAAATCTCTACGACAATAGTCGTAGAAGGTGAAAGTTAACAATACGATATCTAATTATTTTAATACAAAGTGTATTATGTCACCGATACTCTTCAATATACAGTGTGGGCCACAGAAAACAGTCCACCTCGATATTTGGCAGTATTTATTAGATTTTAAGAAAATGAGAAAACAGGTCGATTTTTATTCCAAGAGGGACACATTTTTACGTTACACACATATGACATATGTAAATCTGACGATGCTAAGTCTAGCGAAACGGCTGTCATTAAGGTTAAAAAAGCAATTTTTTAAATAAATATAGGAAGTTTTGTTAAAACGAAGATTTTTTTATTATTCCTAATAAGTTATGATTAACTTAATTTTTATCCAAAATTTACAAAAGTTTTCTGGAGAAACATCGAGTATCTTAAATTATTTCTTATAAATAAAGTAAACATTGTAATATATTTTGTGGTATGAATACCGAAAGCAGTTCTCCCTGTATAAGAGAAAGAAGAAGAATGTGATTTATTATAAAGCCGTGCTTGGGAGCCAATGAACCGGTCGATCAGATTTAAACGCTAGATTTTACTCTATATTAAACATACTCTTGGTTCATTTGGTCGTCTTTGTCTTTCTCAAGGATACCGAGAGTGAGATAAAAAGAGAATAAAGTTATTTGATGTTGAGATAAGCAGGATTGGACTTCTGAGGTAGCGCGAGTACCCGAAGGCTGTTGGAACGGTTTATTTTTCAAATAATACAGAAATTTCGCAGTAATTACTAAGAATCTTGAGGAACAAAGGCGGGATATATTCGTTGTTATCGTTTTAGTGGAACTAGTTGTTGAATATTACCGTTACTCTTTTAAAATCTTAGGTATTGTTTTTTTTTGGTAGATATATTAAAATAAATACACTAAAAATGATAAACAACAAACTAAAGTAATTAAATGAAAAAATTACATATTGTGGAAATATTTCCAGTACAATTTTAAAAATAATATCTTTGGCAATATCTGAACAAATATCATTCAAAACAAAAAATAATGGTACAAAATTGTTAAATGTAAAAACAAAATTATCTAAATTAAACAAAATCTGGCGTTTACAAAATTAATGGTCCAAAATGTAATGGTTTAAATTTAGGTCACACACAAAGAAATTTTGAAGTAGGATTCAATGAAACCATTAGAGTATATAGATTACAACAACCAGATAAGTCAAACTATGCAAAACACGTTCTTGAACATTCAGACTCCCTCATACACACCAATGACATTCAAATACTACACACTTGTGATAAAAAACAAAATTTAGTTTTCCTTGAACTTGAAATAAAAAGACATCGACCACATCAACAATTTAAAGTAGTTAATAAACAAATAAATCTTTAAGGTTCTCCACTATTATAGTTCATTTGTTTGGGGTTGGCAGCACAGTGAATTCATTATAAATGCAAATCCTTCAAAGCCCAAGTGAGGGTTAGGTTCATGAAAAATAACTAAAAGTAGTGGACATTTCTATTGAAACATAGTCATAATTGTTATTCTTCAAAGAGTCCACCCTGTAATTAGGGATTTACTAACCCAAACACAATAGAAACCATAGATAATATTGTCACAACAGGTAGCTGAATAGGTCCCATGACCGTAGGACCGAGGTTTTTTTAAAGCATAATTCAAATTAAAATAAAAATTAAAAGTAAAATAAAATATGCCATTTATTAAAAAGTAAGAATTAAATATAAATTAATGCAAAAAGCACTTACTCCTTTAATTGTCGGCTACCATTTCGTCGTATTCATTCGACGGAGTCAGATTCATTGCTTTGTTCACAATATACACCACCAACACTAACGGGTACCTATATTCTTAAGTATTAGAATATAAAAAAATCCTCAATTTATAGACTAATAATGTACCTGTTTTTGCATTTATACACATAGGGTTACCTTAATCCCTTAACACCCCTAACGACCACAATTATTCTCGTTAAAATCAAGAACAAAATATTCTAAATATCGTATTATGACTACTTATCTCTTAAAATATGATTTAAAAAAATTCGTAATACCGATATAAATAAATACATCCCCTACTGATTTAGGATCTTGTTTACAACATTTTACGACTTAATGATTTTTTTTAGCTACCAACTCCAAACAAATGAACGATAATCAACAGCAGGTACCTAGCTACAATCAAACAAAATAAAACTTCAATATGTCAATCTAAATATGCTAATTTTAGCGAAACAGCTGTAATGACATTTTTAAAAACCAATTTTTCCAATAAAAAGTGGAAGTTTTATTCAAACTTTTAGTTTATTGTTCTTAATAACATGGACGTTCACAGAGTAAGGGTTAGTAAATAAATTTGCAATTTTTTACGATACCTTTAGAACGATCTAGATTTACATAAAATACTTAAATTATCATTAAACAATCTTTAATTAAGAATAATGAAAAAACTCTTCGTTTTACCAAAACTTCCAATATTTATTAAAAAATTTGCTTTTTTAACTATAATGACAGCCGTTTAATAAGATGGACTTTCAAAAAGTAAGGGTTAGTACAATCAATTTAATCTTTAATTAATTTACGACTTACCTGTGTTTACCAAATGTTTACAGAATTTATTAAAGTTTGAATGTCAAGCATTGTGGCCTTGACGGCATAGTTTCTATTGTATCTGCTAATCGCATCGTAAATTGCACTCAAACGTAAAGGCATACATTAATCATTAAATAAATTTAAATTACCATTTACAAAATTTAGAAAAATAATGCTTGAAAATATATCTTTAAGGCGCCAAGTAACATTTCTAAATATTTTCGATGTGACTTGTTATCAAGATCCCTCTCTGTTGGGTAAGGTCGATCAAATAGGTAAGTATAGGAAAAACTCTATAAGTGTATGTTAACTTCCGAAGTTTTCTTGGTGAATTGTACAAAAAATACGAAAGAAATGTTATTTTTCAGCAGTCGAACTTTTAAACATTTATTTTTTGGATCAACTACAGGGTGACTATTGATTTAAAAACATCTTTTTAAATAACTAAGAACCGGTTAATCAAGTTAGGTATCCGTCAGATAAAACTAACTAGCAGATAAAGTTCCAGTTTGTTCGGAAGCGGTTTATCAACTCGTTTTTATCCTCTAGTTAGTTAACTGATAGATAATGAAAGTTGGCAATGCTGATGGATGAATGTAAGTAATCTCATTGGTTGTTACAAGAACAAGGTCATGTCACATTAATGGAGATGTCACGACAGTTTTGTTAGGTTATTGTTAGTTGTTTTTATTTATGCAAAAGTTTGTGTTTTTACTTTCTGAAGAGTTTTTGATTGTTGATGAACATGCAGTTTTTGGAGGATTAAATTCTGGACAGCAATGAGGACGAGGATATTCTGCAAGTTGTTGAGTATGAAAGTACGCCGTATACAGTTAGGGAAAGAGTAGACAACTTCGAAAAGTGGGATGCTCAGAGTAATAAGTAAATATAGAGGTGCCACAACAACACAATAAAATACAGTTTGTAGTCAATAGCAATGAACCTATAATTGAGAGAGATGAAAAATAAAATTGACATCTAGAGGTGTAGCTAAACACAGCCGTACAGTGGCGTGTAATTGGTTAGAGTATGACCATAATATATAAATGTTAGTTAAATAATTTACACACATTAAAATTAATTCTTTTAATTAAATGAAAACAAAACAAAAAGAAAAATATTTAAATGAAACTTTCCACTTTTAGCTTCTAGTTTATATATAATATGTATTTCATTATTAATTTGATTTTCTTATTTGTAATAAATTTTAATTCAAATTGCTAATTCTACGACAATGAAGTGAATAACTTACCGGTGATAGGTTAGATTATCATTTTGCGAAGTACCACAAATTATAAACGCTCTTCGGGTTTTCACCATTTTCAATATTGAAAATAAATAAAAACACTTCATAAAGTTCACTTAAATACACAAAAATTCAGGAAAAATCGAACAAAGCGCTAATCACCTCTAGACAATAACAAACAAAGGCACTGATACCAAATTTTCGGTGTGGGTATTTGATACAATAGGTCTAGAGCTTTTTTATCAGTATTAAAGAAAGATAAGAAAGTGAATATTAAAATGTATTAAAGAATATTTTCTCTTACTAAAGATCTCTTCTTAAAAGTAAAATAATATGGTTGTAAATTATACTACGTTTTTGTTTCCTACTTTGTACTTACAAAACACAACGTCTGGCAATGCTCTGCTGGTAAACAAATCTGTCTCGACGACAAGTAGTAGGGAATATGCCTACTCTATGTTCACTTGTTACTCTGAGGTGGGATGACCAGGATTTTTATGCAAGATTTAAGATGACAAAACAGACTGTTCTGTCAATATTAGAACTCATTGAGGATTCCCTTGAGTTTTTTACTGATAAGTAGGTGATTTTCGATTTCCAGGTTGCCCCATCCGTTATTTTTTTTTGGTGACATCTTTATGTTTAATTGCAATTTTTAAAAGCAAATTTTTCTCATCTTCTGTGAAATTGCATCCTCTCTTCTTAGTCGTACTAGTACTTTCCATTTTTCACTTTGTTCAAACCAAAGTAAATAAGACGCACCATCAAAACAAACCAACTCTTTTGCATAAGTGAGGTTATATAATAGACTTAACCCCCACATATCGACCTAACCGTCAGTTGAAAGTTACAGATAAATATTTGACATTTTAGCTGTCGGATAAAGTTAACCTGTTGTTGATAAACCAACCTTTCCAAAATTACTGGTAGTTAAGTATTAACTTACAGCTAAATTGTAGTGATCAGCGAGACTGGTCTTGGTCTTGCGGTCTTGCAGAAAATACAAGACTAAGACCAAGACTTACCATTGCAAGATATACGCAAGACCAAGACCAAGCTTGCAAGAGTCTTGCGGTCTTGCGTCTTTTAAACATAAACGGAAAAATAAAGCAGCCATGTATTATTTTTAAATCTAAAGCTTTGGTTTCCTAGGATAGCGGTGCCGCAATAAAGCGGCCGTAATTTGACGACCGTTCAAGACGGCCGCTATCGGTGAGCACAGATGTAAAGTAAGAGTTTAACGTAACGCAATATATGAAGTGTAAAGTAGTGGTAGCGATGAGCAAGTGCCAGCTACAGAAGAGGCAATAGAAGCCCGTCTATCCTAAGATGAAGATATTATTAATTTTTAAAAGCTTTATTCAGGACCATCTAACTCGTCAAGCTCTATTATTTCTGACTCTCAAAATCGAAGAACGGAAATAGAAGAATATCTTGGTCAATCTAGAGCCGTAAGCAACGAAGATATCCTACAATGGTGGAAATGTCACCAAAGAAGTTTTCCTATCTTGGCAAAAATGGTACGTGATTTTTTGTCCATTCCAGCTACTTCGGTTCCAGCAGAAAGACTCTTCTCAAAAGCATCTTTGGTAATAAGAAAACACCATAATAGACTCAACAATGAGTCCGCCTGCTGGTTACTGCGTGTATCAATTGTTGGACAACGAAACTAAAATAGTTTTTACCTATATCTATTCAAAGTATTTGCCTATTTTTGTTTTTCATTATTTGAATCAAACGAAAAAAATATTTTATAATATTTATACATATAGTAGGTACTTTTGGTGGGATATTTTTAAATTTTGTTTTTCTGTTCTTTGGCTCTAAGCATTTTTTTTAAGTTTTTTCTAACTGTTGTGAAAACTAAGTATTTAGAAGTTGTTAAATATATCTTTCTACAATATTGACATAAGCTCTATTATTGGTAATGTATCCTACCTATTGTTTTTATTCATTAACACCAAACATAGTTTTAGTTTATTTCAAATCCCAGCTAATAGGCCTGCAAAAAATAATTTTTTATACTTTGGAGACAGGGTATATTTCTAAAAATTGTATAAAATGAAACTCAAAGAACTTCTGCGTGAATAATCGCGAGCACCAGCTGGCACTTTTTCTTACCAGCTTACAAATTGTTAACTAAAAACCGAATGAGTATACAAAATATCAACGTATGTCGAAGGACGACACTGTATCTCGTCAAAAAAATCTCCGCGGTGATCTATTATTCCAATTAAAAGTAGAAAATTATGTTTAAAATAAACACAGATTGATAAATCTAGGTACAGTTAAATGGAAAGTGGAGTATGTGTATGCAGTGACCTATAAAAGTTGGTATTCGTGGTATACTTAACAAAATACTATACTTATTTATCTATTATAAGATATCCATACAGTTTTTGTGTCTATTTATATGACTATCTAGGTCTTTTGACTGAAAACAACTTTTTAATAAAGACATTTTTTATAGCTAATAAAAATAATATAAAATGTTTGTAATTGACAATAAAGAGTATAGAAGAAGTCCACCGGAATATTCTATATCGAGTAGAAAAATAGAGTAAATAAACAAAAAAACGTTTAATTAAAAAAAAGAATGCATTGTATTGTTTACAGAAGGTATAAGTCTTTTTTCAGACTGAAATGCAAAACTCCTGTTTGAATAAATCCTATCCAGAAATCATACAGCGTTGAACCTACCCCCGAAAAGATGCATACCAACCACATCCACCTCAAAACTCGCCGATACTCTCGCCTTGGAATCACTACCCTAGCATTCTTCAAAAGGTGGTCGGTGAACCCTCACACCCTCTTCTCATATCATTCATACCACTGGCGCCATCAAGGATATTTCCTTCCTCTAACCATGCTCTCCACTGCACAGCTTACTTCCAATCATTCTTTCTCCTCTCTTAACATTATCTCTACCATGTTCTCCCAATACACCGTCTTCATGAGTTTCCTCTCCGACTTCAACCGTTCTTCATTCTTCCGGCATCTAAATACGTGTTCCAAATCACCCTTTACCTTCCACCTCTCTTACATTCAAGTCTATCTCTCTCTTCCCAATCTTGTGTTCTCTTCACTTCCTCCTCCATCCAATACTGAACCCTCCCTCACCGTACCCTTCCTTTCACCGTTGTTCAATATGTCAATATAACATCGATAATTTTTTAAACAGGTTACTAAAAAGTTAATTTTTTGAATAAAATTGTGTAACAAAGTAATTTGTTTCTAAATTAATTTCTAAATAGAGTCGAAGAATATTAGTTACTTCTTCAATTGATTCATATATTTGAGATTATTTTATATCATTTTTTGCAACGCAAATGCAAAGTCTATTTCCGAAAAAAATAGGAATGGTAATAGTACATATCTGATAAAGAAAATATATTGATAAGATTTAATTTGTCTGATTTTTCTAATTTATTAATTAATTTATTTTATTGGTCTAATTAATCATAACCCCAATTTATATCTAACAATTTGTAATGATTTAATTTTGTATATAATTTTATATTTATTAAATTGACTTATTTTATTGATTTATAAATATGATTCAAAATTCTTATATGTTTTATATGATAATTTAGTTAAGTTTTATGATTTAATATTGTTTACTGATGTAAAATTTACTTTTTCTTTTATGTTTTATATAGTTGGGCGCCTTATAAAAATTTTCAACTAGCTCAGTCAAATGGTTTTATGATTGAATTTTTAAATCCGACTCTATCTTGGGTAGGATTCAAGAGAAACTAAATATTTAAAAATTTTTAAATAATACAGTAAATTTAATTATAAATGTTTTATGAATAAAACGTACAAAAACTATTAATCGATTTTCATATGCTTATAACATAAAAATTATAAATGTTTTGATATGACAAAAATGAAAATGATACTCTTACAAAAATTTTAGACCGTAAAAAATTCTAGTACTCACTATTATACACAATCACAAAGAAAATATAAGTTTTTAATTGTTCAACATACCTCGTATATCAAAGTCTTTTCGTAAAATCGTCCACGTCAGGCGGAAAACACCGAAACCTTGAGATCGGCTCCCACTTCGAACAGAATTCCAAAATGGCTACTGGCGATGCTATGTGTGAGGATGATGGATGTAATCTTCTAAATTTACTGGTAATCTGGATCTGTTATCTCCAATTTATTGCTTTGGTATGTGATTTAATATTTTTAAAATACTTTTATAAACGTATTTTTGATGATCAATGTTTTAATTTAACATCAATTGACTTTTGATTAATGAAAAATTTTTTTTTAGTTACCAATTGATACATTCGATGTCAATCAAGCTGGGACCAGAGTAATAAGAGAGTGAATAATTGATTTTCTGGCCTTTTTATAGGCTCGCCAGATTATGACAAATTTGAGGTAAAAATCGAAATTAACTGTTCGTAATTTCCAAAAATTAACCTAAATTTTCAATTAATGAGGTAATGTTTTTACAATTCCTATCATACCTTTGATAACATAAAGCTGGTTTAAACTTTTAATTTACAAAAAATCCATTTATTTAATTTTTATTTCACTTTTTCCTTATAAAATTTTGATTTGAAATAGGCTAATTTTGGTGCTGTCAAATTCATTCTATACTTTTAAAATTTGAGTTAAAACTATAAATTATTCTTAAAATTACTTATAAATCTATTAAAGTAATCCATTTCAACTTTTAACTACTAATTTAAACTCTAAGAACTAAAATTTAAACTTTATTATTATTTGAACTATCTACACACTACTCTTTTTTGATGTTATCAAAGATTCACAGCTTATAACTAATACAAAAACTTACTTCCCAGGTAACCAGCTGACTAAACATCACGTCGTGGCGACGTCCTTATTTGGTGATATTTGGTCACAGACGTCATAGGTCAGTGTATAGACGTTGGTACGACGTCGATGTAACGACGTCGATGTAACGACGTCTTATGAATGACGTCGGTATAACGTATGTTTCGTGACTTTAATAAAAAGTTATCTTTCCAAAAAATGTTAGCCAAAGATTTGATTCGGCCTTCCAACACCGTGTGTTCACAGTATACCAGCGATAGAAATGCATATCATAACACATACGTTCTCTTACGGATGCAGATTTCAACACACAATTTTTCCCCTACCCCGGTATATAATTGATTTAAATATGTTCCTACTACACTCTGATTGATTTGTATCTTACATAATTTATTTTATTAGATAGTATCCACATTCGTGATTAATCCTCTATACGTATATTTTACTTTGGAATTCGGAGTGACAGATTTGTTTAAATCTCCCGCTTCATTGTATACATTCCTCGTCATTGGAGTGTTTTCCGTTTCCGTTATTTTTGACAAGTGAAACAACAGCACACGTGAAACAACGACTTGATGGAAGTAGTTGTTATATGTTGTGAAGTTAACGTGAATTGTGCAAGTTGTGTTGTGGCTAGGAGAGTTATCCCAGGAAGTAGAAAGAAAAGTAAGTTTTCTAAGATTTATATTAAGAAATACAATATCAAACATTCTACTATGATTTGTTTAAATCTCCCGCTTCATTGTATACATTCCTCGTCATTGGAGTGTTTTCCGTTTCCGTTATTTTTGACAAGTGAAACAACAGCACACGTGAAACAACGACTTGATGGAAGTAGTTGTTATATGTTGTGAAGTTAACGTGAATTGTGCAAGTTGTGTTGTGGCTAGGAGAGTTATCCCAGGAAGTAGAAAGAAAAGTAAGTTTTCTAAACATTCTACTATGCTCATCCTCAATAAAATAGACAGAAATGAAAAATTATAATCACCTTTAAAAGATGGCTACCTTTTTGTTTAGATGTACAAGTTGAGGCATGTGCTTTTATTCATCGATGAACTAAGCGTGTTGTTATCGGAAAATAATTAATGTGTATTTTTTTTGTAATATCTACATTTTATGAAATATTTTTATATTTGATACTGTAATATATGTATTTTATGTGTTATGTATTTTTATTTGATTTATAATGTATGATTGTTTTATTTTTATGAGTTGAGAATAAAAATTTTTTATTTACTAATTTATTATTATTAATAACTTCTCCTATACATTTTTAAAATCCTATAAATAATTTAGAACTGTGTATATAATGTCTTAATATGACGTCGAGGAGACGTCACCAAATGTCGTCATTACGTCTAAATTATGACGTCGTGGGGACGTCACCAAATGACGTCAAAATCATGTGACTTTTTCACGTCGTGAGTACGTCATAGGGACGTCAAAAAATGACGTCATTACGTCTAAATTATGACGTCGTATGGACGTCTTTTGGTTGCTTGGGTTATTTAACCTACATACAGTTTTGTTACATAAAATGTCCTTTATTAATGTTTATTAATTATGTTTTGCAATAGTCATTTCACTATCCACTATTTAAGTGTTTTTATCTTTAGTTCAATTAATTATGTGCAATACTTTAGATATAAGGATTTGTTCACTAAATTTACCTTTGTTTGTTACATTTTTTATATTGTTTTTGTGGTTTTTTTTTAGGTACATCTCAAATTTGTGTCGAGTTGTATCAATATCGAAGACTATATTTGTCTCCTTATCCCTTAAAATGTTGAATCTGGAACCGTTGGCGAAACTGAATACCGAAAACCGTTTACACTACCACTACACCAACACACACTTTTATATGCCTGACGCGCGTCTCGATAACCAAGTTTACCTTCGGACTCTGAAGAAGATAACTTGGTTATCGAAACGCGCGTCAGGCATATAAAATTGTGTGTTGGTGTAGTGGTAGTATAAACGGTTTTCGGTATGCTTATACCCTTGTAAGTACTTCATTTTATAAAACAAATTTAAACACTTAACTACATAAAATTACGCATTTATTTATTAAACATATGAATGAGATTAATAGTTTTTTAATTTTGTTTCAATTTTTTATTTCTTTTAGATTATAACTTTGACTTCACTAAGAAAACTATATCTATTATACATTATTGTATGGAATGGGACTAGTTATTGGAATTGTACATATTGGATTGTTATTGATTGTCACCATGGATGCTTTCCAAGATAAATTTGTCAAGTACATTCTCTATTTATTTAAATGTTTACTATTGAAGTAACTTATGATTAGATGAAAATTATTAAGATATCCTTTTTATTATAACTCATTGAGGTAAGTTTTACTTATTAATTTTTTTGATCTTAGTTGTTTATCTCAATATACTTATAAAAAATAAGAAGATAAAATAAAACTTTTACTGGAAAAAAGCGTTTTTGTTTAAATAGAAAATTATCTAATCAAGTTTTTTCATACACCGAATGGTCATAAAATATACCACAGATTCTGGGGTCAAAAATATGTTGATTGAACCCCACTGACCTATACTATATACAATAGTGCACACAAAAAAAGTTATAGGGTGCTAAAGTTAAAAATTTAAATAATTTTACTCTAAAAGGGTTTAACTTTAATGTATGAAAATTTATAGGAAATATTAGTAGAGAATACCAAATAAATGGGAAACAGTTGCATTCAATTATTTTGATTTATTATGGATTTTCAGAGAGGATCAACACCCCGTTCACCCCCAACTTTTTTTAGGGCTATAATTTAACAAAATATGGACCGCTACTGGAATCAAACATCTATTCTTAAACTTTTGTGTCTTTCTGTTTTTCTTTGTAAATATTTTATCATGGAAGATACAGCCAATTTCAATATTGAATATTTAAACTACATTTTCACAAATATTAAAAAATTCTTTATTATTAAATTACAATTTATAAACAAACAAAATATTTACCTTAACTCAACAAGTATTGAAAATGACCTCCTCCTTCCTGTAGACAAGTTCTACATCGTTTCAACAAGGAATAACGAATATTTTTAAAAATTAGCTGTTTTTGTCGTAACTCGTTAGCAATTTGTAAAATTCGGTGCCTCAGTAGATCCTCATTGGTTATTTCCACAGAATCAACATTTTCTTTCATATATCCCCAGAAACAAAAATCTAATGGATTCAAACATGGACCGCGCGGTGGCCATTCAATTGGTGCATCTGGCCCCCTTCCAATCCAACGTCCTGGATATTCTCGAAATAAAAAAGCTCTAACGGCGTTACTAAAATGTGGTGGCGCACCATCTTGCATAAAATACATTTTTCGTCTAATTGCTAATGGGACATTTTCTAAGCAAATTGGTAGATCATTTTGTAAAAATGATAAATAATGTTCCCCGTTTAATTTGTTTGGAAGAAACACTGGCCCTATCAAATAGTTATCGATTATTCCAGCCCAAACGTTTACTCTAAAATTAACCTGATGATGACGCACTTTTTTAACTTTGGGATTTACATCAGTCCATATATGAGTGTCATGGTGATTAGCAACTCCATTTCTTGTGAAAGTAGATTCGTCAGTGAATAAAATATTGTTTATAAAATTTATGTTGCGTCTATTTTCTTTTAAAAACCAATAACAAATTCCCATTCGTTTAACATAGTCTTCGGAAAGTAATTCTTGAACTTCTTTGATATGGAAGGGGTAAAGTAACTGGCCCCTAACTGTTCTCCATACCTTCATACTATAATCTTAATCTTAATTCAGCCGCTATTTTCGTCTTAGAGTAATGTTAAAAAAATTATTTAAATTTTTGACTTGAGCACCCTGTAACTTTTTTTGTGTGCACTTTTGTATATATAGGTAAGTGGGGTTTCATCAACATATTTTTGACCCCAGAATCTGTGGTATAATTTATGACCATTCTTTTCCATTATTTTTAATTTTTTCAGGTATTCAGTATGTTGTGAGGTGATATAAAAAAAAACATTAATTGTTGATGCAATTGTTTATAAAAAATTGTTTAATTAATAAACCATTAAATAATTAACTGACAAATTCGAAAAAAATACCATTTTGTAGAGAAGAGAAAATTATGATTTTTAGTTTTTTTTTTTATTTCTTAATATTATATTTAAACAATTGTTAATAAACAAAAACCTTAATTAACAATTAGAAAATTTTTTTTAAATTATGGTTTTTAATAAACAATAAAATGGCACAAAAATTTTTTTTTTTAAATTGTTAAATAAGCCATTTGTTTATAAAAATTTTTTAAACAATTGGTCACAAACATTTAAAAAAATTGGATTTATATTGTTTATAGCGTATTTAAAACGGCTATAAACAATTGTTTAAAAAAATTTAGATTTTTCACATCTAAAATCGCATTTGTTTACTTTGCTTGTTAATAACAATTCCAATTTTTAAAAATTTAAAAGTTTTATTATGTAACTTTGTTCAGTAGATTTACGATAAAGGATTCCAAGGGTTAACAAAATTCTTGTGTTTTTATTTTACTCACAGTAACGAATTTAAATGAAGATGTAATTTTTTAATTAACAAATGGATAGAAAAGTGAAAAATAACGGAAAAATTTTTTTACTGCAGAAATTTGTTCTCTGATATGTTCTGTTAGTGCTAGAATTTTTTAAATTTTTTTATTAATATTTACTTATTGAAAAAAAATAATTTATGTCATTTGGTAGTTGCGACGGTGACGCGCCGCCTGTTTTTATGCCATTTTCAACATTAATTTAAATCTATAAATAATTGAGCTACAATTCGGGGAGTTTGGACTTTTTGGTTGGAAATTTCCTGCCCTTTAAGAATCCGTTCAGTGTTTAGTTCTAGCTATTATAGTTTATGAGTTATTAGCAAAAATGTAAACCTTTTTTTTTAATCTTAAATTGTTAATAACAATAGGAAGTTTTTTAAAACGGATTTTGATATTCAGGAACATTTTTATATTTGTCATTTCGAATCGATTGACAACAAAATCTGATTTTTCGGATCGGTGTAACCCAAATCCGATTTAAATCACTTCTCGACCATACTATTCCTTAGTAAGTAAGAAAAACGTTTTGAATAAATATCTACTCTCAACCTCCACTTACAATTGAGCCGTTATAGTCATATAGAATGAATACACTAAGCACTTAATAAGATTACAACATTATAAAACAAACTTATAGGCTTTGAATCAATCCCAGGCAACAGTGAAAAATCAAAATCTCTATATTACAACTGTTTCCATCGAAATCATAGTTATATCTCATTGTTACTGTTATTCCGTCTTGTCAAAGTCAAACACATTAATTCTAAACGTTTACCAGACAGAAATAAAAAGATTATTCCAACCACAAAATCAAAAGACAAAGGGATTTCTGTCGAAATTTATATAATAATCCTATAGGCGTAAATATTTATTTACAACCTAATTCTAAGCACCATTATTCCGTGTTAAAACCAGCTTAGACTGTGAGGTTTCTTCGACTCATTCACCCAAACACTTCTTTCTCCGTTATGCTACCTGTTTAACAAGATTTGATATGTTGCCTATACCCCGAGAGTAATAATAAATCATAACAGGTAAATACCATCTATCTACTTACAATCTACGATTTAACAAAGGCGTATGCATAGTCCAACCCCGTACGGGTCGATTGAAATTGACAGAGTTGGAATGAATGAATGCGTTTAGAAAATATCGTTACTAATAAGTAGAATTTACGATTACAATAGTAGCAGAGACAGGTTAATGTTAATGTGTTTTAGATATACAAATTTATACACTAGTAAATATATTTTATTTTATATATTTAATTTTTATAAAATTATGTATAAGTACTTACTGAAGCATAATTAGTAAATGATAAAAATTTCAGAATGATTGCATTGCTTTAAAGCCCTTTTACCTTTAATAACGTGTGGATGCACCCCGATGTGTTACGCGCCTAGGCATGCTTCTGATCAGGTGGTATTTCATTTCAGGCAACCACCAACTCCTCTCAAAGTTCTTCTAGAGTCTGAGCAGAACGTTCCAAATTGAGCAATCTCCTACCCATCATATCCCACACGTGCTCAATTGGGGATAAGTCGGGAGATCTTGGTGGCCAAGGTAACAATGTGACATCAATATGTTGAAAGAAGTCTATTGTGACTTTTGCGACATGTGGTCGGGCATTATCTTGTTGGAAAGTTGGATTTGCCAGGGTGTCAAGACAGGATAAAATATGGGGTTCTAAAACTTCTTGAATACAACGCAGCGCGTTCATGTTACCTCTGATGAAGATTAAAGGTGATCTCGAACCATAAGCTATAGCACCCCAAACCATAACTCCAACAGTGCACCATGTCGTCTTCTAACCCTCGCTCGACCATCGTGCATGCCTAAACAAAATCAAGACTCGTCACTAAAGACAATACTGTTCCATTCCTGATCCCAGAGTGACCGTTCTCTGTACCACTCAAGGCGATTACTTCGCTGTTCTGAAGTTAAAGGGAGGACTCAGTGTGGTCGGTATGAAAAAAAGCCAAAACGTCTTATTCGTCGGTAAACACTTCGCATGCCAATAGGTCTTCCGTGTTCTGCAAACCATTAATTTGCAATGGACCTGTTAGCGGAGAAACGGTTCCCTAAAGCCAATAATCTTAGGCGGCGATCTTCACGGTCTGTTGTTCTACGGGGGCGTCCAGAGCCCCTTGCTCTTTGCGTACGGCCTTCTCGAAGCCATGCCTGACAACACCTAACCACGGTGTCTATACTTCTTTGCATTCTAACTGCAATTTCTCGAAAAGAAAATCCAGCTTCTCGAAGTCCCACTATACGACCCCTATCAAATTCACTAAGTTGACGAAATCGTACAGGTCTCCGTACCCTAGGCACCGTAACCAATCGTAAAGAATGTCAAGAACCAAAATCCGCAAAATTTGGATATTTACTACGGCTACAATCTTCATTTTTGGATTGCTAGGGGATTTCAAAAACGAAATAGTATAAAAACCGGAATCTTCAACTGATAAAGCTGAAAATTTTATCAATTGTTTATTTCAGTAAAATAAATAAACTCGCCAAATTTTATTAAAGTAAAATCACTCAAACTGGGTGTTCGGATTTATATGTCACTTAGTATATCTTAGCTATTGTTTTATACAAATACCACTGGCTTACGTAAACATATAAATTGTTTGTTAATATTTTTTTTTCTTAGTCAAATTGACGCACATTTGTTAGATTCACCAACAATTTTTCTGCTTCTATTTTTAGTTACACCTCTAGATCGCTTCTGCTATAGTAGTTAATATACATTTAAAAAATATCGGTCTTGGTAAAAAATGCATAGCATCAAGTACTTTAAAATAAAATTATATAATCATACCTATGCTTAAAATGTGTTCACGGTTATGGTCAGGTGGAAAATAGATGTAATAATGTTCGTAACACCCATGATTTGGCGAGAATCTCAAAACTATTATGATGATTGCTGTTTTTACGTTGTGAAAGTAAACTGAATTAACCTGTTGATGTCAAACTTCAAAGCGGTAGTGGGTCAGAGATAGAGTGTTCGCCTTCTAAGAGACAGGACGAGGGTTCGATCCCATGCACGACAAACTTATTTCCCAAAAATGTAATTTGACTTTATTTTCTTTTTATTTATTAACTGTCAAAAAATAATAGTTTTATCTAATGTCAATTTACTTTGATTTAAAAGTGTATAATGAGTTTTTGTAAAAAAGGGAATTATTAACATTTCACCATTAACATTAATACAAAATAGTTTTTATAAACTCTTAAATTTGGCAATTTCGTTTGTTTGGAGTTGGCAGCTAAGAAAAGTCATTAAATCGTAAAATGTTGTAAACATGTGTTAGTGAACGAAGTATTTATCAATTTTTAAGTGAAAGAAAACAGTCGCATAAAAAACGAACATTTTTGAATGAGACAGAAGAAATTATTTGCTGGAGAACACAATACTAAAGAAGTATTAAAATGTTTCGGAGCGAGGAGGGAAACATGGTTGAATGAAGGACACGCTATTATGGATGACCCCCAATATTTCAAATTACCGTCAGGCATTTTTGGAGGGATATTCAACTGGATTAAATGCTCCTCAAGTAAAAGGTCGCAGATTAATAATCGCACACATTGGCAGTGAACATGGTTTTTTAAATAATGGGTTATTAGACTTTATATCAAAGTCAACCAAAGATTGCCACGAGGAAATGACCTCTGATGTTCTTGATAATTATATTTTCCACCTATTGGACTTTTTGCCAAGTTCTGCAGTGGTTGTCTAGATAACACCAGTTATCTATATTAAAGAGTGGCTCCAGAGGAAGAATATTTCTTTTGACGACACCATGTTGAAAACGGAATTACAGCAAATTGCAAATGACCATAAATTACAATATAAATGATATGTAATTGGAAATAGCAAAGGAAAAAGAAATAACTGTATTTACATTTACCACCTTATCACTGTCAATTAAACCCTATAGAATTAATATGGGCACAGGTAAAAGGTAAGGTGGCAAGAAACAATACAACTTTCAAATTCAATGAAGTTAGACAACTTTTGATAAATTCTTTTGGAAACAATGGAAAATTGGACCAGTGCCATAAACCATGTGAAGAAGGAAGAAGAACGATTGTGGAGTGTTAATATCAATATTGAAGAAATGTTCGAACCCATCAGAGTAAGCAACGAATCTGACTCATCGTCGGATGAATACGACGAAATGGAAGCCGACAATTAAAGGAGTAAGTGCTACTATCCTGTAATGAAATTTGGCCTTGGTATATTAAAAGCTAGTACGAACTCACTTATCTAAAACCATTTCGTGAAAAACGGATAATGACAATTACTGACATATTTAAAAACAATAATATTATGTGTCTATGGTTACCAACTACAGTCCAGCTACCTTGGAATTTAATGCAAATTTCAAAAATACAAACGCTTATAAATATATTAATATTTTATTTTTTCACTATTCTTTTTTTGCTTTGGGGGGTACAGTATGAAATAAAATGTTGTACGTTACACGTTCGGTAAACTTTTACAGTACTCGTTTCGAATTTCGTAAACGTGCACTATAAAAGTGTACCTATTTATAGGACTAGTAACGTAAATATTTATTATTACAACGATATTATTTCACGTGCGTGCAATAGATTTATTGTATCTAACCAACCATCAACCAAATTAAAGCTTATAGTTACTCCATGCTCCATACTCCATCTTCTGTCAGTTTAAAAACACAAAAACCTTTTTCACATCAGTAAATATTTTATTTCCCTTGATTTTACACCCAATTCATTAGTACAAAACTCCCAAGGGAGACTCAACGTCAGTTTGGTGCTAGTTTGTTTGAAGCTCAGTAGTTCAGACAATTATCCACGGAATTACTTTAAAAGTTGAGCTGTGTCCTTGAAGTTGCAGTAACCTTAACTTCCGACAAACTATTATTTAATATTTAGTTTGTTTCTTTGATCTGATTTTATGCCAAGCCAGATCTGTTAAAAACACTATGGTACAATATAACAGGTCTTTTTGTCGCGCCCACTGTTGGCGCTGTTAGCTGTGATATCCAAATTAGGAGATACAGAGTCATTGGGTTCAATTAAGGGAGTACGTTTTGTTATAAGTATATTAAAAAATTACAAATTACTATATTCGAATATGAGAACACCCACTTCTTCGTAATAATGATACACCTTTTACAGAAGTTAAATAAAGTTTATAATAAATTAACGAACTATTTTGTAATCTTTTTATGTAAAATATGGGTTAAATTAATTTTTTCTAATTTTGACATATAAAGTGACACTTTTTAAAACTGATTGACATTATGAAACGTCTTACTTTTTGTAACTAGTTGCATAAAGTAAAATGTTATGCAATTGGTGACGAAAAATGTATTTCAAAATTAATGACAAAAAGAATTATTATATTTATTAAACTAATATAATACAAGTTAGAAACATAAATTATAAATTAATTAATTATTATAAATATTGATAACACAATTATTACAATTATTCAAATACATTCCCGACGACATATTTTTTTCATTGCTCGAACTTGCTGCTATTTGGGAAGCGGCGCACATTGCATTAGATGTTTCACCAAATATTTCTTGCGCTATAAGTTTTTTATTATTCATGGAATTTTCAACATATCCCTCCGCAACAGAGGTAGATATCCAACCTCCATGTCTCCTTAATTTTAAAATATCAGCGCCACTATCTGCTAGGAAAGTGGCAGAGCTTCTTCTGAAACAGTGGCCAGTATATAGGAAAGGATTTGAAAGACCAAGAAATTGTGAAATAACTTTTGGCAGACTGCTAAATGTGTTTATTCCCACAGGGTTTCTGGTACATTTTCCATTCGCATTTTTTACAAAAAATCTGTTGTGTTTAAGATTCTGGGGACGCAACTTAATATATTTTCTTAATATTTCAACAAGATTCGTATTTCCAATGTCTCCAGTGGTAATTGCAAACTGCCGTATAACTTTTGTTTTTGAAGGTGGGATATCAACACAAAAATGGCTTCCTTCGTCAGTAACATTTTCAACAAGAAGAAATATTAATTCTGCTTTTCTGCATGCTCCTGCCATTCCAACTATCATTGCAACCTTAGACATTAAGTATTCTTTGTCATCAGCTTCCACTAAAAATTTGGCAAAATCTTCTTTAATAAAAACTTTTGACTTTTTAGCCCTGTACCCGTCCGCTTGCCTTTTAATATATGCTACCAAATATGTATTCCTTTTCAGATTTAGTTCAGACCTTAACATTGAGTAGTATCCATAATGTGGAAACTTTTAAATCTTTCTTACTCTCAAAATATGCAATTAAAACTTTCTCATTAACATGTTTAATTTTCTTCTCATCACAAGACGTAACAAATTTTTCGTATGCCAAATCATAAACTGCTTTTGACTTTTTGGGAATTACTGATAATAGAGCATTACCGGCTGCCTCTTTAATATCGCTTAGCAGCTCTTCAGAACTTGAATCACTCATTTCTTTTAAATAAAACTAAAAGTATATCAATCTCGCTAAAAACCTTCCGTCTAGACTTTTTTACAAAATGTCAAACTAACAACTAACATGAAGTAACAGCAAACTAAATTTATGTTTTCCAAATTTTTATTTTTTTATTTCTTTCTTCAAAATTAGAAAAAATCTTGTATGCAATACTTTACGAAATGAAATTTTGTGTAACTTGTGAGTTAAACTAACTACCAACGTACGTTCCGCAAAAATCTCACCCGTTACACAAAATTAGGCTTTTTGTAACTGATGTCGTTTGGATCACCAAAAGAAAAACGAAAAGAATACATTTTTTTGTATAATTTTAACATATGACATTATGGAACGTCTTAGTTTTCTCAACCAGTTGCGTAAAGTAAAATATTTCCTAACTAGTGATGAAATAGTATATTATATACCTAGGTGGTAAGGTGGCATTTTTTTTAATCCGAAAAAAGATATGGACAGGTGAGACGCAGCCGAGCTTGCCTTCTTTTTGAGGCCAGACAAAATCACTTTACTACCACGGTTTCACATAATTTTATGATATAAAATTCATTGTAATACACTACGCACGGCCACATTTTTTTTTCGGACTGAGATCGAAAAACTCATGTTCGAACTGGTCCAGGACCCGAACAGTGTTGGACTCACCACCGCTAGGATGACGCCTACCAACCAAAACCACCTCAAAACTCGCCGTTGTTCCCGTCTCGGAATCACTACCCTAGCATACTTCAAGACGGGCAGTGGTCCCTCACACACTCTCCATTTATTCTGCCACTCATAAACGTTCTCTTGTCCTAAACATATTCTCCACTGCCTTTTTCACCTCCATCCATTCCTCCTCACCTCTCAACATTATCTCAACCATATTTTCCCAATACACAGCCACTCCAAGTCTTTCCTCCAAGTTCTTCAGCACTTCATTCCTCCAGCATCTAAACACGTGTCCTACATCATCCTCCACTTCACACCATTCACACACTCCAGTCTCTCTTTTGCCAATCTTGTGAAGATATCCTGCTCTTGACCCATGTCCAGTCAGCACCTGTGTCAAGAAGTAGTTCACTTCGCCGAATTTCCTAGTCATCCATTCTTTCCTACATGCAATTACTCTTTTTAGCGCACCTTCATACTGCTTCCACCTTATTTCCATTTCCTCCCCCATTCAATCCATAACATTCTCTTTCATCGCGCCCTTCCACTGTAGTCTCCTGGCTCTAGCCATCACAAGCAATGGGTAGGATCTTGCCAGCACAGCTGCTGCTAACCCTCTCACTGTCCCGTACCCTTGCACCACCCTCAGCAACATTCCTCTCTGAACCCTCAGTAGTGGTTTAATCCCTTCACCAGTAATCCCACTGTCTTCCCTTCGGCCACTTTCAATCCGCATTCCTCTATCTTTTCCACAATCTTTCTACACATTTTCTCCGCCTTTCTTTCCATTTCTGTCTCTCCCTTTGCTGTACATACCAAGCACACGTCATCCGCATAAACCGTAATCTCGCATCCCTCTTCACTTATCTCGCACAGCAGACTGATGGGCCTGTAGTCCCCTGTCCGCTTCCCCTCTCTACCCGCCTTCCTTACCACTACCACTCTGGCTACTTTCCACGCTTCCGGAAACTCTTCCTCCCTCAGCACCTTGTTGAAAAATTCTAAGAAATACTCTCCATTATCATCCAACAGTCTTTTTATTAACTCCCCTGTCAAACCATCTATTCCTGGAGTCTTCCTCTCCTTGATACCACGCCATTCCTTCTCTATTTCCTCTCCCTCTACCGGCCTTACCCCCTCATTTTATCTCTTTCCCTGAAAACTTGCTCTACCCGAATTATATTATCCCCTACTTCTTCTCCCACTGCAAATAGTTTTTTAATAATTTCTTTCTCCCAATCTTCTTCTAGCACAATATTCCTAGTTTCTCCCATTCTTTTCACTGCAATCTCATATCCCTTACCCCATGAATTATTGTCCAATTCCCCCAGCAACATTTCCCACTTACCTCTTTTCGACCTTTCGACTTTTCGCTCAAGCTCCTTCTTTTTCGCCTTGTATCTCTCCTAATCCTCACATTTACCTTTTATCTTTACCATCCTTCGTTCTTTCTTGCACTCCTTTCACAACTTTTCTATTTCCTCATTCCAGCAATAATTATCTCTCCATACACGCCTGTTGTCACACTTCCCGTCCCTTTTACAACCTTCTATCACTTTATACAAAACATTCACATCATGCCTGGGTCCTTTTTCTATCTTCCCACCTACTTTTTACCTCGTCCAACATTGCCTTCTACCTTCTGCAGCCTCTTTTTCCTTATTCCTTATGTCTGTCTCCACGTACCTATGCAAACTCAAAATTTTCTCATCTTCCATCACCCTCCAGCTACTCACTCTTTTTTGCAGCCATTCGTCACATGCGACGAACCCTATCCCCCCCAACAAAGGTGGGCAACAACCCATCATTTAGCACCGTTATCCCGTTGGATGTCAGCACCTCCTCTAGAATCACTCCCCTCCTGACTGTTTTACTCCCACTCCATGCAATATTTTTGGCGTTGAAGTCCTCTGTCACTACTCTCCTTATATGTCTCCCTTTCCCTTTAGACACCCTCAAATCGTCCTTCGAACCAGTTAAGCATTTTTCATGCTCCTCCAGACTAACATTCACACTGCTTTAATTGTTTCATCCCCTGCGACTGGATTCCCTATCTTGACTTCTATTCCCTCTCCTCTTTTTTCATCCCACTCCCTATCCTTAACTTCCTTCCATCCTTCCCAGTCCCTTTGTCCTACCTCCCATCTTGATTGTGTTTTCTCCCTCACCTCTTCCCTTTTCCCTAATTTCTCTAATTCCCTCACCCTTCTCTCTGTCGCCATCTTCTGCTTTTCCAACTTCTTAACTCTCTCCTTCAGCCGTCTTACCATTTCCTTTAGATCCTCTACATTCTCTTCATCTGCCTCCCTCTCAATCTCTACCTTCCCCCATTTCTTTTCCTTCTGCTTCCTCTTAAGCTCCCTATCCTCCTAAGGCGATACCTCCATCCTCTTCATCATCTACTCACTAGGCTCTCCCGCCTTATCCGGTGTTCGTTTTACCTTCCTTGATTTCCCAAAGATACGCTTCCTTTCCTTTTCTTCCTCCATTACTTCCTTTTCTATTTTTTCCATATATTCCATACCACATCCCACGAGTAGCTGGTAACTGACGGTCCACCACCACAGAGCCCGCTTGTGCTGGTAAGTCTGGATACTCCGGGAGGTCACCAGGTATCCCGGAGGCACCGTTAATGACTGACTTATGCGCAGCCATTCATTTCCACGGTAGCTAACAGCGTGAATTACGGTTTGTTTATGGAAGTTTACTCTTCTAGGTGCAGACCACATGGCTTCAGCATTCCCACCATTCCCAAACGTTAAAATATCTACCAAATTAATACTTTAATAAAAAAATAAAAATGTCTAGAAAACTGATAACTTTAGGTATAGGGAGTACTTCATAAAATTTGAAGTATAACATTAGTACTTTTCGATAGTAATGTATAAAATAAAGGGTATTTAAAATTACCAAGAAAATAATGTACTTGCATTTTGACTTACCCTGTATTTGATTAAATGAATATTGTCATTATTTCGAGAACCGTCGAGTTTTGAGAGTAATCCCGAAACAGGTCGATTTTTGTTATAAAATACCCATAATATAACGTACATGGAGTAAGGATGACGTCACCGGTGTGGGTGTAGTATTGGCTGATGGATCTGTCTGGATATTCTGCGTTGAATAAATTGCATAAGTACCTCGTTCTGTGTTCTTTTTTTATCTCCAGATTCGCTAAGAATTAATATTTCTATGCGTTGTGTTTCATTTAGGTGTGCCATAATTTAGTTTTCAAAAGTAAAAATTACAATTGACAACTGATGATAATTCACAAAATCAAAAAATATTTACAATAAATATTACAGTAACTATTCCAATACCACTTGCTTGATTTGACAAAAAGTTTCAGTGTTTATGAGATAACTTTTTGTGTCCATTATTATTTTTACTTATTTTTGCTTTTTTAAGTATTTATTTCAGAAACTCATGGCAGGAACCGATGGATGGCATTTGAAACATTTAATTTAAAATAATTATTATGCATAATTTGGTTATTTTAAAGGACGTTATGAATTAAATCATTAGTTGTTATTTGGTTGAATTTAAATAAAAGAAATGTTTTTTTACCCTTAAAAAAATATTTTAGTTTCAAATGTAATGTCGTTAAATAGAGAATTCTCCTTCAAATGAGGTGTTGCATTATACCGATTTCTATTTAAAAAAATTAACGATTACGTCACTACACCCACACCGGTGACGTCATCCTTACTCCATGTACGTTATAAGATGGGTATTTTATAACAAAAATCGACCTGTTTCGGGATTACCCTCAAAACTCGACGGTTCTCGAAATAATGACAATATTCCATAATTTAGCCGTTCACTGTATATCTAAACTGCTTCAACCAGAAAATTAATGAATCTATAGAAATTTTCGTGTCTAATCAAACAAAACTCCACATTAGTGTTGGATTATTTTTTATAATTATAATCGATAATCTTATTTAAAATTTCACGGTGATAAAACCAATAGAATCAGAAGAATATTTTAATTATTAACAAGCTGATTTTAATGTCTACAAAATGTCAATTAAAGCTCATGTGGGATTAAACAGATTTGCGTCTATAACATGCCCACTGTTAGCAAGAAGATAACCAGTTTTTAAATTACTTGATAAAAAAATTTATTGACTTTAACCAGTTTAGTAAAACACTTCAATAAAACTAACACATCGTGTGGAATAGATTACTTTCTGCACTAGTGACACAATAAACTAAACTCACAGGTATATTTCGATGGCTAAGAGGATAAATATTGTATGTCCAAAATTGATGTTTTCAGTAAAATCAATTTAAAAGTTTGCGTTAACCGTGACAAACCGTACTTATTTTAAAAGTAATTAAATTACAGTTAAGTTCATGTTACACCCTTCTTTTATACATTACTCAGTTCTATTTCTATTAGGGTTAAATATTAATCACATTTAAAAAGTTAAAAGTAACCCTCTGTATGGACATACAATAAATGTGAAGTAGAATAAGGACATACAATATATTACTATTTCCATACTGCAATTGTGAAAATATCATAAAATAAGGTTTAAAATAATACTGATAGTGCAAATGAAATTTTTATTGATAAAAAACATGGTTAAAGTAAAACACAAGTAAACCTTAGTCTGTTTTGTATTCAGAATCACTTGGAATAATATCGTTAGCCTCTACGGATGTAGGTAATCTCTCCACAAAGTTTCTGTAGTCTTCTGGAATTACCTTCTCGCGTAAGAGGCACAGAAGGCAGGTACGTGCAACACGTACTATAGGTTGATAAGTCTCTAATATTGTGAACAAATATTGTATCTTTGGACATAAAAGAGTTGTTTCGTTTTGAATTTTGCGAACGGCATAAAAATTGCACTGGACATAGAACATTTGTGCACTAAGTTTATGGTGCTTTTAATGGACATATCTTTAACACGTTGGTTCCCATATGAATCACCGGTGATACACCAGCTTCAGTCGCTGTTATACCGGCATAAATTTGCATAGACTTCTGTCTGGTACCAAGCACACTGCGGCTATAAATTTAGTTTCAGATTCATAGGTGTCGCTCTGGACGACTTAAATATGATACCGGAATAACTTCTAGGCGGGATTTGCTTATGATCACTGGTGATTCACATGGTATATGAATGAACTAAAACAGTATAGTTTTGTAGTTATGAAAGACTGAAAAGACAAACAATAATCGAAAAAGGAGAAGATGATGTATTGGTTGTTACGAGAAAGAGTATGAAATTCATAAAAAGTCTAAAGTAGCAGTAAAAAGGGTAAACTGGTTTCGACAATTTGCAATAGTTGCCCAAATGCTCCGGCGCTATGTTTGGAGTGTTTTCAAACAAGACACTAAGATACCTAATATTTTTACGTGTTAAAATATATCTTTTTTTTTTCTCTAACTTCTTATAATAAAAAAAAAACAGCAAACAATGCGTCATTGTTTTAATAATAGTAACTTTTTCCGTCAGATCTTGCTATTTTCTTATTACCTTTGTAACTTGACTAAGATGAATCACCCGTGATACCCACTTGTCCGACATGCTATTAGGTTCACTTAAATCCCACCGGCATACTCTGTTTGCCCGATTTTATATACCAACAATATTAATCGTCATTTAAACTATACTCTGCATGGTATCACGGGTGATACACATTGTCCAGAAGTAAACCAAGAAAGTTGATCACCGGTGATACATATGGTATCACAACGCAGAATCATCACGGGATCATTGGTAGCCAATGTGTTAATGCTACTTTAGTAACTAGTAAACCGTTCTAAAAGAACATACAATGTTTGAGTACATTAAAGATTTCATCTCGACCAGCATAGACCCCCCATGTATCTCATTTATAACAAAAATGGACATACAATATTTGTTCTATTAGCCATCGATTTATCATTAGAAATTGAACTAATACATACATTTCACTTGTAATTTAATTGATACAGAAATTAATTCTATCCAATTAAGTCATGGGAATCGACCAATCCAGCGTTTGCAGAGTCCCAAGAAGGTTAAGAGAAACTGGAAGACCAGTTCCAGGACGTCCTAGGTGTACTAATCCTGCAGATGACCATTATTTGCGAACTCGTTACACCCCGGCAACTGCTAAATGTTCTTTTTGGAGTCCGTAATGTTATAATATCCGTCAATTCAGTCCGAAACAGATTAAGGAATTAGCACTTTAAGGTTCGCAAGAGAACATGTTAATTGGGATATTAACGATTGGGCTAATATTCTTTTTACCGATGAATCACGATTTTCACTTTTTGGATCCGACAGAGCTATTCCAGTTTCTAGACGCACAAGTGAGCGATTTGCTCAGTGTAACATAAGAGCAGCCAGAAATTATGGAGGTAGTTCGATTATGGTATGGGGAGGCATCTGTTTTGAAGGCAACACGGAGTTTATTGTGTTTCGTAGGGGATTACTGATAGCTGATCGGTATGTAAGGGAGGTTCTTGAGGAAAATATACTGCCACTTGTTCCAATCATTGGAGAGAATTTTATTCTAATGGATAATGGATAATCTTCAAGAGGTTGGTATCCAAGTTTTAGATTGGCCAGCAGTTAGTCCATACCTAAACCCAATTGAACATAAAGAAATCAATCAATCAAAATCAATACATAAAATCAATCCTGAACTAGTTTTAGTTTTTGTGCTTTTTATATTTTCAATCATTTACTTATAGGTTACCTTCACTTACGAGTATACCTAATGTTCTACATTGTTTTTCAGTTTGCTGATTTATTTATTTAATCGAGTTGTAAACAATGCCTTTTGTTTGCCAATATGATTGCTCTCTACTTTATATATAACCATTCTTCAGATCGTTCTTCTTCTCTTATATTGGGATTGGTCTCTTCTTAATTTTATGGTCTCTATCTTCAGTTAGTTAGCTAACAATTTGTAATGTGCTACTACTCATGTATTTATGCTGATTGTCCTGTACCTTGAACGATTGTACTATTGTAGTTGTTTTGTCCTCTAGTTGATAACATAATTTTTAGTACCTTTTTCTTAGTTATCTGGACACATTTCTGATTTCAGGTTCCATGATCTGTGTCTTTCAACTTTTTCTGTCATATGTTCTATGACTATATTCGGATTTTTTGGTGTCTATCGCCATTACCATTAGTGTCACGTGTTGAAAATAGTTCAATTACCTAAGTGCTGGTGCAATAACTATTTAATAGTTTTTAATGGTTTCGTTTAATCAGCCTTTCCTTCATCATGTTTCTTAATTTGTATCCATTAATATTACTTTTTCTTATTGGGTTTTCCTTTTTCTACTGATTACCCTTTGGAACATTTATCTTCGGTTCTCTGGAACGCTAATTTCAGAGAGTTTGGAAGAGTCATTCCTTTTCCAGGTCTAGAACCAAATATCACGTATCCAATTGGTTAATTTCGACATTTGAGTTACTTCAACCCCGCTAATTTTTATGTATTTTTTATAATTAATTCATTGAGCTTAATGCTCTCTTCTTTACTTAATCTACCTTTTTTCTTTTTCAATGTCCATTTCTTTTCTTTCTATACAAATTAATACTTTATCCTGGTTTTAACCATTATAATTTTATATTAAACATTGTTTGTTATAATTTCAATGTTACACAATCAACTGCAATCGTGCAATCTTCTTGATTATATTTAACCATTTACTTTGTAACTTTTATAGTTAAGGAATTGTACTTACTAGTCTCTGATTTGTTTTTAATTTGTTTTCTTTTTTGTAGCCTGATGATGGCCTTGTTGTAGGCCTAAACTAGGTGCGCTTTAGATTTTCAACCTATAATAATAAAAATTTGTGACATTGACATTGGTTTTTTCTTTCTTTATTTAAGAAGAGTCACATTGGAGATATGGATGATTTGCTTCATCCAATTGAACATGTTTGGGACTACCTGGACAGGCGCATAAGAACTCGTAATATCACTTCAGACAACCTTGATGAACTGGAAAATGTTTTAATAGAATGGGAAAATTTGGATTTAGATTACATAAGTGACCTGATAAGAAGCCTTCCACGGTGAATGAGAGATGTTATTAGAGGCAAAGGTGGCAATACCAGATACTAAAATGTTAAATTTATCGTTTAAATTTTTTATTTTGTTACTTTGTATTATTTGATTTTTTATAGTGTATTTGAAAATCAAGAGAGAGTAAATTCCCAGAAATGTTTTGCAGTTATCAGTGTTAAAGGCAGTAAACCATAGACGTGCGTTTTCAAAATTAAATTAATATGGAAATAGAAATATTTAATTTGTTTTAGTTATTTATACCTAGATTACCAATTTTAGATAGATAAACATAATTCGTAAGTAGTAATTTAATTTGGGTAAAATGAAGAAAAAGTCAATATTATTTTAGGCATTTTGTTTTAGGCATATGTTTATTTACAAAATATGTATATAATATGTACAGATAATTACAATTACTTATAAATTAATATGAGGAGCTAGGTATATGAGAAAAAAAAACCAACCGCAAGGATAAAATTTGACGAACAACATGCAAAAAATACGACAATATTAAATCTTAAAAAATAAAAATCTAAAAATAAAATTAAAGTACATAAATTAATAATTTTAAAGTTATGGTTCCTCGCACTCTGTGTCAGAAGATTCACCATCTGATTCTAGAGAAATTATAATGGGCTCTATAGTAATATCAATTATGTTATCTAGCTCCCACATTTTTTTTTCTATTTCTGTAACGTGTCTAATACATTTTTGCCAATTTTCACTTGTTACTTCAGATATTGCCTTATTGAAGAGATTTTTAACATCTGATAATTGAAAAGTAGTGTTATTTCTGGCAACATAACCTTTAACTTGAGCCCATATCAATTCTATCGGATTCAGCTCACAATGGTAGGGTGGTAAACGAAGGATTTCAATTTCTCGATTTTTGGCTATCTCCTCAATATTATATTTTTTATAATTTTGCTTATGTTTTTTAGCAATAGTTAACAATTCTGCCCTCAGCATTGTATTGTCAAAGGCTAAATTTTTAGAAAATAACCATTTTGCAATTTCATCCTTTTTCCATTTAGTGGTTGGTAAAGGTTCAACTAATCTGGAGTGGTAACTTGCATTGTCCATTACAATAACCGATCCTTTTGGTATGAATTAAATCATCTGTTCAAAATATTCCTCAAACACGTCTCCATTAATTTCTTGGTTTTTTTTTATTCAAATAACCATTCTCAAGAAAACCGTTTGTACTGCCTATATGACAAATAATTAATCTTTTACCTTTTCCTATAGGTTCCCTAAAACCAGTAGTATATCCTTCTAGAAAAGCTTGATGGGATGATTTTATATTTTTGTCTTTCCAAACTCTTCCTACACAATGTCCTTCATTAACCCATGTTTCATCTAAATAATAAATGTTTTTATTTTGAGCTTTAACTTGTTGTATTCTTCTGAGGTACTGTCTTCTCCAACATACAATTTCTTCAGAATCAATTAGCATTGAGTGTCTGCCCATTTTTTCAAATTTAAAGTTTAACTCATGTAACGTTTTCCATAGTTTATCCCGGCTTATTGTGGGTAAATCAACATCACTCGTAATGGCTTGCAAAACTTTATCTAAAGTTGGTATTTGCTTGCTTATAAAAAATGAGTAAACAAGCTTACGAATAGCATTTTTAAAAAACTCGTCCACGTTGACATTTAATAGTTTTTGTCTACCTGGTTTCGGCTTTGGTGAGGTTACTCCTCCTGATTTTTCCTCCTTTAGCACTCTATATATTGTAGATTTTCCAAATCCCATTGCCTTAGATGTTGTTTCAACTACACTGTCAATAGTGTTTGAGGGATTTTGATGTTTAAAATAGTGGTACACATTCACTACAGCACTCTTTTCATTGAGCGATAAATAGTCTAGTTTTAATTTTTTCACTGGCGTATACTCACAAACTGCTTCCATTTTTAGTCACTACTATTTGTCACGTTTATCGAAAATCAAATAACTGCATTTCTAGAAACTTAAGCACTATTTAAGTCAAAATATCTGTCATTAGAAGCTGTTGCCATTCGGAGGTCGTTAAATAACAATTATCCCTTTCTAATCTGGTTACGCCTATGACGCACGTTAATCCTCTTAGGCCTACTGTAGTAACAATGAAAGATCATAAAATAATGTGATAGTCCAAGAAATTTAATAAATTTTGTATTGAAATTAACAAAAACAATTTAGAATGCATTACAAATATTGAAGTTTTACCGCACGTACTGTGCTATAGTTTTGCATACCGAATTAGTTTTTATTCTGGGAATTTACTCTTTCTTGATTTTCAAATACAGTATAGAATAATTGTTAATTTCATTACTTATCTCCATTATTTTTTTATTTTTAATTATAATTAAATAAAGTACTTTGAAACATAATTCCAAATTCATTTCTTATCACTTCCCACAAAAATGAAAAGAGGATAATAAAAACTTTATTCATAAATCACTTAAGCGATACTTTTTGTGACCAGTGTATTATATACCAAAATCAAGTTGATCCAAATAATATAAATAATATTATTCTTAGTAAGACAATAAATTTAAAATTTGTTAAAATGATTTTTTATAAATACCTCCCTCTTTTTCATGCACTTACAGAATCATAAAATTCTATATAATCTAAAGTTTTCTTCTTCTAAAATTCTTTTATACTATAAGTTTATATTTTCGCACAAGTTCGTATAAACATTTAAAATACCTTTTTATAATAACTTTTTTATCAATAATGTAAAGTTATATCTGTATGTATGTAACGATTTTTATAGTAATTTTATATTAATAAAATAAAAATTGGGAGGTAATAAATCGAATATTCGAATGTATTCATGGGTTTTCAATCCGATACTAAACATTCGAACACGTGAATAAATAATGCAAAACGAATAGGTAAGTAGGTTGAACTTGGAATCGTTAAATTGATTGAGAGACAATAAAAAAAGTACCATGATTGTTCTATTCAATTTTTGATAATTGTTTGTATTGTATACCGCTACGACACGGATTTTCTAGGTCACACTTACAATCGACGAGTTACGTAACATTATTGTTTTGTTGATAACAACAAATATAAATAATATTCTCGTATGTAATTTTATCGCCTGTAGACACAAGGTACAAATATAATATAATTTACCATTCACGGGTTTTATTCTCTCATAAAATTTAATAAGATTTTTACTTGTTATTTTAACCATTCTGCGTCAAAATAGTTTCCAGAAAATTTACCACAATTTATTTACGTCATAAATACGTAAATGAAAAAATACACTTTTCAATCTGAGCCACTATTATTCTCAAGCTACTCTTTACCGTAAAGTAGAATATGATCTCAAATTTTGTTTTTGTCTTGAATGTAATTTTTCGTTTTTTTTTGGAAAATAACTAAAAGTAGTATACATTTCTACTGAAACATAGCCATAGCATTGATACTTTATTACTCAATGGCCATAGTTGTAATTTTTCAAGGAGTCCGCCCTGTAATTAGGGACCCAAATACAATATAAACCCTACATAATATTGTCACAACAGGTCGCTGAATAGAACCGAAGGTTTTTTAAAGCATAATTCAAATTAAAATAAAAATTAAAAGTAAAACATCATTCAAAAATTGGACCGTTTAAGATAATGAGATAAATAGAGAAATAAATTCGTATTTTATGTAATTAAACTTTAACAAATAAACAACAAGTACCTTAAAGGTAAAACGATTTTTGTAATACCGTAACATTACATGAAGATATTAATAAAAGAGGCTTATACGTTTTGAAATTTATTAATTTTATAATAACAATAAGCAGGGATTGCAAAACATTTACCGTTTTACAACAATAATAGCGACATATCGGGGACAGGACGGTAGCTAGAACGTGTATTTGCAATAATGAATGTATCGATTGGATTGTTTATTACTTTCTTGGTATTTGAATAAATTATAACCTTTTGCAATATTGACAATTAAGCGCGTTCAGTTGTTGTATTAAATTTTCTAAAACGTTTTATTATTAAAGTAATTTTTATTTCAATCAGAAAATTGAGAGTTTAATGGAAAAAGTGGTAACAAAAAATCATAACGTCCCACGAGTTGCACATATTATTTTGTGTTACGTATGCGGCGATTTATGTAGGTAGATACAAACAAATAAAAAGTTGTAAAAAATGTAACCTTTCTAATGTCAAGTAGAATTTGTGCACTCAAATGGGCAAATGGCTCTTTTTTAACCGTAATGGAATAGTAATTAATCTCAATGAACAATAAAAATTATTATTATATTATTAATAATAATGTCTACATGATGATTAAAAAGAATATATTAATAACATACACAAATAAATAAAAACAATAATTATAACAAATTAATAACAATAATAATACAAATAGTACACTAAGTAAAAACGTTAATAATAAAATTATATATATTTTTTTTTATTTATTTATTTTAATTTGTTCAACCTTCAATAATTTTGTGTACATCGCTTTTGTTACATTCTTTTATAAATATTCTTATTTTTTTTAAACCTTTTAAAATAAGTTTCGTTTTATATTTCTTCTGGTAGATAATTGAATAGTTTTGGACCGAGGTACCCATAACTTCTTTGTCCAATGGATTTAGAAGTCAGTGGTATACAGTGTAGATGTTTTGCTCTTGTAGCGTATGGATGATTTAAGGTGGTAAGGTTATTTCTATTTTCATATTGTTGCTATCCTAATTGAATAATAAATAAATGATATCTAATATTTCTGTTGCAGAATATAGTAGATGACTTGGGTATCAGATTTGTTAAGCATTATTTTAAGAAATCTTGTTTGTGAGACTTCAACAGCATTAAACTGTTCCTTGGGGTACAGCGCATGTAATTTTTGACTCTGCGCTCATCTGGTCTTTAACTTTTTGTTTTCTGTTTGTCAAATAGCTTTTGAAAAGTTGACGCCCATATCTTCTAATATACCTATCTAGAAGAATGGAGTGATCTACATTGTTGCGTCAAGATACAACATTTCCAGTATAAGTAATTCAACCCCACAACAGTCCTAGAGGCAATGCTGTGCCTCCCTCGTTGCAATATTGTATAATAAGAAAGGGTGTAGCTAATACCCTGCGACTGCAACAGAAACAAAAATTTAAACCTGGTGATTTGGCCATCTAAGAATTCTGGGAAAAATTGCACTAGCTTACTTGGATGAACAATTGGACACTATATTAGTCAGGTTTCACTTTGGAACGCTGTTTGAAGGGGTTATAGGAAACCACCATACGTTGGAAAGGTCAAACCAGAGCTTACTCTTGTGGTATCGTGTGTGAAACAGAAAGTCGCAAAGGAAATAAACTGACGCAAAAGAAGGGGCGAATTCACCTTTCCTTGACCTGGAGGACTTTTGTGCTTTTACAAAAAGCCACACCAAAAAGGTTTAGGTTGGTTCTATTCTGAAATTTGTTACCTATGTGCTCTATCCTATTTGTTTTACCTTTTAACCGTGGCCTACTTTTGTGTGTGAAGACAAAAATGCCTTGACGGGTCCCTAGGCGAGAAACGTGTGACCTTGTTTTTCTCCTTTTGTGTTAGCTATTACATATCTATAAATATGAATCCTGACGTGACTGGCTGTATGATCAAAGGTCTATGCAAAAAAAAAGAATGAAACCAAAGTTCTTCGTAGGTTAAAATGCAGACAACTCTACTGGCTTATGCGGCCCAAGACAATCTATAATCTAATCCAATCTACGCCAGAAAAGAAAACATAGCCTTGATGAGTTTTGAAAAGTTAACTCTTTGGACAAGAAATGTATCTATTGTGAACCTAATAAATATATTAGGATGATGGTGTATCAGTTTCCAAGCCATAGATTTGAACATTTTCAACGAAAAGGATTTTTCGTAAAATTTATTTTATTTTGTTTATTTATTTATTTAACGGATATACCATTTTACAAACAAAATTAGAATATGTGTGAGAACAGAATCTTAAAAATGTAAAAGTTCTTAATGTGGCGCTTAAATGACTATAAAGTTGAGTCAAATAACTGTATGCTAGAGTTGTGTTTGTTAGCAATCCTAAGTATTTTTGAATTAATTTCAATCTGTGCATAATCTGTGGAGTGAAATGAGATAGGGAATTGTTCAGAACTGCGAGTCCTTTTGCTTGTATTATATAAAGTTCACCAGCTTCAACAAACTTTGACAACAAATTGTACCATTAAGCTTATGAAGAAAGCACAGAGATACTTCCATTCTGCGATGCTCCAGAGAACTCAAGATAAAAGATGACAAAAGATTATCGTAAATGTTACTACCTTCTGGAATACCCATCTTATGCTGCGAATTTTAAAAATTTATGTTGAACAGTTTCAATCAAATTTATGTCTCTTTGACGATAGGGATTCCATATGACACAATTATATTCAACATTAGATGTCACCAATGAACAATATGATAATTAAACTAATTTTATAGAATAATGATTGGAAGATCTCAAAATGAAGCCTAAGATTTTTAAAGCCTTTCATGTAATTAAGGAATATTGAGACAGGAATAATAATTTGGGATACAATGTTACACCTAGATCTTTTATGGTATCAGCTTTATGAAGCGGATGATTGTCTAACATGTAGTCGAACTGAACTGGGATATAGTTTATATGGAATGTAATTTGGTGATATTTCTTTGGGTCTAGGTTAAGAAGATTTATTTTACACCACCTGACGAGGTAATCTATATCAGCTTAAAGTGATCTGGCGTCTTCAATGGTTTTTATGGCAAGAAATATTTTAAAATCGTCTGGCGAAAATCGATATTTTTGACAAAACTATAGCCTCCTTAACATCATTAATAAATATGTTAAATAACAAGGGACCTAAATGAGAACCCTGCGGCACACCCGAGGAAACAGATATCGCTGAAGAGATGGAGCCATTATCGTCAAAGGAAGAAAATTCATCAAAATCTAAAAGTTCGTTACGGACTGTAGGGAAAAGATGGGCAAGGGGTAAATTATCCTCATCATCAAAATGTGGATCTTCTTGGATAACATCGGAGAAGTCGGCTAAGAAAAACATTTTATAACTGTAGCAGGAAACACTTTTTTCCAAGCAGCTGTAATCCAGAAAAGTGCATTGGATAAATTTATGGTTTTTTCGCAATTCTCAACATCACATCCACTGTCAATAAACCCAAGAAGTCTTCTAATGAAAAAATTTCGGTAAATCAATTTGACATTCTACACTATTCCTTGATCTAAGGGCTAGCAATGTGATGTGGTGTTGGGTGACAGAAAAATTATTTTAATATTTTCTAATGGAACTTTAGGATGTGACGTGGCATTATCCAGGAAAAGAAGCACTTTTCTATTCTGTTTTTTCATTCTATTGTCAAATTTATGCAGCCATCTTGTCTTAATTTCTGTTCTCATCCAAGCCATCCATGCCAGCGGGGATTTTAACTTTTTCCAATTAATAATGAATCTTTCTCACCTTCCATATTTGCACATAGCAAAATAGTCAAACTTTGTTTAGCTGCCTTCTTTCCTGCACCTTTTTCATTTTTTAATGAAAATGTCTTGTTAGGTATAGCTCGGTAATGTAGTCCTGTTTCGTCCGCATTGTATACATCTCGTGAAGAATAATTCCTTAATATCAATGGTAACTTGGTTTTCCAATCCTTTATGTCATCCAAATTAACATCTGCAGACTCACCACGAATTGATTTAAACGTTTTACTATAACGCTTGCAGAAAATTTCCAACCATCCATTTGATGCTGAAAAATTTTCCATCTTCAAACTGTTTGCTGTCTCGAGTGCTTTTTCTTTAAGTAGCGGCCCACATATTGCTTTATTTCTGCCTTTGCAAAACCAATTTTAGACGACTTGATCCACTGCCAATCCTGATTTCGGAAACTTTCGTTTTTGCTTCAAGTTAACACCTTCCTCAACATTCTTCTTTAACACACTTGTATTTTTTATAATATCGTGAGTTTGAGTTTTTCCAACCCTATATTTTTCGGCCACTTTCGCGAACTTAAACCATACTTTTCACTTTCGGCGATTATATTTATTTTGTCTTTTAGCGACAAATGTTTCCTCTTTTGCGACATATTTTTATAGCAACTTAAGAACCTTTCGAACACGGAGAAAGCTTTAAACTAACGAAATATGTATGTAACAGAAATACCAAGCTACTAATAATACAAATAATTTCATCCCTTTTTAGGTAGGTAGATACCTATTTAGTATCTAATAATATTGGGCATTTCCATCAACAAATGGACTAAAATATTTTGGCCGATATTAACAATTTTCTATGAAATGGGCTTTAAAAATTTGAGATTATTTGGCCGCGGCCGCATTATAAAGGTGTCCGTAAATATCATGGGAATTTCCATATAATCGTTTTGGGGAATTTTGAAACTGACCGTTAGCACAGTTGGCCGCTTTTGACAGGTGGCCATTGACACAGGTTTTACTGTACTAATAAAATATTTTTTAAAGACGAACATGGTAGTGACGGTTATTAGGAAATTATATGCGGTAGACTGTTTCAGACAAAACTCTTTTTTTTGAAAACCTCCTCACGTATTATTGAATCATTTTGCTTAGTTTCAGTATAAACACACATGGGCATCTTACGGAGTCGAAGCTCTCATAAAAACTAAAGATGGCGTTGTAAATGACAACTGTTATTTTTGTTGTTGACTGTATTAACAAGAAGAGAAACAAGTGATTACAGATTTACTTTTCTAAAGTTCAGCAGTTGGGTCTTGAAGAAGCTAGCGAGGCTTATTTAGTATTTCTTGTTGAAGACACTTATTTATGTGTAATTCATGCAAAACGTGTTACTAACATGCCCAAAGATATTCATTTAGCTAAAAGAATTCGTGGACAATTTTATCAATTCTTATTTTAAATTAACATTTTTATTTCTGCAAATGGGTTATCTGACATAATTTTAATAAGCCCCCATCATAATACGTCTGCTATAACTTGCTGAATAGAATATTGTAAGTTACTGATATTTACGTGGAAAATTTGGAACAGCTCTATTAAGTCATTTAAAAAAAACTGCAATCATGACAGATGTAGATTAACAAACAGATTGACCAGAATGTTGTTAAGAATACTGAAAAATATATATGCATTTTCTTTGATACGCATCAGGGAAAGAATACGGTTGCAGTTGAAACAAAAAACTTCCACCTCTACCTTTAATCCTAATAAAAAGTGATTTGCTACTACCTTACTTGGTTAGACAAGTCGATTCCACATAAAGTGAAGTACTTTCAAGGTCGACGTTTGAGTGGGTGCGAATTCGGATTAAGACTGTACTGAACAACATGTTTTTTTTTTATAATTACAAAAAATGTTTCTGTTTACAATGTCGTCCAGTTTTCAACGAAACAACGTGTTATTCGATACTTTTTTCACTGTTGGTTGGTTATATTATGACGTCAGGTGTACCTACCAGACAGGAAGGAAGCGATATTGTTTACACCCTCTTCTGTAAAAAATAAGTATAATGTCGATTTAACGTGAGTACCATGCGAAGTGGTGACGAAAAGAACGTAACATTCGATGAACAGTTTTTATCTGATAAACATTTGAAAAATAGCTAATAATATTAATATTCATTTGATCTAGGGGACGAAGTACTGAATATTAATTTAAAGAGCGCATATGTTATATTTTAATTAATTAAAACATTATTACAGTGTTCAAAAATAATTATTTCTGATATAATTTTCGATTGACTATTTCACTAGACTATTTTTAACTGATCATTTTTTCATCTGTCGAAATATCACAGTTTTGTGATTTCGTCCAATGAAAACTTTCAATCTTCTGTTAATCTTAATGTTCTGTGCTAAATGCTAGCCAATCATTCCGTTTTATAGTGATAAAACCACTAGTTGTTTTACCAGTATTGATAAAATTATAGAACTGTCAAAAATCAATAAAATATTGCACAATCAATTTTCTTGTTCATAAGTACCTTACTATAAATTAACATTCATTTATATTATCTAAATATTCTGAAATATATTTTGTTATTATTATTATCACAATTCGGTGTTTTCATTAGAAATAAATCAATTAAATTCCTTTGTAATCATATAGTAAATTATAAATATTTAATCCTAAACTCATTACAACGCAACAATTCTGGTTATTTTTTATATAATATCAAATTGAAAGTAAGTTAAAATCGATAAATTCAAATAGAGAAGTCGAAACGCACCTTTATTGGTCGTGACGTCAAAACTCATATCGATGACAGTTTGTTTATATTTAATGTGTGGTAATTGAGAGAGTTGGACTTTTATTTTTAATTTTATTGTGAATTATTGGTTTTATTTGTGTTATGCAATCATAAAATGTCGTCAGTAGGGTTTGTGAAAGCATTGTCAAACAATTTACCATCATTAGACATTTTCATGGTTACGTTAGGTTGGGTTAGGTTAGGTTTGAATGCAGCTGAATTTCAAAATGTAAAAGCAACAGCGTAAGTACTTATTTTGTGCTTTTTGCATTAAAAAATGTCTCTTACTGACTTATTTTTATGAAAATCAACAAAAAATAAAGAAAAGAGATGAATAAATATAAATAAAAAACTTCGCACAATCTCGCAGATACACTGTTTACAATAAAATGATGGCACTTTTAATGACACATCTGAGTAGTGACGTGTAGTGTATGATCTAGTCGTTTACGCGGCAAATGTCTGAATTTGAATTTGAGGATGGAATAACTATGCTACAAAATTTTTTTAATTTAAGTTTTTTTGGTTTTTGGGGTAATTGATTGCTGCTCTGTCTTCCTGCATGATTTAAAAAAAACTGGAAAACACCGAATTCAATTCATCTAAACCATAATGAAAAACCAAATGTGGTTACCTGCTTCCTGGTTCTGTATGCATTTAAAACTTTTATATGCCTACAGGCAAATGTGGTCTTGTAGGTAAACTTTAAATAGATATACCTAATAATTTTTATTTTGGTAATTTTCTCTTTAATAATATAATTGTATAAATAGGCATAAAAATAAATATTTATTCAAATTATAACCCTGTGACGCCTACGACAACTGACAACTGTCAATACTATCTAGTGTATAGGAGGTTAACGGCATTTCGTGGACCATATTGATTACGTCATTAGGCTAAGTCGGGCTTGTCAAATTTTTTATTAAAGTTATTAAAAGATCAAAAGATTATAAGCATTTTCTCTATTTGGAACCCATTCTCTGAGTTCCTATGGGTGAGAAATTTTACACTCGAAAAATGTCTATCATAACCGAACTAGCCAAAATTTTTGAGGATTACTCCTTTAATATGAAAAAAGGCAATGGCGAAGACTATAAAAAGTCGTCCGTAAAGTCAATATGGAATACAACAGCAAAAATGGTACAAGAAAAATATTTTACGGAATACGGCATAAACATCGACCCTTTCTCGGATATATCTTTCAAATGTGCAAGATTGGCCAGAGACACGAAGAGAAGGCAGCTTCAAAGTTGTTCAGAAAAAAGAAAACTCAGTTCAAAAGCATTATCCACCGAAGAACTTTTAAAAATGATCAAAAGCTACGACGAAGAAACCTCCGATGGAGCACAAAAAAGTTTTTTCACCTTTGCTCATTTAAACTTGCGTGGAGAGGCAATGAGACCGTAAACTGCAAGATTAACTTTTTCCAGAAGAAAATTGATATTATGAGAGAATTGAATACAACAGCATTTTTTCGAAAACAACTCAAGGCGGGTCAAAAAGTTTGGCAAGCAGCAAATGGTTGATAAGAAATTCATCAAACGAAAATGTATGCCCAGTTAGACTATTCTTGAAATTAATGGAAAAAAGAGGAGCAAAGATTTTATCAGACAGTCTCTTTCTTACCGTTCACCCCAATTGGAAGAATGGATCTTGGATCAAAAACTGGAATAAACACTTTCTCTAAGTGGACAAAAATTTCTGCTGAAAAAATTGGAATAAACATAAAATAACAAACCATTCTCATCGATCTTTAGCTGTGACATGTCAATAATACACAAAATCAATTTTTAGTAGAAAAGAACGGGCAAATTGCTACATCTTAAAATAATTGTACAATTAATATTGTTAACAAATAAACAAAGATTATGTTTTATAATACCATTCTAGAAAAAAAATTTTTCCAGCCAAATTTTTTTAAGGTTTTATTCAAGTTTGTTGCTTTTTGGCAATTTTCGCTCATGAAATTGCAATAAAATTTTTATATACGTAATACTTTATTTGGTCGATCAACATACTTTCAGTAAATAGAAAAACGTTAAAAAACTATTAAAATTAAAGTCATTTACACTGTTAAGTTTTGTATGCGAATGAACATTTTCTCATCTTCATCTACAGAAAAGTCTTCTAGTAGTGAAAATGATGAAATTATGAGCACTCCGCGGAGATATTAGAAAAAGCTCAAGCTGCCACACAAAATTTGTTACCGCGAAAATCCAAAGAAAGATACGAAATTGCCTATCAAAAACTTGGATTGGCAACACAAGCACAACGTAAAATTATTTTCGGAGTTTTCCTTGAGTACTTTGAAGAATTATCAATGATAATTATAAGGTTCAAAATTATTTTTAAATTCTGTAAACCTATTTTATTTTTTCAATCCAAAACCGTTTGTTTAACGAAAAGAAGTCAAGAGGTTCTTTTTGTTAGCAACTAATAAGAGATTAAAAATCTGATTTTTATTTTGATAAAAAACATTGGTGTGCCATTTTTTAATGTAATAAAATTATATTTTTGTCAATATCAACGGTTCAAAAAAAGGTAGATGATCAATTTTTTTCATTAAATTATAGAGAAATTTATCCTCTTTTAAATGATATAAAAATCAATATTTGTTTTTTTTTGAAAGAAACTCAAAAATTTGCTATCATTTCAGTTAACGCCAGCTAGCAGCGACAGCAAAAGTCAAAAATTCAAAACCAAATAAGCGTTTTATAGTGTAAATTATGCTCTTTCATATGAGCCTAAGTTTGCTAAAATCGGTCAATAGAAACGGGAAAAATCTTGGTTTTGTTTATAAAAAAAAATTGAACTTTTCCTACCGCTTTATTTTGATAGATAGAACAAAACGTTTTAGACAAAAATATGGGGAGATGGTCAGTAAATATGAAAATGATATCATCGATATACTTTCATTACGCAAAATTCTATACAAATCCCATTTTTCTACTTGGTGTTGGTTGTTACGCCCTCTAGCAGACGTTTGACAAACTAAAAAATAATTTACAGCAATTTCTCTTAGCGACTTTTATTATGATTTTTTTTTCTCAAATATATCCGACCAATATCTTATGAGATATGGCCGCTCGCTACCCTTAACTAATCACCCTGTACAGAACAGGTTGTGGGGATAAACAAAATCAGTAGTAAAATTGCTGAATACCTTCAGCTGCCGGAACCAAAGCAATATACTGCAATTGATGCAGGAGGTGATATGCTATCATTAAAGCGACTAGGTGGCTGGCAATCTTCTACAGTGGCGGAAGGCTATGTGAATCAGTCACATAAAAATTTAAAAAACAACGCTTCACGAATTGCGATTTCCTCTACTTCAAAGAAGAAAATAGATCGGCGTAGAAAAAGTATAGTTCATTATACGAGTTGTAATCCCATTACGCACTTTTTTACTTCGTGCGTAATGGGTATAACTCTAGTTACGTAATATACTATTATATCCAGTAATTTTAAAGTACTGTTTATTAATATTTATAATTAAAGTATTATTTTGCATTATTAAAAACCAGTAATGAAAGTGTTACTTAGTTGTTGTTCGTTCCAAATATTTTCAGAAGATACTTCCCTGATAAAATCTCTTCAGCAAAATTCAACTGTTACCTTGAAAATAAGTATCCCCGATTGTAAAATATTAAGAATTTGATTAAACTTTTTGTTTTCATTAATCAGCTGTAGAAAGTTGCATGATACTGTTTTTTATGTTGAAATAAATTACAATTCACGAACGCTCGGACTTTGAACAAAAATATTCAAAAATTCTTTATATATTTAAACTGTGGCCCTCTAAATTAACCACTAGTTATAGACAAACAAATACAAAAAAATCTCGCGGCGATATTTTTTTATACAATTTTTAAAATAACCTTTGTAAAATCCAGTTTAACCGGATGCAGACCGAATTTTATAGGCGTCCGAACATCAATCTTGTATACGCAAACAAAGAGAATGTCAAGTAGAGAAGACATCACTGTATATATGTGTCATCAATGCGAACAATATGACCAAGCCTGTGGTCAAATTTACGTTAAAAAAATTAAGTTGAACCAACTCTGAGTTGAAACAACTCCGATCGTATATAAAAAATGATAAAAATTCACCGATTGTCTACAAATCATATGCCTAAATAAAATTAAAGATCTTTTTACATAATAAGGAAACATTTAAATTTTTACGTTAAACCCTTGTCACATTATCTTGGAGTATTCATTAGAGTGTTCCAAAAAAGGGCGAATTTTTTTTCATATAGTGTCTAAAAATTGATAGTATACCTAAAAACAAACATTTTGCCGCAAATATGAGCTCTTAATATCAATAATAATAAGATTTGCCTCTATCCATTTCTTTATTTCCCATTCTAGTCCGGTCGAGAAGTTATTTAAATCGGATTTGGGTTACACCGATCTGAAAAATCTGATTTTGGTGTCAATCGATTCGAAATGACAAATAGAAAAATGTTCCTGAACATCAAAATCCGTTTTAAAAAATTTCCTATTGTCATTAACAATTTAAGATTTTAAAAAAAGGGGGTTTACATTTTTGCTAATAACTCATAAATTTTAACAGCTAAAACAAAAAACTGAACGGATTCTTAAAGGACAGGAAATTTCCAACAAAAAAATCCACACTCTCCGAATTGTAGCTCAATTATTTATAGGTTAAAATTAATGTTGAAAATTGCATAAAAAACAAGCAGCGCGCCACCGTCGCAACTACCAAATGACATAAATTATTTTTTTTCAATAAGTTAATATTTATAAAAGAAATTTAAAAAATTCTAGCACTAACAGAACATATCAGAGAACAAATTTCTGCAGTCAAAAAATTTTTTCCGTAATTTTTCAATTTATTAAAAAATTCAAAAAAAACGTGGAAAAAATTTTGTTTCAAAAATTAAACGTATACTATGGTATTCAGTATGTTGTGAGGTGTTATAAAAAAATATTAATTGTTGATGCAATTGTTTATAAAAAATTGTTTAATTATTAAACAATTAAATAATTAACTGACAAATTAAAAAAAAAATACCATTTTGTAGAGAAGAGAAAATTATGATTTTTAGGTTTTTTTCCATTTCTTAATATTAAATTTAAACAATTGTTAATTAACAAAAACAACAGCAAAAAATTTTTTTGAAGAAAAGTCATGGGTTTTTAATAAACAATAGAATGGCAAAAAAATTTTTTTTAAATTGTTAAATAAGCCATTTGAAAAAGGTGACCAAACAGTTTGCAATAATTATCGTGGTATTACTCTGCTTAGTACTGGAGCTAAGATATATGAGCAAATTTTAGACAAAAAACTTAAACACTTTTCGGAAAGATCATTGTCAGATTCTCAGAATGGTTTTCGAAAAGGTAGAAGTACACAAGATATAATATTCATTCTAAAACAAATAATAGAAAAAACCATATTTTACGGAAGAAAAATCTACCTGGCATTTCTAGATTTGGAAAAAGCTTTTGATTCTGTGCCAAGAAGTAGATTATGGGACATCTTAAAATAAGTAGGAGTTGACGAGAAATTAATAAAAACTATTAAAAGTCTCTACAAGAACACCATAAACTATGTTATCAGAAAAAATTATAAATCCGAATCATTTCAAACTTATAATGGACTGAGACAGGGAGGAGGATTAAGCCCGACATTGTTTAACATATACATTAATCAAATCACCAAAAACTGTAATAAAATAACAAAGAAAGTACAATTGGAATATAGAAATCTACAACAAGTTTCTATCTCAGAATGTGGCTCCGCAGATGACATAATGATGATAGCAACAAGTAAAGAAGAGCTAAAAAAAACCTTGAGACTTGGAATGAAGAGCTAAGAAAACATGGATTGAAGCTAAACAAAGCTAAAACTAAGTTTATGGTGCTATCAGAAGAAGACGAAAAAATAGATATAAACATTGAAGGTACAGAAATAGAACAAGTGAACCAATACAAATACCTAGGAGTATTGATAAATAAAAACGGAGATGTAGAAACAGAGATAAACAAGAGAATTGAAAATGCAATAAAGCTGTATTATACAATGAATAATAACTTTATAAACAAAAAGGAAATCTCCAGGAAAACTAAAATCAATGTTTATAAATCAATATACCGTTCAATATTAACTTATGGGTGTGAAACGTGGACATTAAGCCAAAGACAAAAAAATAAGATTCAGGCCACCGAAATGAAATATTTAAGACGAGTACGAGGTGTGTCTAAAAAAGATCGAATAAAAAGTTCAGAAATTAGAGAAGATCTAGAAGTAGAATCAATTTTGGATTTCATCGAGAAGCGACAATTGAGCTGGTGGGGACACTTGGTCAGAATGGACGATCAAAGACAAGCAAAAAAATATGGGAAACGAGAACCACAATAAAAAGAAAGAGAGGAAGGCCAAGAGCAACATGGAATGCAGATATATGCAAAACGTTTAAGAACAGAGGAGTCACTTGGCAGGAATCAAAGGTGTTGGCACAAAATAGAAGAGACTGGAAAAAATTTGTAAATGGATAAAAACTAGATGAAAAAGAAACCCTACACCTGTTTTGGTAAATGGGGATACTGATTATATATATATATATAAATAAGCCATTTGTTTATAAACAATTGGTCACAAACATTTAAAAAAATTGGATTTATATTATTTATAGCGTATTAAAAACGACTATAAACAATTGTTTAAAAAAATTTAAATTTTTCACATCTAAAATCGCATTTGTTTACTTTGCTTGTTAATAACAATTTCAATTTTTAAAAATTTCAAAATGTTATTATGTAACTTTGTTCAGTAGTTTTATGATAAAGGATTCCAAGGGTTAAAAAAATTCTTGTGTTTTTATTTTACTCTTAGTAACGAATTTAAAGTTAGGAACAATGAAGATGTAATTTTTTAGTTAACAAATGGATAGAAATGTGAAAAATAACGGAAAAAATTTTTTGACTGCAGAAATTTGTTCTCTGATATGTTGTATTAGTGCTAGAATTTTTTTAATTTCTTTTATTAATATTTACTTATTGAAAAAAAATAATTTATGTCATTTGGTAGTTGCGACGGTGACGCGCCGCCCGTTTTTTATGCCATTTTCAACATTAATTTAGACCTATAAATAATTGTGCTACAATTCGGGTAGTTAGGACTTTTTTGTTGGAAATTTCCTGCCCTTTAAGAAACCGTTCAGTTTTTAGTTCGAGCTATTATAGCTTATGAGTTATTAGCAAAAATGTAAACCCCCTTTTCTTAAAATCTTAAATTGTTAATAACAATAGGAAATTTTTTAAAACGGATTTTGATATTTAGGAACATTTTTATATTTGTCATTTCGAATCGATTGACACCAAAATCAGATTTTTCGGATCGGTGTAACCCAAATCCGATTTAAATGATTTCTCGACCAGACTAGTGACGATGAAACGTTCCAAAGTAATAAAAATTAAAAAATTTAAAAAAAATTCCGTGTTATTTGAATGGGAAATAAAGAAATGGCTAGAGGCAAATCTTACTATTGATATTACGAGCTCATATTGGCTACAACATTTTTTTTTAGGTATACTATCAATTTTTAGACACCATAAGAAAAAAAATCGCCTTTTTTAGAACACCCTAACATTGGCCTATTTTAAATTTGTGGATATAACATTTTGAAATTGAAGCATTTTTGTGGTGAATCAAAATTAATTAAACATGTGTTATTCAGGTATACCAATCACGACCCCAGGGAAAAAATAGGGAAATTCTCGCTCGCGAATAATTGTCATTAGAGGTAGAACTGCAAATACTGGATACGCAGAAATTATGCTTAAAAATACTTTTTTAATTGTTTTATATTAATTATATAAAAGAATTCTACCGGGTGTTCCAGAAGTTTCTGACCCATTTTAACTGCAAATATATCGGAACTTAAAAACCATAGAGGTGCGGTTCATGAGAAACAATTTCATTTTATATAAAGTTTTTTTGAGTATACATGTTTAATTAGTAAAATCTTATACAGCATGTCCACGGATGGGGTATCCTATAGGAGAAAAATGTTTAAATATTAGTTTTAGTGAAAAATGTAATTCCTGATAAGTTTTGCTTGTTCTGAAACCCCATAAAATAAAATAAAATTCAAGTTTATCAAAATCCGTCTGATTTAATAGCCAGTTTGATTTATGAAAACCATATGAATTTTTGCACTAAGTTCAAAAATAATGTCAACTTTTATAAACAATTTTCAAATTGTCATTCTTTAATAAATATTTGACAACAATGTTAACTATTTAACAAAGAGTATATCTTATTAAGTGTTATGATATTGGGGAAGTTTCGTACCACTATGCAATTGAAAAATTTCACGAAAAATATCCAGATGTATCCATTACGCGGTGTGGATTAAAAAAATTAATAAAGAAGTTTGATGAGAGAGGATCTGTTCAAGACAAAAAGAAATTGAAAAAGGCGTTCGTTGCGGAGGATGATGCAGCTACTGCACTAGTTAATAGGTCGGCTAAAAAGTCCCCGGTCTGACCTATAGATGACGACACTAGAATTAAATCCATTTTATTTTTAGATAGTATCAACCTTCAAAAGATTCGTGTAAAAATTTGACAGCTGTCGGACTATTAGTTTGTGAGATATTGCAACGCAGTGGACGCCCAAAAGAGGTGGTTACCGACGAAAATATCAAAAAAATCCACAAAATGACTTTGAGTGACCGTAAAGTGAATATGATCGAGATAGCTGACGCTCTAACGATATCTAAGGAACGTGTTGGACATATCGTTCACGAATATTTGGGTATGCGGAAGCTCTGTGCGAAATGGGTGCCGCGCGTGCTCACAATCGACCAAAAACAGCAACGAATTGATGATTCTGAGCAGTGTTTGCAGCTGTTAAGTCGTAATAAACCCGATTTTTTGCGTCGATATGTGACTATGGATGAAACTTGGCTCGATCACTACACGCCTGAGTCAAATCGACAGTAAGCTGAGTGGACTGCGGCCGGTGAACCGCCACCAAAGCGTGGAAAGACTCAACAGTCAGCTGGCAAAGTTATGGCCTCAGTTTTTTGGGATACACACGGTATATTGTTCATCGACTATTTGGAAAAGGGAAAAACAATCAACAGCGACTATTACCGTGCATTATTGGAGCGATTGAAGACCGAAATCGCGAAAAAACGGCCCCATATGAAGAAGAAAAAAGTGTTGTTTCATCAAGACAATGCACCGTGTCACAAATCATCGAAAACGATGGCAAAATTGCATGAATTGGGCTTCGAATTGCTTCCTCACACACCGTATTCTCCAGATCTATCCCCCAGCGACTTTTTCCTTTTCTCTGACCTGAAGAGAATGCTCGCGGGAAAAAAATTTGGCTCTGATACTGAGGTAATCGCCGAAACTGAAGCCTATTTTGAGGAAAAACCGAAGGAGTACTACAAAAATGGTATCGAAAAGCTGGAAGGTCGCTATAATCGCTGTATCGCCCTTGAAGGCAACTATGTTGAATAAAAAAAAATGAATTTTGTCAAAATATTGTGTTTTACTATGGTAGACCGGGGACTTTTCAGCCGACCTGTTATGCCTTCGTTAAAGGAAAATCCCAAGTTGAGTCTACGAAAAAGAACAGTGGAGGTTGGCTTTTGCAAGAGTCACATACAGAAAATATTTAAGCAAAACAAAATTTATTCATTCAAACCGAAATTCATTCAATATTGGGCTAATAAAAACCCGAGCTACAGGATTAACTGTAACAGTCAATTTGCTAAAAAAGTTAATGTCTGGTGTGCGGTTTTACCGGATCGAATAATCGGACCGTATATTTTCTGGAAGATACATTAAATCAGGAGGTATATTTGTACTTGCTTGACAACTTCTTGATACCATACCTGAATTAGAAAATATTCCCTTGGAGCAAAGGTCTTCAACATCATGGATGTTCGTCACATTCGACTTTGCTAATTAGAGGATGGCTGGATGAATATTTTCCTGGCGATGGATGGGATGTTATGGACCAATATTTTTTCCGCCCGATCCCCCGATTTAACTATTTTAGATTTTTATATGGGGCTACTTAAAACAAAAAGTTTACGCAAATAATTTGAACCATAATATTGAAGACTTGAAACGAGCTATCACTGTTACCTTAAACGAAATTTCCCCAGAAATGCTGCGAAATACTTACAAAGAGTTTAGAAAAAGAATTGAGAGATGTTTTGAAGCTGGGGGAGGATATATTGAATTGATTTTTTTGTTTACTTAGTGTTTCTTACATTATTATTCTGTATTGTTATTTTTGATAGTGTTTATAATTCTTGAATAGTTAACATTGTTTGAAAATTATTTATAAAAGTTGGCAGTTACTGGGTACATCGTAAACGTCACTCACTAGATTAATAGATTATTTTTGAACTTAGTGCACAAATTCATACGGTTTTCATACAACTGTCTATAAAATGAGATGGATTTTGAAATATTTGAATTTTATTATATTTTATGGGGTTTCAGAACCAGCAAAACTTTTTATCAAGAATGACTTTTTTCACTAAAACTAATATTTAAACATTTTTTACCTATAGGATACCCCATCCGTGGACACGCTGTATAGTGTGTTTTAAAAAAGGTGTTTTTTAAATGCAAATATCGTCGATTTTTTTTAATGGAACACCCTATATATTTTTATTCTATCTGAAAGACGAACTCTTCCCCTTTGAGAAAATGTATAATTTGCTAAAGTTTTAAAAAAAAGAGTGAATTATTTGATTTTTTAGGTAGTGCGTTCGGCTATTTGATACGGAGTCAGAGTGGATTTTTGTCACGTAATCTTGGAGTAAAGAGAGTGTGAAATGAATGTCTTAAATTGCATTTTATTAGAGAATATAGACTCAGGTGGGTAACTGGGCACCTTACCTTATTTGAAAAAGAACTAGAACTATTGGAGTAAGTTGCATTTACTCTTCTCTATATACCCGAAAGTAAGCGGAGTTACCCCGTTTATACCAATCTGCTATACCCAAACAGTTAGAGTGCGCACGGAGTAACTCAGAGTGCACCGAGTGAGCAACCCGAACGCACCAAGGATAGGCTGTTATGTAGGCATCTACGGGTTTCAATGTAAAAGTAGGCTTTGGGATTTTTATAGATTCAACAAAGTGACACAAGGAACTGTCAAAGTAATTCATTGCGAATTGTTTTCGACTTATTTTCAATAATGGTGCGATTTAGTTCACGTGAAAAACTAAAAACTGTGTTATTGTATGCTAAGTATGAATCAGTTGTTACTACCAAAAGATTTCGTCAGGTATTTTGGAAACAGCCACCTTCAAAAAACAGCATTAAAAAATGGTACACTGCATTTCTACAAAATGGAAAGGAAGAAATATCAAATACGTAATGGTAATATTTTTTTAAATAGACTCTTACGTATTCAGGAAATATTACAAGAACATAATAATCGAATATCTCTTCGCAAAGTACTTATCATCCACAACTGGAATTTCAAAATCATAAGTTCAGAGATGTATGAAGTTAACTCCTTATAAAATACAGATACACCAAAAAAATATATAAAAGGGATTTTTAAACCAGAATTGTTTTTTCCGAGACATTACTAGATCTGTAGGGGAGAATTGGGTAAGAGTGGCACGTTAAGACTAAAATAATAGTAAAAATTTAATAGGAAACTCAACCATCTATTGGGATGGGTACACTATAATGGTACATAAATGTAACTTGAACGGCGATAATTGCAGAAGTCAAATTGAAGTGGCAAACTTATTTAATCAGAGGTATCCTCAGTTACCTAATATTTCACAAGGTGCTGTGTCTAAAATTCATGCACAATTCAGAGAACTTGGACGTGTCAAACCATTAAAGAGAAAACCGTACTTTGTTGAAGATGATGTGAAAGTGGATCTTATGTTAAGTGTGGTGGAGAATCTAACGTCAAGTTCAGGTCTCATTTCTCGTCAAAATAATGTTTCACACAACTGTCCTAAGGTGTTTCCATAAAGAAAAATTTCATTCATAAAGGGTCTATTATGGTATAGTTCGTTAAGATCGTACTGTTAAGGAGCTTTTAAAATCATTAAACATAGGTACAGGGTGTTTCATTAAAAAATATAGATCATGGACGATGCCAGACTTACGTGTATCACCCTGTACATATAAATTTGTGTTTAAAAAGCTCGTATTTAAATTTCAAAGTTGACGGGTCCCAGCGTTTTTTTAAATCTTCTAAACTAACCCCACAAATAATTTAAATAAGTATTTTCCACACTGTATGTTTCGCGTTATTATTATTAATTTCAAGATTATGAAAATATACAGCTATCCCCTTCAAAAGTGTCATCGTTCCGCCGTTCTTTCATTTTATTTTTTTCAAACGGCACTCAACGACAAATAAAAATAAAAACCGGTAAGTGCGCATGTCAGCGCGATGCGTCTGTCTAGCAGCAAAAGACGCAACGATACTTTGTTACCTTTTGCTCGACTTTCCTCTACGAAGAAAACTGATATCGACTACGCGATTTGTACGTGCTCGAAATATGGGATTCCCGAGAGAAAAGAACCCCTGAAAATAAAAAATTGCCGCAACCAAAAGAATACAAAAAAGTTGTGCCCACGAATACGACGAGTAGAAAGAAAAAATAATTTTTGCATGAAAATTCCGTCGATTCAGTAACTCTTATCTACAGGGTATCCCATTAAGCGTAAAATATAGAGCTGCCGTGGAGTAAGCAACTAAAAATAAGTCGATTAAACAAAACTTTTCCAATAAATTTTTTATACATTATCTTCTTGAATTATAATGGTGGGAATAAATTTATTTTTTGGCTCTTATTTGTTTTATACAATGAGGAAACCATTTATGGAATAAAATTATTTGTGGGGTTAGTTTAGAAGATTATAAAAAACGCTGAAACCCCTCAACTTTGAAATTCAAATGTGAGCTTTTTAAAAATTCGTCCCGAACTTTGTTTAAAGTTTAAGCTGAAATAGCCCGTTTCTTCTGTAGTTATCTTTTCTTTGAGGTCTGCAATGCTAGTTGGCTGTGTTGCATTTACTTTGTTCTTGAGATAACCCTCTTAGAAAAAATCCAAAGGCTTAAGGTCCGACGATCTAGCTAACCACTCGATAGTATCTCTTCGTCCAATTCATTTATCGGGGAAAATTTCATTCAAGTTATTTCATATAGTATAACCAAAATAAGTTGCTACAAAAAGTACCGCCTAGCGGCAAATTTTCCTTTGTCGGAACATTGTCTCCACAGGCGTGTATTGTCAATCACATAATCGTTTTTTAAATTAAGCGCTTTTAGACTCCGTATTAATTCTTTCTTTGTCGTTACCTTTTCCGGACTAATGTTCCTATTTTTCATAAATTCTAAAATAGCTGCCTTCTTTGAACTAGAATTTGGAATTTTATTTAATATCCGCGAATGATAGGAAGCATTGTCCATAACGACTACTGAATTCGGAGGAATGTTAGGAAGAAGCTGCTCTTGAAACCATTTTTCATATAAATCTACAGCCATATCCTCATGATAGTCGGCTGTACATTGCTTAATATTTTTCGCAGACAGTAGTAACTCATTTGGTATAAAACCGTTTTCACTTCCGGCTTGAAGAATTATTATACGCTTTCCTCTCGAACATGGCGCATTTAAACTACACTTTTGAGACTGATCTACCCAGCCATGCTGAACAGTATCATGTGTGTCAAACCAAGTCTCACCTAGGTAAACTATTTGCCTTTTTAATTCACGATACTTTGTTATTTTATCTAAATACTCTTCACGGAGTACAACAATACGCCGCGATTCCATTATAACCATTCGTTTATCTAATTTCTTATAATTAAAGGCGCATTCTAATAGTATACCGCGTAAAGTTTCTCAGCTTTTATAATTATAATCAGGATAATCTCGTAATTTTCCTTTGAACGATTTCTAATGTCAGTACAATATTTTCTTAATATAAATTATAAATCGTTCGCTTTATAACATCTTTTGTAGCATCGTCAACATTTGCAAATTTTGTTTTTCCGCACCTGCGAATGATCTTTAACATCACCGCGCTTAATAATCCGAGTAATAGTGTAAATAGAAATTTTAGTTAAGGTATTAATTCGCTATATTATAACCGCATCTGATTTTTTATTATCTTCATTTTTCAAACACTGATACGTATTTAAAATAAGCCTCTGCCACTGAATGTGTAAATCTTTATTGCAAAATTCGCTACTAACCTCACCTGTTGGCGATATCATATCTTCTGAATTTTCATTTTGATCTGGAATTCCATTTTCTGATTTAAAAGGTCTCCAAAACGCTGCCATAATATGCAACTAATTTAAGGTTATTAATTAATATGGGCAAAAATTACAGTACGTAAACCAATTATTAAAAATGAATTACCGAAACAAAGATATATCTTAAGTTAATACTTAACTCTCCCAAATAAAAATCTGGACTTTCCGCCACCGCACTAAATCCCGACTTTATGAGTTACACAAAAACTGACACAAAAAACCAAACCGAGACCCCTGCACGCAACAGAATACAGCGGACCATTAAAAGCCGTCAACAAGTCGCGTGCGTACCGCACTTGTTTTCGCGCTGTACAACTACCAGTCTAGAGGAGGCTTGGGTTCCGACGATACAGAGTGGATGTTTAACAGGACAAATATGTTGTTTTCATGCCATTCTTTCTACTTTGAAGCCTAGTAAACTAACTCACTCTGTATAACACTTTTAAATGGTTTTTAGCAAATTAATATTGGAAAGACTATACAATTAAAGCATAATGGGGTGTTGCTCCGTCCTGCTGGAGCAGGATATTTTCATCCGGTAGGTTCGGATCTATTGCGTTGGGATATAAGTTGGCCAACTCGGGAACAACTTCGTCTCTAATCATGCTTAAATATTTCTCGACTGTCAAATTTCCATCTACAAATATAGGACCAATAATATGATCACCTATGGTACCTGCCCAAAAGTTCAACTTTTGAGGATACTGAGTCTGTGTCTCACGCATTAAATGAGGATTCTCCTCTGACCAATATCTACAGTTTTGTCTGTTTACCTCTCCTTTCAATGTGAATGTTGATTCATCGGAAAAAATAATTATACCAACAGCTATTTCATTTCTGTTCAATTTATTCATAATTCTTTCGCAGAAATCCATTCTACGATCTGGATCGTCTATTAGTTCTTGTACAAAAGTCAATTTATATGGATGAAGTTTTTATTTATGGAAACACCTGACAGTTGTGTGACACATTATTTTGATGAGAAATTTGACGTGAACTTGACATGTCCAAGTTCTCTGAATTGTGCATGAATTTTAGACACAGTAACTTGTGAAATATTAGGCAACTGAGGATACCTCTGATTAGACAAGCTTGCCACTCCAACTTAACTTCTGCCATTTTCGTAGTTCAAGTTACATTTATGTACCATTATAGTGTACCCATCTAAACAGCTGGTTGAGTTTCCTATTTAATGTTGTTACAGGGTTATTTTGGCAATTTACTTTATACCTACTTATTCAGTTGTATTGAAAGGATATTTCATCTATAAACTTTACAATTTATCCCAATTTTATTTATTCCATTAAATCATTTTAGTTACTTACTTAGTCTTTAATAATAAAAATAAGGCGTATGCCTTAATCCAGAAACATTTAAGTATTTAATTTACTTATAGGTACTAATATTTTTAAAGTAAAGAATATAATATAAAAATAACTCTAAATATCATTAATAACAGTAGAACCAAATAAACAAATAAGGACTTAAAAATGTATTCTCATAAAAGTAAAACTTCTTCATTCTAAAAATATATATAATATTTTGTTTACAAAAATCTAATTACAAGTCAATCTATCAGTTGTCTACATTGTCAGTGTCACTTAATTAGGCATACTTTCAAAAGTATAAACCAATAATCATAATTGATTGCTAAATTAACACTAGCCAGACCAACTGATAACAAATTGTACGTAGAAGTTTTTTAAACAAAAAAAAGGTTCTTTTTGGGTTTTTCCATGTGAATGGAATGAAAAGAATTTCGTATTTTACGGATTTATAAGGAGATTTTCCAAATATATTTTAAAGTCTTATAGTGATAAATTAATTATAATTTGCTAAGCCAGACACTGCATTAACTAATCATCTTTAAATACTATATACATAAAAATAAGTAGACTTATAGAGACATGCTTAAATAAATGTACTTTTAGAAGTATATTTATATTAACACTTAGAGTTTAGTTATGGAAAATGACATTATTAATTCTTTTAGACCTCTTTATTTCTATTTACTATCCACATTTGATGGTGAAAAGCTACCGGCTTATATCCTCGTAGTACGTGGTTCCAGATCTTTGTGTTGGATCACTAGCCATCATTGACGTCCTCCACCAAGCTGCTTTATTGGTTACTTTCCTGGCACAGTCGGACAATAAGTTACCTCAACACACGACAGCTAAACATATTTTTAAGTTCATATTTTATCAGTTTCTTTGTAACTTAAGAGACAACCCTTTACTTGGGTGCTCTACAGCTCACCTATCTATCACTAACATCATTTATTCATGTATATCACTGTTTCAACGTAATTTCATCACTTGCAGACTATCTAAAAATCTAAAGCAAAATAATTGTCTGTATATAAGATCAATACATACAGTGTGTAAAAGCCAAATGAAATAAATTCATTATTTCGGTTACTGTACATATTTATAAAAAATCCCGAAACACGTCAAATTTAAATGATAACTTGACATTCTTTAACGTGAAAATGCAACCCCTACCTTCAACCCCCTTAGAATGACAGGTACAACCCCCAATTTTTTAAATGGAAAGTATAGGCTTGTGATATATCATTTGAAAGGTTTCTTCATTCTCTATTCAAAAATGTTATTGTTTTTAAATTTGATGCAAAAATTAACATAAAAAAAATTAATATCATGTTTTTACCGAAATTCGCTACAATACAATCAAAAACTAAAATGTAATGCAAAACGTAATAAAACGTAGAACAAGAAAAAGAACTATGAATGTTATCATGTTGTTATCGAAATTCGCTAAAATATACTCGAAACTTATTACAATATACTTAAAACTTATTTCCCGTTTAGGTCTTGATAATGAGAAAGTGAACAAAAACCATAGCAATGTGGTTTTTAGATGGTAACCATTAAAAAACTTTAAAGAATTTCCGTGGCAACGCTATTTTAACAAGCAGTAGTAAATTGTTTTATTTAAGTTGTCATTGTTGTAATTTAAGTATAAAGTTTATTCAATTCAATTCTGAAAAATGGTTAGATTAACGGAAATGCATAAAATAACAGTTTAAAAAATGATTGGTTACGGAGATAACATCCGAACACAACAGGAAGTAACTCGCCTATTTCATGAGAAATTTCCTAATTTACCGCCTATATCCCAAGGAACAATAAGTAAAATAGAAAAGCAGTTTCGCGAGTTTGGTCATGTAAGGCAGATAAAAAAAGCAGCTGCCAATGCACTGAGTGATGAACTCAAATTAGTTGTGTTGCTTGAGTTTCAGGAAAACTCACATACATCGAGTAGACAGGCATCCATTACATTTAATGCTAGCGATACATCGATAGCAAACATATTAAAAGAAAAAAAATTGCATCGGTATAAGATGATACCTACTCAGGAGCTCATGGAAGACGATTTTAATAGGAGAACTTTTTTTTGTGAGCAAATGATGGACATGTTGGATAACAATATTATCCAATTAGAAGACGTTATGTTTTCTGATGAGTGTACTTTTTTACTTAACAGTCATGCTAATCGGCAAAATTGCCGCTACTAGTCCACGGAAAATCCTCACTGGATGAGAGAAGAACACACTCAATACCCTCAAAAAGTTAATGTTTGGGCAGGGATTGTAGGGAACAATATCATTGGTCCCTTTTTTATTGAGGGCAACTTGAATGGCAACAATTATTTGGCACTACTTCAAAATGATATCATTCCAACGTTGGCAAATTTATATCCTGATCCAGGTAACCCTTAAGTTCCAGCGAATACGATATGGTTTCAGCAGGATGGAGCACTACCACATTACCAGCTTAATGTCCGGCAGTACCTCGATACAATATTTCCCAATCGGTGGATAGGGAGGCGAGGATCGATTGAATGGCCAGCGCGATCACCTGATCTTACATTATTAGATTTCTTTTTATGGGGATATGTGAAGAGCCATGTGTACAAAACTAAACCTTCTGATTTAAATGACTTAAAAAACGAATAACGCTTGCGATTAGGTCGATCACGCCTGATATGTTAAATAATGTTAGAAGACAGTTTTATTTGAGATTAGGATGTTGCCAAGACGTTCGCGGAGAACATTTTGAACATCTACTTCATTAACATTCATAGTTCTTTTTCGTGTTCTACGTTTTATTACGTTTTGCATAACATTTTAGTTTTTGATTGTATTGTAGCGAATTTCGGTAAAAACATGATATGAATTTTTTTTATGTTAATTTTTGCATCAAATTTAAAAACAATAACATTTTTGAATAGAGAATGAAGAGACCTTTCAAATGATATATCACAAGCCTATACTTTCCATTTAAAAAATTGGGGGTTGTACCTGTCATTCTAAGGGGGTTGAAGGTAGGGGTTGCATTTTCACGTTAAAGAATGTCAAGTTATCATTTAAATTTGACGTGTTTCGGGATTTTTTATAAATATGTACAGTAACCGAAATAATGAATTTATTTCATTTGGTTTTTACACACTTTATATAAATATATCAATTTGGATAACTAAATATAAACAATTCATATATTTTTACCTGTAGATTGTAAACGCAAAGTATAATCTGCGGTATATGACCTAATACTTAAAAGGGCTCTTAATTTTAGAATACCAGGTACTTTCATTGTTTAATTGTTTAAACACATTTATTTTATAACCTAAAATAATAATTCTACCGCGGACAGTTGACAACTGGCTTCCTTCCAGATAAGGTAGTAGATCATGGTCTCAGTTAGCATACCGCTCTTTTGATTAGAGTAACTTTAAAGACAATTGGAACATATAATCATTTGTAGTCCCAAATAACCACTTCCGACAATAAAGCATTTTATTTTTAATTTTTATCGTCTCTCTCTTTTCTTTCAATTGTCTTTTTTTTATAAATAACAATGTTTACTATTATTTTAGTCTTAATGCGTCACTCTTACCCAACTCTCCCCTACAGATGGATCCAAGATGAAGTAATGGGACTGAATTTCGGATTGTCCAAATCCTTTGGTAACGGCGCAACCATCTTTCAGTCTGAGATATACGCTATAGATGTTAGTGTCCAGGAGACTAAACTCCAATTTTTACAGCCCTATGTTTTCAAAAGTGGTAACAGCTTATTTAGTATTCACTCTATTTATTAATCAAAACTATAAAATGAACTAATGATCTATCTAATATTGTATCATTATTATAATATAAAATACTTTCTGTCTAGAAATTATTAAATTTATTATTTATTTACTTTCATTTATATCAGACCGAAACAAGAAACTTGGCTGGATAGCCCTGGTAAATTGGTTTGTTGATTTTTTAATTTTATATTTCATTAGTGATTCTGAATAAAACAATACAATTGCAAATCCAAAAATTTCTAATGAATACGAAGAATTACCTTTTAATACAAGGCTTTATTCTACAAAAACTGACATAAATGATTGTCAACTTAATATAACAACTGATAATGTTATAAACGTAACCTCAGAGTAATAAGTAAACATAGAGTAGGCATATTCCCTACTACTTGTCGTCGAGACAGATTTGTTTACAAGCAGAGCATTGCCAGACGTTGTGTTTTGTAAGTACAAAGTAGGAAACAAAAACGTAAGAATATAATTTACAACAATTTTATTTTACTTTTAAGAGAAGATTTTTATTCAGAGAAAATATTCTTTAATACATTTTAATATTCACTTTCTTACCTTTCTATAATACTGATAAAAAAGCTCTAGACCAATTGTATCAAATACCAACACCGAAAATTTGGCATCAGTGCCTTTGTTTGTAATTGTTTAGAGGTGATTAGCAATTTGTTCGATTTTTCTTGAATTTCTGTGTATTTAGGTGAACTTTATAAAGTGTTTTTATTTATTTTCAATATTGAATATGGTGAAACCCCGAAAAGCGTGTATAATATGTGGTACTTCGCAAAATGATAATCTAACCTATCACCGGTAAGTTATTCACTACATTGGCGTACAATTAGCAATTTCAATTAAAATTAAGAAAATCAAATTAATAATGAAATACATATAATATCCTTTTAGATTTCTTTCCGATAAAAATATGTTAGAAGTATAGTGCCATGCCATAAGTGTAGATATAAATTCCTTACCAAAATATGCGTATTAAATTATTTAACTAACATTTATATAGGTATTACGGTGAACTCTAACCAATTACACGCCACTGTACGGCTGTGTTTACCTACACCACTAAATTTTCCATCTCTCTCAATTATAGGTTCATTGCAATTGACTACAAACTGTATGTTATTATGTTGTTGTGGCATCTCTATGTTTACTTATTACTCTGAGAACGTAACTAAGGGAGAGTAATATCATCGCATTCTTCCCGCCTTCTTATTTTTCGAGGTAGTCTTCTAAATATTGAGAACACCTTCGTGTCCTAACTGGCCTATCGATATTCAGTACTGCGTCTTCATTGTTTTGGTTTAAATTGTCTTGAATTATATGGTCTCGATTTTCTTGAACGATTTGGCCCTGGCTTTCTTGACAGCTTTGGTCTAGATTTTCTTGAATGCCTTGGTCTCGATCCGATTTGTCTTGATTTTGAAGCTCTTGATTTAGATGATCTTGAATTTGATTATTAGAATTTTCATTGGAATTAATTAATGATGTGTCTCCTCGAGGAGCTAAATGCCGAGTGGAAACTGTCTTTTCTTCTCCATTTTTCATTCGGATATGGGCGTAATCCGAGTTGGCTTCTAGAAGTTGGACTTCATCAACTAAAGGTTCGTATTTATTCATAAGGACGAATCTCTTTAATAGCACTGGTCCTGGAGAAGCTAGCCATGTAGGAACTGACGATCCATAAGTTGAGCGTCTCACATAGTTAAACAGGCGTTCATGTGGGGTCGAGTTAATAGCAGTGCATAAAAGAGATCTAATAGAGTGCAGATAATCCACTAGAACTTGCTCCCACTGGTTGATTTTCAAATTTTGAGATTTTAAAGCCAACTGGATTGTTTGCCATATGATTCCATTATATCGTTCGCACTGGCCATTACCCTGAGGATTATAGGGAGTCGTGCAACTTGAAGCAATACCGTGAGACTCTAAAAATGACTTAAGTTCGCGAGACATGAAAGAGGTACCTTGGTCAGAATGAACGTATGAAGGAGTGCCAAATATAGAAAATAATTGACGCAAACATTGAATAACTGTAGAGGATGATATGTCAGAACATGGAAATGCGAATGGGAATCTGGAAAATTCATCGACAATTGTTAGTAAGTACTTATTTTTTGAAGATGAAGGCAAAGGACCTTTAAAATCTAAATTAAGACGTTCAAATGGTGAGGTGGCTTTTATTAATGTTCCTTCATTTTTGTGAAATTTTGGTTTAATTTCAGCACAAACAGGACATGAGGAGGTAATTTGACGGACGTCATCCACAGAATAAGGGAGATTTTTGCAACGTATCCAATGGAAAAACCGAGTAATACCAGGGTGACACAAAGAAGAATGTAAAGCAAATAATTTATTTTGATCAACCGATGACAAAGTAGCAGAAGTAATACGGGAAAATGCATCAGCTACCGTGTTTTGACGAATGAATATGATTCAGCATGTTGCTTGGCTATTTCTAACGCTCTCGCAGTATCAAATGCTTGAATTAAGCTTAAAGAAGAGTGCTCTAGAAGCCGCTGTCTAATTTGAGGTGAACTCAAGTCACTGATAAACGAGTCTCGAATGAAATCATTTTTATTTTGTTCTGCAGTAACAGCTTTAAAATTGCAGTCTTTGCTCATCTGCTTCAAAATTTGTAAATATTGGTCAATTGACTCACCTGCTAGTTGTTTTCTTGATGAGAGAGAATGTCGAGAGAATATTTCATTTTTGGGCTTTATGTAGAGACTTTAAAGGGTTTTTATGGCATCTTCATACGTTGTACTCTCACTAATGGACTCAAAAACGACTGGACTCACGTAGTTTATTAGTAGATTCAGCTTCTTCTTGTTGTCCTGTACATCTGCCGCTTCCAGAAAATTCACGAATGATCGGTACCAATGATTCCAAAACTGACCTGCATTTCCTAGTGTAATATCTATATCTAATCGATCGGGGCGAAGCAGCTTATCCATTTTAGAGATTTTTTTTGTAGAATAAATTGTAAATAATACGAAGAATTACCTTTTAATACAAGGCTTTATTCTACAAAAACTGACATAAATGATTGTCAACTTAATATAACAACTGATAATGTTATAAACGTAACTAAGGGAGAGTAATATCATGGCAATTAGGCAGTTTCATAAACTAAACAAGAGTTTATTAACTATCAGGAATTATTTAAAATTAGGAGACTTCCTCATTTAGCTCATTAAAGTGATTGCTTAACAATTTTGTCGATAATGGTTAGTGTGAAGTGTGAACACACTGTATTTTCATAATATTTCATAGCAGAAACTGTTGCGAAACAAACGTTTTGTTTAGTTTTAGTTTCGTGCAATTTCTGTTAAATCCGCAATAACAATTTTAAAACGAGCACGTGTATTTTTATCTCTTGAACCTGTCAATTATTTTCTACTTTTAATAATTTCTCGGCGCTTACCGATCACGCTCGAAACATGTAAATAGCTTATAATAAATTCAACTGATGTAGTATATATAAAGAGTAGCTTAATAGCGTCAATTCACACACTCATAAATTTTATTAATAGAAAGGCACTCGGTTTACTTTGAGTTTAAATTAAAAAGTTTATTTGAAGGCGTGCTTTATACACATACATATTCAACGAGACGTCCCAATCATTATATAAGTTTTGTTTTCACAAAATTGCGTTTTTAACATTATTACAATGTATTTTAACTCAAAAAGAGTCTGGTTTTGGTAGAACTATTTTACTTAATTTATTCAATCTAGAAAAACATTCTAGAATTACTAAGCATAAACAAAACTAGAGCAATATACAGTGCTTTTCAGATAAAAGTATCCATCTTTAATAACTTTTGTGATACTGGTATTTAGAAAAAATCCAAAAACACGTCAATTTATGTTGAAAGGGGCAAGCATTATGGCTTATTTAAACTTACTGGACCCCTAGCAGCATCCCTTTTTTTAATTACTTCTCATATTTTTTATGTAAAATTTGGATACTCCTCTTTGAGCTGATTTCACATGTAAACACATCAAAAACTTTCGACACAATGGTTTTCTATCTGAACTGTCACAAATATTTGCCCTGGGCGGCCATTTTGGATCACGTGGTTTGGATTGCCTAATAAAGGCATTTTTTTATTTCATGTAAAACCGTTGACAAGCTCTTAATAGCTTTGTTTGGGTTTACTTGATTACTGTTTTCAAACTGTCAGGATTCTGCGCACTAAAAAATCCTGTGTTCGGGTTTTTCTTGTACGGTTTTCGAACCGTTCTATAATTTTAGTTCGGTGTTCGGGTTTTATTTCTGACTGTTTTCGGACGATTTGAAAACTGCCAAATCAGTCCAAGGTTAAAAGTAAGAATTTTTCGTGGACTAATTGACGCATGCGCTTGGTCATTTCTCAGTCATTGTTGTTTGTAGTGTGCATTTTAAATTCAAATTATTCTTGGTATTTTAATTTATTGAGTACCTATATTATTATGGATTTATTGGCAGAATTCTCGTCAGATTCATCCTCATCTTTTTCATCATCAAATGATGATGGATTGGAGATGGTAGCAAATATTTTTTTACCCGAATTATTACAGAAAATAATAAAAAATGAGAATTATGCCGAAGAAACAGTACTTCTATATAGTGATGAACAGTTTATCCAACATTTTAGGTTTGTGGACAAAATAATTTACTTTTTTTATCAGATATTAAAAAATAAGGCGTTCGGGTTTTTTCATT